>OY718805.1:5620000-6820000 GCA_963070105.1 Litomosoides sigmodontis | reverse complement strand
CACTGGAAAACATTTTGATTTCTAATAGGAAGGAATGGTTTCCGATTAAATAGATAAATAAATAAACAAACACACACAAATAAATAAATAAATAAATAAATAAATAAATAAATAAATAAATAAATAAATAAATAAATAAATAAATAAATAAATAAATAAATAAATAAATAAATAAATAAATAAATAAATAAATAAATAAATAAATAAATAAATAAATAAATAAATAAATAAATAAATAAATAAATAAATAAATAAATAAATAAATAAATAAATAAATAAATAAATAAATAAATAAATAAATAAATAAATAAATAAATAAATAAATAAATAAATAAATAAATAAATAAATAAATAAATAAATAAATAAATAAATAAATAAATAAATAAATAAATAAATAAATAAATAAATAAATAAATAAATAAATAAATAAATAAATAAATAAATAAATAAATTGATTAATTAATTAATTAATTAATTAATTAAATATATATATATACATATATTTAAACAACCGGAATTACCTTCGGGAAAAAATTGCGTACCAGCACAGCGGCAATACCTTCCGTACCAATCATTTCGACCCAGTCCAGCGTGGCGTAAAATTCGTCGTACCGCTGAAGATTAAGAAATATAATAAACAAGGGAATCTTAATCAACAAAAACTAGAAATCTGGGACAAAACTACAAGTTATAACGCACATGATTTTTTGTAGGGTCGTATATCATCTCTTCCAAAGCCTTCTCCAGTTTGGGTATGATGTTCATCGCCAGAAAAGCAGACATGGTTGCTGGTGCAAAACAACCTTTCCATGGTCGAAGCATAGATAACGCACTAGAATAGTGGAAAGTTGGGACATTAAGTTAGCCAAATAGATTGATGAACTACGTATTCCTTCATACATGAAAAAATTAGTGTAGAGCAAAAATTATTATTGCATGGTTTTAAATCCTACATATAAAGCAAACAACCTTCTATCCGTCGGATTCCACTCTTTCAATGCCTTGGCTAGTTTCTGCCTGATAGGAGAAAATACCGGTTGAAGTCGATCACCCATTACATCCAGCCATGGGTGTAACCATGTATGAATAGGTATACGATCCGTTAAAGGGTTCCATTCGTCCACTTCGGCAGCTATTCGTGGAATTATAACCTATAACGAATGCATGTCACGAAGCTGTAGAACTCGTTATAATTAGAGATCCTAAATACATCATAGAACGCAAATTTCTTGAATATTTCTGTTTTTGCTTTTTTTTTTTATTAATCTAACTTGTTCTAGAAGATTCTCGCGCATCCACAAAGGTAATAAAGGTAGCCATTTTTCAACAACATGCAACATTGATTGAGGATCGTCCCGTGGATTCCACCGTAATGCAGTTTTTCTTATCACTGGCATCCATCCATCCCAAAGAAGTCTTTCAAACGGTGAAAGGTTTTCTAAAATTCACCACCGATATGAGATGTAAGTGCACAAAAATGCATCCCGCTGCCTTCCGTCCTCATAAACACATGAAGATGGTAAATTCCGAAAAATTTTAAAGCGTAAGAGTGCAGTCGTCAGACATGTAGTTACTACATTACCGTGTTATGAGGTCGTGTTTTAAATGCATTACAACTTTCATCTTTACAATATATTCTAGATAAGATGCATTATACCTAAACTTTTAGTAGCACTGAATATATTACGCTGTTCTACCTCCAATATTTTTTTCCATTCACTCATCAACGCAATACCGTAGTTCATTTGTTCGTTATCAAGAGCATCCCATGTTAGAAAATACTGCTGAACCTATAATAATGCTAAAATCTCAGTTGAACAAAATTTTCAAGAAATCTTGCGAATAACCGAATAATTTGAAAATGCTTAACCATAAGATATAAATAGCCTTCGTTAAAAAATTACCAGTGGTAAAACGCTTGAGATCGCTATTTCTTCCAATTTAAACAAACGATATTCCTCAAAGTATTTTGTCTGCATTTTTTGAAATAATTCTCGACATTCATCAAGAGTTATAATTCCTTCATCGCTTTTGCTGGAGAACCTATAAACGATCACACATAATAAATTAATCAAATTTAAGAGCTAGAAAAAAAAAGATAGAAAAAGATAGGACAACACAGTCTTAATCTTCTCCCTTAATCCCGCATATCCCTTAATTTTTTTTTTAATTTTTCAGAATCATGGTGGTATTTTTAAAAAAGCAATATTGAAATACGCTATACAATGACATGAACCTTTCCAGTAAGTCATTCAATTCTTCAATTCGTCTTTGCTCTTCACGTTCTTTCCACAAAGCAGCTTGTATCTGTACAATATCATTTTCGAGAGCTGCAGTTTGATCCTACAAAAGATCAATCATCAGTTCTTAAAATTCATTGATTGCTTATTGTTTATTCAAATTAACGAGTGCTACAGTGACGATTTTAAGCCAGAGTGACTGGTCATGCAGATAACACAGACATAAAAAGAGTGAAGTCTGTGGGGTTCAGTTACGATGACGAACCACAAATCAACAATACTTCGTACTCTTAGGAAGCGCATTTGCCGATCATTGTGACGTATTGTTTCTTCAGTTTCGCTGATTAACAAATTTAAATTATGCATCAATTCCGGTACATCGAATGCAAGACGCTCCACCTGCGCTTCTGCAACTGCTCTGAAAAAATTTTCTTTTGCAAATCTGCAAAATAATGGGAGTTATGTTAAACAATAATCGATACCTGGTCTTAGCTGCATAAGCGTCATAACCCGAATATACTTTTTGTTCCTTTCCAGTCATGTCGATAACCTAAAAGACCATAGATGAAGCAACATCAATGACGTTGCAAAATGTTTGATATTTTAAGCCTCTTTCTAATATTTTAGTGCACATCAAAACCGTTAAGATATTTTACAGCCTCAATATTTCTACAACCTCACAATGTACATTAAATAAATCTGTCAAAAACTATAACGTCGAATGTGCACAAAGAAAGTTAAGAGCAGTCGTTGGAAACAACAGTCTGACAGGACTGCAAAATCAATAACGCCTTGGAAATTCTTTCTTTCAAAGGCTAAATAGTACAACTGAAATGCGAGATCTAGGAAAAAGCGTATGTAGTGGAATCACGTATCAACATACTTGAAAAGACCTTTACTAAATCGCCCACAAATAAGTGATTTTGGAAAAATTAAAAGCAGACTATACTTTGACACCACTACTTCCACTATTAAGTCGTTGCTTGAGTGGTCCACCTTCGGCAATTACTTCATCAATCGTTTTATACTGATATTTCACACTTTTATTTGAACCAGTTTTTTTCCAGTTGCCTCTCCTCATTGGTTCTTCAAGTTTTTCATCATCTTTACCGCTTTCTACTCTTTTTTGTGTTTCTCCTGCCGCTTCTGAAACAAATCAACAACACTGATACAATAGCATCAAAATTGAAATTAATCCAGCAATTTAGAAACATTGAAAACTATCTCTCTGCTCCTAAATTCTATCGAAAAATTTTTTTGACATAAAAATTGTGGCTTATATTACTTAAACAATATATGAAAAGAGCAAATAATTTAAAACCAACCTCCAAAGTTCGGTCCTTTAGATTCTCTTCCATACGCACCTACAGCTGCTCTCCCTGGTCGAAGAACCGCTTGTATGGGCTCCACAATACCCTGCTTATTTGCACCCAATCCTTGTCCCGGTACATAACCCATTTTACGCATCATTTTCATAATTACATCCGATTTGGAATGTTTCGCCCAATCTGCGAATTTATCGGGATCCACTACACTATGTGTTGACCTCAAAACATATTCTCCGTTTAAAAGTCTATGCTTGATACCAATAATTCAAAATATTTCAAAAAGCATGCTGAAGACTTACGACAAACGAAGTCCAGCGAAAACATTTGCACCTGCTTGCCGGCGAGATGGCCGCCGTGGCTTTGCCAGAGACACTGGTTCATTATCCCTTCTATCATCATCATCATCATCATTTTTGCTCTGCAATTACAATGTATAGCTCTACAAAGCAAAAGATCTTTTGCAGTATACGGTCCACACAATCAGTAACAACATGTTCGCATTACAGACTACTGCCAAAACATTGATTAGCAAATCCAAAAAAATTGCGTGAAAAACAACAAACCTCTCCTTCAATTGTATTACCACGTTTTATACCACCGCTCACAAATGTCACTGGTGCAGAATAATTTTTACTTTGTTTTTTTGAGCCCCTGGAACCGAATCCAGCATATACGTCCTCGTTGTCACTTTCCTCATGATCAGCCCAAATACCTGAAACGTAACAATCAGTCAGCGAATGCGAAACAAAATATTAAAAAGTGACATTTATGCAAAAAAGAAACCTGTATATAAAAAGAAAAGAAAGACATAAAATACAGTCCTCATAAAATTACTCAAAAATTGTAGAAGCAGCATACTGCATTCCCTGAAAAAGCCTAAAACATGATCCCCACCAACCACACAGCAAAAAAATAAAAACCGCTTTCCAAGGAAATAACGAATGAAGGAACTACCGTATAACTGCTGATTTTTCGATAATCCACGGCGATATCCCGGATTCAAAGCATATTCCAAATCCCGTTCACTGATATCAAAACTTTCCATTCCGTCATCCTCTTCAGCGTCCATATCTGTTTATAACTGACACTCCACCTCAACCCAAAAGAAAAAACAACGTACAAGACTCGTACAAAACAACGTACAAAGCCAACGGAGTCCTCTGTCTCAAGTCATTCTAATTAGAGATGATGCTCTGATTTCACGTGACCCGCAATGAAATTTATCTTCTCAGTTCACCCGCCATTTCATTAGTTAATAAATTATGAAATGGCATTATCTCCTCACTTTATTTTTATCCCTTTACTGTCTTATTCGTTAAATAAGCTGAGAAATTAAATATTGAGCGATTCTTTTCCTGTCGTGTTCTGAGTTTTTACAAAAGTAAATAGAAGATAAATACGTTCAAACAAACACAGGTCTGTGAATCCATGATGGCAGATAGGATAAAACATCATAGGATAAAACATTCGATTGAGGCATTTGGAGAGAGCAAGATGAATTAGTTTAATTTACTGCAAATAATTAACAATTTCTTTAAAAATAATTTTCTCGTGACTTGCCCGATTGAAATCTCAACAAAAGTAAATGTTGAAATTTAAATGTTGAAACCCAAATGGAATTTCGTTGTTTCTTTTCATTTTATTTACCTCACATTATTGTGAAATTGTTCAAAATCTCGTACGGTTACAGTGATGAGCACCTCTCTGTTATCAGAATGGAAATATCACCATATTTTTATCAATCCTAATGACAGAAAACACTTTCACGGCACTTCCGAATAATTTATGCTTTTCACAATCAGTAGTGTTTATATGTAACAACTATTTAAGGTGTAAACTTTCAAAAAGAGTTCACATAATTCGAATTTATAAATACATATGCATTATGATCTTATCGCATACATAAAATCTGAATTATTATAGTACTACACTTGAAGATAGAAATCACAGCAAGCTTATAAAGATAAAACGATATTTAATTAATTAATTAGTAGAATGAACATCTTGGTGAATTTAGCAACTTGTTTCTACAATTGTACAGAGATAAGTAAGGACTTCAACAATTGTAAAGCTCTTGCAGTAACTATTGGTAGAGTTTTAAATAATTCAATTGACAACAGCTTTGTTGACAACAATATAGCGGAAGTTAAAATTTTATTTTTCCTCCATCTTTTTTTCTATTTTGCTTCAGTCACAATTGGCAGTTCGAAATATTGTGTAGTAAAGGGTTATAAGATATACTAAAAATAGAAATCGGAAAAAAACAAATTTGAGGGATAGATAGTAAAAAAGAGAGGAGAAAAATTAGTCCTAAAAGCAGATGGGTGATCTATGGACTGGAGCATGTAAGTGGAAAAGGAAGGTAATGGAAAGTGAAAAGTGTATGAAATTAAAAAGAAGCGTTGTTTGAGATGCGTCTCTTTAGAAAGTATCAAACAAATTAGGGTATTTCCATTTTAATCAGGTAATCCTCTCCACTAATGAATGTCAATTTGGAAGGTATAGCTAAGGATATGAAGGAAGGATAAAGCGGAGATCAGAGACTGTTACAGCCATGAGCTTTGATAATCCACTCACCCTGAGGTTTCTTTATGAAGTGACTTTTTTCATCAATGCAATAAGAAAGCTAACCATCTTGCATTTACCAACTTTCTTACTATATACTACTACAGAGTACGCTAGTTCCACATCAAGGTATTGACTTTCCGGTATTATCATAAATGAGGACTTATCACTTCTACCAGAAACTTTGCACTAATTGAAGCTCTCGTTCAAAATTGATGAATTGCTGAAAAAGAAAATGAAATTCTATAACTGAATGAAATAACAATATCAGTTACGATAGGACGTCGAAGTTAGATGCTTATTTGGAAAACGATTGTCCATCAATTAAGGTTATTCTTACAGGTCCAAAAGAAATGTTTCATTTCATGCTACTAGAATTAAAAATTGAGCCCTCTATGGAAGAAAAGATCTGTAAGAGTAACTTAATTAATCTAGGAATTCAAAGAACTGTATGGCTTGTTGAATGAAACTTCATGGCTCTTCTGCACGAATGGAACAGTGTTGACGAAATATCTCGAAATATTCTTTCTACTCAGGAAGAGGACTTAAAAGCTCGTTAACAGTTGCACTGTGACGACGGTGGCTTCTGCATACTCGGTGCATCCAATCGGTGTCCTTTGGGATGCGTTGCTGCGGGATCCGAATCCAACGATTCTGCCATTTTGTCACATATGATCTCAACCAATTTTTCAAATACTGCTTTCACGTTTATGTTTTCCTTGGCCGATGTTTCGAAAAATTCTAAGCCTAAAATGAATCGTTCTAGAAACTCAAAATTTTGGCTAATATAAGCTGACTAGTAGCTAGCTAATACAGGATTGCTGTTACTGTAGGACATGATGGGAGAGCGTGCATGCCACCTCTTCGTAAGTTAGCTACAGAAGTATCTATCATCAAAAGTAAAACTAGAAGGAACAGATTGTTCAATTGTGAAAAAGTGAGTTTTTGAACAGTCAGAAGAAATATAAAGCAAAGAATTCAACAGGTACCAAGTTGATCGGCTAACTGTTTACCCCGTTCACACGACACCACTCTCTCATCGTCCATGTCGCACTTATTACCAACTAGCACTACTTGCGCATTTTCCCATGAATATGTCTTGATTTGTGTGCACCTATAATTCACGTATCTATCATTCTTTTCAAAAGACAGTCCAAAAAAACGGACTCTCAGACTGACGGGCAGGAATTCATCTCAATTCGAATAACCTCCTTCACATCAATCACGTCTTCACCTTCACGCCGCAGAGAAGACTTCAGTCATATCTAGGTTCAGCTAATTTAACGGAAAAGATTCGGATCAAAAGAACGTGAATGACGAGAAGTCATTATTGGACGTGTTCCACAAGCAGCGACTTAGTTTCAGTAAAGAACAGGTTGATATTGAATGATGGTTACAGCAGCGATGCGATTTCACTTTATTTCCCTATTTATATCTTTATCAAAAGGAAGGGAAATGTTGGCAGACGGCATGAAATTAAAAGCGAACCAGTCTTGGACACTGTTGAACGACTCTTCGTTAGTAATGTCATACATCAGGATGAAACCCATTGCTCCGCGGTAATATGCAGTTGTTATCGTTCGATACCGTTCTTGTCCAGCGGTATCCTGCAGATATTTCACGAATACGGAGCTGTATGTTAAAGACTGTTCGCACTTGATGAAAGCTTGTTTATTCATAAATATAGGAGTGCAGTGCAGTTAACGTAAAATATCCTTCTTTCCACTAACACATAAAATACATCAGTGAGAAGACGGAAGTTTCATTATTGATTTTTTTTTTCATTTAAAAAATCTGAAATTTGCAGGAATGAATAGTCTGTTCTCTAGCTTATTACATGTGTAGCCTCAGCTTCATGTTCAGGACGATGGGCTTGCTTCGAGGCATAAATGAATGGACATAAGCAACACTTACCCATATCTGCAACTTCACGCGTTTATCCCCTCTGAATACTGTTTTCACTTTGAAATCGATGCCAACTGTTGACACGAATGCAGATGTAAAGGAGTCGTCACAGTATCGAAATAGAAATGAAGTCTTACCCACTGATGAATTACCGATAATCAGTAGCTTGAACATATAATCAAAATTCTGATCTGTTCCAGTTGACGCAGTTGCAGCACCGCCTGCACCAGCAGTTGCCATGATCTAAAATTATGATTTATAGTGCAAAAAAAATCAGTCAGATAAACTCGTTAATGCAGCGTACATACGGCGTCATTAAACTTCGGTGGATTTACAGAAGAGAAATTTTGTCCCTCCGAACATCATTAGCAAGTTAGTGTGAACTGATCACATTCACATTCAGTAAGGCCATCTGATCGCTAAAGAGCAATAAGGTACTCATTTTCTATTTACTTTCCCTACTACTGTGATGAATAAACTGTTAGCAGCTGTGATTGCATACTCGCAAAGAATGAAAGCTTCAGAGAGTGAATTTCGCTTGATTTCAACACTTCGTAAATAGCTTCTTCTCTTAGTTGCGTGAAGCTTCTCAATAATATTTATGCGTAGAAGAAATGAATTTTCGTTTTCTGACGAGAAGGAAAGGATGACACGTTTGAAGGAGTCGTCCGATGCAAACACACGGATTCTCCGATTTCTTCTTTCCCATGAACAGTGCTAATTGCCGTGCAGGTTTTGAGATAAATAAATTACTGAAATTGTGCGAGGCGAAATTTACAAGACATATCTGCAATCATCATAAACAAGAATTATTATAAAGAAGAATGTCTTGTTGAATCACAGCTGCAGAAAATGAATGAATAATATTATGTTTTTTTTAAAAATAATCCTGCACCTGGAGGATCGCTGTTTTCTGCTCTCCCTTTTCTAGTTCCTCTTGGGAAGGAGGACTTTGAGAGTGTATTGCCTAGCGGTCGACCCACAGATACTTGGAGCGTCAATTTCGAAAGGCATGACATGTACTCCGTTTTGTCTTGAGCACACTAAGCTAGCTTCTCCCTCGTTATTCCTAATAATTTTGAAAGCACCCACATTGAGGGTATGAAGTTGGTAAAGATGTTGAGATAGGACATAAAGGCATAAGAATGTATAGCCGCCCATAATCTTGAAAATCTGTGACAACACTGATAGACGTGGTAATGTAATGAGGTGGGAAGCGAATAATAAGCATTTAGGATGTAGAAATTTACTGAAATTGGAACCTCAGATTCTATGCTTAAGAGCAGAGTAAGTGGCTAGTATGTCCACAACAAAAGCAATAAAAATCTCCGAAAAAAATTAGAAGTGCAAATTTGTTTTGTTGTGTGAAATGTTGAAGAAATAGGGAAATAAATAGGCCTGAAAGTTCACTGATTGCCGCTGTCAGGTAAGAGGGAAATTGTAGGCGAGAGATGTGGGAAGGAAAAACATCGTCGAGCTAAAAAGCTAAAATGGAAAGATGGAGGAGCAAGCAGCTCTCCAGCAACCGTTTTATTTCCTCTCCAGTTAATACCCACATCCATTCATAAAATCGATTTTCAGTTCATGTTTCCTTTAGGATGAAAGGCCTGTGTAAATTCCATGACTCATACCAGGCCACGAAGTGAGGAATGTCCGTCCTCCTTCTTTTTGCACTCACTTCCCTTCCATCCTCATTCATTCGCAAATACTGACCAGAAGAGAGGATGCACATGCATCCACTTAAGGCTTTGTATTATATAAGGCCTATTAGGCTAACTCTTTCTTATTGCATTTCCCAATCTCATCCACTTTGCTGCTTCCATTCACTTTCCATAACATTCAATAACGTCACTTATCTATCTAAAGTTCAAATTACCGCACACACACATGCATACCGCAGGAAAATATTTGCAGAGAGATTGAAGAAAATTCTACAGGGATTTAATAACTCATTTATATCACACACATTCAAGAAGATAGGGGAAAGGCTTGTCTGACTACGAGGTGTATCACTAACAATCTCACTACTGCGTTCCTGTACCGTATTTCAGCCTGATTACTACTCTTCCGAACCGTACTTTGACACTATCCCTCACACTATTGATGCAGTAATACTTCGCACTGTTCCATCGCATGCTAATTATCACTTTCGAGATGTCCCTTAATTTTTTCTTAAATTGATCACTTTAAATCACAAATCACTGCACGTCTCATGACAGCATTCCCGTGTGTGTGTGTGTGTGCATGTATTTATGTATGTGTGTGTGTGATGTGATGCGCTGTGCTGTGATGTGGTGAGCAAGTAATATTTAACACGGACGTGCGTCATGCCTGACACAACAAGTGTGTCATGCCTAATAGGATGGATGGGCGAGATGTGTAAATTTTAATATTTACATCCCACCAGTCACGGTTACAACGTCGCTGGTATTTCGCGTCGCGGGCTAGACGAGAAAGAGTTGGAGTGACAGTGTGGTCATTGGAAAGATTGGATGCGTGCGTTTGCTTGCTGTCGTGCATTGTACGGTTGTAACAGTTCATGACATTCGCTGATTCTGGATTAATTCTAGGTGTACTTATACGAGATGCCAGATTATCTTGGTAATGATATGCGCAAGGCTAAGAAAGACGTTGTGATAGATGACGACAAACCGTTTCAATGTTTGTTTTCATACATTTATTAATGTGGTAGTATTGATAGGCTAAAGTCTAAAGCCTGTCAAATCTATCTCCTTCAGGAGGACTTCGTGAAGGTGTAACTGTTCTAATAATCCTTTCAATGTTGGAAATAGCAGCAATTAGCGATGTAGAATTAGCGATGTGAGATTTCTGAGTTTATTAATTCAAAATGGAGAAAAGAAAAGAAGCTATGAATGAGATTGAGGTTATGAAATAAATATTGCTTTAGCCCTGGATGAGAATGATATAGTGGTGTTAAAACGCTATGGACAAGGTGCGTACGCGGAGCAGTTAAAACAGCTCGAGTCCGATATAGAAGAATGTGTCAAAAAAGTGAGTGCTTGTTATCCCTTACAAGGATAGTTCCTAATCTGAATTTTCATAGTATTATGAATTGTATTATTCTCCTTTTGTGTGTCTGTTTTTTTTTTCATTTCTATGTGTTGCTAAGGGTCAAAGTCATCTTGCAGTTGGGAACTCCAATGTTGAATCGTTTTAAACTTTTCGTATATTTTTTTCCAATATATAGGTGAATGAGTTATCTGGTGTGAAAGAGAGTGACACTGGACTTGCGCCACCAGCTTTATGGGATATAGCTGCTGATAAACAAGCAATGCAGAGTGAACAACCCCTCCAGGTATATAGTATTTCAATTAAAATTTCTCATGGTGTTTGATCCGTTGACCTTTTAGTTGTAATCTAATTATTAGATTAAAATAAGGCTAAAATTATTGACGTTTAGTTGCAAATTTTAGCAGAAGTTAAACAGAGACAATTCCTGAAATAGATCATTACCAAGTGACAAAGTAAAAAAAGCTTTGATAGGGAATTGATTTTTCAGGTTGCACGATGCACAAAAATAATAACATCAGAAGGACATGAGCCGCGTTATTTAATAAATGTCAAACAGTTTGCCAAGTTTGTGGTGGACCTCGCGGATACTGTTGCTCCAACTGACATTGAAGAAGGTATGCGAGTTGGTGTGGACCGAAATAAATATCAGATTCATTTGCCTTTACCCGCAAAAATTGACCCATCAGTTACGATGATGCAGGTAAATGTTTGTAAAATTCTTTACTCAAAACATCATAAACCTATATGCTGCATCTCATCATTTCTTATTCTCATAGATTTTATAATTTCTTGGTGTGAGTTTTGTTAATCACAAATTCCACTTAACTAATTACAGGTTGAAGAGAAACCAGACGTTACTTATGCCGACGTGGGAGGCTGCAAAGAACAAATAGAAAAATTGAGGGAAGTGGTCGAAACCCCTTTATTGCATGTAGGTATCCTGTAATAATCTTGAATTTTCGCTACTCAGAAGAATGCTTCAGATAAGTTATTTTTTAAAAAGTAATAAATTGTGTCATATTTTAGCCAGAACGTTTCGTCAATTTGGGAATTGAACCGCCCAAGGGTGTCCTGCTCTACGGACCTCCTGGAACCGGCAAAACTCTTTGTGCTCGTGCTGTCGCCAATCGTACAGATGCTTGTTTTATCAGAGTTATCGGTTCTGAACTAGTACAGAAGTATGTTGGCGAGGGTGCTCGAATGGTGCGAGAACTATTCGAAATGGCTCGTAGTAAAAAAGTGCGATCGTTTTTAAACCTTTAAAACGCTTAACTCTCTTGTATCTGAATTTACATGCTTTTTGAATTAGGTTGTATTTTAAAAATCATTGTAGGCCTGTCTGATATTCTTCGATGAAATAGATGCTGTGGGCGGTGCAAGATTCGACGATGGAATGGGCGGTGATAATGAAGTGCAACGCACCATGCTTGAACTAATTAATCAGTTAGATGGTTTTGATCCACGTGGAAATATTAAAGTATCTTTTTGATCACTGTCATTTTATATATTCTTATGCTTATTCCCGCATAATTGGAAACCTTTTCCGTGTAGGTTCTTATGGCAACTAATCGACCTGATACGCTTGATCCAGCGCTAGTTCGACCTGGTCGTTTGGATCGCAAAATAGAATTCGCTTTACCAGATCTAGCAGGTCGTACTCACATTCTCAAAATTCATGCGAAACAGATGAGTGTTGAAAGAGATATTCGATATGATTTATTAGCTCGACTTTGCCCTAATAGTACTGGTGAGTTTTTTATATTAATAACATTTGTGAAAGAAATAGCGTAGTTGTTTTACGATACCTCAAAATTTAAAATTTTGAAATCCATTTTTGCTACGGGACAACATGAGTTGAAAAAAAGTGTATGGAAGAAGTCGATGGACTGGTGTGTTAATAAACGGAATTTCTGGTACTTATGGGCTAGACAGAACAATGAGTGGGCAATCGACGCATAGTGCGGTATACAATGCATGAAGGCTTGTCATATGTCACGGACTCTTCATTCAAAATGTTTCTAACAGTTCTTGGTAACAAGGAAAAATTTAAATTTTTTTGGGATATATCCACAGAACTACCGAACGATCCAGCACTTATGTCAAAAATATTTTTGTAGGTGCTGAAATTAGGAGCGTTTGCACGGAAGCCGGTATGTTTGCAATACGTGCGCGAAGAAAGCTTGCTACAGAGAAGGATTTCTTGGAAGCTGTCAATAAGGTGATCAAGGGTTACGCTAAATTTAGTGCCACACCACGGTATTTGACCCATAACTGAGTGCAGTTTGTTTAGAAATCTCTAAAGTACTACGATTTCTGATCAAGAAACTTCGCAAGAATTTTCAAAATATTTATATACATAATCCCTTTGACATGAATGAATTTAAACAATAACTTTTTCTGAAAACGGTTTTAAAGATATTGGTGAATGTGATGCGCTAGGATAATTTCTTGTTAAATAAACTCAGATGTCTGTAGCTGTGCAAATTGAATACCGGATATTATACGAACGATACCTCACAATTTTTTACATTTTCACAAGAAAGTCGAATGTAAATTGCTTTCACTACTGGAGTGCAAATTTGTCAAGGTTTTTGAAAAACTAAAATTTTTCATTCATCTAAATTATAAAATTTTTCATTTCGAACTGAAACAGCTGGGCAGAGAGCAATTGGTATTAGGAGATCTATTGCTAAACAAAGAATTCCCGCAATTCATTTTTTCCCGTAATCTGATAAAAAGATGAACGGCGGTAGTACAAGTGCACATATAAACTGTTATTATGGCAGTTGCATGGTAGTGATTTTTCACCGATGAGGTGTTTATACATTTATTTATCAAACCTGTCAGGATATTTGCCAACACGAAGAATAGCAGTCCTTGTTGGTTGATTGAATCAATTAGACACGGTTTTGATATTTCCAATGGGTTTTCATCCATAATAGTGTCCGGAGCTGAAAGGATTGAAATCATTTAAAAGAAGGGTGTACAATATCTTCTGGTATCAGTTGTATCACTGTTTTCAAAGGTACAAAGACTGGTTTCGTAAAAGAACGTATGCCTATCGTCGCTTAGGACAATTTTCGATGCAGAATGCGCTCCTTCACTAATCATCTCTCTTCAAATTCGAAAATTAATGAAGGATTTGGCGGATCATTTCCCTGCGACGAGAAACTGGTATTCCTTCTGGATTTAGTCAAAAATGAAAAGATAGGAATTTCTTGCAAGAACAAGCAAGCTTACTGTTGCGGAAGTACGATAATTGTAAAACCCAGCTCTGAAGCAACTGAATGAGTAAATAACCAGACAAATAAATGTTGTGGAAAACCATCTAAAATATTGCATCCGCATATGACAAACAAAAAAATGCTCCTCTACCTAGTTACGAACTGCGTTTTTGGATGAGGAAATTTTGGCCTGAGTCATCCAACAATTTGCTTCTTTGAAACTTTGAATATCAGTTTAAATACGTTGAATGCGACTGGCAGTGTTGTTCCGAAAGTAGTAAAAACAAAGTAAGTGGAACACTTATCATTTCTAGGATGTATGGCATATTGGCAAGTCTTCGTGACGGTGGGCCCACAAGTTTTATGGCAAATTCTTGTGCTACGAAAATTACTGCAGTGAGTAGGAGTAACTGAAAAGAACGGTAGAACCATAGTTTGATTCGTTTCCTAAAAAAGGTATTAAACAATGGTATTCTCCAATCTTTATTTGAAATGGATTCTAACTTCATATTTCTTTTGAAAGCAAGTGAATCTCTACTGCAGTGTTTTCGGGAATTACTTTTCCAGCATACAGAACAGGGACATTAAAGAGGGAGAGTAATACGAAAAGCAAGTGCTTTACAATAGAAGAATGCTAGTGGAGCTTTAAATTATTGAGAATTACAAATGAGATGTTTTTACTGACATTATTGTTGATTCTGAGAACATATGTGATACCTTTTCTCGGTTGCACCAAAATTTGCATGAGGATTACAATAATCATGATCTGATATCCCGGTAAATATGAAACTCGCCGTAGCGGATGCCAAATAATAAATTGCCAGGTACCCACAAAATGAGAAAATTCCTTCGCGATTCTTCGATACAAAATCTTCCCTTTTTGTCTTATTTGAAATCAAATATTCCTGACAATGTAAAATCTCAATAGCTCAACAATAACGTTGACAGGAATTGTTAATTTTATTTCTCTATTCTTTTGTGAAGAGTATGGTCAAAATTTAGGACTACTTAGTCCAAATTTACTGAAACTAATCCCATGCAAACTTGTGAAGTAGTACCTGTATATTTTGTTTTGTTAGAAAATATTGGTATGTAAAAGCAATGACTATTCCCAATAGTAGGTGGTATCGGTGGCCCAAAAAGTCCACTAATAACTGAAATTTTTGTAAATTTATTTTTGCCTCTTCATATGCTTCATATAATTATTGGAAACTGTACGCCAAATGGAGCTGTGGCAAAACATACCACACTAAACAATAAGAATCCTATGAACTGGATGGAAGGTACTACTCAGGCTTAATAAATTAAACAAACCCGCAATAACCCGAGAGTAATAAAAAAATTCCAGTGCACGCCATACTCGTTGATTTGATAATGGTAATCGGTAAGATGAAGCAAAACTGTTCGTGTTATACCTAGCGCCACTAGCACAATACCTGATGATGACTTCAAAGAGCAATACCTGCAATGAACTCCATTTAGATTTATGCCTTCTTTATAATATATATACACCTACCTATTTATCATTTACTGTATGACCAGATGTCCTGCATATGATAATATACCAGTGACTTATCCTTTCCTAGAATAGGTGTTTGTTACGATGACAAATCATCCAGGGAATGAATTCCACTCGTAGTAGCAATACATTTTCACGCTTGTTAGTATAATACGAAAGAAGCTCGTGAAGCTGATTTATCCGATCATATTTAACTTAGTTGTTAAAAGAGCTGTCTTTTACGCAATTGTCCCATTGGTACTATTAAATAAATATTGTCCTCGTGGCTCATCTGAAGCTATGAAGAACCACATACTGTAAGTTAATATTAACTGTTAGATTGATATCCTAAAATACGTATTGGATCACCACGTTGTGTTGTATACTTAGCATTATGAAGAAATATACCGTTGCTTTTGGATAACATTTTTCACTCGTTCAGGATAATGCCGAAATACATCAACTACAGCAAAACAATAAACAAATGTAGCTGTGCCAAGATCCATCACGCTTCGACCAAAAATTGACGTCTTCGCAAAACGACGTGGAAATACATCAAAATCCACGGATAGTATGGCGGCTGCTGTTGCAAGTAAGCTGTATAATCTGCAATGGCATTGCAGTGAGAAGTATTGCCATTTCAGAAACATTTCAAATAAATTTTCACTCAAAGGTCGTGTGTCCTACTTTTATTAATACAGTAATTTGTGATTATGAGTAAATTTAGATCTAATTTGTTACAACCAACAGATTAATTTGCGACTATAGTGTGACCTCATGTAAGTGACGAATTTTGTGGGCGAATAATGATCATCGTTGATATGGCGGAACAAATCACAGTATGTCGGCTTTCTTCGCTTAATAAAGCAGCGGTCGCCAATTAGGACAATAACAAAGATCAGAAATATTATAATTTGCGCTAACATCAATAACAGCATGTAATCCGAAAATAAAGTTAGGGTTAGTACTACTGGCACTATGATAAGTAGTATATCGAGCACAAAGATCAACCTAAAATCACTTATTGAAATAATGTGAGCATCCGAAATAGGGACGGAAGCTCAATCAAATTGATTTCGTAGGTCTTCACGCAGAATTTTGCTGATGAAAAATCAATGTCAGAAATTTTTGTTTCAAAACTGTCTCTCGAAATGCGTTCCAATTAACAAACATCTCCATAAGTGATTGAAAAGGCATAGGAAAATAGTAGGACTAACCAAAAGCTAATGTGCAGAGTACACGGGAAAATATGAAGTATCCCTGGTACGGCTATATTCCGTAGTATTATTGACAGTGGTCCAATTGCTTGAAAGAGTAGAACCTCCGCCTGCGTGGTACCATTCCGCATTTCTTACCGAACTTTGAAGCAAAAACGCTCCCAACGACAGTGACGGATTGAAGTAACCATAGTGGTTATGACAGACTGATTCGCTTATAAACATTTGCATAAACTAAATGACGATAAAACCAACCGTTTTAGTCTTGCCTCTCAAAATCAAATCTTGCTTGTAAATCTGCATTCACATAATGAACACTGGCTGAATAATTTCATCACGCTAGTACCTGCCGTGTTGCATTTTAACGTGACCTACGTCTCCAATATCATGTTTACATCTATCTATCTTTTCACTATTCTTTGATGTTATCCCCGATATCAGACAGCGTTCTTTAAGACATAAGCAGAGAGTGGAAGAAAAAGTGCTAATTTAAAAGGTATAAAATCATTCTCGCGAAGAGCTCTTAGGAAAGGTACTTGGAATCACTTCGTTCCTCATCAATGTTAACCCACTGTAGAGGCGAAATATTTCTATTCAAATGATTATTCTTAATTTCACTACGTGCTTAATCGTTTCAACATTTCCTTCAAATTGAACTGACAGGCAAAGAGTGGAAGAAATGATTGAATAAACTCAATGAGTTTAATGTTTCGGAAAACTCTGTGCGTGGGATTTGTTTGACATGGTATTTTTATAGCACACATACGTAAATATACAGAGGTCGGCACTGTTGGAATCACATCCCTATATTAAATCTGTTCCGTGTAATGCGTAATAAAACAAAAGTTCTGATGAAGAGCGCACTTCATTTTTGGCAATACTTCACTAATACTTAATCGAAAGCGTACATAGTATGTAACAAACAAATACAAATTACAATTGTGATATTAAGCTCTCCTCCTTATGTTTATAATGATAAAGTGACATGTTTACAACGATTAGGCATTTAAACAAGTAACCTGAATATATTCCACCTGAAATAACTCTTAGATATCTGTCGTAAATAAGAATGCGCTTAATAAATGATTACAACTTAACTGCAGCACATTGTCAAGTCAATTTTACCAATCTGACAGACCCGTTTCTTATTGCGTAGTTTCCTGTAGTACGAAAAAAACACTCTAATGATGCGATTTGAATTCATCCCAATAATGCCATTGGGGTACCAAATCAGCTCAAAATACTTGCAAATAGAAAGGTTATAGGTTATCATTACGTGAGAAATCTTCTAAAGCTGTTTTACAAATACTGTGTAAATTGAAAAGCATATATTTCCTATCAAACTGCATAAAATTTGATTGGCTCCTAAAGTCAACAGATGTTATCTTAAAAAATAAGATGGAATGATTAAAGCGATGGAAACTTATACTTCACACCTAAACCAACTTAACTAAAACGTTATATACCATTTAGTAGTTGACATAAATCCCACTGGATTCCTGTGAATTTATGCATATTTCCTCCATAATCTCCTGTTCCAAAAAAAAAAAAAACAACCACGACAATTAAATCATCGCGTAATGTCATTACTGGTCAAGGGAGAATATAAAATGGCATTTCTTTGGAGAAAAAAAGCGTAGAAAAAGGAATGATGAAGATGATAATGCTCTTAAACAGACAACAACTTTGTTATTACTACCCACATGGAATAAAATAAGCAACAGAAAATAAGTAATTTAAGAAATATTTATATAAAAATTCAAGAGGTTTGTTTCAACCTTACATAGACATGGATTATAGCACATGAAATGAACGTATATACAGTGATAATAGTCGTTGAGTGATAGACATTTGTTACAGAGCTTGTTGCTATTGTCAAATTAATGAGACCCGTAAGTATGTTTGTTAACAAGAAAAATGGCATGCCATATCGATTCACTGAGTCAAGAATACACGGCTTTAAACGTTCGAAAGGATTTTCATCTGCAAAATAAGGTGAAAAAATATTGACATTATGCAAAAAATTAAGTTCTTTTAATTCCTAGTGACCTAATTTAAAGTCATTCTCTTTTGACCTAATTTACAGTTTCTCAATCCACTCCCCTTTCTCGCCTTCTCTTGTCCCCCTTCCCCTCTCTCCTTCCCTCGCGGTCTCATCTTCCCCCAAAAACCGTGATATATCACATTAAAGAAAATTCACACAAACTGAAAATAGCCCAAGCAACTAACCAATGGAGAATTGTGGCATCTGTGCTGCCCATCCGAAGATTGAAGCCAATTGTATCAACAATAAAGTAGCCATGTAAATAGTATTGACAACTAGCTAAACAAAACATAGCAGAATTAGAATATGTCAGTGTTTTCTATTATAATGGCCTTCAAAAAGAAAATGTGTCAAAATAAATTGAACAAGCACGGTAAAGCGTACCATTTCTAAGACATAAGGTAAGTTCGCAATTCTCCGTGAAGGTGGCCCTACAAGTACTTCAGCCGATTTCTGAGCAAAGAAAATAAGCGTAGCGATCATGAGTAGCTGGAACGTTCTGTAGAACCAGGATTTGAGTCTTATTCTGTAATTCCACCAAAAGCTTCTGTCTCCCAGTTAAACATATGAATCGGTACATAAATTAAAGCAAACAGTGAGTGCCCGTTCCACTTATAAAAATCGTTTTGATTTTCGAGAACCATTACGATGATTGGACAGATAAGCAACGACTCATTAGCTAATATTATCTAGTGAACATTCTTCCTTCATTGACTTCTGTATTACAAATAGCACAACAATGTGCATGAGTTTGCATTCAGAATCACTTAATTCATCATTCACCAGTATCTCAGTACCAGCGAAAATAGAAATAGAAAAAAAAAACTGCACTGAACAATGACTAACCCCGTGGAATACATGAAATTGGCAATACAAGATGCGAAAAAATATAATGATAAATATCCGAATAAGGAAAAAATTCCTTCACGATTCATTGCAATAATTGTATCTCTGTTGGTGTCCGCCGAAAGCAGCCAATTCTGAATTTATTAATGCAATGACGAATTTATTTTCAAGACGTTTTCAAAATCAAGAGATTTATCAAAAGAATGGAATTAAAACCTGCAAAAGAATGGAATTAAAACCTGCAAATTTCTTTCACCCAACAAATACTGATAAACGGAAATGATAGTAATAGCAAAAAACAAATGAAACCGACGGCCAAGCAGTTTCACAATAATCTGAAAAGTACTTAATAGACAGCAAGCCTATACATCAACAAGTAAGCTAGCTTAACGCTAGTTAAACTGTCATACAATCCACTATCTATTAGCATCGCAAACTAACGTTAAAAGTGCTTGAAATTGAAGGATTCAAAGTGTAAAACACAAACCCTGAGAAATGCAAGAGTTATAAAGAAATTCCAGTGCACCCCGTACTCAACAACTTGTACTGGATAGTTTAACAATTGCAGGATACATGTCCTTCCGAAACCTAAGCACAGCAGCATAATGATTGACAAGTGTTTCCGGAAAAAACTTCTGCAATAAAATTTTTGTTTAGATTCAACGAAAAACTTGAAAGTTAACGTACTTAATATTTATACGAGATTATTTCGTCAATTATGTCTTTTCGTGAAGTTCTCCTCTTCCTTAAATCGTTCGACTTAAAAGAAAACCTTCTTTGCAACAAGGGAAATTTGTTTCTGCTTGGAAAATTCTTGAAAACATCAACAACAGCAAAACAGTAAATGAATGTTGCAGTGCCAAGATCCATAACACTTCGGCCATAAGTGTGTGTTTTGGCAAAACGACGTGGGAAAATGTCAAAATCAACAGACAGAATTGCAACCGCAGTTGCAATGAGACCCATGGATCTGAAAGAGAAAGAAGTATAAGTTAATTATTTCCTTTAACGTCAAAGGTTATATTTTTCGCTTATGTGCAGTTCTGAGAGAAATTCGTGAAAAGGTTATAAAATGTAAATATATGGTTTCTGTTATTTAAATGCTATAAAACCAGTTCTTCAATCTCCGATGCTGACTAAATCCATCGTTTTCTAGCAAAATCATGTAAGTTCATAGTTAGAGGCGATGATTTATATAATTATTTCTATCACCATCAACATTTCATCCAAGCAATATTTTTTGAAATGTACAGAAATAGAAAAAAGTAACCTCATGTAAGTGATGAATTTGGTGGGTGAATGTTGCTCATCAACCATTTGATTTAAAATTTCTCGTAGGGTAGGTTTTTCGCGTGCGATAAAGCAATATTCACACAGCGAAAAAGTTATTAGAGAAAGCGAAGCAACTAACTGCAGAAGAAGTATAACAGAGAGATGATCTGAGAACAGTGTAAGGGAAAGAATAATTGGCAGTACTATGAACAAGAAGTCAAGTGCGAATTTTAACCTGAAATTCATTTCACTAATTGTAAACACAAGAAAATAAAACCAGCTAGGTACTATTAACTTGATGATCACCCCAAACCCACAAATTATGCACCAAGATTATCTTTCATTAAGCAAAGCCCAACCATATCGTAGAAATTAAGCATTACCAAACTAAACTGAGCTAGGATCGAAGTTGAAGTCAGACGTCAATACTAATACTATTACGATTAACCTCTGTCCATCAAGTATAAGAATCTCAGCGCTCTTATGGTCCATCTCTAGACTTCCAGGCATTTATAGAAATTGTTCTGAATATTTATAAAAAGTTCGTGTGGTAGTTTACTACTAAACAAATATTACACCTTAAGAACACTGAAGATCAAAGAAATTAAATTTATGAATTTACCAGAAACCATTCGATAAAGCGAAACGAAAGCCAACAAATATCCACGGTACAGCAATATTTCTGAGTAGAACCGAAAGTGGACCAATTAACTGCCAGAGAATAATTTCCGTTTGGCTGGTACCATTATAAACAAAACTAGGATTTTCTACTAGAGCATTCCGCGTTAGATTCATTTAACGATGTCCCTGAAGCAATGCTACCTTGTATAGGAAAGACAGCAAGCTTCCGGAGTTTGAAAGCATTAAATTCTGCACACATCCATGGTAGATCCTCTTTTGCGACACTATTTGCCAAAAATGTCTGAACGATAAGATAAATTCCAGAAATTTGTATCATTGGAAACCGGTCAAAATCATTTATAACTCACATTTTTTGTTTCCTCCTTTATTTCAAATATTTCAAAATTTGAACTAGAAAAAGTACACAACTGTCACTACCTTCCACTTCGTTCCTTTCCCCTTTTGCAATCATACAAAAAATCATGATCTAAAGATTAAAAAAGAACGAGTGTAAGTTAGTCCATTTTAAACGTAAACAAGCAGAGACTTCTCCAACAAAAGTTCATTCACATTAAAAAGGAACAATTTATTATATTTAAATACTAATTCAGTAAAGAAGAAAGGATATAGAGAATAAAGTAACATGAGTTGATGGGAAAACTTTAAACATTTATTTAAGATCTGGAGGAACTGCAACAACACTTAATAAAACATGAGATCTCTCTTCTGATCCAACGACGTAATTCCTACTGCTATAAATTAACTTTTATATGAAACACACTGACAAAAAGTTATCCTTTACAATAATCTTCTCAAAAATATGGCAAAGCTAAATCAAAATTAATAACGGCGATTTACGGTATATTAGAGCCATTTTGTCGAGCGCAGCACATACTAGGCGGAACTGACCAATCATAAACATAAGATGGTCTAATGCGATACTCCTTTTCGCATAGCTTACCGGTGTTTACAATTGAAGCATATAATTTCTGAAAATTAGTAAGAATAAGTGAACCACTTTTATGTATAAAAATAATATTTTTTCCTATTTTGAGCAAAAGTAGCCCAAGATATTTTAGTTTAATATCAGAAATAAATTTTAGAGGGAATTCCGCAAAAAACTTTGCCCCGCAAATTGAAAGAATCAACTTTTAAAGAGTCCGGCGTTTGCTTATGTGTGATAATATATTGATTGTTGCATCCTCTGGAACGAAATTCGGTATCAAAACGAGGATCATGAACATAGTGAACAGAAAGACCCGCTAACCAAGCACCTATCGACACATCTTCATTCCTGAATACTAACATCACAAAAACTTTTTCTCACATTCAGTTATCAATACGTTTCTTAATTACTCTTACGATAGCCCGAAAATTTCAATGTCATTCACAGTTCATTACTTCCAAGAAAGATTTACCTGTAAATTTTCAGCAAATCTTTGTTCCGTACAAAGAAGTCGACCAATTTGTAAGATAAGACGTAACCACCTCCAAGCTAAAACAGATTTTATTAACGTCAAAACGCAATTTTTCTAAAAATTCTAGAACTACTGTTTGACAATTTTAATTTAAATAATCAAATACCTGGTAAGGAACATAACGATCACATATAATCCAATTCCGTTCGGCCCACTGCCCTCTTCGTTTTGGTCTTGCCCTTCCATCTAAGAAACCCCAGTATAAATTTGGATTCGCAATATCTTTCAGTGCTTTCAGGAACGATCCCAAACGTACAAACGAATCACAATCCACCTTGAAAAAGATACGAACGTTGGCAAATTGAATGTAAGAAAGAATTCAAGAAGATGAAGTTAATACGATTTAAGAATCAAGAAACTAAAAAAAATTTAAAGATTAAAAAAGGTAAACTAAGAACAAGAGAACAACTTACAGCAATATATTTCTTAATATCATGCTGATTTTCAAGTTATATCAATCAAGCACAACTGAACTGTCACCAAATAACGTTGAAATTAAACGTTAAACAAAATTCATAGTACGATCTCATCTAAACTTAGATAACCGAACAAGTATAACCTTTAACAAGAATTCAAATTTATACAAATTGTGCATAGCTTGCATAGAGAGTAAGGACTTCTTCGTTAAGCTCTGGTAATTATCCACGAGATCCTCCAGAAAAATCAAATCGTTAAACAAATTATTTTCTTCTTTGAGACGTTCTTTAAAAGACAGACTCAAATTCTTTGTTCCAATTGGGAAAGCATAACGAAAAGTTCCTTTGCCTAAAACTTTAGAGAATTAGAACTTTTCTTTGATGATTTTCGATTTCTCATGTTCTGAGACCAAATAAACTGTACATTAAATTCTAAACTACCTTTTGAAGACAATTTTAACCAAGTGCTGCGAATAACAGCACGCACCATTTCATTATCTGGAGATGACATGATTATAATCGCCAAATATGTTGGAGGTAAATCAGGAACACCTTCTATACCTGAAGATCACAATGGCTATCACTCTTATAAAAACCTTTTTCTGCATGTTGGAAACTGAAAGCAAAATACAGTAAGTCTTTTCTCTCATTGCCCAAGAATTGAACTTTTTAATGCTCGTACTCTTTTAAACCTAGAGTAAGCTAGAAATTATAACTTATTTAATTTTCGCACACACAAAAATAACTCTTTTTAAACTTAAATTCGCCATAAACGCACTTTTCTGCCTAAGCAAGCTCGATGCAGGAAAACCGCGCACTCTGTTGGACGTGAACTGTTCCTCGCAACTGCACGTTAGTGAAAGAGTGATAGTACAAATGACACAAATTAAACAACCACACAAAAGTATTATTATTCGTGCAGGCATGAAAGATCGCCTCATCATGCCTGTTTTCACATACCATTCCGATCAACGTGTAATAAATATCCAAAAAATTGCTTTGCGAAGCTTCCAGCGAACAATCCAAGCTATAATTCTACCATAAATCATAAATGGTTGGAGCAACTGTTTAACGGGAACTAATTACCAAGCATTGCTTTTTTGAATTCCATAACACTGATGACACACGTCATAACAAATAAAAAATCCTTTCCATACCAAAAGCAATACTCGACCACTCCGCAGTTACTCGCAAAAACAACATATGTTAGCCATACGCATTTAAGATGGACATAGTTTGACGACTGGACCTACTGAACAGTTACTAGACTTCCACAAAGCTGTTCACTATATCCTTTGTAAGAAAACGAAATAGCATTTAATTATTACAAAATAATCACGGTAACATCATGTTCACCTTTACCTATATCCAGAACCGCAGAACATTACAAAAAGAATCTGTATGATTGATATTTGATTACTCGATAAAACCTAGGAATATAAATGAATTTGTGATACAAAGGCCTTTCCGTGATGAATCGAAAAACTCAATATAAACTTTTTATTTAAACTACAAATGACGACAATGTACAAATAAACAATCAAGTAATCAGTTAGTTAACCGACATCATTAGCACGAGTTGCTGGATAATAACCGATAGTAATAACCAAAGTAATCGATTCTTTTTAAAAGCATAAGAAACTTCAAGAATGACAAAATCCATGGCGAGAAAGAGTCCTTAAAGAAAAACATATCGACAAAGTATTGGATGTAGATCTGGATCAAAAAGATTGCTTCATGTCTCATCAATATAAAAGTGTGCGAAGCATTCGCTAATTCTAGATAAAAGGAGCTTGCAAAAACCTAATAATAGCAATAATGAATTTGATGGAAAATTCGAATGCTATGGGAAACGACAGAGGGATTGTAAGGCAAATTACAAGACAAAAATTTAGTGCTCAGTCTGCTTACCAACTTTTCCGCACTGAAGATGTGCTCTGAATCCTATTAACTATAAATTCGTACGCACAAACTGATGAGAAATTATAAAATATTTACGCATTACACGATATCAGTTTCCAATAAGAATACGAAATCAGTTCTCTTCTTGAGCAGATAATATGACAAATCTAACTGCAAACGCAATTAACACCACGCCTGCAAGCACCACAAGATTATACGTCAAGGTAGTGTAGTCGCCCTCTTCACCAGACCTTAAAAAATTATTGTTTATAAGTAATGAAAGAATTAATAATAGAAACAAGTAGAAATGTCTTCGGGGGATTTTAAGAAAAATATCTGAAACTCAGAAAACACTTTTTATCTTCAGAAATTTTACATGCACTGAGTGATCAGGATGAAAACCTTCGCTGTGGCGTAGTTTCATCTACCGTGTTCTCTTCTATTAACACTTTGCTTCGTTCCTCAGTCAATTCTTCCCGTATTTGCTTGGCCAAATCACTAAACAGTTCACAGAAGATTCGATCCTGCAATAACAAGGTAATGCCACATTTTTAAATAAAAAGATACACGTTCCGAAAAAAAATGCAAATGCCGCAGCTGTTAATGATGAAAATAACCTTTAAATTGAATTCCTTAGATTTCCTAGCAAGAATACGCTTCTCTGCATCACTTGAGTTTATACTGCCTAGAGTTGGAGCTGTATCATTCATAAAGGAAAGTAAACCCGTTATAATAGTTGAAACCTGCAATAATCACATTAATGCTTGTATGTAAAGGTAACCGAACCTCCAACTAATAAATTTTCGGAAAAAAATTCACACATACGATTTGAAGACAAACCGTCCAGGCAGGATTCCATGTATCTGGGTGGAAATCAGAGATCGAAAGACACAGTCTTGTGTTTGTTTGGAAACGTCCAGAAGGCGTTAACATAAATATTGATGGCGGCTTGAACGGGAAGTCAGGCGGAAAAATTAGTTTGCCGTGATAGAACCCACCTATAATAGAAAATGTAGGATATTACGCCCAAATTTTCTTTACAATTTTCCTATTAAAAAATCCAAAGACATTACATTAATACGGAAAATACCTTCATATGGTGTCTGTGGCGCCCCTCTGATCACATAATGCCATTCTAGAATATTGGAATGAAGGGGAGCTGCTACGACAAAAGGGACCGGATCCTTAAACACGTCGATATGCAATGCCAACACTACCAATATATACAATAATTAATACAATATGAAGAATAAGTTCATTCAATTTAAAAATTCCATAAAATTTGGTGAGTTAACCTTCATCAATTTTGCATAGTCCTTCTTTAGTCTTGAAACTGCAGTGACTGATGGACCACCCATGGCACTAGACTGAAATTCTCTCGTGAGCTCTTATAATCTATTCACTCTTTGAACAAGATCGGCTCCACCTCCATGCGATCACGGATTTCTTCTCTGATGAATGTAGGTCTTGATGGATGGAACGTAAAACTCATGCAAAAGGGAAAATACAGTGGAATAAGTGGATAAGGAAGACAAAAACGTAGAACACGTCGAGACGAATAGGGAGTACATCAGGAAAGCATAGTCATTCTTGTTCATCCAAAACTACACTCCCCGTTCGACTCCATCCTCCGAGTTACAACGAAGACTATCGTATCCACGTATTCCAAAGCTTCTTGATAGATGCTTTAATGAAGGAACAAGAATTCGAAACACCAATATGCTTAACTGTCGATATGAAAGCAACACGTACTATATACAACTCTCCGGACATGTTACTGTAAAATAACCTTACCGACAATTACTTGCCCTGCTTTTATAAACAATGGATGTATTGCCCATCGCACAGCTTTTATTTAAATAACGAGCAAATTTCTTTAGAATAAAAAAACAAAATTCATTTTTAATTCTCAATGCTGCTTTCAGAGCATGCAAATTCCCGTCCAACAGATGCAAGACACTTCAGAGGAGGACAGGATAACCTAAGAAGTCTACATCATGTCCGGTCCTGCCTATTATACTCTATATGGATAGAAGTAAGGTATTTGAAACGTATACCACGTTTTTAACAGTTCTCCTAATCTATGCAAACTTTTGTCTTTACCCCTACTCATTTAAAATTACTGCGTCGAAATGAAATAAACATAAGCTTAACATGATTCAATGTCTTGACATTAACAGTACGATGAAACTCAAGTCAGCACCGCATCAGAATAATACTAAATCACTGCGTTGATATCTTAAAGGCTTATACCACATTGTATTTTACATTCACTTGAAATTCATACTTTATTAACAACAATAACAAAACAAGAGGTATTTCGTATCGAAATCGACTGAAAAATAACAATGTGATAACAATGCCCTGAGATTATAAAAATAAAACTACTGAACGATAGGCTCAAAACATGGCAGTTTATAAGAGGTCACAATAACAACTGAGGTATGCTTTTAAAATAATGAGTAATAATATTAGTAAGTTATGAACGCTCTTTCCGCACTGAACTTGATATGCTATTTTTCCTGCACGCCGCTCATGATAATTCCTGATATGTAAACTACAGATAAAATGATGGACTATTTATTAAGAAAAAAATAAAACACAATCTTCCGTCACGAATCGCAGCATTAGAAGCAATTATACCGTAATTCGACGTCATCCAGTAACTAAAGCTTAATAGTATTGTTTGAGCAATCCCTAAAGACGTTACTGAGTGCGTACATGTCAATAACGAAAATAAAATAAATCTAAGCATTGAATTGTTTAATATAAAAGAATGAATGAAAGACAAATAACAAGGACAAATGAAATAAAGAAACATACACTTGTCTGAAAAACGAAAGAAAAGTGGAGAGATCGTTCTCAAACGATAATCCTGAATATATTTCGCAATGTACAATAAAAAGTAAAATAGTGCATCATATATCACTGCTTATGTAAATGCTACAATATGGTAACTAAATACATGGCAGACAATGGTGAAATCAGAACTTAACAAATGGACCATCAAATTGTTTCGAGCTATCGTAACGAAACACAAATTTTAGTAGTGTAAACGAAGAAAAAAGTAAGAATGATCATTTCCAGTTACATGGAAAAACGTAAAATGTCGGTAAGAAAAAGATTGTCCAATAATGAACAGTCTATGAAATGGAATAATCCATTTATTGCTCGAGAAAAATTAAACTGAAGTATACGATAAGCAATCCCGAAGGTATATGCTCAAAATAAGAGCACATACAAAAATAATGTATTTAAAAAAGTTAAATTCAATATAAAACTTCAAATCCACAACCTTATTTCTTTCATCATAGTGATCCGCGATCTTATGCAGAACTAAAGTGTTAAGCTTTTTTTAAATCTTTCATCGTCAGAATCAGAAAAACTTGACAATTCACTTTCTTCCTCGTCATCTGATTCCTCAATACCATTTATTTGGACCTTCTTTCTTGAACCCTCGGAATCAAAAGGTCTCTCACCAAATGCTTTCATGAAATGTTCGTTCTGAAAAGATATGCATAAAAAGACACAACTCCACCAATGTGATACGATACATTGGACAATACCAAGCATCATTAATTTTAAAAAACTCACTATGCTAGCCAGTTAGACCGAAGACCCCGATTAAACTGACTTGGCATGAGGTTCATAATTCCTCAAGTACTCATACATGCAGCACTTAAAAGCTAGGGAAATTAAAGTAGTTCTGAGGAGTAAAAGTGGCCCATTAAAACAAACTTGCTTATTGTAGTACATCGACTGTCTTGCAAGAAGACGCTTTTGTTCCGTGGAGCTTGATATAAAGCCTGCAGTAACAATTCACAAAAGTTTGAATTCGCAAAAGCACATCATATGCGTCATGCATGAACACTTAAATTTTCTCAATAACCCCTGCTAATAACAGATAACATGGATATCAAAACCTAATGGTTGAAAAAAGAGTAAATTAATGGATATAAAAACAATTGATCAGTGGAGAAAATGAATGTTGGGAATGGAATTCAGAAACAATTTACTTAGTATCCAAAATCTTGTTAAGACCATGTTTTACTTCTGCAATTGGCGAAATCAGCAACTATTTTGTAAATGTGAACCCACAACAAACTTGCTAGAACAGGGATACTACTGGTACATAGAGACCTACATTCTTTACAACTGCTTCAAAAACAAAAATACTGTAGGTTCACAAAATTAAAAAGAACTACATACCCGAACCCATCACATCCTCCTCGAACATCATGAAATTGGCGAAACAAAGCAGAAATGCTCCGACAGTCCACGTCGGATCCCAATTTGGAGAATGAAATGCCGAAATAGAAAGACAAATCTGATCACCAGGTTGGAATCTAAATCTCACCTGAGCATTCATCATCGAGAATTTCTAAATCCGACTAGAGAAGCTACATACTCAACTAAAATCATGGAGATTCTGTTAATACCTGTCAACATGGAATTCAATTTAAAACAATATAAGAACAATAAGCAGTGCTTGAATTACCTCCCATTTGGAGTGTACATAATAATATGAGGAGGGACGCACGGAAAATCGTCGGTGAATTGCATCTCGCCGTAATATATACCACCTAGATTTAATACATATTTTCGTATAATTTGAAAATATAAAGCAGTTACACCATAAACATAAGTGACAGTGCAACACGCCGCTAAATGAGTGCACATTAACAAATTTTACAAAAGCAAGCAAGTAGCAATGATGAAGAGGTCAAAACTCAAATATTAAAGAATTACCATCAAAAGGAGTATCCTTTGCACCACGAATAGCGTAGCCCCACAATAATAAACTGTCATCCAGTGGCTTTGTAACGATATCCGGTAGCGGGTCTTTCTGCAGTTCCAAGTAGTCCTTTAACAACCGGTTGTTCCGCCTTTTCATTGAAGAACAACACTTTGACTTATCATCTGTCAGACGGATATATGGTACTTCATCTCCTCCAGCTGCAGGGTAATATTCCATTTGCATAAAATGAAACTGAAAAGGAAAACCGCTATGTATATTTTATTCCCCACATTTCCCAAGACACTATAATCTTTCCAGTCATAAAATTTCAAAACTTTCCGAAACTGGGAAATTTTTTAATAAAGTGCAGAAATGGAGGTATATTTAACTAGAACATTTGAATAGCCAAAACCACCTCACCTTCTTTAAATTTTTTTTAGTTGGTACCTTTAATCATCACTACACCTACTCCATTTACTTATAGTACATCTTCGAAAAATTGTTTTAGCCTACAGAAATTCAATTATACCTGCGATAAATTAAAAACTAAAGCAGATATAGAGTCTTGCTCATAATTTCTAATATAGGAAATAAATCTGAAGGCAAATATCTGAAATTCTCGGATGAGAAACGATGGAATAAAACCGGTACTTCAAACATGAAAGGGAGAAATGTGTATGCTTTATTAATCGGTTTCATTTTTTATCACATTGACGACGCACACTACCGGAATGCAGTGAATGATTTTTTCTCACTAGCAATTAGTAAATAAAAAAAGGTCGCAGATCTTATGAAAATCACAGGTAAAAACTGGCCGATGTAATGACAAACAATGATGAAATCAAAAAATACTACGCATGCTAACAGGCAAGAGTGCAGTTGAAATGGTGCATATTAATGAAATAGAGTGAATAAATGACATTAGAAATGAATTAAAACTAAACCAAACTGCATGATATCCTTCCCCCTAAATACCTAATGCGAGATGGGTATAATTGAAGCACATTAAAAACAAGGGTTAGCTATGTGTAACTTATATACAGATCTGCACATGTTCCATTACAAAATTAGTAAGTGACGACAAGGAAGGAGATCCATTACTAGACTGACTAAGGTTTAAATTCGGTTCTTGCGCTTGGAATATTGCGCAAACGTTGAGCAGTAGGAGATGTTGCTGATGGCGGTGGTGGCAACAGTGGAAAGCCCACAGAACTACCGCTTGCATTTGATGCTGATGCCTTTGCTTGTTGAGGATTTGTTGATGTTTTTTTCTGGAAATACATTTTTGGGTGCTTGTTATTTGATAAAGTATAATCGGAGAAATTTCGAAAATTTTAGTTGTAAATGTTATACGCAAAATGGTTACCGCAACCGAACTAATGTGAGATGCATGTCAATAATTTTTGCCACGAAAAACGTCTGAAATAGTATCAAAATTGTTCCAAACACTTAAAAACCATTAAAAAAGGAACTGCTTTAATAAAAATACGTAACAAACAATCTACCCCAAAATTTATAGTTATAGTTTGCCCTTCTTTGAAACCAAGATCCAGCTTTGGTTGATCATCCATCTGCTCCTTACACAATTCGGCATTTTTTTCAATGTATTTGAAATGTTCTTGCAACGCAACATTCAAATCAAACGAATCACTCCGATCAGCAAACCCCAAACCTAGAAGAATAGTAAAAACACTTCAAAGAGTAAAACGCCTATAGTTCATAATTCACGTATGTTTCCAACTGAAAGTCAATGCCTCGATGTTTGGTCTCCTCCAGCGTTTAAATTTGAAAATTATTGTTACAAATGATTTATGTATAAGCATTGACAAAAAGAACGAACCGATAAACGCTGTTTGACCACTATCATTTTTTAATCGAACGACAAAATACCGTGAGGAGTCGAGGACAGGCTCGATGCTCAAACCTGGATATTCATCCACTGGGCATTTTGCAAACAACAGTCCAGAAACCCTATCTTCTAGTCGTAATTCTAACTTATTCCCAATAGCTACCAAACGTATGCGTCCTGTCCAGTCCGGTTCATCTAGCTTCCAATCTGCAGCTCTGTAAAATTACATTCTGATCAGAAAGCCACTTTACAATCGGGATCTATCACGACTTCCTCATGACATGTAGACTACGACAACTAAGCGTTGCGTCGTCAAAAGTCCCACACTACATCCAACCACATCTCATAGATCATAAATACAGATCAGTTCAGCGGAAAACGGAACAAAAAATGGTCTCCAATTGGTGGCAACTGTAATAATGCTAAAGATATTAAAAGCAGGCAAGGAACCTAGAAGAAAACCTTACTTATGCCCTCGGTTGCTCGTAAGCGGTGGTATGCGATAAACGAACACTTCAGGCTTCACGAGACAAACACTTTCATATTCTTCGGCCATTAGCAACAAGTTGGAAAAAGTAATTCCAACAGCGCTGCAAACAACAAACTCAATCCCGATCAATTTCTGTGAGCAATATAATAATAACGATAATAGAGATTACTGAAGTAATAGCAACACCGATGAGAAACTGTGAATTGGGGCCACTAATTTTTTGACTTAAAATTCCGACAGTGAAATACCGAATTCGGTGCGCTGAGCGGTGTCGATGAAAGCATTTTCCTTTCTTTAGCCTTCTTTTTTCATCACTCGTTGTTTGTAGTGTTACTCAGCGCTTCCTCATTCGCTAGAAAAAAGTTTCCCTAATATAACTGCGATCCGAATATCTAATAAACCGCACGGACACCTTCCTCAACCCTAATATGGTCAATAATAAAGAGTGTGTAATATGGCAACATTCCAAAATCTACTAGCAGAAATGTTGTTGAGGTCACTGACCAAACTAGCAGAAAGAGCAAAGTCAACTAAAGCGCACGAAGACACTACAACCAAAACTCAGCCCGCCCCCCTGACCTTTGCGCCACATCAACACCTTCAAACGACGGCAACGATTTGCGGCCGGCCGTAAGGAGCTGCACTGCCTGCAATGAAATCGTGGGGATCGAACCTCTTAGTTGAGTGACACGTTCTCCCCAAATACATTTCCCGAGGGGTAGTGGACTGTTTTATCGGCGATTTTTTTCTATTTCAATATGATATATTTGTTACCGAGCTTATATTTTTTAGCCTTTCTTAAATTTAATTGAAAAAATTTGATATTGTAACAAAACAAATGGATTAATATGAGGGATATTTGTTCTAGAAAGAGTAAATGGAAGTAACACCGTCTGAAGGCTCTGATAGTTCTTACCAAAAGCTACGCGATCTTAGAGCACAACTAAGTTTTCTGCCTCGAGCTGATGGTTCTTGTGCTTTGGAACAAGGTACCACTGTAATATGGTGTGGAATCAATGGTCCTGGTAATGTCTCTTCTTCAAAACGACTCAGCGAAAGACTCGTCATTGATATCTGTTATAAATATCCTAATGGACAAAAAGATTCTGTTAAGGTCTCTTTATGACATTTCAAGCTTTACAGTTTTAAATGAGACACGACTGTGTTCGGCATATACTTTAGGTGGTTCATGAAATGTGCATTTCTTTTGAAGCGTTAAATGATTTGTTAGTTTTTTGATAAGTTCTGTATAAAATTATTTAATATTGTGGATTATTGCTTTCCTAGATACCATAAATTCTCTCCTTCAGTAATTTTAATAGTGTTTTAGGATAACCAGTTCGTTATTTCCAGATTAATCGATTACTAGGTGCTGCGTTGAAGCATACCATTGACCACGTTCACTATCCTCGCGTTATTCTCAATGTTACCGTGCAGCTACTTCAGAAGGGCGGCTGTGAGGTATTACTGGAAATTTATACTAATATTATTTTGTACCTCTCCAGAAATGTTTCATTAAAATAGTTTCATCCATTTCCTTCCGCGTTGCATTTTTATGTGTTGATGTTATCTTAAGGCAGCTGCAGCTCTAAATGCTGCTTGTTTGGCAGCTCTAGACTTAGGCGTTATTATGAATGGGGTATTTTGTGGAGTCACTGTAGCAGTTTCTCAAGGAAATCTTATTTTGGACCCAGCCTGTGCACAGTGCTCCTCCGCTGATGCATTCTATACATTTGCATTTCATTCGAGTGGAAAAGTAAGTTTATGAGATTTTAGTTCGTTGGCGGAGATTTCAATATTGGTAACTGGTGTTATTTTACAAGTTGAAAATGCTTTTTATGCAGTTACGATTGTGCTCTTTTTATTTCCATGATATTACTTGTTATGTGAGTGCAAGCCGTTTTTTTGTCTATTAAGTGGAATGTCAATGACATGTAAATGCAGGAATCGGTGAAAACGGTGGCTTGCGATACAGATGGAACATTCGAGTATGGTACATTTGAAGCTGCTAGAACGCTAGCTAAACAAGCTTCTGCTGATATCTTTATGTTTTATCGAGAGATTTTGCAAAGGAAACTTAGCGTCGATATTTGGAAGTAGAATAACACTCCTCTTTCAATTATTATTTTCCGGTTTATTTCGTTTGATCTCATGTGGTCCAGTTATATTCTTTTTGTTCGAAATTGCAGAATAAAAAAAGACAATTGAAGTTCTTGTGTAGCAGAAATACTAAAATAGTGGCACTGAATTGCCGAGTGAGTATTGTGGCATCTTCCACGCTTTTTCATAGTGTTAATATATCGATAGCAGTATTTTGGTATCTGTTAGCGTTAATCGAGACCAAGTATTTGGGTATGTGTTGACTAGTAAGAGGTTACTCTAGTGCATTTGATGTATTCGCATATCAAATGGCCCATTTTTAAATGGATTAATTCACCGTCACGCTTTCGCATTCTTCATGTTTTCCTCCGTTACACACAGTAATACATATGTAGTGGAGTAGAGAATTATAGTGAAGTACCGAACACTTCTTGGTCTTGCTCTAGCTGTTTGGAAAAAAGTTCCTTTCATGAAAACAATTGATGTATTGCTCAGAAACGCCCGAGAAAACAGCTCCTAACCTCGAAATGTGCATGGTATATTCGTTTGAAACCGTCCTGAATTTCAGCTTTGTTCTGTCATTTTCGTCATTCTGCTCCTGGACATGCTACATAAAATGAAATGATTTGTTACACATTGGATTTTACCGAAATATCACTGTAACTTCCATTTGTAGGACTCACGTTATCTAATTTCTCTGCCTCTTTTTTCAAACTACAATAGAGTAGTTGTAGTAAAGAGCATTTGTCAGAGTAAGGAAAGTTCATTTTTGACTGTTTAATGAGTGAGCTATATCCTTTTTTTCGAGTATGCGATAGGCTATTCTTTTTGTAAAGAAAGAGATTCTTAGCCTCGTTTACATGTGCGATTTATTCTTGTCACGTCTTTAAGTACATTATTTTCCTAACAGAAAATTAAAATATTCGAGATATTCAAAATAAGATGTTTGAGGGACGTTCGCACCGTTTTTGGTCATTATAATATTTCACGTCAGCTTATCAAGCAATAAATTAATTGCATTTCAAAAACATTTTTTTGGTTGCGGTGATATCATGAAACTGATGATTATATGAATTCATTTCCGTACATCTTTCCATATTTATTCGTTGATTTCTCTTATTTAACTTATTTTCTGCATTAGTAACGCTGCTCAACTTACACTTTACATACACTTTACAAAGTAATTATTTCGGTTTGAATAACCTTAGTCTCCTTTTCTTTTACGACCGAATATTTTTGTAAAATTTCAATTGAGATAATTTAAATAAATTATGTCAGCAAAAGCGATGCATACATAAGTCATTGATGAATACCTCGTTGTTATTTATCATTTTGCATTATTTGAAATAGGGTGATCTAATAGAAAAATAAACAAATGGGTTGTCAGTTTAGTAAGCAAAGTGAGAATGCGAAGACGACAAGATCAAAGCTATCAAAACCTGATGCAAAGGAAAACGTAACTGCAACTTCAAATGTCTGCCAAATAACTTTTATTCTAAAAAATCAACAAATGATATTGTGAGAGAAATTCTTAGAATGAGAAGCGATTACTGAATTCTGCAGTTAAAGAAAAGTTGGTCTGAAATTTTAAAAGTGTAATTTTCTCTAATAGGATTAAAATGAAAGGAATTAGTTGACAGGTTGCTAGAGTAATTTCCAGATAGCAGGTGAACCAGTAATAGAAAAACTGCGATCAGAGCGAAGCAGTAAAGAGGCAGTTGCAGAAAAGTATGTTATCCAAGCTATTTACCGTCTTTTTCTGGTCGTAGATGGAGTGAACTTAATCTAATTTTATCCACAACGGACTATCATTATCCTTCCGGAACAAAAGTTCCCTTAGCAGAATAACATTTTCGAGCGAGGAATTGAATGATGAAGTGGGAAATGTTGTACCAGAAGGAGCAGGTCTGAAACTGAGTACAATTGTATCACGAAGTGCGGAACCAAATGAAGAGGCTGTTGGTAATCGGAATCAGTTGAAAAGGAATAAACTTCATAAGCATGAATCAGAACGAAGTCCCAACAATAACAGAAGTAAGGGAAGTCATTTATCGCTGCTTATTATCGTATTAAGCAGGATGTTTAAAGTGTTTCAGGACCTAAGGACTTGGGTGAGACGTTGAACAGAAAATATTTGCTGAACAACAGTAAACAATTACAAATTCGAACGTTAGTCTTTTACACCATATATTCATTCATTTTTCATCGGCCAGTTTTGATGAAAGTGGAGTTGGGAGAGGATGATTGTAACAAGCTATTATGTAAATGGCGGATAATTCCTGTCCTTCTCTCTTGGATTGTCACAATCAATGCCGAGGACTACAGGTCGAATTAAAAGTGATTTTGGTTCCTACATTTCTACAGTTAAATTTACCACTAAAACTGTAAACTAATATAAGAACGTCGGAAAAATTATGAATTGTAGAAAGACAAAACGAAGCCGAGCAAATCCGGAAGATGATACACTATACGAAGTACCTCTTAGAATGCCAGAATTCGACTTGGTACCATCTCGATCAGAAGATAGTGTTGCGCAATCATAATATTTAGCGTTATGTGACAGTAATATTCCTTTCTTAATCTATTTTCCACAAACTTCATACCATATGCTTGACGATTAAATGAAATGTTACTACAATGTCTGTGAAGGATTAGAAGCGTCGACACGTTTGATCATCATGAACTGTTGCGTAGATATTGCGATGATGAACTTATGAAACACTTTCATATACCTCCTTCATCTAAATATATTATTTAAATTTTTTAGCGATGGTATAGATGAGATGTTAGAGTGGATAAAGTAACGTCATTTAACATTTGTATTATGCGATGACAATTGTACTATCAAAATAAATAATTTTAAACGCTTTTATATCACGATTTATATCTACATCATTCTGGTAATTGTAACAATTTCTGTGCAAGTTCTCGTCTGTGATGTCCGTCACTTACAAGGAATAATGTCCGTCCAAACACGCTTGTATGAGGTGATAATTTAGATACCTACAAAAGATGATTAAAGTATTAATTTTTGACTTCTTACTTTTTCCAGTTCTTTTTTTCACTTTTTTTCATCTTTAAATTTTTTCAAAAAATTCAGTTGTATAATGGAGTGACAGGAAAATATTCCTACCAAGTTCATTAATTCTACAGAATCCTGTGGCCAATCTGCACTTGATGGAAGAAGAGCTGTTAGGATTCGCCACGGCAAGTCCACCTGTATTTGTTGGGCACCGAAATGACGCAAAAGAGCGCAAGAATAATCCACCAGGTGATATTTAGTGTGAATTATCGTAGGCGCAATGGGTTCCCATGTCTCTACGTATATCCGTGGGTATGACTGCAATATTATGTGATAGTATTTTAAAGCTTCACAATGTCGCATTGTTTTGCGAAAGAATTTTGATTGCAATGTACTTCATGATCACTATCTATCTGTTCCTTTGTTCCACGCATGCACGCATGCATGCATTTCCGTTAGTTTCATTTCCTTTTACATTTTAAATCCATTGTGCTAGGATTGATATTTTTTGATGCGATTGCTTTTTCATTAAACGATATTTTAATGAGAAGATACCATCCAGCTCCTTCCGACTCGTTCCAATTATAACTCTCCAAGGAAATTGCCACTCAAAATTAATAGCATCAAACTGAAGCCGTACCTCTATAGCAACTTTACTTAGAACAGCATTTTGATTTTGGTCACTCAGACTAAGCCATCTTCCCGTCAAACGGACCTGAAATAGGAACTCTCAATTTCCAGGAATGCCAGTCTCCGGGAAAGGAATGCAAACCTGAGGAGCACACATGCGGAATAAGCCGATGGGCCATTGTTTTAGGATTGCCTCGATAAGTGCTGATTCACAAGATGCCAACTGCCTAATACGCTGATCATCAATACAAATACCCGCATTATTCCTGTCTGAATTCGCTAGTAGTCTCATAAGGTTACTAAAATACGTGTAAAATCAGTTTCAGAATGTAAGAATTAAGGTATATGTGGAAGTGATTGTAAAAACTAAATTTATTTATTTATCACTTGGTACGATATACCATTCTACCGTTACCCTGAATTCACCCATTCATAAGGACATCAGCCTTTCTGCTGATAGGTTAACAACAGAAACTTATGTACTTTTTGAATTGCTCAATCTGGGAAAACTCGATAGCATCCCACACGCTTTTGTTAATACCGGAAATAATATTCATATCCAATCGATAATCCACTTTTGATTCCAATTTCAATTTGTCAGGCTCTTCATCCACTTCAAAATTCTGAATGCAATTAAAACGAATTACTTCTATGCATACACGGATTTACTACCCCTCATGCAATAAACTTTACCTTACAAGTAACATAATCCTCATAACGAACCGACAGGAATCGGTTTCGAAAGCAATAGCCGTTAAAGGTTCGAAGAACTTCCAATGCATCTTCGCATCGATAGAAACGGACACGCCTAAAAAAATTAGGTTAATATGTGTTGTATTAGGTGTTGAAAATTTATTTAATTTAAAATAAAAATTTATTTAATTTAATATTATTTAAGATTTTTAGTTGCATATAGGTATTCTAGCATTAGCATGCAGTAAAATCAGCGTTTATGTGACGTGCAAGCAGTGAGAACGAACCAACGCCGATTGCTGATGGCAATATCGAATATAGCAATATTTTTCCCACATTCGCTTTCGATGAGGGATCGAATAATCTAAACAGAAATGCTGCCAAGAGAGGAGGAAAACTGTTCCTCTTCTGATTTTAATACAATGAGAAGCGGTCTGCTACTTGTTGGATTAGTTTCAGAGAGGTATTACCTGCTGTGAAGCAGCACCAATCCTTGGTACATTTAAAAATATAAGTTGCGCGCGGATAAGTTTTTCACTTGTTAACATCTCTGATATAGTTGGAGCATTCTGAAATGAGATCTGAGAAACTTGAATGGCTTCTGTAGCATTATTGTCAATTAGTAGTGAGCACGCTCATTGTAGAAAAACTGTAACTAAAAGTACGTGGAAGCGATCGCTTATTTGTGATTTCAACACCGGATCATCGTATACTCTACTCCAGAAATCCCACCCCGATTCACCATTATCAACATCGTTGCTTGTTTTTTTATTCGATGAGCAATCATGAAAATTTGACAGTATCTGCAAATGTCTCAACTACTTATTCGTTCCTCCTAATTGAAAGAAGGCAGCGGTTGTAATCGCAAATTTCATTTCAAAAATTCGGTCCATTGGAGCGAAAAATTCTTTTATTGCCGCTCACTAGAGTGCTTCCCGCAAGTTGTTTCTGTGAATGAAATTTGTCTAATTGAAAGAGTTATTACTTGAAAGTTTTTCCCATACATCAACAATGAAAAGTCACTCATAAATTTTTAACCTTGTTCATGTTGAGTATATTGGTAACATTGATTAAGCATGGCTTCTTACTATTGCTAGCATTACCAGCATTATGAAATTTGAATCTACCAGGAGTGGAAAATAATGCATTTACAAATAGTGCTTTATCAATATTGTTGCTCATTAATTGCAAATTGAACAGACCATGCGATCTAAACTTTTAAAAAATTTTCATTCTAAGAAATTCCTCGAAGTTCGCGAAAAATTGCCACATCCAAATGAAGCAGAAGTGACACTTTGTTCCAGTGTTGACCGTAATATAAAAATCTTAACTACACTGAATTTTCTCGCGTTTTTTATATGAATAAATTAAATCACCGCGAGGCAAAATACCTAGTTTTACCACATGAAAATAAAAGGAAAGCGAGATCTGAAACTTTCCTGAAGTTTTAACAAAAGGAACTACTCGAATTAACAAAACACTCACTAAATACCCGTTAATGAAGAGGATAGCGGTCCACGGTTATAAGTTTGCAAAGTTTCGTTATATGATGAAAACTATACGCGCAACCGCACGATGAAGTGAAAACTATCAGCAATGAGAGCTTACTCAATTTCGAATACTCCTATACTTTCGTATTATTCATTCTTCGGATTTCATCCTTCCAATTTTTATTAAATGAAATTCTTTACGACAATCATTTGAATCTGAAGAATGGATTATAAAGAATTCTTGATTCTGTCATGTTCTCATGCAATTTTAAAAATAACTTTATTGCAAACTTAAAATGTTTCACCGAGAAATTTACAACGTTATGCGAACACAAGCTGAAAGAGTTTTGAATCTCACTTTCACCTTATGCATCCATACCCCGATTAGTTAAGGAAACAACATAATCTCAAAGAAGAATTCATGTTTCATCCAAAATTCTTTCGTGGGCCAAAAGAGGTTCCATGAATACATTATAATTAACAATATGATAACCGTCCCAATATACAGTTCCACAAACACCGCAGACGTAAAAAAATCTGAAATAACAGATACTCGAAATGCTTGCGTCTCAAATTTACACCTACAAAAAGATTTCAATATACATAGTCAAATTCATAGATAAGTTCAGCAAATTTCTTCAAATAACATCTACAAACAAGCCTACCGCACTTATTTAACACAAGTCAAGAAAACGAAAAAAATACTGACCTGCCCTTTTTTTCCAAAACTTGTAAAGGCACTTTCTCTATTCTAACTTCAGCAGGCGTATCACAGCCTATAGCAGCAACTAGACAATTTCTGCAAATATCAATAGAGAATCTAAATGTTAAACAAAGGTATTATAAATGCATTAATAATGACTGACAGGACCATACTTACTCGATGTTTAGGATACCATTATGGCAGTGTGCTATGATCCATGATGGATCATTTTCACTAACTTCTAAATCACATCCGTAGCCAGAATACATTTCCGCGTTAACCTAAAATTGCAAACAACAGTGTGTGCAACGGCTGATTATGCAGTTCAAACCTGCGTATCTCAAAAACACTAGTGAAAAATCAAAATTCGAACTTCTCGAATTTTTTCATTGTATTTTGAGGCATTATATGTTTCTTCACTAAACGGATTCGATGCGATAATATTTGCCCGATACATCGCTTCCAGTACGGGGGAGGGAGCTATCACAAACGAATTGGAATTGCATTTCTAAAAGAATTGAAATGAAAAAAAAATCGAGGAACTGTCCTTTCTAATAAAACGAAATTCTATATAAACAGTTAAAGGCATTAAAACCTTTACCCACCGAAAAAACGCATTACATTTATCATGAAGTCTGCTTAATTACAAACAGAAGGATTAAACAAATTACAAAATAGCAAGATTTCCCAAATTTTCAACGATAAATTTGTGTTACTGTCCAACTGCTGATAGCATAAAGAAAATGACTAAATATGAAACTTCGAGTATTTTAATACATCTTTTCTTACTGGATCACCAAAACAACTCACCATGCACCGTGAGAAAATATCATCTTTGGATAAATGAATATTGAACTGCCTTAAAACAAATTCAATCTGTTGAATCGTGCTCATGTTTTGAGTCGTTGGTACAGACAGGATGCGCTCCGTTCCTCTTAACGACCGATGTCTTCGAAGCTAAAGTTCACTTATAAATCTAAACTATTTTCGAAAGCAAAAAAAGATGTTTCAAATGATTAAAAACTATTTCAAAAGTTATTCAATATAACTTCCATAACTTTACACGTTCCCCATAGCTTTTGGAAGATAATTAGCATTTACTCCAAGAATATCACTTCAGCCTCCAAGTTTCTTTTAACCAAAGAAGATTTCTAGTAATTGGATTATGGCAAATAGAATCTCCCATCACATCATTTTTTGTAGCAAAGATAGTATTAAAAATGGCCCTTTTTTTTCCTGCAAAAATAAAATGGAACCTCATCTATGGCCTTTCCACACGTTATTATGTATCGATTTGAATCTTTTTCTGCGCACTCAATCAAATAACTTCGTGTTTCCGCTAATATCGTGTCAATGCCGCACCTAAAATAAGAATGTTCATTATATACTATAACAACCCACCTAATTTCAATTAAATTGATGGAAAAATCTGCACTACCTTCGGAGATGTTTACCCAAGCCAAGCATCATTGAATCGACAATAATCTTCAAATCATTCGGGCTCCTTTTTATTTGTGAATTATTTAAGCTCGAATTTAAACGCTGAAACAGAAACTAACAAAAAACAACTATTCGCACTATGTATGAAGAATTTAACAAATGAGAGAACAGCATCTATTAAATAAAACTTCGAAAGTACATTACAACTTTTGCGAGAAGTAGCAAGCGATAGTAGTAGGATATATTAAAGGAGAAAGCAAATAAACAAACCTCAATCATTTGTTTAAATTCCTTGTCATCAAATTTCGTTTCTTTCTTTTTGGATCTCTTCTCCGTCTTTGACTTTATACGTGTTACGTCACATTCCTTGCAGTGCATAGTCCAATTCATATTGTATTCTCTACAACCCCGTTAGTCAGAAACAATTTTACTTAGTAAAAAAGATTCAAAAAGAAAATAAATAAATCCGAAAAAAAGATTAATTACCTTTCAGCTTTTATTTTTAACTTGTCATAAAGATCTAATAAACAGTAAGCATCCATAGCTGCATATTTCATCTGCTCACGACGAAGAGGACGCATAGCCCAGTTGCCTATCTAAACAATTTCCAATATTTATGAATCTCAAAAGAAATGACATTTCGGTTTTTTTTTTCATCAAATAAGAAGTGGAAGAAACCTGCTCTGTTTTATCGAGAGCCTCACCAAGTACTTTCTGACACAGATCAGTGAGGCGAAAATGCATAATTTCATCAGAAACAGAATCCAGCAAGTTTTCAGTTTCGTTTGATAACGGAGAACTAGCTAAAAAAACCATCTTATTATTTCTAACATAAAAGTCACTTAGTGTTTTTCCTAAATTTAAATAACGAAATTAGAGAAGCACTGCTTAAATCGAAATATGATGAATGGAAATTAACAGTAAACAAATACCATACTTGGATAACCGAAGTCGAGAAATGCTGGATTCGAATTAAGAAGCTGAAATCAAAATATCATAAGACGTGCTTTAAAACCAAACTTAAAGACTTATAAAATATGAAGTATGTTAAAAAAAACATACGCTTTTCACCAATTTCAACAAACAAATCACATTTCTCATCTCTTCTAGCGGCTGTAGATAAGGAAAAGAAGCCTGGAGAACCCTTAAATCGTTTAAGAAATCGAATCCTGAAGTTACAGCACTAAGAAAAATTATTGAACCGCACGTTTTTCGAAGGTGCCAAAGCAACAAAAGAACCTCTACAAATATCAAATGTTACTCAGCTCTGGAAAACTCTAATAGGAAAAGTTACACAATCTTTCACGGACCTAATTTTATTGCATTGCTCTCAGAAAACAAAAGTTTGAAGAACTGTGTCCATTGCTTCTCCGTGAGCTCATTTTCTAAAGTGATAACATCAACAAGATAGCTGCAACCTTGAACAGAGATTTGAAAAAGTGCTACCTGAAACATTTTTGATCACATCAAAATTATGCAAATTAAAAAAAATTTTAAAAATCTAATTGGTAAATTCCATATATATAGCTTTATAGTAGAATTTACAAAGAGTAATGGTTTCATCAGAAATTTAAAGATGTTCCAAATATTTTCAGCCGCAGGATAACTACAACCACCGAAGTGATTTACCCTATCACTAGTGCACATAAATGAAGGTTTCCACTCGGCATCTATTCCAATCAAATCGGCTTTTCCAATAATGGGATAAAGCTTCTCCAAATCTTCAGGAGTTGCAATCACTCGTATAGGATGACCTGGAAACAACTCCACATTTGCAACACTTGCTCTTTTCGATATGATCCTGTAATAAAACCGTTTGGAAACAAATTCAGGTACTTGAAAATAAATTGGGTTTCCATACAAAAGCTATAGAAATATGACCATCATTTTGTGTTGTACATGCCGTGACATTTGAAATAACCATTGCCATATTCCCCTAAAAGCTTAATTTATTCATTAGCCGTTTTCACCTTGATAAATCAGCCTGCGCTTTAAGAACTGAATTACTGCATAAATGAGGCAGCAAACTGCAAGGAGCACGATCGATCAAGTTGTAAAAAACTACCCATCGAACAGCATCATTAAACCAGCCGTTTGAACAGAGATAGTTAATGAAGTATTTTTGCAGCGCCAAATCGGATTGCAAAGCTTGCTAGAAAATATGCATTCATTTCAAATTTTCATGCAAATGACTTAGCAGTTGGTTTTACATGATTACCGCAATAAAACAGTTTGAGTCAAAATTATGTTTGAATGTCGATAAATAAGTATAGCTATAAAAACCTATAAAATGAGTATTTCTTTTGTTCAGGAAATAATGGACAAGACTCGCCCTCCACCAACAGTTAATGATATTTAGCATCATCAAATCCAACAGTTTTCAGGAGCAAACAGAGGCTTACAGCCACGTAATCAAAATATCCTTCTTCGGTAATACCACGTTCAACGAAATACATAAAAGCCATATGTCTGAGAGCACCTTCCCGCCTACAACGAGACAACTTTGGTGCCACTTCTTGAGGTAGATTGTATGTTGCTAGCAGCTTCACAACAAGCTTTTCAATAGCCTTCTTTTGCAGCTTCGACATTGGAACAGTCATAATTTTTTTCCTACGGAAATCCTCGTAACGACGACCAATAGCTAAATCAAAAGTGGAAAATTTCAGATTTCAAACAAATTGATGAAAGCAAACACTTCTATGTTACGAAATATTCACGTCAACTGCAATTATTCCAAGAAGGCATTTTTAGTTTTCATATTTCTTGATTAAACTATTGCGACATTTCTAAACAAGCAAGCATATACATGCGCAGAACATTATGCCTTTTAATCGCCTACGCTAACTTATAAAATCTTAGTACTCCTAATAATTTGATTAAGAAAAAAAAAACTTCAAAATTTAACAGAAAATAGAAACTAACTTCGTTCATCGAGACCAATAAGATTATCGAAATATCGTACAAGTTCTTCCTGCATTTTTCTTTCATTTTTAATGAATGCATCAACTGCACTAAAACGATCCTGTAGCATGCATGGAATAACTAACTCATTAAGTGTAAAATGAGACTGTAATCCAAACAATGTTGCGCAGGAGATAGCGTCACGATAATTTGACATCGCTACCATATCCTAAATATTTTTATTGGTAGATATTAACATAAAACAGGAAAAGCAAAAATATGTATCCTCAGTTAACCAAGAAGTGTTGCATTGGGAGTATAAAATTGAATGTGGTATAAAGAGCCGTAGATTAAGAGCAACAGTGATAGCACATGCCTTTAAGAACATGGAAAACACCACAGAATAAAACGATATGACGTTTTGAATTTTTGAAAAAGATTACTCACTACTAATTGTGAAAAACTTGCTTTCACTGTTTGAAGAATGTAGTCTGCCATATCATCACTTTTTAGTTGAAACAGACTGATGATAAGTTCCAAATGTACTGTGTGTTTGCATGTGCCGACAGAGAAAGCTTCAATCTGTTGCATTTACTAAGGTAAGTTTCAAAATTTTTTGCTCTAAATCATATTCACACAAAGTACAGAGTTTTTTTACTCCATTTTGTGTACGTGAATAATTTGCAATAATTAATAATTTCCAACTAAAATTTAGCGATTCTTTGACGAAGAAAGCGCTTTGAAATAATATGATCACAAAAATGGTTTGGTGTAGTATAGTGAATGACTCATTGATCAAGTGAAAAATTGGGAGAACCTTCACATTCCTATCTAGACTTTCAATAAGCTCATTATTTCGTTTCGTTTTTTGTAGCCATTGTTCAAGATGTCGCAAAACAAAGCCAGCCAGACTTGATGTCTTTTGAGCCCCATAATCTGGACAGAGCTAAAATACGTCGGAACTAAATAGCAACTATGAATCCTTACATGTAATTTTACATCCTAGAACGTTTTTTGTGTCTCGCTTTTCTTAAGTCTCATACAATCTCATTTAAAAAAACCTTGTGCAAAATAAGAGCAATTTTCATTGGATTTTCACAGTTGCCGAAGATTTCGTCCAGTACTGACTGGCACAACTCCTGCTGAAATAATAGTAGAGAGATATTTGACATGCATGTCAATATCTGATGTGTGGAAATGATAGACGTAAAAGAGGACCCATTAAACTTTAGTAACTTCAATATAATCAACCTGAAAGTTCTTTTTAGTTTATTTCTATGAGAAAGAGTAAACGACCTTAACAATCTTTTTCTCCTCACCAATCCAGATATCCTTCAGTAACTTCACCCACATCTGTATTGTTTCACGATGCGGTTGAAGCTCAAATTCCTTTTCCAACTTTTTTCGGTCATCATTTTCTATCGTCCCGTCGATTAACTGAGCTTTTCTCCTTAAATCGTCATCCTCAGCCATAACCTGCAACGATTTCTTATCCGCAACGTCTTGCCAAAGTAAATGTCGGTACTTCTCGAGACAAATCACTGGGAGAAATGACAGCAACTTTAACTTTCCAGAAAAGCCTACTTCTCCCCTGCAATTTCAACTGCGTTTCTTCTGCATCTTAGTGCACCCATCCCATCGTCATTCTCAAGATGAACCCCCAGTCCTGCTCAAAACTACACCCAGAAATACAGGGAATTTTGAAAAGCTATTATGCTGCATCAGTGAAATATAGTCACGGGTCACGTCAGGAAATATTGGCAATAAGCCGTTCATCGATCATATACTGCCAGGCTCTCAGTGCGTGACGTGTTGGGTGTTCCCGTCCATGCTTCATTGGATTGTCAGTGGTGAAGGTTTGGACACCATCATGCGAGAAACCTCTGTGTGTCTTTAACTTTCTATCGAGTTCCTCACGTTGTTCATTTGTACTCTGAGCACTTACGTTTCTGTTCCTTGCGAGCGTATTGTGGCGGGATGTTCCCGTGCAACGAATATGAACGGAAATTTTTGGCTCAACATAATCCTGGAACTTCACCACAAAAAACGCAGGTGATTTGAGCTTTCTTTTAAGTTCCACTTCATTTGCAGTTGTTCACAGTGATTTATGCATCAGTAAGTTGCACCGAGTGGCTGACATGATTTTAGCTTTTAACGATGGTGTATGTGAAGAACACTTAGTCAGACCCATCCGAACATGGTTATGAAGATTCATTTTCGTGCGCTACTAGAGGGAATTGAAAAAGCGTAATCTTTTGAAATTGCGGACTTGAAAGTATTAGAAATTTCGTTCATTTCAGGGACACTCACCGCGTATAACACCAACCAAATATCGCCCGGATGGTGGTGATCGTTATATACCTATTCGACAAAGTAGCGCGGAGTGGGCAACTAGGTAACTGCACTGATTTTGATTTTCGAGCACAAGGTTTTGCTGAAGTGGATGGATAAATAATTATATAGCGACTAGGCAGGATTTCTATAACGTATACTGATTGTCCTCATACAGTTATGATTATATCGAGAAGCAATGATAAACGTCCAACACCACTCCATCGCGATACCGACTTTCTGCGTTATGGAGCTTTTTTGGAACATTATGATAGTAAACGTATATGAACTGTTGTATTTTGAGATTTTTGTTGCTTGCGGTTTTACAATTAACATCAGAAGAAAGAAAGTGCAGTTTTCTTAAGTGGAAGATGATTTTCAGATTTGCTGCAATTGCATCATCGTCACCGGATGCACCGAACCTTTTCAAGAGACCTAGCACGGGAACACAAGGAACGTCTCTAGGTGCATCCAGCAGCGGAAATGTAGCAAATACACAAGCAGCTCCGGCAGCAAATGCTGTTGATGATTCTCGCATGGATTCTGCTGCTCATAGAGCCCTGTTGAGAAACGAACTTCTAAGCGATAACATTGACGATATTAGAGTATACATATTTCGTTTTGTGCTCATTTAGAAAGTGCGAACTTCTTTTTCTATTACAATACACTTGCTATTGTCGCAAATGTCATGAATGTCCACCTATACGATTAGTTTTATCGATATCTAATCATTATTTTGGAGTGATTAGGATTTTTTGAGCAATATCAGCTTTGGATACAATGATAATTCTTCACAGTTATGTTTGGGAAAATATTGTCGTTCTTCAGGCAGATCTTGAAGGATTCGATACAGGTCGGCTGCGCGATAGTGTTAGTGGTGGTCTTTTTAAGTTTGGACAACGAACACCAACAAAATATGGTGACGCATCAACAAGTCGTGCTGCGCGTTGCCTGTTTGGGGGACCGCCACTAAGTGAGGGAAGTCAGCGTCTTCTGAAATCACCTCGTAAACCGCAGCGTAAAGTGCCTAAAAATCCCTATAAGGTATGTTTAGATTTCTGTTCTTATGAAGTGTACTATAAAAAAAAATAAAAAAATTAAAAATGAAAGCTTAATAGCCTAGTGTAATAAATTTTTTTCAGGTCTTGGATGCTCCTGAATTGCAGGATGACTTTTATCTAGATTTGGTGGATTGGTCATCACAAAATATGCTTTCTGTTGGATTGCATACCTGTGTGTATCTTTGGAGTGCATGTAATAGTCAGGTTTGTACTGACTTGGAATATTTTTTGAGATTATGAGTTGCCAAATGTCAAGTTGTGAATTGATTCAGGATAAAGCACATTGGAGATTGAGACGTGTAGATTTAAACATGATGTATCTCTCACAAGTGGTACCACATTCTAACAATAATGAAATATTTATTGTTACACTTTTAAGGTTGTAAAGCTTTGTGATCTTGCAACTGATGGTGATAGTGTAACATCCGTTCAGTGGGCTGATAAAGGTGACTTACTGGCTGTTGGTACAAATAAAGGGATCACACAGATATGGGATGTTCATGCGCAGAAGAAGGTTTGTTAGACGATTTCTCTGGCTATCTGATGTCGTTATGTACAAAATTGTTCTTATCACCTCGGAGCGAAAGATTTTAGCTTCGGGAGCTCACTGGGCATTCATCAAGAATCGGCTGCTTGGCTTGGAACACTGATCTGGTGTGTTCAGGCTCTAGAGATCGCTTCATTATACAAAGAGATATCCGTCAACCAGCACAGTATGCTGAACGAAGACTTAATGCACACCGGCAAGAAGTAAGCATTTAAATCTTTCAAATCAAAAGTTAAAAAAATTTTCTGCTTTTAAAACTCATATTTAATCTTTCGGGTTTTAAAAACTTTTATCTGCATGGTTTAAAATTTTAGGTTTGTGGGCTAAAGTGGTCTCCAGACAGACAATATTTGGCATCAGGTGGCAATGATAATCAAGTTTTGGTGTGGAGTTTAAGAAGAAATGACCCTTGTCAGGTTGGCTTGAATCTCACTTTCGACTATTTTGTATTTTTCATCTTTTTTAAATATAGAGTTTTGTTAGCAGTGGTAAATTAATGTCATATTTTGCGGAAGGTCCTGTAATGCCAGAAAAGTATTTTGCTGCACTTTATAATTTGGGGAACTGTATGAAATATTACCTCATTTTTCTGCAGGTATATACGGAGCATAACGCAGCTGTGAAAGCGCTGGCGTGGTCTCCACATCACCATGGTCTTCTTGTTTCTGGCGGTGGTACTGCTGACCGATGTCTTCGTTTCTGGAACACATTGACAGGCCAGTCATTACACTGTATCGATACTGGTAGTCAGGTATGCATTTTGCATCCTTAATGTTCCAAAGTTAAAAATATAATGTTTTATATCGTAACATTTCTTAAAGTTGTAGATTAGCTAACTAGTGCTGTCATTATTGTTTGTAAACTGTGTTTTTGCTTTTAGTAAAATTACCTTCGTATAAAACATGGTCGTAAAACTAGAAAGTTTAACCTCGTATTTGGTATCGTTCATTTTAATCAGATATTCTTCTGAAGGTATGCAATGTGGCGTGGTCGAAACACAGTTCGGAATTAGTTTCAACTCATGGTTACTCATACAACCAAGTTATCATATGGAAATACCCATCTTTGCAACCAATTACGAAACTGACAGGACATCAATACAGAGTGCTATATTTGGTGAGCTCGAATTAGCAGTGAAATAAAAGGATTATGTCAGCTAGAAACAATAAGGCAGTTCTTAGCTGTAAAGAATTTGTGTGCCTATTTGCATAATATTGTACATTTTTCGTCATAGTCTTCTACAAAGTTTTTTTCCAGTATTATAATCTTAGACTGCAAGTAATGAGTGAAGTTTAACACGTATGTGGTAATTTCGTATCAACTAGTGCTAGCATCAATTGTACCTTTCTGGAATGGATTTAGCGTTTCGCTTATTGTAGGCGATGTCTCCAGATGGAGAATCGATTGTGACAGGTGCGGGCGATGAAACCCTGCGTTTCTGGCATGTATTTAGCAAAGTTGGGCAGCAGAAAGTTGTTCGTTCGAAGTTGAATCTACTGTCAAGTATCCGTTAGGATCGTTTCTTATGTGATGATGACTTGCAACTTTTTAGTTTCTTCCCTTTCCATGATATTTTAACACTACCCAGATTAAATATTACAGCTTAAACTGCTTATTCAGTGAGCATGCGAACCGCATGTGGATCCTGTTTATTAAGTTCCATAAGTTAAGGTGACCTTATGTGCAGAATTGTCGTTCAGTCTGTCTTTCAAATCCTTTTTCTTTCTTGCATTTTAGAACAAATTCGTTTTGTAAGTGGTAGGCACCAATAATTTTTGCCAGAGTTAACTTTTCCGCAACTTATTCATATTTTGCTGTACATGTACACAGTCAGTCAGGTCGTCGAAGAATTAGATTGTTCAGAAACTGAGTATTTCACATTGATCAGATAAAACGATGCACACATTTGCACCGTATTTGTCGTTTCTAGTCTATTTAAACCGTACGCTATTTAATGCTTTTTGTTTGCTTAGAATCATTAATATTCCTCGTGTTAACTGAACTTTTCAGGACTGCATATGTGATAGCGTACAGTTACCTGCTGATGTTTTTATCAATTATCTTCAAGTTGCACATTTTTTAATAATTCATATTGTTTGCCCACGCTTAAGGCTATCTGCACTCACCTCCTGAATGCAATTCTATTTTAGGGAACTTTTGCTCGTGGAAACTTTTTTTTTATTTTCTTATGTTAGCGGAAATTTTTTTTATTAGTGGTGCCGGTATCATCAGACGACAAGCCATGTGTTCAGTTGTTATTGTTTCTTAGCAATTCCTATCGGATGTATTTCTAATGGTGTTTATTGTTTGATTTTAGATAAAATTGGTCGTCTTATTATCTGCAATACATTCTTTTGAAGTATGCTAGTTTTGGGTAGGAATATTAATGCAGGGAAAGATTTCACTTATATGCGCAGCCTGGCTTCCTCGTCTTTTGGGGTCCTTAGAAATATGTTAATTTTAAATTGTCATGACTGTGGTAAAATCGTTTTAAAGAGCTGTAGGTGGGACATATTTTATAGAAAATGCATTCGGTGTTTATTACGCCTCTTATTCTGTGCTAGCGATGTTTCATTAGCAGAACCACTATAGGGACCTCTGTGTCGTGTGTCTCATCTTTCTACTAATTTTTCCACCACATACGATACTTCAAAAAGGAACTGCTAGTTGCTACATAAGCTTGTCAACATTGATCGGACGAGTAGATAAACTTGTCAACCTGTTTATGTGGTGCAGTCAAGTTTACAGCAAGACATAACGCATATAATAGCAAAGATTCATACGATATGATGATTCGGAGCATCAGTTAAGAATTTTGCGAACCATTCGCTGAATTTTCTACCCGTTCATAAATTTTACACCCAGTACGGTTTTCTATTGTAAATTATAGACGGATAACAAACAACTGGCAGATTTGTGGACGGCAAATGTGAAAGTGTTTATATACATTATGCTTGGAAGGATTCAAAATTACGTTATACGTACGTATGGATTCGTACTTCATTTTCAATTTTAACTCAGTGAATTTCAAACAATGATGCACTAATTCATAAATTTGTTTGCACCGGTGGGCGACGAGCAATGAATGCTTGCTTGAATTGTGGGTTTACAATTACAGCCGATGAAGTCTTATCATGATAATCCAAATTAGGAGTGCGCATGGGTCCAGTTTGAGTACCACCATCCACCATATTTGGTTCACTGGTGCAAAGTAACAGTATTAGTTCCATTAACAAAACACAAAAGGAAAGACCGGCGAAAATCTAAAAAGAAATATATGGTGTTTTTGGTAACAGCTCGAACGGCGATAACTTTAATTTTGGCATTTATAACCACAAACCATTGAAGTGGTAAGCGACGGTGAGTTGTAGAGTATGAAACAAGTTTCACTGAACAAATTCATACATACTCGTACGCCAAGAGCAAAAAATACTGTAGCCAACAAGGACAGGAACATTGGTATCATCACGACTGCTATTTTCTGTAAATAAAGTCTTCAGTTCGATCTCTCCTCCTATACTTTCGCCGTGCTTATGGATAATTTCAAAGAAATTTAATCGACAAGTAACCAGCATTCTTTGCTCTTTTTGGTGCTTACAACCGATTTTCCAATCAACTAATTGGCATCTATCTGCCAAACTTTTGAAAGAAGTAAATTGTAGAATCTTCAACACAGCAAAGAACAGTGTGAAAAATTTTTTTTTGATAGCTATAGATAAGTAACCAAAGAATTAAGATAATTTTGACCAAATGAAAGAAGAGCTATGAAAATAGGACAAGGCAATAAATCGAAAAAAACAGAAAGAAAAAACTCAATACTACTTAAAACCGTAAATGATAACAGCTGAAATAAAACTCTCTTCGTTTTGGATTTACTTTCATCTACACACATTCATCGATGTCCACCATATTCTAAAGCTACAGGAAGACTGGTCAGTTGAAGATAAAACTATTACATGATCTCCCGGATGTATTCAACATAGCTTTGTTAATTCTTCAGCTCACTAGCTGCTAATCGCTATGTTAGATTGCGTTGATCTGTAGGCTTAACTGAGGAAAGTGTTCTATCGAAAACACTTCTTAGGATAAAATCAACGGGAAATGAAATTGTCTTACCACTGGATGCAGTAGGAATATCTCATTCTTGGAGAACTTTAGCGCTCCGATAATAAGAGTTCCGAGGAGAAAAAAGGTAGCAAGAATTGCAAAAAAGAATCCAAACGTTGGAACAGTGTAGTAATACCATAAATCATTGGTTAAGCAGCATAACACAGAAACAGTTATGCATGACTTGAAAATAGAGCATTATTATTAAAAGGCGACAAATAATTGTTAAAGGGAAGAATTGTCTCTGAATAGTTCTCAATCAAAACGACCGTGGAATTTTCACATCAGAGATTATTTTAAATGGGAAGGAAAGAAAAAGTATCTAAAAAGTTACCGCGGCTAGAATTCGAAAAACCAGAGAGATTTTGAGGGAATGATAGAGCGAAGTTGTCGCTTGCATTTTTCAGAGAAATAATGCGTGATTGTCGGTCGTCTCGAAAAGTAAACGAATTTTATGACAGTTATGTTTCCCTTGCTTAGCATGTTCATCCGTCTATTTCTCATGTTTACATTCCTGTAACGCTCCAATTCAATCGGTCACGTTATCGTCAAAAATCATTGAAGAAGATTGCATTCATTTGCATTCACATCACAAATTCTGACACTTCACATCAAACGCTTGCTTGGCATTCCGGTATGTTAATATTGAGATCGTCCGGATGTCCTACATCCGTTGTTATCCTTACCCATCATACGTCAGCACTTCGCAATGAGCAGGTAATTGTATCCATCTTCCACCTATCGCAGTCAGTGTGATACAACCGGATTGACATATTGGGCTCTGTGTTAAGCCGAGGGAGGCTGCGAAAAAGATGGTGGTTTTCGCACCTATCCCACCACTTCCTCCCATGCGTCGTCGGCCTGTTCGCATTGTAAAGAACGCGCGTTGCGTCTGCCCGTGGAACGCTTATTTGGAGAGTCGTCACAGGTGTCCCACTCTCCTTACCCTCTAAATTACTTGTGACTTTTGCTTTGCGATTCAGTCAGAGCACAGCGTCGCCTAAAATGTACATTTACTGAAATGCCTTCCGTGGCAGTCGGAGCGATTTAACTTGCCTGCCACATACGTTTCTGCTTTGGCCACAGTGTTAATAACTCAGCTGTTTTGTGAAATTCCCATAAGAGATGAGGGAATTTTCATTGGAATGTGTTCAAGCAGTTGAGGATGGATGGATGGATGGATGGATTAAGCCGATCGATCCGTACTGTGGTCGTTGGTCGCTTGCTCTTTCACCTTTCGTAAGACGCGGGGATGTGTCCAGCACATCGTCTCCCCACTGCACCTATTCTTCTCACCCTCTCCTTCTTCACCTCTTTTTATCTCTTCCTGATCTGCAACAGAAGGAGGTACCTGAGTAGAAGCCTACTGCTTATTTCTTCTCGCTACTTCCGCTCCCACTTACGTGCGTAGCGTAATTTAGTGATCCGTCGTGGTGTGCACTGCGGTAGCTCCTCTTCCACGCTTCCGCTTTCTTCATCGCTCAGCTCATTCGTAGCAAGGACGGACGGTCGCAAATCCGATCAGTCATACGTAAGGGAAAGTTGCAGGAGGAAAAAGATCGCAATAAATGAATAGGCAAGAAGTATTGTGGCTCATCGATTAGTTTCATCAAGGAAAGTTTATCGCTTTTCACTTTACTGTAAAGTGAAATAAATGATTGAGGAAGATTTGTATTGCCTGACGTCTCATCCTCCCTTCTTCTCTTCTCTTATCCTCCACATATTTCATCAACTCTCATTAATTCACTGCTGTCATTTCCATGTGTTAGCATCACAAGGCACTTCCACTTGTTGCACTCTGCCCTTTAGCTACATCTCTGCCAAGAGGTCTCTTTTTTTCACTCATTGGCTTTTACTCTCTTGGATTTTTCACTGTTTTATTATCGCAATAAGCGTTACCGCTCCACCCGTGTACATCATCAACTGTGGACTCTTCATGAGGGTACTGTAGTTTTACCCTCAGTCATGGAATTTCTTCTCCATCCAGCTGGAAAAAAATCTACAGAAGTCTGCGGAAACAGTGCTGTTTTGTAAAGTGAGCAATGCATCCAGCACGCCCCACTCCCCTCCACGCACACACACACACACACACACACACACACACACACACACACACACACACACGTAATAGGTACAGAGACAGACACAGTCTGTACCACTAGAGAGCAGATGTGCAAATGAGTGATTTCTTATGAAGTGCGGAATGTTGAGAAAACCGAACAGTTTGTTTTCTGTTCATTCTGCTTTCTTTTTTGTCCTTTTCAGTCAGTCTGAAAATTTGATATAATTTCCAGAGGTCGCGATGGAGGATGCTTTGTTAGCAGGCCCTCGAGGAAAGACACCTGGGATGTATGAAGTGGACAAAGAACGTCATACCGAAAGTTACATCACTGCAGTTCGTGGAAATAATCCAAAAATTCAAGTTGAATTTTTTCCGTGCTCTTTAAATTAGTAATTAATATGTGATTCCATTTTAGGCGTTAAATTCCATTTTTTTCTTTCAAGATGATTTGATTGGTAGATTACTGATTTGAATTGTGTGGTAACTATTTTTGCCGTGATTATTTCAATTTCAAATCTGTATACTGAATGTGAGATAAAACCTATCTCAAACTAGATCATTTTTTATCGATAGATATATCAAATCTACGCGAAGTAGATGAAGTAAAGATTTTTGAAGACAGCACAACATATTACCAACTTTTTTATGTCTAAAAATGAAGCAGAGGTTGCATGCTGCATTAACCTTTAAATTAGAAAAAAATGAATTTGCATTAGCTCTTGACATGGATTGATCTGTTATGGCCAATTATTAGTTTAATGGTGGGATATATTAGAGTTCTAATAGAGTATTTCTTACACTGATTTGTATTCTTAGGACGAAAAAAGAATCTCTGTGGATGAAGCAGGGGATGGCCTCCAAATGCGTCCTTCTGCACCTCTACTTGAAGATGGGTCTGCAACATTGATGAAAGAGAAGTTTAGATACACTATTGCAGAGATGGAACGTTACAGAAACGATCCATTTTGGAAAGCGTTGAGGTTATCACTTTTTTTTGAATTACTAAATTGTGATCTTTTATTTTTGGGAGTGTTGAGCTCGTCTTTAATTCGGCATGTTGCTTTCCTACAGACTTTCCCATGATGATTACATGACCGAAACATTCATTTCTACTAGAGATAATTCAAGTATTCATTCAAATCCTTGTCACTTGAATGCTTTGTTGACTCAAATATCTTATGCTACTAAAAGTATTTTGGAAGCCAAATCTAGTTTGAAAAAAAAGTGGAATATGATTTGGTTCTAGGCACTGTAGGCTTCTTTTGCATGTCATATAGATGACCTCTATCATATATACAGCACTCATACAGTTCCTATTTACTGATGGTGGAACATCAGTGGAAGACATCAACCCGATGATAGAGATACTTCTGTTTTATTTTTAACTGCTAGTTGTTTGTAATAACAAAAAAAGCTGAAGGCAGTTTTTTTGACTTTATTAAGTTCATCATCGTAAACCTAAATTTAGTGTAGATTGTTGCTGTTCATCTTGTTCTGGTTAGTATGGGTCTTGATGTTTCTGGTTGTTGTTCTTGTTGTCGTGCTCAGCCCGGGCTGTGTTTCGAAATCATTGCCGAATTGGTGGGAGAATGCCAATGTTTATCAGGTAAAATTTTTGTGACTTTTGTGGATCCCTTTTTTCCAGTAGTATCTATTCTGCGGTGCAGAATAAGGTTTATCTTTAATGATGACCTACTCCATTCCAGGAAGCGAGGGAATTTGTTGTGTTCATAACTTTTTACACCTGGAGTTAATGAGTCTACTTTTTGTTTCAAGATTTGGACACCATCGTTCCAAGATTCGGATGGAAATGGTGTTGGTGATTTTATTGGTCTTACCAATCGCCTTGAAAATTTGCGGCGTTTGGGTGTGCAAGTTATATGGCTAAATCCCTTTCTACATTCTGATGATTTCAATGATGCAGTTCAAGATCATTTGACGGTCGATCCAAAGCTAGGTACAAATGATGATGCTTACAAATTAATTGATGCCATTCACGGCAAAGGTTGGTATTACTTTTTAGCATGGAAGAGATGGATTGCATTTTTACATGTAAGAGAATTATATGGAAAAAAAAACTGTTATTCAAATAAAACTGTTATTTCAAAGCAAAGTAAGTGCGGGGAATTAATTGGCTTTTTTGTAGAAATGAAAATTGTGATAAGCTTACCGGTGAGTATTACATCGAAGAACCACAATTGGTATACTCGAAGTTCGCAAATAGATGCGAAAGAATATGCTGATTATTCGGATTACTATCACTGGTGGAAAGCTGCTGAAGACAGTCCTTTCATGTCAAAAAATAAAAATGTCTCCTATATGCATTACAAAAATCGACCTGATTGGCCTGTTCTAAATTGGCAAAGTGGTCATGTTCAGGAAAATATGTTTGTGAGTTTCATTTTTAACACTAATAACAAGATAAAAATATTCTTTACCAAATATTCTTTCAGTTTGTTTGCTTCTAGAAAGTGATGTCGTACTGGATTGAAAAAGGTATCGATGGATTCTATCTCAGCGGTATCGAATATCTGGCCCGGAGGAAATTCGGATCTGTAGCGGTTTGTGTGAATATCTCTATTACAAGCACCGTGCTTTGGAAAGATTATTACAGACTGTTCATTTTACTTCTCTGAACTCAATACGTTTATTGAATTATTGTCGCAGTTTAGGATTGGGCACATATCTTAGATATTCTTCGTGATATCAGGAATCATGTTGATACTTCCGTGGAAGAAAGTGCAGTGACTAGAACCAAACAGATGTGAGAGAATCCAGAAACGAAATAATTTTCTAGCAATTCAAAGCATTTGTAAAAAAGAAATCCAGATTTTGCATTTTATTCAGTTTAATTTTGCATTTTATTCATTCAGTTCAATATCGCATTTTATATGGTTCATTTTTTCATATTCATCGTAATTCACTCCTTCATTTTTTTAACAATATTGGTTTCCGAACAGATTTCGTAAAATTTATTTGCTTTCACCGTATTCTTTTAATTATCAAGAAATTGAAATTGATTTACAGTGTATTATTCTCTGCGCGTGATAACGCGAAGGAAGGTGAGAAGAAGGAATTGATCCTCAGTGGGTTGAATTCAGTGATGAATTACGAATTGAGGACCATTGAGAAAGATAATCAAATTTGTCACCTTACTGAGGGTAATGTCATTGGATGTCTTCATGAAATACTTTCTGAATTGATACAGTTTCACGAAGCAAACAATGTCTCCGCAATGTGGGAGGTCATTTTTATTTTCGGTTTTTAAAGTTTTAATAAGGATCCTACATTTCATGTGTGTGCGCTACTTACCGGAATCTTTCTGATAAGGAAGTAGTCGCTAAGAGTTGCATGAATCATATAACATTTTAAATGTGATTCATGTCGCAAGGTTTTGTATATTGTCGCATTAACGTTGTGGAGATGTAATCAGCACCCCTCGTGCCACCATTTTGATACAATCGATGACAAAGTACTTGCAGTTCGGTAATCCAGAACTTTCAAGGATAGCTTCTCGTGTAAAATCACAGCAACAAGCGGAGTTGTTAACCATGTTGCAGCTGTTTTTACCTGGTACTATCGCTGTCTACTACGGCGATGAAATTGGGATGGTGGACTTACCAAATGAAAAATTAGTGAGTGATTCCGTCGTATTTTTCTACCGAATATTTCAAAGTCTAAGCAAAAGTGTATGCTTCATTGCAGGTGCCAGTTCAAAAGGGCGCTATGCAGTGGGATGATTCTGCAAATGCTGGATTTTCAAGTGCTAATCCTTCAAGCATCCCAGTTCATCCAGATTTTGCAGACAATAACTGGGCTGTAGGTTTTTTGTCCCGTTAACTGCTATAGGAAATTCATCATGCAAATTCGCATATGCACTGGGTTTATAAAATGACAAGTTTCAGAAACCTTTGGCATAAATTAACGCTGCAAATTTTAGAAACAATACAGTTCTCAGCGCTCACATCTGAAGACCTTCCAAAAACTGGCTCGATTAAGAAAAAGAGATGAGACGCTTAGTTTTGGACATACCATTATTGGACCATTGATAAACAGTTCCTTTACGGTCATCAGATATGCAAAGGACGATAAGAGCCCTACTGGAAACGTAATATATATTATTTGATAAATTGGGGGAAGTTGAAAATTATTCACCATAGTATATTGAGAAAGGTATTATTTTTTTTTCAGATTTATTTAGGGGCGTTTAATTTTGGTGCAGCTGACATAGCACTGCCAATCCAATTATCAAGTGCGAAAAGTAAGGACTTGCATCAGGCAGTAGTAATCGCATTTAGTAGCAATGCAAAGCAGTATCACTATCGTCAAGTGATCGATCTCAGCAGTGGCATCGTCACAATACCATCTGAATGGGGTGTCGTATTAAAGTTCGTCTCTTGATCTCCATATTTATTTGGAAAGCAGTTACTTCGGGCTTTCTGCATAGGAACAGCTTTGTTTGTTCTCAGTTGTTATTCGAAATGCAATAAATCGCGAAATTGATATTCCAATAACAATATACGACATACACAATTATCTTGAGAATATTATTACTGGCTTCAAGAACGAGGTGAAAATGAGCGTCAGGTATTTACTTCTGTGGTTCCTGTAAGATACAGAACAATTTCATCATTTTAACATTTGTTTTTTACTGTTAACCATATGCGGCGACACACAAATAGCAAATTGCATTGGAACAAAGATTGAAATAAATACCACGGATGCTCGATATTTTACTCCTGATAAAACATTTAATTAGGATCAGGAGGATGATGAATACAACGATCACAACAGCGATGAAGACCCAAGAATGTACACTGTAATTTTTATAGTATTTCTGAATGACATTCTAATAAAATAAAACTGTAATTCGAAGCAGTGGAAATTTCATAACAAACAAAAAGAATCTTGCAAACATTACTGCGAGTGTTCGTCCGGAAGAAAACAGAGCTGCAGTGCAGTTAAAGAACAACCGTTGAGCAATGGTAAAAATCACTATACCTGTCGCACTGGTATACGTGCAAGTCAGGTATGTCGCGAATCAGGAGTTCAGTTATTATCTGTTCGTCATACCCCACTGGACGGCAACCGAAGACACATTTACGATTGCACATGCTATGCGTGTACACATCTCGGTACTTTTGGAAATAAAGCTTGCGAAGGAATTGCATGCTGTTTGATTTCGATTCTTTTATAGAGTAAATAGGCATCTCAAGTATAAAGTAGTCACCACAAAATGCTGGTTTCATGCCTTCCATCTTAAAACTCTTTGAAGAAGACAATTTCATATTTGCACTACCAAAGCCATATCTCATACTATTACTAAACAGAAAGATTTCTTTGCATTCATTACTTTTTCCTTTCTCCCCTTTTCTAAGCCAACTTTTATGTCCTTAAATTCAGAGAGTTGAAAACTTCAAAGCAAAAAAGGATATAGAAGAATTATGCATGCGAAAAACCTCAATGTCGTAATAATTAATACGAAGGTTGCTGTCTAGAAGTATATCATTGTGAAGCTTCGTAATTTGTTTTTTCTTCGAAGACAAAATTTGCAAGTTACGCAATACGAAAGATGAAATGTTTGAGCACTGTTGTGTGCAGTACTGTAAAATAGCAGTGAATATGAAGTGCAGTGAATACGAATTGTTAAGTTCAGAGGAAAAGAACCTTCGTAATATTTCTATGCTGAAGAAGGTTGGTAATGAGGGCATGGATATTAAAGCAAATATAAGAAACAGGTACAAATGCACTGAAAACAGCATGTGGCCAACAAGCTTGGTGAACTTGCCTTATTGCATAAATTGATGGAAAGGCAATAAAGATTCTGTCCGTAAATGCCGCATTTCTGAAATGCACTTAGATTCTTTAACATTCCTCCCTACGACACTTTATGACTTCTATTGCATAAAAAATGCACCTCCTCCTGGTTTATTTGTTTATTTCACGCGGTAGGATTATGACAGTGAGGTGCGAACATAACAACACCGTTTCTACTAACGTTGAAAATATAAATATTAAACGTAGTTCATAATTCATATATCGCTGCTTTCTTGTTTATCAAGCACTCAATACATCTCCTACTAGATTTGACACCGACCGTTGGTCGATTAGCGGTAGCTTCTATTGATCGATTAAGAGCAGCCTCCTTCTCTCTCCCCAAAAATACTTGCTGTGAATGCCCAGCTACTGTATCCCAGGCAGTTAATGCAATCATTGTGAGAAAAAGTAAACTGTAGATGGTACACGCAGCACCTGAAGACCAGCCGTTCATCATTAAGTTAACACCAATGATATGACGGCACTTTCCAGCTTTATTTATCCCTTTTAAAGTAAATAATCCGATTGCAAAGCTTAACGGTCCAGTTTAAATTTTTTGCCAGTTTGGTTCGAAACGGCTTCGAACCCATGCTACTTTCGTAGCATAACGATACGCAAAGGTTGCATTGAGTGTTCCACCTTGTCGGTATGTCGAAGATCACCGGGTTTTGCTTTACGTAAAGTTGTGAGAACACTACTATAATGTCATCAAATAATTTCGTTCATATCTCCATCCCTCCCACGCAACCAAAGGAGCTAAATATACACGTAATTCCGACGAGCTCTAACAACAACTGCTGGCACTTCGCGGTTGGCCATTATTTGTTCTGAGTGGTTTGCATTGGGGAAGTAGGATGCCGTGCGCTGGGGCTTGGGCAGTTTGGATAGGGTTGTGTAATTGAATACTTTCCAGGACTGATCAAAATGGTTAACGTTCCGAAAACACGGCGAACATTTTGTAGTGGAAAGTGCCGTCGGCACACAGTGCATAAAGTAACGCAATATAAGAAGGGCAAGGAATCAAGGCTTGCACAGGGTGTGTTTTATGAATTTCCCTCAATACAAAATTCCTCCCTATAATTAGTACACATATTACGGGTTGTTGTGTGCTGTACTAACAGACTGACTTGCATATCATTCAATTGAACTACTTTTTTTATTTCAGGTAGGAGACGGTACGACTCCAAACAGAAAGGTTTTGGTGGTCAGACGAAGCCAATTTTCAGGAAAAAGGCAAAAACAACGAAGAAAATTGTTTTAAGAATGGAATGTACGGATTGCAAGCATCGCAAGCAATTGCCAATCAAGCGATGCAAGCATTTTGAACTCGGCGGCCAGAAAAAAACACGCGGACAGGTGTAACATTTATTGGTTGATATTTAATTTTCAGGAAGATTTTGTCTTATGAAAATATGGGAGCGAGAAGAACAAAGAGTATGAGTTTTGAAGCTGGTTAATTCATAACAACTATTATGAATGATATCATATGTTCTTAGAATCAATATTTCCCTCTTATTTGTTTGATTTGCTTTTTCTAAAATTGTTTATTTTCAGGTTATTCAGTTCTAGGAATTTACTTCGGCTGTCTGGTTATGATTATTGTTTTCATGTTAACGTTATCATATATTTCGAAAGCAATAAAAATTTCATCATGTGTTTTGAAAAACATGCAGTGCAAAGTTGGTCATACTGCATCTGGTGATCTCCCTATCACTAGTTCACTGTTGCTTCTGAAGTTCCATAAGCAAATTGCAAAAAGGGCATTAATTAACTCATTGAGATAGCAAATGCATTCTTACTTGTTCAAGAAATTTATGAAAATCGGAAAGTATAAAAAATTGCATGATTTATCTACGTTTGACTATGTGTGGATGTGAGGGAGCGATGGTGAAAAATAGTTCAGATGTGTATTCTTCGCCATGTTATTGTGTACGCAACCGAAACCCATCCATATTGACTTTACGCTGGTTGTTTTCTAGTTAAACAAGGAGCTGTAACAAAACATTAAGTATCTGTTCAGAGAATAGGATGGAGATGGCAGTGTGCCATATTGTCAGTAACTATAGTTCATTTTTACAGATATATTTCATTTGGCAAGTGTTGTCAATGGTTATAACAATAGCGTTCCATCATAGTCCAGGTAAGCACAAAATCCTTCATGGTCAGAAAGGGAAATTTAGCTTAATGAGCTGCATTTAGCGATCCTAACAGTTTTTCATAATATTGGAGATCGATGTCTGCGAACTACGGAAATTTAGTGTTTTGGGTGGGGTATGCTTTTAATTGCAGTAACAAAGCGGCCAATTAAAAGTGGTGAAAATTTTGCAGATAAAATTCTCTATAGCTTTGCACAAGTGGGTGATAGTGTTTGTATTGGTCGGGACAAGCGCCATTGTGAGATTGCACTTGGGGTTAATGCGCAGGGAGTAAGTCGAATTCATCTGAAACTTGAGCTGCTGTCAAATGGTTGCGTAAGTTTTTGCTAGTAAAACCTAAAAGGATTCAATATTATAATCGGTCATGTTGATTGTTTTTTGTGAATTTCATACTGTGATTGTGTCTTCGGTCTTCTTTTACGGTTTCTAGATATTTTAGTTACTTGCTCGAGACACAAGTACTTATGGCACCGGTTACGACGGTGGGCCGTTTGTTGTAGAGAAAGAAAAAGAGTTGAAACCCTTCGCCATTCTGCAAGTAAGAAGCTTTTAATGTTAATTTTGGAATATTTTTAAAATGGATCTTGTGACCTGTTTCGTGAACGCATATTGATATTATTTTTCTCTGTGTCAGTAGTCTTTTAGAGTTATTGAAGTAAGAAAATCTTTTACTTGAGAATAACGTGGGAATTGAGTTTGATTTTACAAATGTAGAAAAATAATTTGAAAAAAGTAAGTCTGTCATTTTGCTGCGTTTTGAGCTGTATCATTTTCTTCTTTCCCTCCTATCGTTTAGGAACTTGAGTTTTATTATGTTCATATAACAACAGCTCATAGAATGAGGATTAATAATGATTAGTCGATAATTCATTAATCTATCTGAAAACTGCGTGAAGAAAGGTTTTTTTTTCATTATTTTCTGTCTTATTTGTATAAATCTGTGCTGTTTATTGTTTGAGACGTTTCCTTTAAATATTGATGTATCAGTCTGTTTTTTTAATTTTTTTCTCCCTGAAATGCTGTTTTTGCTAAGGCGTAAGCAGTATTCTATGAAGATAAAGACCAAAAACAATGAATTCACCTACTTATATAAATTAAAAATACAGATCAATCTTCTTAAAATCTGTACATCTTCTTTAAGCGTTTATTATGAGTAGTGATAAATAAATGCAAAGCCGATTTAGTTTTAAAAAAAAAGAGGTAAATGATTGGTATCATGTCCCCTTTTAATGAATAACAATTTTTGCAATAGTTGGACTAAAAAATCGCTCCTTTCCTGCGTTATCTGCCAACAGATTTGTCTCGTAAAAAGAAGAATGAAGTTAAGAGTTTTATAAGTTTTTTATGGATTGCTTTTTCTTGACCATCTGGTTCTTCCAGATCGGGAGTTTCTTTTTCGTTATCAAAGAGACTGTTGCACAGAAGTCTGAAGAAGAGGCCATTGCAAATCCATTTATAAGGATTGCAAGAGTAAGTGCTAGTTCTAACTAATTCTGTTTTTTTTTCAAGCAGGTTTTCGTATTGTTAGTGAGTGTGAAATTCTCTGATATTGTTTCCGTTTTTACGCTTATGATAGGGTAAATTTCCTTTTATGCAAGTAATGGAACCATGTGGAAATATTGTTTTCAAATATTCTTGCATGTAATTTTTAGTTCAATGAAAGGAAGAGATTAGCGTCAAACAAAGCAGCAGTGGTAGTGGAGGAGGAATATGTCACTGAAAAAAGAAGAATGATAGACGGCGTTGTCGAGAAGTTGACTCCTGGAATGAGTGGTTCAGAAGGAGAAGCTCCTAGAAATAGAGAAGTATCCTTCATTCTGAGCATTATCTGTTCTCTAACATAAGTTTTTAGTTTGATTTTATTAACAGTTTCGTGGATAGAAATTCTTGCAGAAGTACGGTGGGCTTAATTTGGATACAATTTCGAGTTCAAGTGCAGATGAGGCTTGGATACAAGAACAAGTGAGTTTCTGAGGCTATAAAACTTATATTTTCGTCATTAACACGTCAATTTTATGTATTTTGGGTTTCCAAAATCTTCGATAATTCACTTAACTTTTATCAGATATATTTTTGAAGGATAGAAAATTGGTTGCAAAACTAGGAAAGAAAGTGAAGGAAAAAATGAAAGGGTATGTATTATTTCACTCTTCTTGTATTTGAATAAACTGCTTATTTGAACGAAAATAGGAGAACTCTCTGAATCATTTTTCAGTTTAAAGCTCGATTATTATCGAAAAATTGCTGATTTTCTACCTTCGGATGACGAAGATAATCAGTAAGTAATAATTTTTAATGCCATAGGTGTACTCTCCATGCAACCTAATATTATTAGTAACTTCACTGCATTTTTTACTTGGGGATAAAAAAATTGCCGATATTGAAGCCTAGCGTACCAAAATTTAAGATAGAATTTATCACATTGGACTACATTATTTTGCATGAAGCATAAGCATTGCTAATGTAGTTAGTGATCATGTTTTTGAAATAAACATGTGCGTTCGGATTTTTCCGCAAGTCAAGGCAAGCATAATTTAGAGATAGTGAACAAAACAAGTCAAAGATATTTATGTCCACTACGGCTGATTCCTCTCGAAATGTGGGTTCGGTTGCAGGGCTATCACTGAAATATAATTCAAGTAAGGCCAGATTTAAAATTATAGCTAATGTGTGTCAGTTTTTTATAAGCCAATTACAATTCCTTTAATTCTAGGTAACAGGAACACCTGCAATGTATATTTTCCAACTGCAGACATTTCACACCTTTCGAAGAGGTAGGTATTATTTCATTTGGAGAACTTTTAAGTCGACATTATTGAAAGTGTATTTAGTTTTTTTAGGACACAACAAAATAATTCCTTGGCGAAAGCTGATGAAGTGTTTGAGGAACCTACATCAATGAAAATTCTGTGTGAAAATGCAGGAAATATACTTGTTGGGCCTAAAGGGAACGGAATATTGGATGATATTAACCCAGAAAAGCTGTTCGTATCCCCATTCGTCAGGTTCTTTTCTAGTGTCATCTGAACTTCGTGCAGAGATGCATGATTTCGAATTATGACAACCCCGTTATTATGCAGATTTTTCGAAAGTGCTAAGGTGATCAGGGCTAATCAAATAATCTCATCTAGTTATAATGGTACTACATTACAATAGCATCTAAAATGTAGTTTATTTAGTAATACTACAACCAAGCAAGCTATCGGCAACAGTATTACCAAACAGATACATTTCAAAATAAGGCAAAATGTTCTCTATTTTCCATTAATTTTTACCGTAAAGCGAAATTGTGATGTTACAGCACTCGGGTTTCACATTCTCCAGTGAAAATTGAAAAAAGTATAACTGAAATGTCAAATACTGAAAAGAATAATTCTGCGATTTCTCATACTGGACAGCTTGATCTTCTGCAATCTCAAACTGTTACTAAAAAATTTTGCGATTTATCAGCCAAAAAGGTGCTGAAGAAAAAAGATCAAAAAGATCTGAAGGTAATGTGCAGTACTAATTATTAGTGGATTTCTGATGACCCTGTTTATCCGAATAAATTAAAAAAAAAAACTATATTTTTATATTTTAGGTTATTAATAAGCAGAACACTATTGCTACTGGATTAACTTCCTGGCTTGGTCTCAGTACCATCAAAAAACGGAGCAATCAATCAGGTAATTTTTGGATTTTATTGCAACTAATGGAAACGAATTTTATTTAGTTGCTGCTGATTTGTTCAATGACAATTTGTTATACAGGAAATCAAACTAGTGCGGACGAAACAGTAGTGGCCTCTAAACGGTTGAAGACGGAAGTATTGGAGGATGAAAACAAAAGAGAAGTTAGAATCAGTTTCAAGCTCCTATTTATTTTTATTTTGAGAATGAGGTCTGCTTCATTCGTTGTTTTTCAGGAATCTGAGAAAAATACAAATCCAGTTGAAAATAAAGCAGAGTGTCAAATAAATATTGGCGAAGATTATCAGACGGTCGGGATGAACATCGATGTTTTGCGTATGAAATTGGTCAGTCAGCAATTTATGTCATCGGATTTGTCTTTTTTTCTCTCACTTTTTGTTGTTTTTTTAGCATTTAAAGAAACATATTTTTTATTTGCAGAGTAAAGCGGTGCAGTATGAGAATCTGGAGAGGGCAGTTTTGACGAAGGATAGATTACAGCCTAGCTTGGCTGATTATTTGCAAGAGTCTAACTACAAGCGTTTCAGAAAGGTAAGAAAGTTAAAAGGTCACAGTGCTTTGTTCTGTTTTTGTACTGAATTGGTTGGGTATAGAATTTGACAGACATCTATAATTAGAATATTCATTGTAGGTCTGAATTACTGAAGGTTTGGAAACTTCATGAAACAAATTCATTTTGATAACTTTCCGACTGTAATTTTAATTGAGACGCAGGAGCTTAATAATTGCAACTTTGAGAGTCCTTGAGGAGGCTTAGTTATTTTTTATTCTAGAACTTCAGTTCGTTTTCGTTCTGATTGACGATGTGGCCCCGATAACACTGATGAGTTTTCGAGAAACTATAGGGCAAAACTTTAAAAAAAACCATTTTTCATCTATCCAGTGCTGACCAGTTTGATTATAGGCTGCTCAAGGATCACACGGTGGTTGTACGCTATTGCATTCTGCGATACAAATTGTAGGTGTTGCTGATTTGATCGATTCCAAAGAAATTGCTTGATTTGTACACTGTCTATAACTTCATACTTAATGTAATATTTGTTTTAAGCTTATTTTATCATTGTGCGTTGCTATGATTGTATTTTTGTCTTATGTGCTATGAGTACTCCTCATCAGCTGTTATTTTCTTTCCATTATTCGCTTGCTGCACTGCATTCCTTCTTTCCACTCCTTTTCTATACTAATTTTCCCCTTTACTGGTCCATCTCATTTTGAAACGGGAAATGACGAAATAAACAGTATTTTTAATGTCGCGTTGTAGTCATAGTTCAAACCAGTCACTGTGATTTTATCGGTGATTTTGGAATTTATATGAATCTTTAGATTCATTCGAATGTTCATAGTTATTCAAAGTAATACATTATGCAAATAGTTTCTACTACCTTCGGTATAACTGCAGCACATTCCTTATTGGGCTCGTTTACTTCACAAAAATGCGGGATTTTTCGAACTGATTTCTGGCTTTAAAAGTTGGTCAAAAGCAAAAAAATAAAAGCATCGTTCCTTGTGTTGCATTACAACTTCTTTTCGAGAAATTTTTCTTCGTCCTTGGTAATTTTCAATCCTCTTTAGTGAGTGTTCCATTTTCGAAGAGCTTGTGCTGTTCATGTTTGAGGGAGCGAAATGTTCAAACAAATCAACCAGAACTTTTTGAAAACTAAGGCTATTTGTGAAGTGACTTTCGTTGCACTCCAAAGTTAGTCCCTAAAATGCATAATTATCTTGAACACTAAAACCACTTGGCTCAATGGGACCAGCATGGAGCCATTTGGTGTGACTTTTCCGTCGACAATATCAGTAACACCATCAAAGAACATAACCTCATTGAAGAGGAATAATTTATTCCTACGTAAGCTTCACTTACCATTTTGTTTCATACCCGTAATAGCACTCGGAATGTTTCGGAGTTAGTATGTGATCCGTCCGTTTCGTAAGAGCTATGCGAGCAATGACATTCTTTTCCAAGTGAGAGATGTGTGTGAGATTTGAGAGGTTTGGTAAACTATTTATTGAATAACTGATATGCTGACACTTGGCTACATGCTTTGGGAAGGATGCGTCTTCTTTTTTGCATTTGCATGTTGTACGTCACGCCTAAACACTCCATTACCCATCACTCGTCCTGCTCGGCCGTTTCATTTTTATTCGTTGCTATATTTTTCTGATTTCGTTACGATCAATTCATCAACTTTACGACTGTATTTCTCGGCTAACATTTATTTTCCACAACCTTCCGTGTATTTTTTCCTTGAAGTTCCTGTTGTCCGGATTAATGAGTGAGTGGAAATAATCGCAGCTGTGTCATTTAGCTGAATGATTAATTGCTCAGGTTCAGGCAACCCTGCTCTTCGATTATTTTCACCTGCTTCATACCTTCCTCTGAACGTTATTTTGGGTAGCTTTTTGCCTCCATCTCTTTCATACGATCAGTTCTCCAATGTTGTTACCGTAATGGACTGGGCTTGACCAAAACTGAAATTCAGATCGACTTCAAAGTAGTAAATTGTCGTAGGATCATTGCTTATGTGAAGTTTACTATTTAACTGCGTTAGAAATGAAAACTGTTATTGTTTAATTATTGTAAATGATCGACGGATGGACATCCCAATACGTATGAACACAAACTCATGCCTGTCATTCCTTTTCAAAGTAATTTCTTAGTCAAGCAACTACTATGTGATAAATTATCACTTTTTTGAGATGCAAATGTCCGGTTTGCGCTACTCTTTAGATTATCCTTGGTTACATCCTTCTTTTGAGGACAGGATGAAGCTGAAAAAAAATGATGTATTAAGCAATGTTCTATAAGCGCCAGTAGTTGGTCATCAAGGATGGGACAGAAAGATGGTTTGTTGCTCGGTTCAGACGATTCTGATATACCCGATCTTGATTTACCTACTACAAATGTTCGTAAAGAGAGGTCAAACTTATTCTCAAGGTTAGTTGTTTCCTTCCTTTGAAGTGTAAATTGGACTTTAGTCGGAGGACAAGTTATTTTCATTGTTTCCAAAGAAATTAATATTGCTTAAAGTTTCTACGACATTGAACTGCGCCATTTTTATGAACAACGAAGAGTATGGGAAAGGTTACCAGGTATTAGTGAAGTAATTATTAAGCTTTGCAGGGCATTTAAACGATCTTTCTTCAAGCGTGGGACTTTTACATTAAAGTAAGCTAATAAAAAGTTTGCAGACAGCAAGGAGCAATAACTGTGAGACGGCACAATGGTACTGTGCAAATTGCGCTGGTATTGCTACTCTCCTCTGTAGTTGTCGCTATTGCTTTTCTAGGCTTCTTCATCTCGTATATCTCGTCGCAGCTCGAACAATTACAGAGTTATTTCATAAAAATTATTATGATTTCTATATTTTTCTCCTTGATTCACTTTCTTTCGGATGTTGATCGCCTACTTCATTCTAAGAGAAAAGTAGGAAGGAAAATCCATGGTTAACGTATTACTAATTGTTGTTCAGAACAAATTTTATTATAGACAACCCGAGGCATGAGGTTGTGACTCGAGAATTGGAAATAATTAAATATGAATTGAACAGGATTAAATTAGATGTTGATATGCTGCGTTTGATGACCTCATCACCAAACACATCCGGCTGGAACGCATCCTCATTGCTATACACGCGACTAGAGCATATAGAATCACTAATTAGTGGTATCACTGATAAACTGCAGGTAGAACCATATCTCTACTAATGCTCAAACTGATCATGTTGACTGGAGTTTTTTGAAAAAAATATTTTCTGGAAAGTATTTTTTTGTACAGAGAAGTTTTTTTTTTCAGGAAAAGCCCAGGGATCAGTCAGAAAATGATACCTTCAGCTTGATATTGGTTTGTCACTTACTTTTATTTCACTGCAAATATAAATATGATTGTGGAAAAAATTCTCGCATATGTTTAATTCCATACAGGGTAGCCTATACATTGAAAGTTTCAAGGGGAAATGGATTGACGTATGCAGACTTGAATAAGAAGACTTTTGCTTCTGGCTCTAATACAAGTGTGAAAATAAGGTTTCTGGTGCTTCTTTTCACACTTGTATTCGAGTCGGAAAGAAATTTCATTTTTATTTAAGGGTTTTATCCACTTCATTACTCAGGGAGGGGATTAGTGAGATGGACAAAGTAAATGATAAATACGTTCTTCATTCTGTTTTCCTATGAGTGATTGTCAAATAGCTGAAGATCATTTTCGAGGATGAGATGAAGAAATCAAATCACAATAGGAATTTTGGATAGTGGAAAGAGAAAAATGGACACAGGAAGAAATTCAGCTTTTATTTAAAGTAATAAACACGTGTTGCCCTTTTATAAATCAGAAGGGTTGTATAAAGTAAATTTATACAAACTTTGTTTTTCAACCGTTTTACTTACCCATTTCTCGTGGTAGTAAGCAAATATATAAGATGAGACTTTAAAATGCAGATAGTATCGTTATTGATTAAGTAGTAGATGCTACTGATGTCGATGAAAGTGGTAAGAGGAGAAAGCAGGTGCAAATGTTCCAGTAACGGAATATTTTTTAGGAAAGAGTTAATGCGGTAGGAAATGCGTGCATTCAAGGATGCGATGCTGTCTCGAAGCTGGTGGTACCTAACAATGGGACGAAATATACCTTCGACTTAGCTGGCGACAAACTAAAAAACAAACGTTCTAAGGTACCTCAGTGGTCCTCCATTCGTGATATTCCTGTAATATTTACAAGAGCCAAACATGTGTAATGTTGTATTGTTTATATTATTTACATATTAAAAGATTTGCTGTGATACTTTCTAGATCGCTTTCTCCTATTGTGTATGAAATCAGAGAGTGTTGTAGATAATATGAATTAACATCTATCAGATATTTACAAATGAAGAATTTTCTGTAAGTAAAAAGAAAAGGGGAGAATAGTGAAGGAAAAAGGTAAAATCAATGGACACTTTTCCAATGAGCAAAATTCCAATTCTGATCATCGAATCATCGGACATTGTGGTGTGCGATTTAGGATTTTGCGTTGATCAAATAACATTTGTTTTGATTGGTATGAATATTGTTGCTGTGCCGCGTGTTGGTCGTGTTCTGCTTTCAAGTTGTCTAAGGTGGCGCTCATGTTAAGTCCCCACTAATAGTTTATTCATCTGTACAGCTCTGTAAGATTGTGAAAGAAAATTTACAGTAGAGAGATATTGAAAGATAATGTTTGCAACTCGTTCCCTTTATAAACTGTATTGTGAACTAACAGGGAATGTGCAACTATAAGGAGTGTCATTGCTGTTGCAAAGATATTTGTCTGACATACGACACTGTACTGCTTATTTCAGGATAAAAAATGTCGGCGCAATGGGATAGCGTTATATAAAAATAGAACACTTTGGGCTGTAGTCCGCGAAATTGTAACATAATGGGAATTTGATGTTAATTGTGATTACTGCTAGGGTTATTTTCAATAAGTGGTGCTTCACATCTCTTGAGTGTAATTAGCTGCTATGAGTTTCCTAAGTAAGCAGGATACCTGAACACTGCATAACTGTCCTGGTTTATTCTGTCAACTATTTCCAGCAGTAACTGTTATTTTTTTTAATGAAAAAAGTGGAAACAGAAAGGTAGGAAGAATCGTAAGGCAGAATTGTAGATGGTCACTAACAGTTTCGTGCAGCACATTATTAAACACTTCGATGGAAGGTTTTAATTTTCAGTTACTTATAAACAGTTAAACTTATCAGTTCTTAACACATACTTCATCCTATTCATTCACTCTGTGTTAGCAATGAAGAAAGCATAATCCGTGAGAGTAATAAAGATTAAACTGAGATTTCAAGTCAGATAAAATATCGATCCCCATTGACTAAACTTCCGTTGAAATTTCTGACTGCCTTAATTGCACATATCTATAGTTGACGGTTAAAATTGATGGCATCCATTGATTGACCTTTCCAAATTCGGTTGTGCCTGAGAAGTGTTTAACTGAGAAGTGTCACTGATATTTGGTTATCGTATAATAGTGGACATTCCGTATTTAGTAGTCTGTTTATGCTTCCTTAATTTTTTTAAAGCTATATATTTTGTATCAGTAACGATTTGTTGAGAACTAGGAATATGTCACGTACAAAGCGTGTCAGCAATAACTTCATCCTCCTCGGAAGTTAAGAATGCGGACGGAAGAACTTCACTACGTGCAAGAGATATTCTTCATCGATTATCCTGCATCTTTTTATAATCGTCATGCTTGGATAAATGTGCAACTCGATCTCGGTATTTCTTCACGGATATACAAGCTGACGCCCACTCATTTCTCTGCCTATCCAGCGCGGCACATAGCATGAGATAGAGTTACTGCCGCGCATGATCCAGACCACAGCGCACAGCACTGCAAGCAGACTTCCGTCAAAGCTAATCAAATCCAGAAAATTGCAGTATTTCCAGCATTCGTTTCCCGTGCATACATAATACTTCTGGACAACTTCGTTTCATCCGTAAAGCCCTCGAATTACTCTTGAAATTCATCCAACCAATCCTTTTTAGTATAACTTTTTAGAATTAAAACAAAGTAATTTTCACAATTTCTACATTTCAGTATGATTAGTCGTACATTTGAAAAGAACACCGAATTCTTCAAAGTAATAATTTGGTGAAAGACATTACCAGAATACATTAGAAAGGCTACCGTTGAGGAAAACTGGTGATACTTTGTAACATTTCATTCATGATAAGCGAGCAAGAAATAGTGTGTGGAAAATGATCGGAGAGCTATGTTCAAAAAGATCTCAGAAAACGGAGCTTGCGAACAGTTCCGATGCTAGTAAGAGATGAATGAAGAAGGCATTTAGCAGCAGTTCATTGCCTAAGCGACCATGGATCGGATTCAAGTCATGTGATCGCTACCGAATAATTTTAAAATTACTTAATCTAACATTACGTCTTGAAGGATACAGGAGAGCCAATAAAAAAGTCAGTATTTCCTCAGCGGAAACTGTTGGAAAGTGAGCGAAGACTATCTCGAAACCATTGATATATGGCTACCACGATCGGATAACTTTACTGAGCACTAATTTGGTTTTAAATCTCTAGTTGTATAGAGGAGACTGCGAAAGGAAATATAATATCCAACCATTCCTTTGATGTCGTCCCTTCAGAAAATGATTTAGTGAGATTGCACTTCGTTTAACAATTGAGACAAACCTTGAGATTGTTGCAAGTCATTTTCACCTCCTAATTCAGACTTCAAATTAAAGTTAATTCAAATTACTTACATCTAGGATGGCTCACCTTCCTCTATGTCGGAATTAACATCTTATGAGGGTGCAATTCGCGAAATTGTAGTCTTTTTTTTACATTTATTTCTTAACCTTATAGTCCTAATAGCTATTAACTTCAGTGCTTGCAATTAAAAGGAAGCGCCATACTTTGTTTAAACTGTATTACGTGGAAAGGTGAGGTGCTCGACAGTTCAAGAGGATCTTCCTCGGGTCCATGAAGACAGGTCCATGATTTAAAGTTTCGATCATTGCATCTCCTCAGTTCCACCCCTTTCCTCCTATCATCAACCATTTACCCATTACAGATGACGCGAAAACGTGTATCTGCAGGATACACATTTTCGCATCGTTACTCCCTCCACCCGACCGAGTTTTATCGTATAACAGCTGGCGTATGGACGAGTATTCAGCCTGGGCTGTGTACTGCGGATCGGCTTATATTGGGTTGTGGGACGGAGAGATATTCAGTTTGGTTGTTGTAGATATCGGTTGCGGTGGGTGTCATTTGGTTCACTTTCGCATTCACTGGTCGTGCTGCGGTATTCTCTTTGATGTTTAGCATTTTGTACTGAAATACTTTCCTGTTTGATATGTAAGTTGAAGTGATTCCCGAGATTTACCTGAGTATAAGTTTCGAAGCTTTGCTAAATTTCTTCTACATTTGAGGTGTTAGCATCATAGCGACTTTCATCATTGTTAGCGCAGTTTAATCAACAGGAGATGACCGATGAGGACCACTCCGATTCTCGAACCGAGGATGACTACGAAGAAGGCGAGGAAGCATTTGATGATGAAGGTAATGTAATGTTTTGCTATTACCAATGATGATCGAAAATGATCGAAAATCACCGAAACAACTTTAGTATCCGGTACGGAATGTGGGGAATTCTCCTGCAACTTTTTCAGAATTTGCAGGCACTTTGGATGAGGAGGAAATGCTGCACCCAGAAGATAACTATCATGATGAGCTTAAAATGCTAGAAGATGATGCCGATTTATCCATCGATGAACTGAGGAAGAAATACTGCAATGTTGTTGAAGAAGAATATGATGATACGCAATCCACATCAACATCCGATGATACTCGGAAATCGGAAGGTATAGATGATACAACTGTGAATCCTGACTTTGCCGAACCAGGTTATATTTCTTTCTTTGCTTCCGTTGCAAATAGCAATCATCTTCCTATTTTTTACGTGGGTCCCTGCAAGGAAATTACATGTTTATTGAGTTTAGCAAATTGCTTCTTAAAAATTGCTCGTCGCAATTCCATTGACATTTGTATTTCGTGTCATTTCCCTTTTTATGCCAACAGTTTCTCCTTTTCCTTTGACAGCAAAATTTGTGATTACGGAGTCGATTGATTCATTTATTTGTATTTCATGAAGTTACTGAAAATTTGGTTTGAAAATTTGCGATTTTTTTCTTAGACGTAGCTGCATCGCCAGTAGTATCTCCAAAAAAAGTAAAAAAAGGGCACGGCTATTTCTCGGATGTCGATGAAAATGAAGAGGACACTGATTATGTGCCGCCCGATCGTTGGCGAAGGGTTGTGAGACAGGGACCAATGTATCAAGCCTCTGTTCCTGATACAATATCGACGGGTCCTAAAAGTCCACGTAAGATGTTTTTAATGTTTGTTTTTTGTAAGAAAGACGATTTTCATGGTAATCGCAAATTGTTAGTTTTATGCAGGTGGAGAGCTTGAAATGCTTTTATGGTCACCTCATACTGATGTATCAATGAAGAAAGTGGAAGAATATTTGAAGAATTATTACGACAGGATACTGCAAAGCAGTGATTCATCTCTACCAGCTGAAACACGTAAACCTGGAAATTCAAATCGAAGTTTTCCTGTAAAAGATGACGAGGATGCTTTGAAGTAAGTTTATTTATATATTGAGGTAGCAATCAGTTTTCATTCTTTGCTTTTGCTGTTTGATTTATAAAGTAGTTCATTGCTTATTCAGAGCTTTGTTGAATGCGAAGTATAATACAAGCATGGCATTGGCCAGTTATCCATTTCCACGTGCTAATGCCCCTCTGAAGAGCGTTGGACCAAATCCTTCTAAATGGAACGATCAGGTTTGGAACTTCCTTTTTAAGCTTGAGATGTAGAACGGATTGCGCCAGTTTATTAATACATCGACATGCATTTAGGACTGCGAACTTTTCGAAAGAGGTATGCAGATGTATGGAAAAAATTTTTGCCTCATCAGGCGATTGGTAAGATCTGTCATTTATATTATTTTTAACGATAGTAATTGTTTATAATGTTCTGTGCAGCGCTTTGAATCAGTTTCCTAATTCGATAGCGGACTTTTCAGTTACCTCATAGGACTGTCGGTGAAATAGTACATTTCTACTACATTTGGAAGAAAACAGAACGGCATGATATGTTCCAGGAACGAGTTCGTGGATTGAAAAACCAAGATCATCCTAACTGCACGTACGTTTATTTTTGTTTGTAGGTTATAACTTGTGTCTGGGAAAATATGATTTTTTACTCTCACTCTTTTTTAAATATATTAACACGTATTTAATAATTTAGTGCGAATCTGTATAGTGTGCCACCCGTCATTGTCATATTTCAAAAGTTTTTAGTGATTTTATGGGAGGATTAATGGATCACATGGATGGAAGGAGCGGTGGAAATGTATTGGATGTAGCAGCTAATACAGTTCCGACCGAAGTGGATTTAATAAGTAAAGATTGGGATTGGGGCAACGAAGACGACACTACTCTCCCTCATCTTGATAGCGATACAATTGCTAACGTATTACAGTGATGCCTTTGCTGCAAAACAATTATGTTTACTGTTTGTGATCTCCTCAGTAGTTTCCAACGCATTTCCTCAAAGCGTTCATTTCGTTAAACATGGTTGTATACATATAGGTTTAGGAGCATAGATGTCACGCATACGAAGCAGTACTGTGGTACACGCTCATCTGTTTCAAGTGAGTAGCACTTTTAGCGCATTTACAAACATTATCTCATTGTTTCTGTTCTATTAATGTACAGTTTCCGTAATTTCGTAATGCATCTAGAGATGGAATGTTGAGAATACTTCATGTTTTTATTTGTAATTTATTTGTAATTTTACACTTAAAAATTGCTGCAAAAGAATCCATTTCTTAAGCGAAACTAGTGGAGTAGACTACACTTTAAAGCACTTTATTTCCAAAAATACTTTAACTACCAGAAATCTACTGCATTGCTTCCAACACATCAAAATTAATGGCTTCATTTTATGCTGTTTATTGGTAGAACTTTAAATATTATGGTCTCTTTTTAGCCAGTTTAAATCAACTTATGTCTACGTTGCAGAAGTTCATATTGTACTATTCCGGTGGTTATTTAAGTTGGTCTTGCTGCAGTGAATCCAATTCTTCCTGCCAAGGACAACGTATTAACTTGTCGCTCACATTATTACATATAATTCCTGTTTATCTTTTCATGTTTTCACGTTCCTTCTTTGTTCAAATATTGCTTTTGCACATTTATAAGTACAAAATATGGAATTAAGGGATAAGTTAATTTAATTATGTACCGGATATGTAGTTTCTTTATCAAATTTACATACTTTTCTGCAGTACTTATCGGTCTTACAGATTGTTTCAGTTTTCATCAACGTTAACTTAGACGTACTACCGGAATTCAAGTGGTGGCTTTCCGCAGTTACAGACGGTAAGTAACCATGCAGTAATTTGAGGTGGAAGATGCATTAGCCGGAATTTAATTTACACATAACTGTGGTAGGCTGGTTTGGAGAACACTGGAGATGCTGAAGTGCGTGGCACATTGACCGAGTAAGTGAACGATGCTCACAGCTGAAGGGGTTGAACTATACATTGCAATTGAGCATTATCGCTAACTTTCCTTTCTCTCGAAAGGTCAATACAGCACAATGTCTGACTTGTTGCAGTTTCAATAATGGATTCTGCATATAGAAGTTCCGGACAATTCATCAGAGAGATTATGCACTCACATTGCGTATTAGGTATTCTACTTTTATGGTAGCATACTCTGTTTCCCGAAGGGTTTCGAAATGTGTGATTCTAGTCTTTCATACCATCTTACCATAACAAGTGAAGTCAAGCTGGCTCTTATTGGTAACCAAAAAGCGACTCATTTGTATGTCATCTACATTTTGCACCATGTTCAGATTAAGCATTTTTTTCCATCCTGAAATTATGACCATTTCAATTGTTAGGTAGGTTTAAGCGCCTGTATCGACATAGTCGTCGATGTGTCATACCTCGCGAGTTTTACCGATTCTCACATCTCTACTAAATTACCTTTCCAGAAAAGATTTCATATTCCTTTTGAGGGCATTTATGACTTTGTTTTACCTTTTTCCTAATCAGAAAGTTCTGCTTCTGGTTTTTCTGCAAATGCAAAACAAAACCAGAAGCTCGTAGAAAGTTTAAATTTTGAAACAACTTTGTAATTGTTCTGCAGACATGAGTTCGCTTCCGTCAGTCCTACAAGGACTTAATATTATAGAATATTATAGAAATTTCATTTAGAACTTTAATTTGTAAAAATCCCTTCTTATAAAACGAAATCTATGTGTCGATGTACTTGTATAGACCTGTATTTTGGATTGCTGATATTCCATTGATGTTTCTGGTTCCACTTTCCCCATCGTCAAACTTCGATGTCAATAAAATCTTCGCGTGATCTGTATGCTACATTGCCACTATTGTGTGATTTTTGCTTCCATACTTGTGTAACTTGTGATTATCCTTTTCCGCTTTTTGAATGTGAGCTGCATGCTAATTGACTACAGTGCTTTTGAGCAATTCTAGTCTTCTTTTGAAAACATAAGTATCAGTTTTATTTTAGTTTTATCATAATTTACAACAATGACGGACCAATTTGCTTCTAAGAATGCAAGACAGACCAAAAAAACACATAGCATCTTTGATAATATGAGAATACAATTAAGGAAGCATTGGCACGATTCTTACAAACTCGATGATTACAAAAAAAAAATGCAACAGGGGAGAAGTCGCTTCAAGATGATACATGAATTTTCAACTCTGCTGTAACATCACTTTCCCACAGTCGTTTCGTTTCTTTATCCAAAAAGCTTACAGAGAATTCCATCGTACAACTCTGAAAATATCCCTCATTTTATCGGGATGAAATACTTCGCAATAGTTTATTCTGTAACAAGAAAATAATTCAGAAATAAATGAGAAATAATGGGAAAATAGTTCTGAGAAAAAATGCACCTTATACATTTAGTGCAAAATATATGAAACACTCACCTGCGGGAACGCAAGAAGAAATTGGGCATTAAAGAATTTCCCTTCCTGCGGCACTACAGTCTGAAGTTGTGAACAGTCCTTCTAGAATAGAGCAAAATTTTAAAAAACGTAAAATCTGCTACAGAAGTAGGTTTAACAAATTTTTTTGCTTTTTATAACATCACTTTAATTCAAAATAGCTTGAAAACTCATGTCCAAAATTACTTACACTGGAACCTTTCGCAAATTTTGCTACTGCTTTCACAATAACAGTATCAACAGAAGATGCATGAGATGATTCAATTGCTCCTTCAATGGAAATAGGTACTTTTTGGTTGGAAGAGACACCAATAGCAGTCTCAGTTGGTCCTGGCTGCGGTAGAACGTTAAGCTTAAATGAAAGTTTAGGACTGTAAAACTTCAAATTTTGCTTAAGATATTTGCAATACTTGAAGTGACTTTTATACGGAATCGGGGAGAGTTTTCGAACTTCTAAAAAACAGGAACCTTTATTTGCGTATATTTAAGTTGCTGGAAAAAAAATCGTGGAATACATATCGGAAGGCTACATAAATATCCAAAAGTATCCACAAGAAATTTCAGTTTCTGAAATAAGCTTAACGGATTTAGAATATCACAACATATATAATTTCAAAGTATTTCGAAACATTTCGAATCAAACTTTAAAAATACCAGCTTTATTTTAAGTTGGTGGAGATATAGTACCTTTTTTGTTATCCTTTTCTCCAGAGGTACAATATCCAACTTTTCAATTTCTCCTTTGGCCCATAAAAGTGAAGCCCGTAAACGTTTATTCGCTAGCGAGTAGTGTGAAGAAGATATCGATAAGGGACTGAAAACGTTGCACACAACTGCAGAAGCAAAATATGTTCGAAAAAGTATTTCGAACCTTTTCGAAAAAGCTTTCGGATATAGAAAAGCTACATTCCTGTGACCATCCGGTCCTAGACAGACTTCACAGTCATAAAATCAAACTACTGCACTATGAACGAAATAACACAATGGTTAGTTCACAAGAGTATGTTGAGTAGCAATATAGCACAAAGCGGACTTTCTGAATCACCACGCTTAGCAAAAGCATGAAACATTGAAGCAGCAGAACAAGCAAATTTTACCACATTACAAAAAATTCCTGCATTTGAAACACAGAGCTCGTTTCTGAGATGAGGCAAACTTGCGGAAATTACTGCCACGATAATTGGTATCAAAGCCATGAACAAATAAATGGGATTAGTCTAATGTAAACGGATTTTGGATGATCGAAGTAAACCACAAATGGACGTGGAATGGATGCATTTCCAATTCAATAATTATTTAATATGTGTCAAAAAGAAAAATTAGAACTAACGGTATTGGTTGTTGCTTTACGAACAGCTGTAGAGCAGCACCGAATAAGGCGCACATTCCACCATACATCTCTACGAAAGTTGTAGTACCAGTATCTGCATCAAAGCAATGCTTGTACAGGTCCAACCACATATCGCGGCATTTATGCATTCCTGAGGGTTATAAGGGAAAATATTTCGTGTAAAATCCACAGTATTTGAAGAGATTGAAATTAAATACTTTCAACTGGACAAATTCAATTCATGATAAGAAATAAAACCATAATCGACTTACTTACTGCACAAGCTTGCAAACGATTTGACACTTTTTTCACCACATAAGGAGCTGGTTTCTCATTAACTAATAAATTTGTATTTACAACGACCAAAAAACTGCGTAAAACTGCATACATACTACATAGGCAATCCACAAAGCGAAATGGAAACATAAAATAGCGTACGGATTCTCGCGATGAACATAAGACCTAAAACATTAAAATTAAAAAAAAAAATGTGACAGTACAATGGAAATACAAACTCCAAATTCAACGCATCATACAGTCATTTACACTTCACAAATAACAAAAATAAATTAATGTAAACGCACAGAAAGTGATAATCGAGCACTATTAAGGTTTTCAATAGACTTTTCCAAGGAAAAAACTGTGAATTCAGAAAGTGAAGCACAACAGATATTCCGTAAAGCTATTAACCACATTCTGGTTTGGAATGATTTCACCTGGAAGAGCAATTAAAGTATCATATTATTCAAAAGGAAAAAAATACATAATAGATCAGAAAAAGACAAAAATAATGGAAAATGACGCTTAACAAATGTTCATAAAGCTAATCAAATGACTTTGATACACACACTTATGTCATTAAGTTAATGGTTATATAATAAACATACAATAAAAGTGTAAATAAAAATTACACAAAGCATAACACTAACCTCTTTGTGAATTATGTCCAGTATAGGAAGAGCAACCGATTTCCAGTGCCCGTTTCGCATGGCCGATCGGGCAACTAAATAAAGAACCCAAGGATCATTTCCCCAAAAATCTAAATGATTTTTTGGGAGTCCAGCCACATCACTTAATGGAGCGTACACTAAGCACGCAAAGAGCTAAAACAAAATCACTTGCCATTTATAACTTAAAGCAGTAACTTATAAAGTATTATTATTACTTTTCATGAATTAAGAACAATATTACCAAGTAAAAATGCAACTACAACTTACGGTCAATTTCGTTAAATTCGTATTTTCATTCAACTTGGATATAGACCAGGTACGAAGACGAGAATAAAGATGCGAGTGAGTCTCAGCAGCTACTACTAAGAATTGTAATACATGTAAAGCCGAAAAATTCGGAAGTTCTGTTATTAAAAGAGCGTCCACTACCGCGTCCACAGTTTCACGTGGACAAATATCCTTGCATATAAATGCAGTCAAAAGACGATAGAACTGAATATAATACACTGTTAGTTTATAAAATTGTCGATAAAATGGCTTCCAAATCGGTAAAAATCTTCATGCAAATGAAAATATGAATCGTTTATAATTAATGTATTTCCTATTTTGAATTTGCATCGAATCTGACAACATATATAACTTAGCTTTAAATTTTGAACTTACTTTTTCAGAATCTTGAGACTTTATAGTTGGCAGTGATGTAATAAAGGAGCTTTTCAGAAAGGAAACAATATCCAGTGCTTGACTATATTTATATATATTGATATATAAATGAAGAGCTTCAAGTCGTACATTAGTATTTGTACTCGATAAAAGATACGTCCAATGTGCTATGTTGTCTGAAAAATACTGATAACTTACTGATAACTCTGAAATCATCTTGAAATTGAAACCACCTTTTTTTAACATGAACTAAATATAGAATTTTCAACAAGAAACATACAATTCAGAATAAAATACCTGACAGCGTTGTAGTAATTTTATAAATATTTTGTGACGTTAAGCGAACAAGAGTTGCTAGCCAAGAAACGCGCATAAAGTCATCTGTTAACGTATCCCCAAAATTCAGCAAATCCTAATAAGAAATCACACCATATTAAGAAATTGTGCTTTTGACTCAACTATAAAAGTAATGAAATAGAAGTATTAGAAGAGTAGAAGATATAACTTCCATTGATTTTCGAAAAATAATAAAACTAACATGCATATGAGATTCCGTAAGCATATGTGCGGCTGATGACAGGCGTTTAATATTGTGCAAAATGGCAACACAAAGAGTTCGATTTTCTTTAGATATCTTCAGCTTCTCTATTAGTAATGTTAACTGAAAACATGAAAATGAAAATGTAGAACAAAATGCAATTTTATGCAATGCATCCTTTCAAAATGAAAATGAAGTAAAACCTTTTAAACCAAATGCAAAGCATTATTTATATCATTACCAGTTCAGATACGGCGAATTTACAAGAAACGGCTAATGTAGTGAGTGATTTTATAAGTGCTAATATCAATTGCTGATTATATGCTTCACTCAATATTCGTTCACCCAGAGCAAATACTTTCAGTACGATTTCTACATCGGCTTGCATGTTTGCGAATACACCAACCAAACCAATCTTCGCCATTGGAGAAACAAGTGGCGATAGAAACGTAACGCAAAGTTTCTCAAATACTGTTTGCGAGAAGGATCTGAATGTACACATAACCTTGAAGAAGTTTGCAATCTACAAAAGATTTTCAAGAATTCTCTCCAAAACTTATCGCAAAATTTTCAAATCTTTCAAAAGTTTTTTTTAAAAAAGAATGTTTTACTGTAAAGAATGCAGATGCAAAATACACCTGGAAACACCAACAAGTGCCTCAGTCGCCACAATGGCTGCTAACCGTTCCTGAGCTTCCTCGGAATCGATACTTGTTACTACCAAATGATGTACCTACAATGCAATCCATAACTTACCCAAAAAACATCAAAAAATAATTATTATATGAAGGTTAATTTCTGCTATTCACATAATATTCGACTACTCCTGCATCATTACCTGCTTATTCTCTGCCACAACAGAAGCTAACTTTGCGAGTATTTGAAGCGTAAGTGAACGAGCAAGCGGATCATTTGAGTGAGATACTTTAAGAACGCGTCGAGCAACTTCATCATTTGAAAAAACAAGCCTCAGTTCAGTAGAACACTCACCCATTACTCGTACAATACATAAGCGCAACTCATTGCATCTGAAGCATGCATTGTAAACAGATAAAACAATGTTTAGTTTGATAAAAGATTAATACAAAATAAGATTACTACAAAATTAAGAGAACTATCTTTCACAGTTTTAGCAATTATCGTGAAATCAAAATGAAAACGATAGCCATTCTGCTATTTCAAAATCAACTCACTCATCACGAAATGCTTCACAAAGTCGAAGTACAGCTGCATTAACGAAAAAGGGGAACGGATTCTCACGCAGAAATGTCGTCATATTGACGACAGTAGCCAATTTCTCATGTAGCGTACGTGAGCGCAATCCTGGAGAATAAAAATTATCCCGTAGTATTGTATTACTCCGTGTATTGTCATTAATTGCGTGATTTACATACTGTATTTTCAGCATGCGGTCCCTGAATTTTTATCGCCGAATCTCAAAAAAGCATCCATTTTTTGAATGCGATCTCTAGAAATTTCAGACAACTCATCCATATGATATGTAAGAACAAAAATCTTCAAATCTTCTGGAAAGGATATTGCATGATGTATACGTTTACAGAAAAGTTTCACCTTTTTCAAGGGTGTTCAAAGTGATATGACTTCTAGTCGATGCATCCATTATACATTGATCAGCTTGCGTAACTGTAAGTCTATCGAACTCACAAATTATGTAAGCCTGCAAAATTCACTGCAAAAGTTGTCGTAAATGGAAGGAAAAACTTGATGTTTTGTAGAAGTGGAAAGGAACATTGAGATTACAGAGAATAAGTGGATGCTAGGAATAGAACGACAAATCTTCACTAATCACTCCAACATAATCCTCTAGAACGTCCGAGTTTTTAGGAAAAGCGAACGAATAGAGTTGTGCTACTCAAAACTCCGCGAATGGGAACAACAATAATGTATTGAACAGCAGCATAATCACAAAAATATTCCCATAACTACAGTCTTACAAACAAACCAACGGTCAATTTGACCTCACGAAAAGATTAGTTTTGTCTTTTCTAACAAAGCACTAGAATGAGGATTGAAAAAGACAATTACATACTCGCACAAACTGATAAATTAAGATCATTAGCAATGAAAAAGAGATGACTTCAAACAGATAACACAGTACTGGGTAAGTCATCGCCATGTCTAGCAAATTAAACTCACTATTCAATCCATTACGAGTAATTTAATCAACAGCTCTCTACTCTACACATCACCTATGCATACACGGTGTACCATCCTATGAACGCATGAAAATCAAATGCGACCTGTTCGATAAGATGCATTGCAGTTTAATTAAGGTCCCACATTTTAAAGTATTGAAAACATGCCTTGAAATATGATCTGACAATACCATTGTTTTAGTCAAGCAAGATCAATACCGCACTATATACACCACTATGTAACTCATTTCAGAGCAACAACCTCACACATTTTTGATTTCCATGTGCAGCCATATAATTCAAGAAAGCAGTTCAAAAAGTAAATACCCATTAAGCTCGAACCAATGTAATAAGTTTAGACATACTTTAAATCCGTTAGAGAAATTCTTAGTCTTTCCATCATTTTCAATGAAATTTTAAAAAGTAAGCAGAATTTTATTGGTTTGATCAGAATGCAGAAGACATTCTGCAATATAAATAACGATAATTCAAAACGGGGAACAAAAGCGTGATATTTTTTCTGACATACAAAAAAACATAGCACAAATACAATTCACTACTATTAAATTTTACCTTGCTAAAAATTGAAAGATACATCACCACCAAACAATAATATTATGCAAAGAGTAATCCACATAATATTCATTGATGAAATAATTTTTATATACGAATAACAACTCGTCACAGTAAGACCACTATACAAACAGAGAAGTGAGACTATATTAAGTTTTATGTTAATTTCTTACATAACCTAGTATCACGCTTAAAGAACATGAAAACACAAATTTTCTAGAAGGAATGCTTACTAAAATGAGGAGATCGCAGATGAAGGATTAACAAGCATGACATTCTGAACGAAATATTATGAGCAACACTTTAATCTTCACAGTCTTTTTCACTTCCTAATTTTCGGCATTTCAAAGAGTTGTACACGATCACGACGAGCGAAATCTGCGACACCTTGGGGAGTAAAGAAAATAAACTGATAGGATGGGTACTGACGGGTAGCAAGATCTGCGAAGAGCTCCATCACAATTTTCCGATTGTTTAAATCCAAAAATACATCAAACTCATCCATGCAACTAAAAAATGTGTTAGTATCGGAACGAAATAAAAATGAAATTTGCTTTCGGGATCATAAAATGCAATAAAATTAGCTATTAATCATGACGAATACCGAATAGGAGTTTCCATAGCCTGCCACAAAGCCATAACGAAACAAGCGGAGGTATAAGTCCGTTCACCACCAGACAATCCTGAATTCAATACATGTTCAGAAGCAAATATACTGTTCAATGAAATATTTCTTTAACATTAATTTAATACAATAAAATCCAAATTTTTAGAAATTTTCTTGAGCGAAAGAGCGGTAGTGCATGTGTGTGAGAATGGTGTGTCGCTATCTCATGAGAACGTAAACACAGTCATGATGAAATGCTACCTCTTAAATCTTGCAAATTGCCTTTCCCTCGATAACGTTCAAGAAGAGCGGCCTGATCAATTTGCTGGTTTTTTTGCGTCTCTGCCTAAACAACAATGCGTACGCAGATTTTCAATATTAGGCTTAAAAAAGAAAATTTCTTCTTCAAAGAAGTTACAATGTGCAACCAACCATAATGTAAATGGCACGCTTTTCATGGTTTATAATCAGTGAACCTTTGAAATTCCTTATCGACATAAGACCGCTGTACAATTCACTAAGCCGTTCAGCCGTTAGATTTCGTACTTCTAAGAACTTCTCATTTCTCAGTCTTAATCGATTCTTCAATTCCTATAATTAATATCTGATTGTGACAACAATTCTATTTTCATAGAAAAATTGTTTGGAAAATAAGTCTAGCACATACCAAAACGACTCGTTTAGCATCTTTGTATTTTTTCTGTAGATGTTTATAATCATTCTGCAGAGCACAAAGCGCTTCTTCGGATACTATGGTACCTTCCAAGCTATAAAACAATATAACAGTAGCAAAACCAAAGCAGTCAAAATTTCTTCTTGTACATCAGAAATCCTGTATTACATATGCGGAATCATATTTTATGATATGCAAGGACCTTGATCGTCATAATTTTTCCATATGAATTTCGCAATACTGACACTCACTCATTTTCCGTTACAAAATTCCAAATCTTGAAAATACAGATAGGAAAATTGATGACCTTGTTCCTCTTTGGTCTACAATTAACAACTATTTACCTATATTTGAAGTTATCCTGATATTAACCAGGTTAAAGATAAATAGCCCTTGAAATCCCCCGCAAAAAGTACAGACAACTAGCAGTTAAAAAAGCCCGAAAATATTTTTCGTGTAAGTATACACGCTATCGGTTATATCAAATAAAAAACTGTATGGAAAGACTAGTGTGTAAGAATGAGATATTTTTATAAAACAAGACAAACTATTTTAGAACTTTAGAGTAGTGCTATGATAAAGCACGAACTCCAAATACTCCAAGCATGAACTCCTAATGCTTCCTTATTTCAAATGGAGAACTCCAAGCACGAGCTTCATTTAACATAAGCAGGAAAAAATACCTCTTGCAGAAAGAAGTCATAGTTGATTTTTTCAAACGCCTATAAAGCTAGGGTTATTTATCTTCAAATTTCTCACTTCCTTCAAGCGAATTTACAATATTTATCAGTATGTGAGTCAGGAAGTCATTTTGGGAACCTTAAATATAATGAGTACAGTAAAAAAAATTGGGAAAAAAGCAAGGAAAAGTAAAAAAAGACTAACCTTTCTTGCGCAGCGTGAATACGACGTTCCAATTTTCTGAATCGTTCTTCAGCTTCCGCTGTATCTGGTAAACTCGCAAAATCGGGAGCTCCATCAGCAATCGACTCGTTAGCTTCTTTCATTTCTTTTATTTTTTCGCTAAAACATCAGATTTACTGGTACAATAGTAAAGTTTAACACCACTAATCCAAAAACTTTACTCACTTCAGCGCTTTCACTTTCTCCTCGAGACTATTTATATGAATTTCCAATTTTGATAACTTTTGACGGTGTTCATTCTCACAGTCATTCATCTCATCGACTTCTTTACTACATTCTTGCAAATCGGCCTAGAAATGACAAGTTAATTTTGCGACAGCCGTTGAACAAGTAATTAAAGCAGTAATACAACACAAAATTGCAACAACATTATTTAGATATTAGTCAACTCCAGCTATCTCTAAAAGTTCATACCTCGCTTTTCTTAAGTTCATTTTCACTTCCTTCCAGTTCTTTAGCTTTTTCCGCTGTAACCATTTCTATATCACGTAATAGCAGACGTGATTTAATTAATTGCTGCTGCAGAACGTTCCCAGATTGCATGAGTTTTTCTTTCTCCCTTCTGTATTGGTCTAAACTTGAAACCTGAAGACCAAAATATATGTCCCACGGGAAATCATTTCAATGAAATATTTCAGTAAGAAAAAATTCTAATTATAAGTGTATAACCAGATTCATGACTTGACCATCAACACCTCCTTCAAATCGTGCAGAATCCAATCGTTTTTGTAAAGAACGTCGTCGTACTTCATCGACTCTCAAGCACTGCAATTCCTGATTGCTTCGCTGCATTTCATCAGTCATGTCTCTTTCTATTTTCTGACGATTTTCTTGTATCTAAAATATTTTTTACAATATTTGACTTTAAAAAGCATACAAGTGTACAGTTATGGTGTTCAACACGCTTATTTTTCTTATGCATACTTTCTTATTCCTTTAAATGCGTTTCGCTAATGTATCCTAGTAAGAACAGAAGATGAGAAAAACCTTTGATAGAGAACTTTTGTTGCTTCGCAACTCATTTTCCGCTCTTGCTATCTGATCACTAAGTGTTCTGAAATAAAGAGTACTTAATCGGATATTATAAGGAACCAGTAATGCAGCCGGCAGCATTTCCAAGTTATGCTCGCAGATTATTTTCTACCAAAATATCCTAGCTTAGGAATAAAAGCCATAATTTTCGCCAAGAATACGTAAATTTTTTACATGCTCTTATAGGAAAAAGAAGAGCTATTCCTAACAAATCAAACGTAAAAAATACCTGGTATTAGCTATCTCGGTACTGGTTAATACGGCTGATTTTTGATAACGGTGATTTGTATAGAAGCGATATACTTGATTATTCGTTTTTGCGAATACTTCATCACCACTTTTGGTAAAACCCTTATAAACGTTTCTCGGAGGCTATAAAAAGTTGGTTATATTCACTTCGATATCACAAATCATAATTTAAAGCATCCAACGAGTCACAAAGTACGATACAATTTTAGTTCCCCATATGTGTTTGAAAACAAAATGATACATTTTGTGCCATCAAACTACGCGCTAAACTATCGGATTCAATCAAAAGAATAGATTCCATCTGCGTCTGGTCGACTAATACATTGAAAACATTGTGGTCCTTGATAGTTAGCATTCTTGCTACAGTTATATACTCCGGCGGTGGTTCAAATAAAGTCGTGTTATACCGGCTCTCCGAAAATCTAGAAGCATCTTGGTCGGAAGCGCAGCAGAAACATACTAATGGAAAATATCAAATAATCTTAAGACATAGAAAAAAAGTACTTGCTGATAATATATCCCACACCACGAATATTACATTTCTGCAAAATCGAATCCAAAATATTCCTGTCGCTTACATTATCACATATCCATACAGAAAGTAAGTGACGCAAACATTGTTCTACAGCCAATGCCCAGGAGTCATCTTTTAACCGTATATAGGCACCTAAACTTATTAAATTTTCCAATTCGCGATTTTCGCTGATTCCCTGTATTGGAAAAATGCAAATTAAAAAATGTCGATTTTGCTATTTAAAAGTATGAAACATTACCCATACCACAGTTGCACAAATTTCAGCAATTAGATAAAAAACTGTATGACAATAATCTAAGTTTACCAATGGGTCCAATTGGCTTCTTTGAGAATTTAGCAGCATTTTGTTTGATTAAATTGGAGATCTGTGGTGCCCACGTGCCAAAACGAGCTGGATCACTTTGCTGCATAGCAGCTATTCGTTCCCTCTCATCACGTAGTTCTCGTAATACAGCATTCCAATGAGATATTTCCGCTCTGAAATACTGATATATATATATATATATATATAAAGCTTTTCTACATGAGTAGTATTGCAAAAAGACCTACTCAACGCTGCGTTCCGCTTTTATCGCATTAGTCAGCTCTGCTTCGAAATACTTTTTTCTTTTCTCCGCTAAACACTGTTTTTCCTTCATTGCTGTACACCGATTCTCTAATTCAAATAATTCCGCTTCAGCTTCAGCAATACTATACTGGGTGCCTTGATTTTTCCTAAAGCATAATGTATATCCCATCAATATCTATACCTATTCAAAGAAATTCCAGCGATGTGCACATCAGCATAGTTCTACAAGAAAACTACTTTGTTTCAATCTCTTTTAGTTGTTTCTCCATTGAACCAATCTCAGCATCCAATACTCTGTGATTTCGTTCTGCGGTGTTCAATTGCTGCCCAATATCCAACATTTCATCACGTCTACTTTTTTTTTCCCTTCCCAAATTTCCCAACTGCAAAAATAATTAGTCGTTTACTGCAAGCTTTTAAAAGCAGCCCCTAAGAAATAAAACTAATGCACTTCGTCGCGGCCACTACTTTTACAACAGTAAATTGTATAAAAGTTGAATTGAGCGATTGGCATTCGAATGTAAATTAAATTAGTAAATCATACTTCTATACGAAGACTTTTTACTTTTTCTTGTAATTCATTTTTATTTCTTTGTGTTTGTTCAAGTTTCTCAAGGCAATCTGCTTTCATTTTCTGAAACACGAAATGCGAATAGGATCCTTTGGCAAATATAAAAAAACTATAAAAACAAGAGTTCATAATGTTGTCTACAATAAGTTGTGTTCACTGACCTCCTTTACTACAAATCCTTCTTTTAATTTTGTATACACGTCAACAGCTTTTGCCAGCAACTCGTTGTGCCTACAGAGATCCTATAACAAAACGAAATTGCGATTCTCAGTAATTACAGCAACGCCATTAAATAAAAAAAGGCTCAACCTCGTGACAGTCCCTAACTGGTAGCCAACGAAGGATGCTTTTCAGCTCTGAGAGATTCTGTTTATTTTGTTCCATATTTTGTACACGTTTCCGGTCTTCACGTAGCTTTTCGATTTCCCTGAAAAAAATAGCAGCAATGTTATATTTTTGAATCTTTGTCTTGAACAGGTTGAAATTGCTTACAAGCAATGAAGGTCCAAACGAACTTTAATTTATCACAGCAGGCCTGTCGAACAGCGAGCACCAGTTTTTCCGATTCGGCATTATATGTTTCACTTTCATCATAGCACAATCGCGAGAAATCTAATCCTGTCGCAGACATAAACATCTGAAAATCACATAATATATATAAGTCAAACAGTAAATTTTTTTGAACATAAGCTAAAATAGAATTCTAAGTCAAAAATTTTAATTATATGCACCTTTCCTAACATAAAAACTGAATGTTTCCATAATCCTCTTAATCATTAATAAGGTATCAAATTTCTTAGACTCAACAGAGGACTTAATGCACATCAAACACATTTTTTAACCTGAAATTTTTTTCATAGAATATAAACTAGGGATTAAATGGTAACAGTTCAAAACATAAAGAGGACTGGTTGTATTTTAAAAAATAGAGCGGATTATTATCCGATTATTGTGGCTCACATTGCATTTTCAACTTCGTGATCGAAATTTCAATTGGTCTTAAAGATAACAGAGAGACAAGCTTGGGAGAGATTGATCTTATGCACCCCAATAAGTTACCGTAATCACTATGATCAAAAAAACCAAACATTGTAAAGTTTTTCCGGCTTCAATTCTTGTAAAAATTCGCGGCATCGATTTTGAGACATCCAGAATATCGAATTGTCAAGCTGTATAGAGAATCTTGCTAGCAGTTTATCCAAATCACTCTTTTTATGACTTACCACCTTTTCTAAAATTTTTATCTTTCAAAAAGTGGGTCTTAAATTTGGCCTTAAATTTAAATTTCTAACGATGAGTAAACTGTAAACACTAGATTTAAAATAAACTATCGATGAACCAAGGCAGCGCCCTCCTTCATAAGTGAGGGATTTCAGTTGATATGTTGATGATGTTAAGTTGATCGTCCGTTCAACAGCAATGGCGTCGCCATAACCTGGATATCTCCCGAAACCACGATTTGTTAGCACTATCTTTATTTTCGCACGACTGCAAAAAAGAAAATCAAGTTATAAAAAGGAATTTTTTCTGCCCAAATCTAGTAACAAAGGTAAAAAAACAACGGCTGTATAATCATTATCTTCGAAACAAAATTCCTTTGAAACTCGCTAACATTCAACCCAAACAAAGACAGATACCGTCTATTGACATCAAATTTCATTCTGTAATTTCAAAATGAAAAGCAAATCAAATGAAATGCCGACTTCATTATTAGAAACATAAAATTCGAGTAAAGTCAGCTCGCTCACTTTTGACCATCCTTTATATACTGCTTCACTGTATTACCCCGTTCATTCTGGCTTCCTCGACCACCAAGACCCATATTCAAAGCCGCAAACAACGCGCTCTTGCCAGCTGAAAATGCCCAAATGCTACTGCTTGCTCATCCATAAAATACTAAAAGTTTCTAACACTTGCCTTCGCCTTTAGGAAGTTGAGAGCTGCATGAACTAAAAACTTTGTAAGCCGACTTCAAAGGCAAAAAGGCACAGTAATATCTTTGTTTTAAAAGGAAATACAGAAATGATAACATATGACTGTTATGAAAAGTACATGTAAGCTTACATCCGTTCGATCCACCTATAAAAAAACAATTTCTGTTGAGTACATCGAAACTGATTCTCAGACTTTCGTGACACATGAAATTAAATAATTCAATTGAGGCAATCCTTCCTGGCACTTCAACAATTTTTCCATTCAACGAACACTTGGAAATTTCAGCTGTAAGGCACTTATGTTACTTATGTCAACTACTTACGTTAGAAAAAATTAAGCCAGCTTATTTGTGTACATAGTTTCTGGTACTTTCCAACACTTTTTTACGAATTCCTGAATACTTATGATACCCTGTATATACTTAGAAGAAGGAATAGAGGAATCAAATAACCTCTGTCGATGCCATCAGATCTCTTTCTACACTTTGGTGTGGGAGAAAAAGAAGAAGTAGACTGACGTTTTGACGTTATCCTCATCACTTACACCAAGCCTGAAATGAAATGTTCACATGATCTTTGGATTGAAATTGTTCATAACATGCATAACCTTAACCAGATTCCCCCTCCTCTGAGCATGCTCACCCTCCCCCACAGCATACAGCTCCCAGCCTCCTTCAGCTGTCATCAAACTATTACTGCGCCCTCGACTTACTGGGACATTTCTTCTCAATTGACTATTTCGCGGTTGGTCGAATCTGTGCACGTCCATTTATGCAATTTAATGCATTATGTAATGTCGCTCGAGGTTTCACACGTTAGTCACTGTTAACGTGAATGTTGGTGTTAAGCAGTGTCGCACTCTAAGTGATAAAACTGTCTTGGATACACGTTTATTTATTTCTTCCAATTTTACAATTAATCAGTATGACTTTGTTGATGCACCCGGCACCCTAGATTACTTTATATAACTCCACAGTCACACATCCTTCCAGGAAGAGATTTTTTATCTTGCTGTAGGTAAACTAAAAGTGATGCAGACGTGCTCTCTACTTGGATTTCATTATAGAGAAAAAACGTGAACCTTCGGACTGAGCTGTCTTACATTTCAAATTCAAAAATCATGTGATAGTGAAGTTTTAAAGTAAATGAAGTGAAATGACGATGTTAGTGTAATAATGATAATTAGTTGAAGACCGATTTTTTAAGTGTTTTTTTCTACACTTTACTCGATTATATCAAATAATGGTATTCTGATGAGGATTTTAGGATATTATATACTATGAAAAAGTGTCAGGAGTTTTTTGTAGCATGACATGAGAAGTGGATCTTCATGTGCAGAAGTTGTTCGTTCGGTGCTACTGGCTAGCTGTGATGGTTCAAGAGCCAACTTGCCTGATGTTAACGTCTTCCTGGATTTCGAGCATGCTGTACCATCGGAATCTGAACTGCACATTTTCACATTAGCTGAAAAGGTAGATGGAAATGATTCGAAACATTTCTAAATAAAATATTAGCGACGAAGATAACAAGTCTACATTTTTTTTTGTTGTTTTTTTCTACTCATTAATGATCTAATCTTTTTCGAGGCTCAGTTTTGTTTATCTGTTTACATATCGAGAAGGGAGCTTCCTTCAAAACTCGATTTAGTTTTTGCCGTCAGTTATCAGGTTAACTAAATACTTAAGTTCTAGGTCCTAGAGCAAGCCGACGTGTTGTTAGAAGATGTAAAACGCTATTCATCAGGCGCATCGGTAGAAATTCGCGTTGCCATACAACAACCCAGCAACAAAGATGCACAACGGGGAGCACTGGATATTCTGAGCAAGCTGGTGATCCAGATTAGGGCCTACTATGAGTTATCACAGCGCATTGAACAAATTGTACCGTTGCTGCTTTGGGATCTTTGTTCAGGCATGCTTTTTTATACAATTCGAAAATCGTTTCACGTGGCTTTTCTCCAATTTTCAAAGTGCATCAGAATTAAGGACAATAAATTGATTTACAAACAGAAACCCTACGAGTCATTGCATATGATCCGATATTTTTCCGTGTGCGTTGAATTGGGGAGTCGTATTAATACTTTGCTGAGTATATTGTAGAAGTACTATTATTTGTGAGTAAAATTAATCAGATTTAAGCTGTATTCTTTGCGATCAACTTTATAAACATGTGTTTTTAAATTTATGATACTAAAGATTGCAGGTCCATTGCCACCGGCAGAACAGTTAGACACACTGCAGGCTACCTGTCGACAGTTTGCTCGTCTTATTGACTTTGCACTTTCATTTGATGCCGTAAAAATGTGCACTCCTGCACTTCAAAACGATTTCAGTTTTTACCGTCGAGCAATGTCTCGGGAGGTGTGTGATAAACTGTCACATTTGAATTTCTTAATGAAGCGGCCCTTGCTTTTCTTAAAAATTGTTGCATACGTTGGTTTTTCTGACTGCATACTTCATTTTCAGAGTGACGGACAATTTGCTATACCCTTGGAACTGGCCAATACTATATCGTTATTTCTAGCTAGTCCAACTCCAATGCTCTGTGCACTTATCACAGCTACAACTAATTTCGTTGCAACAAATGACGATCTTCCCTCCTCTAACACCACAGATACATTAGCCACTGTTGTGCAGGTGAGCAAGAGTCAAATTTCAAAAGTAGATGATTATTGAACAGCTATCTTTTGGAGGTTTGCCGATTTATGGTGGAAAAAGAGGAAAACTGGGAACGACTCTCGGACCAAAATTGTTCCTTTACAATGAGGGTTATGGTTGGAGCAATTATACTGTATGATCATATTGATAATACGGGAGCTTTTTGCAAGGAATCACCCATTGATATACGATCGATCGTGGAATTAATCAAGACACAGTCTAGGAATGAAGAGGTCTATATTTTATTTTGTGAAGAAATAGCTGTGAATTTGAAATTGTCATTATCATTGATTAATTGATATGCTTAAGATGCGCTTTTGTGGAGCACTCAAAACATAAAATGGATAGGATAGTATGGTATCGCCCTTTTATGTAACAATATATAACAATGTCTCATTAATTCTCATATAAAGGTGTTAGATGAGCATATAATAAGTTAACTGATAAACCCTAAATTATCTGTTTAGTAAGTCTGTCTTTCAGGCAGAATCGTTGTTAAGCGCTCTTCGATACACAACAAAACATCTTAGTGATGGGAGCACGCCAAAATCAGTTCGTGCACTATTTCCATAGTAGAAAGTGTGTTTTTCAAAGGTATAAGTGAACTTTTTGCAAGTGAAATGTCGCGGGTATTTTTTTGAAGGGCACATTCTATAGCCCAACTTCTCGTAGCTCTTTTCTCAATTCAAGTCCTTTTAACCTTAGTGTTGGTACTTGTGCTTTCATTCATTTATTCATGATTATTCGATTCATTCGTGTAGTCGGAAGTCTAATGAGAAATAAAGCGAATGTAAAGTCTTGGGAAGATGATGGATGTGTGTTGCAGTCGTTTATATCGGTGTTGTCTTTCTTGCTTTTATTTTTATATAGGTTTGGTTCTCATGAGTTTATACTTCAATTATTGTCTGTGCTTTTTTAATCTGCTCCAATTAAGTTTTCATTCTACTTATGTTTGTTTAATATACTGCATTTTCAGCAGCCTATACTTCATTGCTATATCAGCGTTCCAACGTGTTTTTTAGTGTGAACTTCTACTACGCTTTTTATAGAAATATGCTGATACGGAGACTTCTGTCGTAGTACGAGCCTGATGATAGCTTGTTCGAAAAACAACTAAAACATTTTCTTTCCACGGCTGATTGCTTTTCTTACTAACCGACAGCTCTGACAGTACGCAGGAAATTGTAGTTCACCGACACATAATCCCTGTTGGCGAACTCCTCACATGCTGTTATAGAATAGTATCTTCAGTGAACCACAGAATGTTTACTCGAAACTCTTCGTATTGTTCAGATTGTGCATTGGATTTTTTTTCTTTTTTGAGAGGCGTCTCCGCAGTAGGACAATTTTCAATTAATCGGAGATAGGTGTTGTTTGAAAATAAGAAGAGTTATTAAAAAGCAACCTGGTTTTTTATGTAGTTTTTTCTTCACTGGTTGTGCCATAAAACAATTCTGTAGAATATTTCAAAAACAATTTATGTAAACTTTGAATACGGAACAAAGCGATACCTTGAGTGGGCGTCCATTTCACTAGAAATATTAATGGTCTCCAATAATATAGTTACTTGCATCACTCGCCTTACTGGAATAGTAATCGTAGTCTTTAAGTTTTCCAGAGTTAAGAAAATCCTCAAAAATCTGATCATCCGCAGTGTATGACATGCGGTATGTGTACAAGAACAATTCAATTTATATAAAAATGGAAACACTGTGCATATGTGTGAACGGACCGAAACAAAAGGGAGAAGTGGTGGTCGTGCTTGTGGCATGCGTATAGTTTGAGACATTGTCATAATCATTACGACTAACAAATTAAGAACCGATATAACATAATCCATGAATATACTGCCAACAAACAAAGAAATGAATGATGGGACTAAAGTATGGTACACTTCTTTTTCTTCTCCTGTGCTGGTGGTTCTAGTGCTGCCAATATTGCTTCGTCAAACACATTTTTTAAGCCTTTCTGCAACGATAAGATATACAAACTTTCATACACAGAAAAGCTAAGAAGGTCGAATGGAAAATGGGCCGAAGATTGAGCCTGTCAAGGATTAGCTTGTGTATGTATAACATTTTTAATACATGTAACTTTAATTAGGCATACAACTATTTATGCTTGAAACAGTCTACTGAACATGTTGGCCGTTGCGAAACAAGAACTTGTTGGCTTTTTTCATAACTCTCCGTTTCGACTTTTGTGTGAACTTAATTCTCCAAAACAATCTTAAAAGAGAGAAATTCGAAGTGGCAACCTGCGTAAGTGCTGAACATTCGACATATTTTACTGCCTTCAATTCTTTCGCTAACTTCTCCCCAACCTCGAACGTAATTGGTCGTTGCTTAATTTTTGCCAATTTTTCGATGTAGGAGGGGTCGTCGCGAAGGTCAATTTGCGTTCCAACCAATAGGAACGGCGTCTTCATACAGTGATGTGCTATTTCTGGCACCCACTGTAATTTTTTTTTTCAGCGGCTGACGTAAAAATTGCATTTGAAAAAATTCGCAAACGAATAGAGTCTCTACCAAAGGAATACATGAATATCTAAATCCATTTTACCCTGATAATTCAATATGCCATTACATAATAGTTCAATCCAGTATCACACCAAGTTCATTCATATATCTTTAGAAACATTCAATTGTAATCGACACAAATTTGGCACAAAGGGTCACCAGAATAACAACAAATAATTTCAAAGAAAAAAATGAAAACAGTGAAATGATAACCTTCTCCTTCACATTTTCGAATGATGAAGGTGCAACAACGGAGAAGCAAACTAAGAACACATCTGTCTGTGGATAAGAGAGAGGACGCAATCTATCATAGTCTTCTTGACCGGCTGTATCGAATAAACCAAGCGTATATGGTTCTCCACCAATCATTACTGTAACCTGCAACAAGTACTACATGCTACAAATTATCATAAATGGTTTTAAATACAATAACATAGTATAGTGTAAACATGATAAGTAAGGCAGTATTTATAACCTTTCTAACTAAAAAACGAAAGTAAACTGAACTGATAAGCGCAAGATAGACTGATTACAATAGGAAAAGAAGCAAATTAAAAAAAAATGATACAATCAATAATGGACATAAGTTGAAGATGGTAACTCACCATCTAATCATGTCAAACAAATAAACAATAAATAACTAACTCACAGCGTAGTTATCAAATACCGTCGGTACATATTCGCTGGGAAACTTATTCGTTGTATATGAAATGAGAAGGCAAGTTTTGCCCACGGCACCATCTCCAACTACTACACATTTGATCGTTTGCATCTTTACCTGTAAAATCGTCCATCTGTTAAATCATGAAAAACGCTTGTACTCTCAAGCGAGAAGATATGTGATTTTTCAAATGACACTTACCACACCTCAAATATCTGTGCATGTTAATCTCCCAATGATAACAGCACCGTAACTCAGACCTTACTGAGCAAACAAAAGAAGCAGAAACTCCTCACATTCCCCAAAACTATGACCAGTTTGACGGAATAACTTCTCTCGTCACTAAAACTTATGCACCATTAGTCTTACGGTCGTGTGTCAAGTTGCTAATGGTTTGCAGAGGGCCATCACATCGATCGAGTGCGGAGATGATTTAGAGGACATCATCGAATGGTATGGTGTGGTCGTGGGTATCTCTAATGAAAGTATATCACAGCCACATAATTAACTTCCTTCGAAGTTAGGCCTTTTAATCTCAAGTCCCATTCTCTCCTTAAAATTTGTGAAATTGTCTACTTACATTACTATAAGTAATTTAATGATCGTTCATTCCTTCCTTAGTTATCGTTACTACCACGTAAGGAAATTATTACACGCAATATGCCATTGAGAGGGAAACTTCTGTATTAGAATGTGCAGCGCTTTCAGAGTTACTAGTTAGCTTCCATTAATATTGCCGATAGTGTAGATGGTGGACGCGGAGAATTGAGTCATTGAATCATAATCGGATCGGTATCTCTAGATGTCATTTTAAAGCGTTGAAGTGCAGTTCATTTAAAACGTTACATTATCTCTTCCTTTTCTGTCTTGCTCTCCTTCCTTCTCGCTATGCATAGCCAGCCGTTTATTGAATTATTTCATGCAGTCCCTCAGCATAAACTGGGCATCGATGAGCAAAGCCACTTCGTTTGAAATGATACTATGAAGTGGCGTGTTAGCAGCAGAAGTTATGTGTTAAGCTCGAAACTCGTCCTGTGACTTTCTCCTTTGCCTTTTTCAACTAATTGTTCCATTGTTGGATGGATGGAATGAGCACATTAACACAGAAAGCAATCATAAAAGGCTTTAGCCACTTTTACAGCTTCTTCTTAATTGTAGCACTAAATGGATTCCTCTGAAAGAGTGCCTTCTTCTTTATCCCTGTAAACGAACGTCGGATTAGGAAGTGCAACATATCTCCCTTCAACTAATCACTTTTTCGCAGCAGTCAAGACAGTTTATTATTAAACATTGTGATTCGCTGGTCCTTTTAGAAATTGAATTAATAAATTTATAAATTAAGTGTTTGAGTACACGATCAAATATCACTCATAAGTGAAAATGAGCGTTCAGTAAGTATATTCCGCCTTGAAATTTTTAGCCATCACGCCGTGTTCATTGTTAGCAACACATGCATAAATGCCTTGATCGCCCATGGTTGCTGGATCAATCTCCAACTTACTCCACAACATATCCTTGTCCAGTAGCTTCTCGTAGTGCTGCAATTGTTGCTTTAAATCTAAACATTTCATTTTCAATTCGAAATGCTTCCATATATGTTGTGAAATAACGAAAGAGTTGTTGGCAAAATGGCATAGAAGGAGGTTAACTGTAACAGAACTCAATGATCTCACAGGAATGATTAATGCAGCGAGGAAGTAACTTACATGTGTGTTCCTTTTTGGATGAATCTCCGCTCCTTCTTTATACCATTTGATGGTCGGACGTGGTGTACCTTTAGCTTTACAGATCAGTACTAATTTATAACCAAGCCGGAATGTCTGGCTGAAATGCGATCCGGTGACAATGTGAGCACTCTGGAATTTAATTCCGTTTAAACACATTTTGAAGAATAGACAAGTAAGTTATTTGTAAATATGCATAAATGTGTTACGGCGATGTTTAGTTCTCCTCTAATTGTATTCATTTATATTTTCTGCTCTTACAGAACCATGGAATACTTTTTCTTGGATTTATTTTAACATTCGAATTTTATTCAATTAGAAAGAATAAACCATGATGCTTTCCAAGTTCCTCCTATCCCAACTCTTCCCATATTTCGCTCTTTTTTTGTCTTTTAAGGAATTGAAATTATAAAATAAGTGGTGATAGTGATATTGAAGTGATGTAGTTAGTTTAACGATCTGGTAAACTTACTTTACTGTCAGCTAATTGTGTGTGCACCAATGAGAATTCGGCAACTTGTGCAAATTGCAGGTTACTTTTCCCTTTACTTTTACCAGCACCTCGACCACCTCGCGCTTCGAGTACTCCAGCAAACATTACAAGCATTAACAGCAAAATAATGGTTTTGATAAATAACACAAGTTGCATGGCACGAATGAATGTTGCACCTTCCATACTATGTTACGTACATCCAGCTTTTCGACGCTTTTTGTTGAGGTATCAGTTTGTTGTTTGATGATTGTACAATTGTACGAAGGGGAATTGTTGGTGTTGAAGGTGCACTGGAGCTGAGCCAGTCTCTGTTGAATATATTAACTTGATTCTTTGAGCTGCTAGAAAACTCGGAACAATGATAGGTTAAATTCAAAAGTTCATGGCAAAAAACTTCTCGCCATGCTATAAATGAAAGGGACGTTAATGGAAAGCTTTACTACTACTTCTTCGCTCAAATACTAGAATATTCCGGATCCTTCATTTTGAAGATTGTTGTATAGGAGTGCATTAGTGTAACAAATATCTTTCGCTAACACACATGGTCTAGAAAATAAATGAAGAGTGCAGAGATTAACGCACGAAGGTTAGCGTCATGTGGATGTGTGAAATTGATTGCTTTTATGTTTCTCACATCTTTTGAGCAGCTTTATTGTTAATGCTTATAGATAGCTGCAAGCAGTGGAAGATTCGTTAGATAGCTTTCACTTTCAAAATGCAAATATAACTTCCTACTTCATCTATTGTACTAAAATTCAATTTCTGAGAGTTAGGTCTGCAGAGTTTTTTGATGCGTTTTAAAATAAAATTGATTAGTAAATTGCTGAACGTGCTATCATAGATTATAAAAGTATCATCTTTAGAAGGAAAGTTCGGCAATGTTTACGTAAGAGAAACATCAGCTTGGCAAAGAAGATTCGTAATCGCTCACTGCGTTACAGTGTTCTGCCTCGAGTAGCTCCTTTCCTTTGCTCAAAATGTGGCTTCGCAACAGTCGTACTGAAAAAGATTGAGGAACATGTATGTATGAAGAAAAGTAGTTCTGTGATCGATCTTGAAAGAGGTCTGTTCAAACTAAACAAAAATTAACACTCACAAATGGATCCATCCTTTTATCTTTAATGATCGTTAATATCAGAAGTGCGATATCGAATTTACCAACTTCGATAGCATCATAAATTTTTAATATTCCGATATAAAAATATGCAATTTTAAGATACAGTTAAGGAAGCCAAAATAAGCTGTGAGTATACATGTGTAAGAGAGTTGAAAAGCCAATGGTCATTTCAGACATGAAAGTGGCGCAAATGGGATTGCGCAGTAGATGCAAGGATGCAATGGCGATATTGGAACGAATACCTAATCCGCAGTCTATCCGACTTCCTAGATTCCGTATCCTTGAAAATGAACCATCAGCAGAGATGTTCGAAATGATTTGTTCCAGGTAAGTAGGTTTGTCCTTTACGCAGCAAAATCACCAATTTATTTAGCAGAGACAATGCGTATGTGTAAGATGTGTGCCATTGAAATATCATCATGATCTGTATTTGCTCGACTTTATTTAAAATGCAATAACTTTGCAATAACTACGGTTTGGAATGGATCTAAATTTTCAATCACTTCTTGATTTTCACGCCGCACCGCCAGAGATGAAAAATTAGATTAAATGAATAATTTCACTGAGGTTCAATTCAATAGGAGATTCAGTAAGCTGCTGCTGTTACATTCCTGGCTTAAACAAAATGGTAAGTCCCGAGTGTGCAATATTTCTAAACTATTGGATATTCTTTATTTATGAACTTAATTACGATTTGTCTAACGCTTTCTGAATTAGAATGAATTCCAGCATATCACCTATTAACTCAATACCAAAAGTCGTGGATTCGGTAGCACGTTGCTCAAATGATGAAAAAGTGGAGAAATGCGCGGAAGACAATTCACTCAACGAGCTTAACATAAAAGGCTTTCATTGTACACAGTTTGAAATGACTTTACGTGGCAGTTGCACTTGCAGCGAATATATGAAACATGATGACTCCCGTACAGCGATTTCTGTTGAGGTAGATAATACAACGAAATACTGAGTCTTCGAGATTAAGAATGGAATTTAATGGAACCGAAGAGTCATGATCTCCAACTCTCTCACTCGTTTTCTTATCATCAGCTTGTATAACGAATTATTTTGTTAATAATAATACGTAATAAAATCACTGTTAATCATAACATAGAAAAGAAATCTGTAATGAACTTGCTGCTCGGTATAATTTTTGAAATTTTAATTCAGGAACCACAGGAAATTGGCCTTATTTGACTTTTAATTTCCAATAGTTTTTTTCCTTCTGAAAATCTTCGCCATAATTTGACCAAGTGATATATCAGTAATGAGATGAATAATTTACAGACTTTGGCAGAACACAAGATGGATCACCAAATTTGCAAATATCATGCTAAAGAAATGTTCAGTGTATGCTGCACAGCGTGTGGGATACAATCTGGTGAATTTGAAACGATGGGGGATTTTCATGAACACATCATGAAGTGCGGGGAATGCTGTAGGTGATGCTACGCTCGTCACAAAATATAACATAGCTTTTTATGACTTTTCTACTAGATTTTTGCTCTAATATTAGTGAATACCTTAATAATTATTGTTCTTTTAATTATATCATGTTTTTTTGAAAACATAGTGGATCCTTTTTTCTGTGCTGCTGTTGTGCACTTTTATGAGAGATCGAAGTTATCGATCAGATCATGTGATTCCAATAATTTCTAATATTGGTAAGTGCAAAGTATTGGCTATTGCGCTTACTTTTGCGCCTTTGCCAGTTTGTTATTGGAAAAATTAAGCCAATTCAAGATCTGTAAATATAAACAATTTGCATTGCCATTTATAAGCACACTGTCAACAATCCATGATTCAAAGCGCTGTTTTATGATGACTTTCAATGGAGAAACTCCTTTATTCCAAATTGAGCATAGAAACAACGAGAACAACTGAAGAATCTGAAATTTATAGCCAATGTCTTTTCATACCACTATACAGCTACTGTCGAAATGCTCTCTACTACGGAACCAATACTATTTCTTAGAGAGGATATCTGTATTTTGCTTCTGCAAGCTCGACATCTGTTGATAAACTGCATTTTTCAGAAGCACGTTGAGTAAATTATGGGAATAATCCATTTTTTGAATGATTACAGGTGGGTAAGGGTTACCTGAAAAAAGAAGTTCCATACACACGGCAATCATAAAGATATGACATCTAAAAGATAACTCCGACCAATTTCCCTTTCTCTTATTAACCACGTGCATAATAAATGAAGAACATATAAACCTCAGTTCAAGCATCTCACTACAAATTATAAAATATTATGAAGCAAATACCGTTTAATTCAATGACTCCTCTGCGATAATGCCCTTCGCTAGGATCGTCCTGGATAAAATATAACGATGTAAACGGACCTAAGAAATGTCCTTATTATTTTTGCATTAAAATAGGTGTTCACTGCCTTTTCCTGATCTCTCCTACATTAAAATTTTTTAAAAACATAGTAACAATCACAAAAACTGATACACTTCTGCTACAAACTGTTATCGATTTCATCAGACTCGTCTGAAGTGAAAGCATTCCATCGCCGGAAATAATTCGAAGTGAAGATTAACCTTACTTAACCACCAGTTCATAATACTTAATCACTAGTTCATAAATTCTCGAAATTCTTCTACCTCCCCACAGCTATATTTGGAGCTATGTTTGGAATATATATTACAAAATTCGATCGGAATATGTCACATAAAAACACAAAACCTTCTTTTCCTCGAAATCGAGGGACGTAAACTTCGAAAAATTTCTCGCGTATATCCCCATCCATTATCCACCAATCCACCATTTCTTTGGTGTAGGGATCTTCAGGCCCACGAAATATTCCAAATTGGAGAAGCTATAAAATATTTAAGTTAATTTAATCACATAATTGTAATGGAAATAAATCTGAGTTCTGAAACTCCACAGAAAAATAAATTTCAATAAGCAATGACCCTTTCCGCGTAAGGACGGAGCTCCATTGCACGATGACATCGAAATTCTGCCCGCTCTTCACGAAATAGAGTGCTGCACATTCGTCGGAGAATCTATAACAAGTGGGTACTTAGCCAACTTAATTTTTAGTATAAAAAAAATATGGCAAAGCTGTTTTTGTGCAATAAATTTTCCTACAAATTTACTTGCAAGTCAAAGTGCTTTACGTTAAAGACTCACTTTAGCCGGTGATATGGATTTAAACTTTGCGAAGGTTAATTAGGTAAAGTGAAAGGCAAAGAACGAGCCCACCTCAAGACGAGCACGTTGGAAGTCCAATCTCGGTGATTTTAAACGTTGAGGGATGTGCCCAATTTTCACTGCTTTTGGGATCCGCGGCAGCGACGTCACCGTTCGTGATGCTGACATCCCATTCGATACAAGCACTTTCCAAAAAACCTACCGCAAATGATCTGAAACGTGAAGTAAAACAGTATTGCCTAATTCCTACTTCTACTTACAGATCATTGCAAAATCTATATTTCTAATGCTGAAAATTACGATTAGCGTGGATTCCATGCCCAGAATATACAGCTCCTTTGCAACTTGTTTAATTCTATGCCGTCATATAGCACTCCCTCCAGTAGCATCATAGCCTCTAAGTAAGTTACATAACCTTACTTGATCGGATTTATTTCATCAGTACTTGTCTAACTCGTAATCACATGCTCGTATCAAATATTTGGATTGATTACATAATCACCTTACACAGGTCTTATGTAAGGAACACTTGCATTTATCTACTTTCAATATACACCCTACACTGCTATGAGTCCTAGTATATCGGTACATCAGAACGTTACCTACCGCACAGCCCATAATCATATCATTGCATTCTAGTCACGTAGCCATTGAGAATCTATTTCAGAGTGCTAACCCAGTCTGACTGCTGTGAACTTTCACACCGTCCACATGGCAACATTAGTAGCGTTACTGTTTCGCTTTACGGTGACTCACACCATCGTATTACATATAAACCTGTGCCTGAGAGATCAGGTTTATGGTGGGTACTCAAGCAGTTTCGATACTGTTAAACGTTGTCATATGGGCCAAATCAATTAAAGCATACACATATGAATGGTACGCTTACGCCGTAATCACTATTTAAGTTTTTGTAACAACTTTTTGTGGATGGTATGCTTACGTCTTCAACATAATAATTAAGCCACGGTGGATCTTGACAAAAATTACAAGTATGACAAAGCATGTGGCACCAAAATAGCACCAAACAGAAAATTGGAATGAGTGAAAAACTGAGAACAAAAAGAAAGATCACGAAGTGAGATTATCAACGAGATATGGAGAACTTAACAATGAGCACTACTTACCTCTTACATGCCCATAACAACTGATATAAATATACAAACATAAATCAATCATACAGTGAAAGGCAAAAGTTCATAGATACAAAATTCTATAAAGGAAAGGCCAAATTTCCTTGAACCGTCAGTACTTCATTCCCACAATATTGTTACCTTTTAAAACTTATAACCTAGCAGAATTTAACCCAAAAGTTGCTATGACCAAGTGAAACTATAATGAAAAATACATGACGGTTGTATTAAAAATAAATCAGGTTCGAAAATGCAATGTGATCATTCACGATAAAACACTGCAGAATAACGACGAACATTACAATAAAATTTTAGATTAGCACATACAAAAAGACTTAAAATGGTTTAGTTGTCCCTGGAAAGAAGTAGAAAGCTTTGCGCAGTCTAGAAGAATGGTCAGGGATTTGCTTGAAGGAACCGCTGGAACTTTCGAAGGCGTCAGCTACCTGCTTATTTACCTACAATTACACCAATAACGCAACGTAAATATAAATAAATTAAATTTGACGAACATCTCATCAACTAACCAATGTCAGCATTGACAAAATATCGGTGGACTTTGCGTACTTGGCAAACACTTCACAAATGCTTTGTACGAACCAGCTTCCTTTCATAGAATTGCGCCACGAAACATATCCTGGAGTGGTGGCATAGGACACTAATATATCTGCTTCTACCGGTGATCTGAAATTCGAAAATCATATATTTTACCTACCACCTGCAGGAAACTATAAATTTTCCCTCTAAATAGTAATATTACTTTGTTTTCTGCTCCACTCGTAAACTGTTCTTGGGTTGAGGAGTGGTACATGTAAACCAATGATCAAAATATCCATCTGGTCCATCAAACCCTGTGCTAAATCCACGATCGTACTGCTCTACAAACAAGTTGTGTATATACATGTATATTGCGTTAACGACAATTCTAGAAAAATTTGAAATGAAACTCACGTCCTCTACAAGCCTGCAGGAAGAAAAGTTTTGGTTTATGGGCTAAAGATGGACAGTTTCGTGCGTTTAGGCAGGAAACAAACTCTAACACCGATACGGCGACATCATCCGTCCCATATAATTCACCATGTTCGCCATGCGTTAACACGCAAACGATACAAGAATCTAAGTGCTTATGCTCCGCCCGCTCAGAGAAGTCTCGAATAGCAATAAGCATCTCCTTCAAACAACCAAAATGATTTTTTTTCAGAAAAATAGGATATATAACCCAGTGTCAAGTTATTTATTCAGCAATTGGACAAGTTGACAATCTTCAATACTTGATTTTCCGAAATCTCCTTATCAATGGAAAACGTTACCTTTGCACACAAATTTCGACAAGCAGAAATTTTATAATTAAGCTGCCGAAAAAGATTGTTCAAATTAATTTCGTCAACGTCTGTACCAATTCTTTCCGGCATATCAAGGAAGTAACGGTTGTTGATAATCAGTGCTAATCCGCGAGGAGATGAGAAATTTGGATACATCTGAAATCAAGAGTATTAAAAACTTGCAACAGCGAGAAATTAATTTGAGCAAAATACACTGCTTCCACTTGGTTTCGTCTATATGCAGTTGGTGATGCACTCTCAAGTACTCCACTACTTTTCACGTACGTGCAAAAAAAGTTCCGTTACGGTGTAATAAAATTTAAAACAAAATTCTGCTTTTATACCTATACCGTTCTTTACCAAAAGCTGACACTGCAGTACACTTTACTTCATTAGTCCATGGTAAAAATAATCTAAAGAAGTTGTCGAATTTTTCTTATGGCTAATTATTAACTACTCACCAAATCAGCATCGAAAGAAAGGTCTGCAGGACCATCAATAAAATCCACTACTAGGTTATGGAGTATACCAGCAGGCTCACGCACTGCAATTAAAACAAAATTTTGAAGGAAATGTTCCGAAAGAATGTCCGTTCTAAATTTGTTGTAACATAGTGATCTTTAGTCAAATTAACTTACTTTTTACGCATTCATATGACCTATAGTACAAAGAGTTCTTCTGAATTGCAGCAGCCGTTGGACTACGACAAGTAAAGCTTTTGTAATTTTCGCCAGTGGTTGGGCTATTGTGAAAAATTGGCCTTAAACCAGTGAAAAAAATGAAGGTCTCAAATTTGATTCTTAAGAAAAAAAGACAACAAAATGACCTCTTCTTTATAGAAAAAGAATAAATGAATAATGACCTCATATTTTGAGAATACGTAAAACATCACAAAAAGTGGTGGGAAGAATGCTTATTTCCCTCAGCGCAAGAAATAAAATATTACCTTCACACTTTGAAAAATTATTAAATTCCGGTTAGGTAAAGAAATACAAAATTCTCTACCTGTACTCAGTTTCTCGCTCAAATTTGTCTTTGTCTTCGCTGCTTAGTTCGCCTTCTATCAAGTGGGCCAAATACCTAAAATTCAGTGACACATCATCCCTTCGTTTAGAAACAACCATTTTTCTGAATGTCATAAACTGAAATAGAAAACGAACTTTTCTAATTTAAACTATCACCACAAACTCTGTAAAAATTTTGCAACCTAAACAATTGATCTCACAAAATCTTGTCAGCGCGTAGAAGAGATTTCATGTACCTCTGATTCGTTTTTAAAAGTGACTGATAAAATAGAGAAAAAGCTGTATTTCCACGCATCTTCAACTGCCGTATGAATTGATATCGCTGCATAGTTGCAGTAGGCTCGCTCTACAATCAGTGAACGAATTGCAAAAGAAAAAAGTTGCAAAAGAGAAATATTTTGCGGAAAATTTAGCATTTTTTTCAAGATTTAAATATTACATGTAATGTATTATAGTAACCTTGATGATATCAATAACATGTTCGTTGAAAACACTGTTGGCTAAAAGGAAAACCATCACGTCATCTAGCTGTAGACTTCGTGTCCATGTATCTAAGTGCTTGTCCAACAGTCGGCGACGTTCTGCAGTCATTGCAGTGTCTTCCACCACTTCAATATTTTTTAAATTTAATTATGTACAATGGTAAGAAGTTTAAGGCTTGTGAAGTTCCGAAAAATAGTCACTTTAATTTTACCAAATATGCAGTACACTAAAAAAGCATTCTGATAACATTTCTAGACTAGGTGACTGAAATATGTGGCATGCTCACCTGTTCCATCCATTTTTTTTTGCGGTTCAAATTTTTTTTGCAAGCACTTTCACTATCTTTCCTTTTTATATCTGAAATTAGCGATTTCCTTCTTTTTCAAAAGACTTCAGAGATTCCAGAAATGCAAGCAGTGCAGCACGCAGTAGATCTGCTCTTCAGAATGTATTAGAACAACAGTAAGTATTCTCAAAACTTCATGTCACCTATCACACTTGCTTTCATCCACTAAGCGTACAAAACAGAACAAGGAAGGGATGGGATGTGAGTGTTTTCAAACAAGCAACAGTGTCTCTTCTGCGTTCTACACTGTCCAGCCACCATCGATTAATCGCAATGGGACGACGACGACCGGTCGGTCGGTCACTCATCGAATTCGCTTCGCCGTAAATGATGGAAGGAAGAAGGCGAGTGAGTCGACCAGTCCATTCGCTCACCCCACAGAAGGGCTGATATTGCGCATATGGAAGTGAATGTGCGCAATGGATACTGCTCCTCGCCCTCTCTGTCCACAAATAAACAGCTGAACGCAGAGTTCCGCTGAGTGAACAAAGTAAGATGTGCTGGAGGGGCTTCAATAGGTTAAACACCTTTAGCATCATTTGCACGCTTCTCTGCTGCAACAACACTCAGTTTCGCCTTTACAAAAGAAGAAATAAAAGTACGAAATGATGCTGCGCTCTTGCAAAGAGCGTGCGTGTAGGGGAAGGAAGGCTTTTGAGGGGGGGGGGGGGGGGGGGTGTTATTAAAGGAAATAGAAGCCGTAACGAAGTGCAATGGAGATGAATTGTGGAACTTTTATCCGACACTTACTTCTGCCCAACTGTTAGCAGTGAAGGCAAGTGCGAGGTGAACAGAAGGTTCGCATAGCCTTCATGTCGCTTCTGTAGTATTTCATCGATTCGGTTCACCACCTCACTCCTAATCAGTCACTGTGCAGCACACTGCTCATTTCACCGATCTCAAGCACAGAGCCTTTTACAAAGAGGCAAGATGAAGTAACGATACTTGGAAATGATATACCACTTAACTGGAAGCTTCTCGACATACTTCGAATGTATAAAATGCAAACGAGATGCTTCGTCTGCGTACATCCAATTCATGCAAGCCACTCCACCGTCCAGCAAATGGACACCATCACATCCTTCATAACCTAGCAAGTGGAAATTCAAAATTTCGCGCGGAAACCTACGAAGTTATTCTGTGTTGCAGCTTCAATAGGCACACGCTTGCCAAGACGTGGACGTGGTAGGGCTCGGTTGCTGATCGTTTTTATGTTGTAGAGCTCGTGCGATGGGTAGGAAGCGCATTGTGTAGTCTAAATATATGTGTGTTGCATAGATACTTAGCTATATCAGGTACGTATGGACCACCTTCCTGAGCGGCATAGATATAACCTCACCAATGGACGAAGGTTGGATAGATGAGGTGATTATGTGAGTAGCTTAGCTCACGAAAAATGTTTCACAGACACCCATTTTGATATTTGCGTCTGTCGTTTTAGATTTGCATTGAGCTTATACACTTTACATACTTTACGTCTTCGAAGTTAGGATTGCATCTGTATGAAACGTATCCACGAGGTAATTCACTCTGAGTAATTCTTTGACGAAATAGGAGAAGACAACCCGAAGAAGCACACGTGATTAGGTGACGTACAGGAATGCAGGCTACTGTCCGCTTTAATTAAGTGTATAAGAAAGACCGATTTAGTCGCAGATATGCACATATTCTCCTTTACAATCCTTAGAAACCATCTTTCCGTACTTCTTTCATATCTTTGAAAACCGTCACTCTGGAGGCTGAATACTTGATCTGATTGCGAAAGTGGTCGTGTAAGGCGTTTTATCCTTTTCAGCTTTGTGTGACTGCCTATTTATACTTGCAGAATTAATCCACAGAGTAAACGATCCCTTTTTTAAATTCAGATGCCTGAAGTATCGGCAGCCAAACGTGTTAGAAAGAATGATGAAGAAATTGATCAGGATAATAAGAAACGGCTTATTGTTATCATCGAAAAATGCTCCTTGGAGAGTGCGAAGGTTACATATTTTCAACACTTACAAATATGTGCTACTCTTTCGTTCCAATGGAATCCTTAAAATGAAGCATAAACTATGTTTTGACTGAGTTTTAATAATCCTATATTGTAAAGATAACATCATTATAGATCTTATTGTTTTTCAACAGTGGTAAATGAATTAATTTCATGATCATCAAGGCTGCAGGCAATGCAACTAAATCATGTTCTGTTTGCTGTTTGTTAATCGGATTCACGTTTTTTCAGGTAGGAAAAGATTATGTGATTCTCTCTAGTGATAAACATGCCAACTTTATTCGGAGCCAAAAAAAAGATCCCGCTGACTTTCGACCAGATATCCTACACCAGGCAGATATTTCATTTAATTTTAAAAAACCTTTTATTTTCTTCTCTGCATCGTATGTTGGACGAGTTCCACTTGTCCATTCGTAATTTTCCAAATCTTTTGCTTACATACATACGTCATACGACTAGCAGGTAAAAATCTCACTAAAGCCTATCCCGATTCATTTTGTGAGTTAGTACTTGCATCTATTTATATGATTGCAAAGCTATATTTACATACCCCCCCCCCCTCCTACCTCGAAACCTATCAAATTGAAATGTCAGATGTAAAACCTTATGGTTTTAAAATTAGAGAAAGAAAACATTTAATAGTTGACAGTGTTTGACGTTTAACAACTCTTAATTCAGGCTATTCAGTGACCAGATGCCATTTATTGAATGTGTAACTTTTCACTTTCTAATTTTCTATTTGCAGTGTCTTCTCATGCTTCTTGATAGTCCATTAAATCGAGTCGATTTGTTGCAAATTTATGTACATACCACCAATAATATACTTATCGAGGTGAACCCCCAGACTCGTATCCCGAGGACATTTGATCGATTCTGTGGTTTGATGGGTTCATTTTACATCCTTCATTAGGAACTTTTCAACGTGATGTCTCGTACTTTGCTGTTGTTTTTTGCATGAAGTATAAGTAGATGAGTAAGTCCGTCCTCCGAGATTGCATTTTGCTTCTAATTTCGTAGTTCTTAACATAACTCACTCAAAATCAATTGAAACAACTGAACGCTTTTCTATTTCAGTGCAGTTACTGCACAAATTATCGATACGTGCAGCTGATAGTTCAGTGAAACTGCTGAAAGTAATTAGAAATCCAGTAAGCATCCATCTGCCCACCGGATGTCGGAAAGTGCTGACATCGTATCAAGCATCAGAATATATGAATTGCAGACAGTTTGCAGAAAGTGCTGGTAATAAACCCATAGCAGTTGTTGTTGGTGGATTTGCGAAAGGAAAAGTTAGCAAATTTGATATTTCGTTTTTATATTTGGGCTAACAATATTTCGTATTCCAGTGCAGAATCAGTAGGTTGTTTATTTTTGCTTCCAACCAGTATAAACTACTGAAACACGCGTAACATTCGCAGACATGATTATAGGCTACTGTGGATTATACCGAAGAAGAGGTGAAACTAAGCAATTTTCCGTTAAGCGCTGCTTTGACATGTTCCAAACTAACATCCAGTTTCGAAGAAGTATGGAAAGTTGAAGAGGAGAATCAGTAATAGGTTATTGTTGCCAGTTATTAAATAGCGTTTGTCAATGCTTTTTTCGTGTTCGTTATTTCGGGGTTTGAATTTGTTGACTAACATCATTTAAAATTATTACTTGCGAGTCGACTTTTCTCATGCTGATAATGTGGAATCGTGATATTCCTTCCTTTGCTGTTAGTTTTATAAATTTAAAAATTTATGGAGCTGTTCCTGATAATCTCGATCATTTCTTAAAACTCTATAAGATCAAAAATTTCCTTTTGAAGAATGTGAGTGTTAACGTTTGCCACAATTTTTTTTTCTCATTTTTTCTACTTTCGAAGTCTTCTACGGATTAAAACTTTTATCATGTTGATTTAGTTCTCATTTTGATTATGACGATCCGTTCCACCAGGATTTGTAATGCTCGTTTTTTGTAGAAAAAATCCTTTTGTTGTCACATCAGTTGCTCACATGGGACATGAAGGAGGACTTGCCTTTTTGCATTTCTTTGATTCGATTTTGTATTTATTGGAAATAATCATTTCCAAATAATAATCATTTTATGTTTGATGTAATGCATATTTAAAAGTAGACGTAGGTTACTGATGTCTTGCACATTGCGAATTGCGCAGTTCGTATTACGATGAACATCCCTAGTAACTCAAATTGAAGTGTTGTCGGAAAGTCGAGATAATCCACAATATGAAAATACTAAAATAATGGAACTTATTTTGTATTTTAATAGTTTTTTTTTATAAAAATTACTTCTGTTTAGCAATCTCTACTTGGACTAGTTACCACTTGACTTCGTTTATTTGCGCAGTTTTTTGATTATGGTTTTAAAGGAAATTTGTAAATGATTAGTTTCATTTATGGTCAGGTAGTGCTCAGTACTAGATAGTTCGTTGTTTAATGTCTGAGTTCCACCTGTGAAATAATCATAAAATGGTTTCCTTACGGTGTTTTCCTCAATTTTAAATATAAATAGTGCTTTTTGAGCACTGTAAGGTGTTGTTTATGTTTCAAAGTTTCTCAGTGTGTTCCAGATATCCCGGTGTTATGATACAATCCTATCTGCTCTTAATTGAATCTCTTAACTATGCAACTAACATTTTAGCTAACAGTCTCAATGGTATTCTCTTGTATCAGTAAGTAAAAAAGAATGCAGGTGGTCGACTGTGTTGTCTTGATAACTTTTTATGATGTCCAAGAACAATAATAGAAATTCATTTGACCGTGCCACACAAAGGTCTGTTAAAAAAAATTTTCGAGGTAAATGCAATAATGGTTTTATGGCATTACTCAAAATTTAGCAAAAATTAAGGGCGTGCTTTGCTATTTGATTTCCATAATCTAAAACATATGTAGCAGTTAGATATGCTATACTTGTTGTGTTGATGAGGGCGTAATTTGATTTTGTTTTGGAATGTTACAAATTGTTGTACTTTTGTCGGACATTTCATCTGCATGTGGGAGTGTTTCCTACTCTGCTAGTTTGATCCAAGTTTCGAAGGAATATCTTAAATTGTATATTATCACAGGAACCGGAAACCCCGATGTATTGTGTTGTTAAATTTATCTAATGCGTTAAATTCATTTTTTTTTGTCCTCATTTTTCGTCTGTTTCACACCGTTGATCAAATTGACGTGAACATCAGTGGCTGGGATGATTTGTTGTAAAGTGTATTCTAAACAAATGGAATCAAATTAACGAAAGTTTTTGTTAGAAAAAAGTATCGTCTTTAATTCTTCTTAAAGACTACCAAAGATGGGAAGTCTGAGGCTGTTATTTCCAAATATTGAGGTTTTATGCCATTAAATATTAGTGGATCTGAAAATATTTCAGTTAAATGTTTTTTATAACAATACAGCTGTATGAAGAAGCCAATTGCAAGTATTGGTTCTGTTTTTTGCTCGCCTTAAATTAAAAAGCTCGTCAAAAAGAAAGCACGTTGAAGTGCATTAAACTTTTTTGGACCAAAAAAATTAAAACTTAAGCAATGTTATCAAACAGCGCCATTCAAATACGAATTACCTAAATTTCTCTTTTTAATTTTACCTGATTTAAACTATACTGTTACTACTACTGTGTGTGTGTATGGAAAATCGAATAATTTTAACCATCTCAAATTGAATCATTCCTTCTGCGTTATGGAATGTTTCAATGAAATTCTTAATAAACATGGAAGTACTACAACTTGGTAAGGCACAAATTTCAAAAGGGAAAATGCGGCACAGAAAGTTCTGAAACAAAAGATGAAATTAGATTTGTTGAAAAGCTATCAAACCTGGAAAAATTGGCAACAGCGGTAATTGCAAACCACGTTTCGACTATTACTAGAAAGGCCTCCACGCAAACGACGACAAATTCGATGAATAAAACATAGCTTTGAAAAAAAGCCCAGTAAACACAAAGTGACAGTGTGAGTGCATTCAGAAGAAGAGAGAATGATAAATAGCCAGTCGTTTCAGTAAGATTCCCTTTGCGTGCTAGAAATAAATTGGCTCTGTTGATCAATCAGCATTAAATCGTACTGCATACTTTTCATTTTTAGTATGAAGAATTTTGAAAAGCATAATATAAAAATTAAGGCTCTTTAATTGTACTGTAAGCTGTGGCTGTGGTTTGGCGTGATCGTAATTGAATGCATTAAGTGTTTCTCGGGAATGAAGGAAATGTTTAAACATCCTTCACGTGTGGATTCGCAGACTTCTGATTGATCACTTAATAGAACTAATTTTTGTAAAAAGGTGAAATGTTACCCCAATACAAGCGCATCGCCTCGTTTGGAATGAAAAGAACAATAAGCAGAAGCTCGCAAATTTTGGCACTTGTCGGATATGGCAGTACTGACACTGTAAATTCACTTTTCCACTTTCTTTTCAAGTAACAAATGAAGTGATAAAGTGAAATTATGAAGTGATAAGAGTTTAATGTTTCATCCGGAAGTTTGACAGTAATGGAAATTGTAGAAGCTAAATAGGACCGTTACGCCAAAATTTGTGGTGAATTTTTTTTCCTGGAATTATAGCATGGGTCGGTTCACTTGCCTGCATAAAGTTAAAGCATTCCTTTTGTGAATTTGAAGGAAAAAAAATCATTTCTAATAAAACTGAAAAATCAATGGTGTTGAAAATTAGCAACGAAAAGTTAAGGATGAAAATTCCACTATCAAATGAAACAAAAGACAGAGGAAGCTTCTTCCTCTGATAGCACTCTAAAAGACTTACCTTTGAAGAAGTACAGAGACAGAAAAAGAACAACGAAAATACACGATACAGGACGATTGAGGTAGAGAAGAAGTTGCAAAGGAAGTGATGATCGCTGAAGAAGATACTGCGATTTAATTCAAAATTGAGAAAAGAAACAAATTCAGCAAACTGAAATGCAACAACAATAATAGTATCAGTCCCACTTGCCCCATAAGATAAATGAAATAGCTGAAGGGTACTTTGAAGAGCTGAAGTGTGCGGAATTCCCCTTATCATATTGCAAGACGAGAACAAAACACGCAAAATTGAATATTTAAATTGGTACTTAAATGCTTACCACATTCGAGTTAATCATCTATTCTCAAACGAAACGATCAGGAGAGGATCGGAAATACTCAGCCTAAGATACTGCAATGAGTTAGTTGCCTGGGGCAACACAACAGCCGAGTGTTTGTTTGGGGACATGTTGTTGCAACGCTGTGCAAAATTACTGTCTTAAACAAATAAAAGCATTGATTCATTAAAATTTAAAACATTTTACTGACATCAAATAGAACGCATAGCAGCAGAGTATTCAAGACGTCATTTAGTCTAATTTTTATTTTTGACTGAAATAGCTCGCCTCTCTCTGTACAATTCCCTACATTACAACGTGTATCACAGACGTAAAAACGAAGTTCGTACGTTTTATTGTCAGAATTTACAGTAGCACTATGAAATTAACAGTATTTTTAATGTCAAAAAATATTATCTGAAAGTTTTTTCTCTTTCTTTTCAATTTATTTCAAGAAGTTGAGACAAACTCCGCTACGTGTGCAGTAAAGATATTTATTGCGAAGATGTGAAGTGAGACTTGAAATATGTCCATGCTTTCCCTTCAAATTATCAACCGAAGTGTTCTGTTTTCATTCTTGAAATAATTTCGGATTTGAAATTCATTCAAACTGTGCAAGGAGAGAAATGCAGAATCCTTCGAGACTATCAACATGGGAGCAGCAAACGTGGACAGCAGAAAAGAGTGTTGAATAAATCAGGATAAGTGGACCTTGTCACATTGTTGGAGCAAATGACGTACATATGTGTTATGCATTACTTCAACTGAAAGCAATATTTTATATTCGGACATTTTCTGTAAAAGGCCGTTTAGCTCATTTTATTTGAATTCAAATTTTATAGCTCGAAATCTGCCATTCAGTGCCTTTTAGTTTGAAGCAAAATTTTTCCTAAAAATGAAAAATCTTTTGAATGAGAAATTGCATTTGATTTTTCCGGTTATCTTCCCTTCCTCCTTTCACCAAAGTGACACAGTAAATTTTTGCAGAAGGGTTGTGGACTTTCTGAACTTATTTAAAGTGAATAGCCTGCACGTGAAAAACGTTACTTTTTCGTTTTGTCGTATGAAAATCTTAATTTCTCATTCGTTTTTATCGTAGAACAAAAGTTTTTTTTAGAATGAAAGTGTGGCTTCCTTTGATGTTTCTTTCGATGCTGTAAGTTTCTGCGATTCTACATTGCTTTAACTTCTGATTTCCCTGAAAATTGTTTGAAAATGTTGCTAAGATACGCGAGGATACTGTATTGCAATGAGTTTCCGTTACTTTTCAAAAGTGTGAAAAATATGAAGTTAAATATTGTTCAACAGTCTGTTGGGTGATTGCACTATTTTCTAGTAATATTAATTTTTTTTTGCCAAAAAATCCGCTTGAGCAGTTAGCGAAGCACACACGTAAATTCTCAAAATTTAGAGCAACGATTGCTGATCGTTCTTAGTAACTTTTTTTTCATCAAATTCTTCAGCATTACAATGACAAAATAGAAGTCAGAAGTTTTAAATCTTTCATGAAAGAGAGTTTCAACACGAAATTTCTAGATTACTGTCGAGCATTTACGCAGTTGCAGTTGGCAAGGAAGACACCCAGAAAAGTTTTGAAGAAGTAAGCAAACATCTATTAATTCAAATAGCTGCTGGCATATTACCTTAGCTTACATGTTTCTTCCACCTATGAATTTCAATGTATCGTTGTCGCGTTATTCCAGAACGAAGAAGTTGCTGAGACGCGTGCGTATCGTTTCAATGAACCGCAAACTGTTAAGTACCATAAGACCGACGGTAATCATTCAGCATGGAACAGTAGCGAGCAGACGTGGAACGACGACGATCTTCCGTGGTATTACCACGAAGAGTGGAATCGTGAAAGAAGCAAAAGCGATAGCCAATCGTGGAATCACGAAAAGAACAATAGCAAACTGCCTGGGAATTGGTGGGATAGTGCGAATCAAAATCCACTCGAGAGAAGTGGTAGTTGGAATATTCGCAACGGTGGCCGGAACAACAGCAGACCAGGCTGGGCTCGCTGGAATTGGTATAAATGCAAGACTGGGACCAACAACAATCAGAATTGGAGACGATGGAGCAAGAATATGAATTTTAGAAGGAGTCATTGGTGCAACAGTTGCGGCTACCGCAACTACTATCACCGTCATTGCATTCCGCCACCATGCCTGCATTTTATCTGTTGCTGTTGTTGTGAAAACGGGACGAACACAACGAATTTCGCAACAACGATCGCAACAACGGTTGCGATAATGCGAAGTCAGTAATCGTCTCATGAAAAAACTAACTGAAGCCTATTGACACTACGATAGGTACCTCTAACATCCTTCCTGATTTTGAAAGCCTCAAAAAAGACTTCTGCAATCAATTAACATGGAATTTAAATAACTTATTAATAGAATTGGAATTCATTCACAGCTATAAATTAAAAATGATAGTCTCATCTTCTTTGTTCGTTGACAAAGTGGCATTCTCCAACAACACTTTAAACAGAAAAAAACAAGTAAAGATGAATGCTAAATTATGGACCACTGAAAAATTAACCATTTCTTCGAAAACCGTCTCACAGCGCCAGCTAAATTTCAGCATACAATATTTACGTAAAATTTAAAAATGAAACAATAGATAATGTCGCACAGCGACATCAGTTATGATTCAGAAAGCCTTTAAAAATCAATAAAAAATGTAATTCTAAAGTGAAGAGTTAATCACACTTAAACATATGGGTTGACAATGCAACTTCCTATTTCATTCCATGGAAATGAAACTTTTTAATTCATCAATACTTGTAAAAATTAACTTTCGTAGTCTGAAAAAACGACGACAGTGTTTTCAGTAAGAGTGGCGGTGCTTGAAGTATCGATTCTGTCCCCTAGCGTGACGAGGTAACGTCACATTTATACCAAAACCATCGAATAATCGACTAACTAATCGATCGTAGATCATTCCAAAACTGCTCATCATTTTCACTCCCGCCCTTAGAAATGTACACAGTATGAAAGTGTCAATAGTCAGATGCATCGAGTGCTCAGAAGGCAATTGACAAAATTCCTCCTGCGTAACCTACGTACTGCGTGAGTAAATACCTTTCATTGAGGCAAGAATGCGAATAGCGTGGGATGTCATAAATTGCTTTCAAAAACAAGCTGTCTTAGCCTTATGTATGAATAAAGTGCCTTTTTGATATGTCTTCCTTCTCTCAACCGAAGTAGCAGCTAAGCGTTGTCAAGAATAATGCCTTGTCAAGCCTGGAAAGCTTGGCTCATTGCTTACTGAATGGTAGCAACATCTGTAGAAGGCTTTTTAATTTTGAAATCGATTGAACTCCTTGCGTGCCACAATGGATGCGGTTTTTTCATTTACCATGCGTAACTTCTTCAAAATATCAGTGTCTTGGAAATTAAACTTGTACGTTCCACCCCGCCCACGTACGTTCTCTTCTCGGTGTAAAATTCATTAGCTCTCATCGTTGAGTGTTACCGTCCATCGCGTGTCTCGAAATGCTGCTGCTCGACAGCAACTTCGTTTCGAAAAACTTCATTTTAGAAATGGACGACAAGGAGTGAGGCGGGGAACGACAACAAAGACATACACACATCGAATAGCCGAACGACCGTCGCTACCACCACCACCACCAACCAACCACTCAATCAAACAAACGACGCAATCCCAAGGCAGACAGACGTACACACACACACACACACACACACACACACACACACACACACACACGCCTCTGTTTGTTGATTTTTGTGCAACCTGTCAACCTCTTATTCAATCGTATCCATAATTCATGTAACTTTGATTGGATAAATAAATCTTTGAAGTAGGCGTCGGCGTTCGTCACCCTCATCTACCGCTGTCCTCGACAGAAGGATATCTTCAAGACTTCCTGAGACGTCAGTGGAGTGATCCGATGACCTTTAGACTATGTTTTGGTTTATTTGAAGAAACGCAACACATTACATTGATCACTCCTTCTTCCACTTATTTTCTATAATCTCTTTGTGATACGCTGTAACCGACTTTACGGTGGCTACCTACCTGTGTTACGTGTAATTCTCCATCAGTTTCCGTATTGATATGATGCACGCATACGCCTGCCTCCACTTTCTTATTAATTCATACAAAATCGATTAATTTTGATTAATTCCAAAGATGAAATTATCGGCCACAAATGTCGTACGTCTCCCGTTTTACAGTGATGTCATACAATATCGCACCTTTCCTGTGAAACAATCCAGCAAGGTCGTGTCGAATGAAGCGACCATCCGTTATTTCAGCTTTCCTTTTTTTCTTGCAATTTCTTTCGCTTACCGTTTGATGATGAGAGGAAGTGAAAATGAAATTAGAGAGGCGTGGGTGCTAAATTGCTTTCATAGCTCCACTGATAGGAGGGTGAAGAATGACGTCTAGTTCGTTTGATGGAAGGCGCTTAGGTGTTACCGCTCCATCTAACTCTCACTTAAGTTAATTTTTGGCAGTGAGGGACGACACGTACACTTTCACTTTGTGCAGCAATGAGCCTTCTATTCTAATCAGATTTGACAGAGTAAAAAGGAAAGTGGCGGAGTAAGAAGGATACTTTTTTATCTCAACAATTGAAATAACAGCTTTCTTTTCAAAATTTTTTAAAATAACTAAATTGGTATTCCTTTGTTTTACTACCGAATTCCATTTTAAATCTATGCCAAGGCCGTGGTGCAGGATGAAAGTCAATACTTTCTTATATCGGCTACATTGATTATTTATTGTTATTACTAATATTACTAAATTTGAATTGTTGTATTTCAAAGTTATCATTTTGCTAGTGCATGACATATTCTAATTGCTATTTGTTAGATCCAAACAATGAAATGAAATTAAAAATGCCGCTGTCATTAATGTTAAGTTTGAAAAGCGCAAAAGCAAAGAAAGACTCCGATGCGTTTGTCTCGAAACAAACTGCAAGACTTATTGATTATAGCCAAGTGAAATGAAATTTTGCGGAAATTCCTTGCTGCTTCTGCTAACTTATGCATACTTATCTTATTCACTTTATTTAAACCATTTCTATCGTACAGCTCCACTTACCAATTCATGACGATAATGACCTGAAATCGGTTCGGAGAGCGGAATTCCTGAGCGAAATTTAAGCGTTTCTGGATGACAACTCATTTATTTGCTTATATATTCACGATAACGGCATAGTTTATCTTTGGCAATCGCTATTTATTTTTCATATTTTGTCGATATTCCTTCATTTCTGCCTTTTCCATCCATAAAACAAATTTGAAATATCTGTTTTAGTTTTGGCCTAGTATATTTTAATTCCAATAAGAATTTAACTGCGTAAAATATCTAACTATCCGATCATTTTTGATTGAATTCATTTAAACGTAACTATTGAATGAAATTCCGTCGTATCGGAGTTTTTCTTTTCGATATTTGCGACGAATTACAAAATTGCATTTCAATCATCCAACAATGAAGTGCAACTCGCTGTGAAAGAATTAGCACTTCAGGAATATTTCAGGCAGTGATGCATTCCTTTTGAAACGAAGAAAAAAGTCCTAAAGTGTAGAAGTGAAGTGTGCGCATTATTTATTTTCTGATTCACCGCCATAGCGTAGAAGTCGATAGTTTCAACTTTAAGATTTGGTGTACTTTTTAAGAATCTGAATAATCTACGACGATTGCAGTCGGTCTCTTTCGTAATATCTCAATCATTTATTTTCATCATATTCAGAAATCCACTCACATTTCCATCTCATTTATACCACTAAGTAGAATAAACACGACAGTTTCAATAACTCAACAATTTTTTTTTGAAACCAAATTTCAGTTCTCTTTAACAGTTGAATTTCTTCTAAATGATTTCATGTTTATCTCTCTCATTGACTAAGACACTTTGCATATCTTCTGCTATAAAGGTCACTAAAAGTAAGCCGATGAATCTGTGGACGTCGTTTTAATTATATCGAATATAAGCCATTAATTCTTAGTTTTCTCCTGGAATTTTTATTAAACTGCTGGGAGTGCTTTTAGTGCTGCGCAATGTGCCATGCCTAAAGTTAGTTTCGCGTTAGTCATTCTAATGGACTTCTTCCCTTCCTTGTTTATTTATATATTTCTCAAAAGAATAACATTTGTTGGTAAGTGCATGACTGACTGAGTTCAACTGTTATTACTCATTTCTTGATGGTAATTGATTTTGGTTTGAGATCAATGAGCTGCGCTGATCACTTCTATCCCACACTTTGGAAGCGTTTTGTTGTGATGAATTTGAGATAACTTTAATACTTTGAAAATTTTCTAATTTAATTCATTTCCTTGTATCATTCATCTACGACCTTTACGTAGTAATACTTTATTCTCATGAAGAACTGAAAAATATTTCCACCCAGTGATTCATCACGGAGCAGTAGCGCTGCTGTGAAGTTCGCATGAAACATCTACACTACCTGTTGTACTGTTTCCTTTTTACTATAAACCGTCGAATATTTATGTTTGTATTTTCATTGAGCAGTCATCCATGGATAATTTTTCTAACTAATCTGAGAATTCAGCTGATAGCAATAGGCTTGAGTGGATTTCAGTTTGGTTCATTTTTTTAAATCAAAATAGCGCGTTTTGTCGAGTGAGTTGAAAAATCAGCAAAGAAATTGTTGGAAGACAAGAATGTTAATGTTTGTTAAAATTTGCAATTAGTTTTTAGCACGAAATCTTTTCCCCCTAATCGCTTTCTTCTTTTGCTTCATCCAATTTTCGAAACTGCTGGGCCTGACACATTCCTCATTTCCATCTTCAAAGCTCACTAGCCTCTTGGCTCTAGGTTTCCTCGTTGCCATTTCAGTCATCCCAAGGTGCTGGGACGACAAGGAAATTTAGAGCCATGAAACTGATAGAGCTTGCAGATGGAAATTTCGATCATCCCCTCATTTTCATCTAAGTCTTAGCTGTCCTCCACTGCTAACACCTCGTCCTCCTTTCCTTTTCCTTCCTCTCTTTTCGTCAATTTCAGACCACGCAAAGCATCTACTCTCTTTAAGAACACTTTCACTCTGTGGATCTCTTTGAATTACACATTGCGTTACACACGCACTCCACTTACTAGCGACAAATGCTTCCGCCCTTTCTTTTGTCACTTCCGAATCATAACGTCCGTATGTGTGTGATCGAAGCTTAGCCGCTTACTTCTCTTTCCCATACCGCACTACCGTAATCTCTCTGACTTAGCTGAAATGTCGTATAGCTCTATAGCTGCTGGGGTACGCATTGATTTTTCCTACGAATGAATGAGTATAGAAAACGCCTCAAATGGTTTGTTATACAGTTCTCATATACGTATGTCTGTCTACGTGTGCTCTGCACGTATGCGAGATAAGTGTGCCAACGTAAGTGCTTGGCTTCTTCTAGCAATAGTTTTTGAACGGAAGTAGTGCAAGTCAATGTTGGCCAACGTCAGCAGCAAAGGCCAAAGTCACATCTGCTAGGTTTGTTTTCTTTGCCGTTTCACTATGCCCTCACAGCCAAAATAGACAAGGAAGCCAAGGAGGCCCAGCAGGCATTCATGTCCTGAAGAATTGGGACGTCACCACTCTCATCACCCTCTTCCCCCTCAAGCAGAGGCCTCCTACTTATCACAAACATCACCACATATGTTTGTTTATTATCTCCGCCGCCGATCGTAATTCCCTTTCTCATTTAAATTATATATTATCGTGCGCCATCTCTTGTAAACTCTTCTGGGAGTTGAACTGATAGCCCCAAGCACACAGGTAAAAAGAAATGCAAAAAAGGAAACTCTCTTCGCGATAAATGATCATTCAATTTTTCTATTTGAATTAATTACCACTTTTAAATTTTGCTTTCCTAACCAATTTATGTTGCATCGATGATTTTGGTGCACCGTAGGCTAAAATCTTTCATTGAAATCAAAGATCTTTTAGTATAAAATGCATGAAAATCAGTTGGTATTTTCGAAGGTAAGACAAGGACCTCCTCAGTCAATTACTTCTGCTAGCATGCGTTTAGTTTGAAATTTGTTAACATGAATGAAGTGCTGGAGGAATAGGCAAATTAATGGAACGTGTACTGTTGAAAAGGCATTGGATGCTCAAGCACATCTGTCTCTGATATTTAGGATTAAAATCAGCTATTCAAAATAAGTTTACACCAGTCGAATAGATTTTATGTGGAGCGAAAGTCATTTAACTTAAATATACGGTAAGTTTGGCTATAACATCGTAAAAATGCATTATCAGATCAATTCAGGCAGATAGCAAAAAAAATACGTATTCAAAATTGTAGGTGAATAGCACTGCTCAATTTCGCATATTGCATTGGTCAGCTCAATGCAATCCATCCAGCTATCCTTCCTTCCATTTTCTTCTTTTCAATAAGCTGAATTTGGAGTGCGCGTAAATGAGCGATGCAAAATAATCCCTTAATTTCCATGGATTGAAAATGCCCATTTGATTGGCTACTGCTTATGGACACCTTTACAATGCTTTCAACAAACCGTTTAATGCTTGCTTAGCTAGCGCAGCAGTCAGTTAACATTCTCTCTCCATTTATTTCATCCGATCATTTCATTCATTCAAACAATTTCGTTTCTTGCTAACTTCTATATAAGTGCACTAATCGTGCTGAGAAATAAAACGGAGAAAGAGAGGGAGAAGGAGGGAGGGAAGAGAGAGAGAGAGAGGGAGCGAAGGGACTAATTGACTGGTTTTGGAAAACTAACTTTTTGCTGTTTGCCTGAAATCGTCCAAGAAAATGGAGGATGAAAGTGAAGGGATGAAGTAAGAAAAAAATCATTTGCTAAATTATGGCAAACAAAGCTAAATTGACGAGGATGACTCCTTCCACAGAGGACTCCTTGAGTGGCGGAATTGATGATAGGTCTCGAGGAGCGCTATCGACGTTCGCTTCCTCCCTTCCAGCGGCGGAGGAACATAGCGCTGGCTGTGCGGCGCAGACGGTAAACAATAATGCTAATCTCATTCCACTCCTCCACGCTTTCTATTTCAAATCTTTCATTTCAAACAAATGATAGTAGGCTGTGATGCATGTCGATTTGAAGCTTGCATTTTGAATGAAATCGATTCAATTATTTCATTCATTCCAACTCAAAATATCCACCGACTGAGTGACTGACGGTTGAGTGCTTGAGTGGAGTTAGGTGTGATCGCCATGGCGATAAAGGGCTTCTTATTCGCTAGTGATGGATGTGAGGAAGGGATGATTGCAAGTGTTAAAATTAAAAATTTGAAAATGGCAGAGAAGAGAGATGCGTTACGACGCATCAGCACATGATGCTTGCTGTACCGTCCAGCCATTTTTAAGGTTTGTTAAAACTATCCTTTCTCTTTACTTTTGCTCGCGTTGTTTTTGCATTATTATTTATTCCACTACAGTTCAGCTACAGCGAAATGCATTTTAACTAGATGATGTCATTCAGGTTGACGAGCTCATTGATTGATTTTCCGATCACGTAGGAAGGGATTACGTTGTCTTCCTCTTCACTTCATGTACATTTAGAGATGAAGAGGTGCACCTGAGGGGAGCACTTAATGAGGCGAATTTTTAAGCATGGACACATCCAACTTACCTTATTTTCTTCCCTCTCATTTCTCCTTCCTTTCTCGCCCTTCTTCTTCACTTATTTTCCACCCAATGACTACCGGTAATATCAAAGAGCTGGAAGGTGATAAACTGATAACCCGTCTTATGGAAGGGATGACGAAAGAGACTGTGAACGCTCATCATGCTCCGTGTGTCGTTGCAAATTAAATTCCTATAAATACCTTCTCGCTATAGCTGGTAATCTTCTACAGAGCGTATCGATTTTTCCCCCTAATATCGCAATTTCACTTCGATTCGAAAATTTCCTCCTCTAAGTGTCAAATTGATGGACGCGTAAGCAAATGGACAGAGTAATTCTGTTGGAAGTAATTGTCTCTTTTTTCATCATGCATACTGCAAGTTGGTTGCATCGCACATGCTTTTTAAACTTTCTTTGCAACCTTTAAGACATAGTGTGAAGTTTGTTTGAAGCGCAAAGACTTCAAATTCAATTGAATTTTCATTTCAGCTAATTTTGTTGAGTTTTTCCTTGTTTGTGCTTAAATTGAGAGACGCTTTTTCTGCCTGACAGCAAAGCATTAAACTAACTAATGCACTACTAACTGGCGTATACATCACTGGGACAGCAAACTTTCTTCAGTAATCCAGTACACCTTTACTTCTCGCTAGAGTCCTTGAAGGAAGAAAGAACTGCCACTGCCACCCTTCCAACTTCAGCGGCGAGAGATTAGCATTACGAAGGAAGGACGAAAGGGACAATCAGTAGTCCTAATTAGTATCATAGAAGCCAATGAGTGAATTGAAATGAGCAAAAGTAACTGTTGCACATGTGAATTATCTTTTCGTCGGACATCTTAAAATTGCTGTAATTCTGATTTTTATTAGAGGAAGGAGGTGAATTGCAGGAGTGCTCTCTCATTACTTTATCAATGCCATCGAAGGAATTTCGCCTTGTGATACGACCGGTGGTACTTCAAATTCTAGTCGGAGCAATTCTCACTTCCGCTACGCCATCTCATCGACATCGTGGTTAGCATATGCTGCTTGTCACTTCAACTCATTTATGATAAAATTCAAAATCCATTTTTTCAAAATTTTTTTTTCAATGCTAATTTCAGTGTTTTATTCTTGTGACATTCGAATTTCTGAAAAAATTTCAATCTGACCTTTCATCTTCTTCAAATCTTTGTAATTTATGAAACAGGAGGATGTCTTCCTTCATATTAATTTCAGTATCATGTGCTCACCTACTTTTTAACTCCAGCTATCTGCAAAAGAAGGTGGGGGGGGGGGGGGGGGGTAGATGTCTTCGACTCATTGCGAAGGCAGCATTTAGCCGGTAGAGATCAGAGTTCAATTCCTATAACTGTAGTCTGTTCCTCCTTTGCAACACTTATTGTTAACTCAGTTGAATACAAAAGTGGTTTATCAAATCTTTTTCAAATACGAAAAAGAGCGAAAAATTGCAAAACTGCTAGTCTTCGGAGTGGCATGCATCCACTTGAAATTTAATTTTAAAACCAAAAAACAAGTTGTTAGTTGAAATGGCTATCGCTTGAGCTAATGATGGATTCCTTCGGTAATTTGTAGTGGAAGAATTTCTTGTAAATTACTGTCAGGTGCTAAAATTTGTTTCACTGTTTCGTACATTTCTGATAATAAATTTATAAGCATAGCTTATAGTGACGTAACTACAAGCTCACAGAGTCAATAATGTAAAAAAATCTTGGAAGAAATGAAATAAGAAAAAGATGTTTTTCGTTAGAAAAAATTCAATTTTTCTTCTTAGTAACGATTAAAGTTAACCAATTTCTCTGAAAATTAGATTTGCTGTGAAGATTGCCGTTAAATATTGCAGAAATTTTCGATTTATTGTGAAAATTTGGTGTAAAATTGAATTGAATAAATGAAGGAGCCAATGTGCCATGTTTGAGCGCAGTTGTGTCGAGCGGTTTGCGAAATAAAAATTAATCAAAAAAAGAGTCGCAGTTTAGTTGCAAAAGGTAATGAGGCAGTGCAATGGAAACATAGCAGGGATAATAATTCCGAGATCGATTAGAGCAAATTCCCATGATAAATTCCAAAAGCATTTATTTATTTCAGTTCCGATAATTGATCTGGACGGTGCAGACGAGCTGCTTGGCACTATTCGAGAGGATCGCATCGTAGTCAATGTTAATCCCAAATTGGGCATTGTCCACGACACTGGTTAGTTAATTATTATTGATAGGATGAAAAAGAATTTTTGAAACGTGTGCTGGATGATTTTAAGAAATTGTGAAATGTTAAAGTTTTATGTCAAATTTTTGTCTTTTAAATTGAGTTACATCACTTAAATTGTTTTAAAATTAGTTGAGTGGTCAATTTTTCATGACTGATAGAGCCAGACTTTTAGTCATTTACTTTAGCTTGCTAATTAATTAATTGAGATCCGGATGACACTTGACTCCACTCAATGAATACATCACCTGTTCGGATAATGACGAATTGTTACCATTAATGCGCTAAGATGAAATGATTGGAAACATTTTTTTACAAGTAAATGGAAATAATTCGAACAAAGCAGATGACTGCCTAAAAGAAGTTTCACTCGTCACTAAGTCACTAATTTAGTATGATTTAATATTTATTCAAACTAAACAACAAGTTTGGATGATTTTAGGACCGGTATGTCGATATGAGCTGACAGGCGACAATCTCGAAGATGTGCCATTTACGATTGATGTACATGATGAGAAAGAAGGCTCAGGTGTTGTGCGTGTTAAAGATGGTGTACATTTAGACTGCACCAACTCACAGTCTCTCGTCAATGTGGTAGCGGTTCGTTGTGATGATGGTGCCAGATCGGAAAGGTATATTTTTCACTTGTGAATTAATTAGCACCAATGAGTAATTTTTTTCCTACAGGAAAATTTAAACGAATTAAATTGCACAGCGCTAATATCGATTGCTCGTTTACTTGAGACTTCCTGGAAAGTAAAATTACAATCTACTCACTTCTTCATAGAGCAACTAAAAAAAGTATCATTTCAGCGCGCGGTTACGAATCTCTGTGAAAGACACGAATGACCACGTGCCAGTATTCTCACACCCGTGGTATACCTTCAACGTCTACGAAGGTAAGGTTACTTTTCTGTTGTTGCAGTAAATTGTTTCTCTAACAGTTAATCAACTGTGCCAACTTTTCAAACGAATCTAATAAATTCATTGCATGCGAATGTTTCTAAAGCAGTTAAGTTGCAGGAAAGATTTACAATGAATTAGCTCGGTTGCAAGCGACTGATAAAGATTGTGGTCATCCTTATGGGCAGATATGCAGATATCAGATCACAAATGCTTTGGATGGGTTCCCCTTTGCTATCGATGACCAGGTCTCAGATTGCTTGACCTACTGTTTCGGACCTCATTTCAGCTTTTAGCTTTCGCAAATGTCTAACATTGTGCAGTCAATGTGTAGGAATGTTCATTCTTAAGCTACCGCAGTTACGTTGATGCTTACGCTTTGCGGCATCAGAAAAAGAAAAAACATTGCTCTAATAGGCTGGTGAATTTTGATTCTTTATCAGGGTGTTTTACGGAATATACGACCACTAAACTACACGCAAGCCAAGTCCTACATTTTGACAGTTGTTGCCCACGATTGCGGCATGCGTCAGTCCAAATCAACACTCGTTACTATTAATGTTCATGAAGCCTGTGTGGATGGTGTCCACGGCATTCCAGAACGAGTAACTTATACTGCCGGATCTGGAACTATGCGGATTGCGCCAAATGCCCACGTTGTCACCTGTGCGGAAGCACAATCATGTACCTTGGAAAGCGTGAAAAGCATTCTGACTCTGCAAACTGAGCATTTAATGAGTGGATGCGATCGCGATGACTTTGTCTCAGAAGCAGTGTGGAACAAGTGAGTGAATTTTTGAATTAACAAGGAACCTACGGGTTAGCAATCCTCAGTTAATGCTTTCTGTGAAATTCATTTTTCCTTTGTTTAATTTTCAATGCGAGTGAATAATTTAATTTCGTTTCATTCCAAACGACTGTGCTATGATTCTCAGAATAATAATCTTTGCAGGTGCGGAATGGATGGAGCAACAGTTGCGCTATTAGCAGCCACTGACGATAGCGTAACTGATAAATATGTGTTTGACGGAAAATCAACTGCGGTGACTGTACCACAAGAAAAAGTAGGTGGTGTCATCCCGTTGAAATTTACATTAAGTTTTTCGATGAAACATGCTCGTGGCAGCAAAGAAGAGCAAGCGCACAAACAAACGATCCTATGTGAAAGCGACTACACAAGTAGATTTTTATTTGCGCTTTTGAGAAACATTTTTGGATAAATAAAATCGAAGGAAATGTTTGGAAAGATAGAAGTAGTGGTGCAGTGAATTTCAACTGATAGACTTCCAAGTAGAATTAAAGTGAGCTCAGTGAATTTTTAGAAAAAGATTTTTAAGAAATCAGATGTGTTTTACAACTGGTGGCAAGGTAGAGTATGAATAGATAGATTCACAAAATTTTTGACAGCATTCTTTTTTTCTTACATCTACAATTACAAATAAATTTCCAGACATGAATCGTCATCATTTCGCTGTTTACACACGTCACTGTAAGCTGGAAATGTTGATGCGTCGAGAGAGTAACGCTGAAGCTGCATTTCGTGCTGCGGAATGGCGATGGAGCATTCCGGAAGTTTGCGACAATCGTTGGCATTCATACTCCATTTTGTTTGAATCCGTTGCTACAGTTAATATACACTTTTACTAATGCGATTTTTCACGAACAATTTATGTGTCTAATAGTACAAATGAGGAGGTTATGGAAAGGAAGACAAATAGCTTTCATTTAACTGCTCCCTGCTAAAATATTTCAGCAGATATTGAAAGGAGCTTTACAATGTTACATTTAAGGCTGTTATTGTTTTTTCATATCTTTCTTATTTTACCTAACAATATTTAGGTTGATTTATACATCGACGGTCGTAAATTTATTGCAACGAAAGAGAATCCTGAAATATTAGACGATTGGCCACTACATCATATTAAAGATGCGGTAAGATGTTTTCTTGGTTTAATTTCTTTCCGGTTTTGTCCACTCATAGAATGACCGTACGATGTACTGCTGAAATGAAGCCTATAATCACGTAATGGATATTTTGCAGAAAACTCGTCTAGTTGTTGGAGCATGTTGGCATGGTCGTAATCGCATAATGTCACAATTTTTCAAAGGTCATCTATCTTCTATCTATTATCTGCCACACAAACTTGAACAATTACACGTTCTTCAGTGCTCCCATCAGTGCAAAGAAAAGCTTGAGTTCAATGCTATCGATCAACTGGTACCAGGAGAGGTTTGAGTTTAAATCAAATTTCAGAATTTAATACTTCGAATGGTTCAAATTTATGAAGTGAAACTCAAAAGCTCGAAATGAAAACCGAAGATATAAGAATCACTGCGCTTTTCCTTCAGAATGCAATCTTTACTACTGATTCATCATCGTTGTCTTTGAAAGCTAATACTGCTGAAGATTTGTCGCTATTACTTCAACGGGTAACATATGCAAATACAAAGAATCTGCCGACACCTGGGCATCGTACGTTCTTCGTCAACACAACCGTCTTATGCTCTGACGGAAAAACGGTTCGTTACCCGTTAGCCGGAAGTATTTGTTAACTATAAAAGTTCAAACTACTTTTTTTTATTTTCATACTTATTTGCTTTTTTGCGCTTGTTTTCAGCTTATTCTTAATCCTAGCAAGGGCTCCATAGTCGTCCAGCGAGAAGCTGAACCGGTAATTTCAATTAGTGGATTATCAGTTGTGAACAGTGATCAGCATCTCGTAAAAACAGGTGCACCAATGCTTCCTGAAATCAAAATCACTGTAACTCAAAATGTCAATGGAGGTAAGTTTCAATTTTAGTAATTTAAAAAGTTTCGGACTCATTTGTCTTTGACTTTTTAGCTCAGATATATAAAACTGATTGAGTTAGAAGAATGATCCATTGATATCCATTTTAAAATTTTCTTGCAATTCTTCCAACTCGATCAGTTCTATATTTCTGACCTAAAAAATCACCGTTGGCAAACATCAGCCTCTCACAAATCAGAGAAGCATGAACTAGTAATAAATAATAATAAACGTTAATGAAAAAGTTATTACGCAAGTCGGTTTTTTTTTTCTTGTAGAGGAGATTGAGCGAACGAGCGTATCGGAACTCGACTGGTGTAAAGTCCATTTGAAGCCGTCGCGAGATATGGACCTAGAATATTTCTCGTCGCCAGCTTCATTAATTGCTTCTCTTCGAATCGATTTCGAGCATGATAAGCAAGTTCGTCGTCATTTCATTTCAATTCAATTCATTGCTGTGTGTCATAAGTGCGAGTAGTATGAACTAAGTGGATGAGATCTTTAGTGCTATTTTTTTCATAATTATTCCGAAATTGTTGAGTTAAGCGCTGCTTCAAATTTCACAATAGCACTATCTTCTATCTATGTTATTGTGCTTGAAATGAACAAATATATTATGTTTGAAAGGACTAAATGACTTTCATTTAATCCGAAAGTGAAGAAAGAAAGAATATACCTGAGCTGAACTTTACAGGGTATTTTACTGAAAGGTAAAGAAAAAGTGAAAGGTTACCGAGAGATTTTGTCGAAAATTCATTATTTTAATACTCGAGCGGATTCATATTCACGAAGAATTTATACAGTACAGTGTGCAATGAGCGGTGGTCGAATTCTTAGTAATGAATTCCTTGTTACGGTAAGTTTAATATAATTACTTGGTGGTGTGAGAGTAGAATTGAGGCAACAGGTGCTGTGAAATGGATATCTTCAGTAGATAAGAAATAGAAATGGAGGGCGCCTTTTTCCATAATTTAGACTAAATTGGGTTCTTTAGCAATTAATCCCTCAGTATCTCAAATTATAATATCTTTTAAAATGAATTAACAGCAACGAGTAGATATTTAGCATTTTACTAATCATTGCAAGGTGCTTTTCCAATGTTATCTTGCTTCCTCTCAAAGATCTTCGATGTCTTTCTATGCTCATTGTGTGTTATCTCAACTTCCTTGTCGTTCCCAGCAATATTCTGCTAACCTATATGATTTATGTCACTCTATGGAATAGGGAAGTGTAAAAAAATAGGAAATACTTTTTTCCACAGCTTTAATAGCAGAAAATTTTGGAGTTTCATTTGAGAAGGGAAATAGCAAATTCAAATTAATTATAAATTCTCAGCTTTAAAATTCTAATATTGTTCACATATTGCTTCTCGAAGTGAAAAGAAAAGAAAAAAATATGTGAGTAAAGAAGCGTGAAATTTAGATGAACATCAATACATCGTTACAATCAACTGAATCACCAGTGACTGAAATTTTGGACGATGATGAAATGCAAGTGGATCCTTCGTTCGATCGAATTAGTGGAAATCGATTGCAAAATTTATTGGAAATGGATTTGCCACCACCGAGAGCATTAACATCACATCACGGATACGGTGTGCAGGGTGCCATAGCAGGTAAAGCAACAATGTCCACCTAGGAGCTACTTGCAAATTAAACGAGCAGGAAATCAAATATGCTGTAGCAGTACATGTATGATTTAAGCCCAAAGCGAATTTTTTTTACGGATATATTTGATTTTGTACTATAAATTATCAATGATATTCCATAGCTCTTAAAAGGGATTATATTATCAATTTTAGGTGTTTTCAAATAGAAATATTTCTTCTCTCTTCCTCTCTTTTCTAATTTGAATATACAAATAGAGAATTTTGAGGAGGAGCAGTTGCTGTAGTCGTTGTTTTATGTGTTGGTTTCCTTCTGGTTATGTTAGTGATCGGAGTAGTGAAAATGCGCGATACTCCGCTTCCTTCCAGACGGCGCCGCAATCGGCGAAGCACTGTAAGTTTTGGTTCAATGGAAATTTTGATTCCTAAGTTCATATACAGTAAATTATGAGGTTTACTTATTTTGCAGGAAGGAGCGATGGAGTGGGATGACAGTGGTATGAATATAACAGTAAATCCATTGGAGGAAGTTGACAAAAGTGGCGTTGACTTTTCTGACGGAGAAAGCTCCGATGGCGGTGAAAGGTGTCTGATTCATTTCTTGAAGTGAACTTGGTGAAAATCAAATAAAACACTAGGCTCTACGATTACTGTCCTTAATGAATATGAAATGTGATAGGTGTAGGAATGTTGGAAGACATTCATGAAATATTTGTACGCATTTTTTTTGCTTTTACATCTCAAGTCTTTTTACCATCTCAAAAGTTCCAATTATTAGTTGTGTAATTTGAAATCTGTCCTTTTTTCGATCATCCATGTTTACAAAAGTCTGAGTTTTTTTTTTTTAAATTTCTAATTGTCAGCAAGTAATTTAATTCCATTTCAGTTTTCATGATGAAGGCTTGACAGAAGATGAAGATGCTGGACATGTACTTCCTCATGTCGATGATGGTCAGTCACTCATTTCATTTCCCTTCTAACTTTCAAACTGACTACAAGAAAAGTCCTAAAGAAAGCTTTTAAAAACTCAACTGAAGTATTTTCTGTACGTTTGTAGTATAAGGTAACTGTGAATCGTCTATCAGTTCTTCAGAAAGTTCTGTACGTTTGTAGTACTCAGAAAGTTTACCGAAAGTGGGATTTCACTGCTTCAAATTTTCTTCGCCACTATGTTATACACTGTTTTCTTCCTTTTTTCGAAATTTCTGAAGAGAAGAATTTTGAGATTTTCACTTTCTTCATCGGAATATGTTTTAATTCTAGAACGACAGAATAGAAGTTTGGAGTGGGACGACACAACTTTAACCAACGCTTCACGCACCTATCATGTATAAAAACTTGGATAATCAAATTATGCTACGCTGAACACTTTGACTTGGTTTCATTTTCAGTGCTCCCAAATTTTTATTAAATTTCTATTTTTTGAAAAGCAACTTCCCTACCAACTGCGATGTAATTGTTTCCATTTTCGAATACTTTAGTCCGAGTTATATATATATGGTTTGTTACCGTTTGAAATCATCCACTCGTTGATCAAATTACTTTATTTAGAGCATTTAAAGCGGTAGTTTATATATGTGTTGTGTGTGTGTGTGTGCCATTTTACAATTTACGTCTTCGTTTATAATTTGAATTATTTCTTAAACTCGTTTCTTTCAAAAGACGGCACTCACACTTCATCTGCAACAAAAAATCTGGAGCTTATACCTCTTGCATTATGATATAGCCTCTCAACCTGCAACAGAACAGAATGTTTTCCATATTTCGTCACAACCAGGAGAAAGCTGACACTCTCTATGCCAACTAACTTCTTTGTCTCCATCTTATGTTTTTGAGACATAAGAAGGCCCGTCAAATATTTCCGGCATCGAATAAAATGCATAAAACTTTTGTTGTTTTTAACCATCTATTCGAAGATTCAATCTAAGGAAAATTAAAAGAACTTTTTTTTTTTCTTCAATAAATTATATTGTCAACTAAATCGAAATTGAACAATCTTGTAGGTTATGTGAGTCTATGGCTAAAATCACTCGCGGAACCCAAAATAATTTACTCCAAAACCAACAAACGTATCTATAAAAGGATAACAACATATAAAAATGATGCATTAACAAGACAACACAATACCTAGCTGACAACAGCACTTCCTGCTAATAAAAAATATCGCAAACAAACGGAATTACGGTAGCTTTTAGTTATAAATACGCGTGGTGATTTTCTTAGTTCCCAATAACGCATCATTTATCTTTTATGTGTATATATTATCATATGCTTATGATTATGCTTACTGCAGTAAGACATTTCTGTTATCATTATTAAGATCACGATGTTTTCACCATACATACCACAGTGAAATAAGTCTCATTATTACAAGATGAAGAGGTTTCAAAAATATTCTATCAGATATATTCAGAAGTAATGAGCGGAATGGAACGTGCTACCTAAACAAGCGACATGTGCTGTTAATTGGTGGTCACTGTAGTTTATTTCATCATGAATTCACGATCTGGAAGGAAAAGGCAGACAGAAAAAGAATGACAAAAAAGAAAACTTATCAATGCACATAGAATGGTAGAAATTTTCCAATACGACGCGAAATACAGAAATAAAGAGTACTGAAAAACAATAATTATCACAGGATATAGATATGGCAGTAAAACTTTAGCCCGATACTGCTTCTCCTTTTAACAGCGTTATTTTTCTCTCTTTCTGAGCGAAGTTTATCTAGAATAATTACCGGTAATTGATTCTGAAGAGCAAAGTAGCCAAAATTTGGTACATAGGAATTGAGGAGAATAATGCAAACCTTATCACCAAGCGACAATGCCATTCCCTGGCTTTTCGCACGAATTCGTATATGCCCTATGATTGGACTGTTTGGGTCAAGAGGACTGGTTTTTTCTATAGAAACATTAGCCAGTGCGTCTTCTCCGAAGATGCTATGTGCGCAAAAGTTAGCAGCCAAAAAGCCACATTCACCTTCTAAAATTTGAATAGCGTTATGAAGTTTATGCTTTATCCACACATATGCCCACATTTTTTGGAAATTCAGAAACAGAAAAACAACAGATCACAGTAGAATGAGACATGACTATAAAAAGGAATTAACAAGGTCAAACTTGGAAAATACCTAGTGCGGCATCAGTGGTCAATAACTTCATGTTTGTAACAGCAGATAAGTGAGTTAGGAATGCACGTAAATCGGTAATTGGTGTGTTCACGTTGACCTAAAAACAAAATTAAGATACAAAATTGATAAAGCACAAAAACTATGAAACGTATTGCATTTCATTTGGACTAGATTTAGATTACCAACATCAAAATAAATTGAGAATAAAGTAGGATTCAAACTTTATTTTCCCATTCAAATTCGGCCCACATATGCCGAAATTCGGTGTCCGTACAATTGCCCGGTATAATATAATCCATGATATCAATATGTATATCTTCTAGATAAACGCAATTTCGATCTGATGTCGATCCACGGACATCGTAGGCTATGGCCGAAAAAATCACACCATTTTCCGTGGAAACAACTTTCACGGTGGCCTAAAATAACCAAGTAAAACACCCTTTTAAGAAAACAGGTGATGTAAAAGTGTCATAATGGCAACACTATAAGGATAGTGGTGCTCTTATTATTCTAATGTGCGCTCCTGCTACTTGGATAAAATGTGACAAAAAATTTTCCACATATTCCTATAAACAAACTCAGCATTCTTTCGAAAAATTACCTTAATGTTGGAAAAATCATGCGGTGCGAGTGTAAGCGGTGTTGGTTTATCGAGCAATTTGATATCACCAACAGTTGATAGTTCAAGGCAAACGTTCTGAAGAGTATCATTTGTTTGGTTAACAATAAGTACATCAAGAACGATGTCGTACTGATTTACATTAACATATGCCTCAGCATAAATAGGGTCCGAAAAGCCGGCAAGTTGCTTTACCTGAAATATTAAATAAGGGATCTGAGTTTAAAATAAAATGCATTAAGTATATAACGATTAAAGCGATTCAAATTCAAGATTCACGATTCGAAATTCAACGATAACTAAAAGTAAGATAAATATCTATCTAAGTTCCTCAAAAATTCCTATCCACCATTATAAGTATGTATTCATCATCTCCAACAAATTTTCTAAACCTTTCATTAGGTTCGCATGAATGGAAGAAATTAAAAGTACTATAACTCGTAAGGTGATTTTCAACACATTTATTCACCTTTCCTAACTTTGAGGAGGCAAAATCGAATTTGGGAGATTTTGCAACAGTTCCCAATGCCTGTGACAATGAAAGATCGAATAAGTTTTCAGTTCCCGTCACTCCATCACCAACACGAGGGGCAAGTTGCGTAAACGAAATTGTACGATCTACCTCCATTTGAACAGCTCTATAAAAGAAATACGCAAAATATAACAGCACTGTACAATTTAAACACTTTTTGGATTATTTCAGTGAGAAGACTATTTTTCCAAAAATAACCATAGATGAAAAAATTAGTAATTTGATATTTCAATTTTTCAAAGATAAGCTAGAAAAAACTGAAAGAAGTTCAGGATTTACTAAATGTCTTGCCTTCGCACCAAACTTTCATAAGAAGCATAAGAAGCTAATAAGAAGCACCTGCTTGCTGTTTCGCTTTCGAAACGTTTATTTTCTGATTTTGATTCCAACATTAACTCAAGACTGTCACGACACTTTTGCAAAAAAACAGCTTCTGCATCAGGCCATTTTTCGCATAAAATTTTGATTGACATACCCAAACTGTAAGATTTCGTTTCAATTGACCACAAAAGCACTAATATTATTAGAAATTGCATGAAGTGAAAATAACTAAATAATGCTGCTGGCCTACTGATCAAGATCATCTTCGGTTGCATTTGCTTTCGCAAGACCACTTTTTCCGAGATTGATAATTGATGCAATCATGAACAGCGCTTCACCCGCAAATGAATTAATTTCGTTACTTTTACCTAAAATGATCCTTCAAAAAATCAAACTTCATGACCTATCACAAATCGAATATCAACAGAACTTTCTAGCTTTACTCGTTATTTGAATGTTCGGGATAGATGTGTTTGCAAAGATTAAGAAAAGATGAAAAATAAACCTTTCATAAAATTGCTGTAATTGAAGACAAGTTTGACCAGAGTAGTTGCAAGCGATGAAGCTAGGAAAAAATTCCCATCAAGAAGAAAACGACGCAACAAAGCTTTATTTTCCATTATTTCTGTCTTTACGACCGAAAGTGCCGACTGTGTAGCGTAAGTGCCATCGGCCGTTACAAGTTGTCGAGTCTGTACCATTGAAAATAATCTAATTATACTATGCATTAAACACTTAACCGAGCCTTATCTTGGACTGTAATGTAAAACGGCTCAGACAAACTATTTTGAGTACCTTCGAGATCATTTCAGCTGCTGAATTTTCGTTTTTCACAATTTCGTCACTATTAGCTATTTGCATTTCTTTTTCCACAATGGGTAATTCACCGAACGACTTTCGAATAAATTGCATTACTCGTATTACTGATTCAGCTGATTCACAATATTCACCCAAAATCCATAATCCTGACCGAAAAACTTGCGCACTGCGTACATTCCCAAATATATCCTGAAGCAAGAGATAAGGTATTTGACCAAAATGCTCATAAATATAAAGATTGCGATACGTTATTTTATAAAAAATGATTGACTTACCAAAAGTTGTGCAAAAACAACTGAGCGTAAATGTGGTAATCGTTGAACAGTTTCTCTCACAAACATCAAAACATCTTGTGCGGCATTTTCACTATCTTCAGAAAGAAATTGCATCAAAACTGGCAAAATGTTTGTTGCGACGTCTGGAAATTTGACTGTAGTGGAATGAAGTGTCCGTACAAGCATTTGTCGATATCGTTCTGCCTCGTCCGCTGTTCCACCCGAAGCAAGACCAACTTCCTGGAATTGTTATTAATGGAAACATACTATCTTGCAACATATTATAGCCAACAAACGAGAAAATGAAGTTGGATTAGTGTAAAATGAACAGATAAAAAAGGGCACTACTTATAAATGTATGAGTGAAATGAAAATTTTCAAAAGGATACATGATTATGCTCAATTGATGCTGGTCTAATACACACGTTGAATAAATAGCGTTAATACATGATGTTATGTACCAACTACAACCAACAATATTAGAATAAGACAAGCAACCTTCTTTAAATACATGACCATTTCTTCGACATTACGCGAAGAAACAAGATCCAACGCAAGCTTCAGTGTTTTCTTCCGTACTTCAAGATCCGAAGCTGACAGTACGCGCAGAACGTCCATTACTAATTCACGCAATACTTTTTCACTAGTTGGAGAAGAACGTAACTCGACCAATCGATCCAAAACAATTAGCTGAAACATTTTGCCTGGAATGCTATAACGAACTCAAAACATGTTGTTCTAGTATTTGGCTTGAAGCACTTGAAATAAGAACTAAAATTCAGGAACAGCAGAAGCTCAGTACATCTTTAATCAGTTTTTTTAAACAAAACATGCCCTTAAATGATACAGTATGGTTCTGTTAAAAATTTTCTTACCACAGTGAGCACACAGTTCGTATAAGAAATGCTATTTATTATTAAACAACTTTGAATATAGTTTTTTCATCAGAACCTTAACATTGTTATCAGATTCCTTCACGATAAGATCAATATAAGCTGATGCTGCTGCTTTGATTGCAGTAGGCGCCGAACTTAAAGTGATAAGAGTACCAGCTGCTTCGTATCTTACTGCTGGGGATGAAGATTGCAAGAGATTATAAACGCAACGAATGAAGCGTGCACGTTCTGATGGATTTGCGTGACAAACCTAAAAATAGAATATTCAAGACAAATATCATCAATAAACTATCATAGTGCAAAAAGTAAAGGCAGTAAAACTTGGACATTGTAAAAAAGATTATAAACCTTGTAAATGAGCTCCACGATTATAAGCTGAAGAATATCACCAAAAGTAGTAACTTGGTCGATAACTTCCGATAAATAATCTAGAGCTCTGCTTTGGTCAACATGGAGAAGCATCATGAATGCATTTCGTTTGCAAGAAGCGTCTTGCTCACTGTTCAATACGGTAGATACCAATTCTGGTGCGTCCGGAATAAGGAACTCGAAATTACCTAAAAAGCAAAATAAAGAAAGAAATTACAATTTGCAGTGGATGTAACAAATTTCTTCAAACTGAATGTCGATGTCTGATCAACAATTTGAAACATACGGTAGATTGTAAATATTGCCAAAACAGCATTACGCCGAACATAAGCATGCCGGTGTTCGAGACATGAACGAATTGCAGGCATAAGAGGTTCCAAAAGTTCTGGTTCGCGAAGTTTGCATAAAAATCTGTTATAAAAAAATTTATTACATTCGCAGCAATTTTTTACAATGAAAAAGTACCAAACTATTCTTCTTCATACTAACAAGAGGTTTATATCAGCGACATGACGAGATCGATAGCGACATGACGCGCTGGGTATTGAGATCCGCAACAGATTTTAAGTCTTACAGGCTACCAGTAAAAGTTGAATATCAGTGACTGATACCGGCAAAAAGAAGACAACAACTGGTTTGGCACGCAAAATAGTAATATGAGAATAAAAAACATATGATACCACGGAAATAAAAGGCCTAGGTAAATTGTGGTGATTAACTGTATCTTGATCATATAGAAAATACTATAAAACAGAAATAAAACAATTTCGACCATGCTAAATAATAAAGTAAAGCAGTTTACCGTAGTGTGGATCCTCGAATGAATTCATTAGGATGTTGCAAGTCTTTGCGGTACGCATCGCATACTAATATCATTTCATGTAGCAATTTACCATCTGATGCTGTCTGAATAATTCTTTTGAAATATAAAGGAACCACACTTTAATATTATAGGATTAATATTATACAAAACTCATCTACCATGTACATGAGATCAAAAATTCACCGGTAGTGATAAACTACCCCTTTCACAAAACTTTACCATCAATCTTTGAATGTTTAAATTATCAAACATTAACGCTGACCGAAAGCAATGTAAAAAGACACAATTTACCTTTGGAACGATCTCGAAAAACAAAAGAAGGAGCTTCTTGATTGTGTGGTCAGACGTGGGCAAACAAAATCGAATCACTTGCATCATCATACCCTGCCCTATCTTTTCTCCGTTCATTATCATCATAATAAGTTTCTTCAGTGCATCTGTTTTTGCTTTAACGTCACCTGCAGTGAAAAAAAAAACAGTTCCTTGTGGTAAGGAAGGTAAAAATACGTTGGACCAGGAATAGCAAGTGAAAATTTACAAAAGTATTAAAACTAACACCATCATCATCTTTATTAGTACCATTACTACTTTACTCTCATACATTACCATAATCACGTCACCAATGACTGCTGCCATCCTCATTATTATTCCGATTATGGACTCTAAATGGGAAAAAATTGACCTTTTTCGAATTTCTCTTTCAGTTGTACTTCACTTGGTATTTCAAAATCGCTTGGTACATGAATCAATGTATAACATGGCAACTCTCCTGACGACATTTTTGTTCACCACTGCAATAACGTTCATTACATAACCTACCACGTCAAGTTCCGCACTTCGATGCGTAATCCCTCCTGCATGAGAATTACACAACACGGACCTCACCTTGTGCCAAACCCTGCTAAATGGAGAAAGCCTATTCAGGACACGAACCCATTATCAAATGGTAAAATCAAATCTTGTTAAGTGATGAATGACAGAGGAGTTCGACGTGAGCAGATGTGCCAAAGTGCCTTGCACAGATAATTTATCTAATTGGATAGGTGTCGATTTCACGCGTCGAATAAAAATGAGCATAAGAAGCACCACGAAATAACGCTAACCTAGAAATAACGCTAGCTTCACGTAACTTGCACCCTTCATGAAACGCTTCAAATCGTAACGGCGTTGCATCAAAAATCGTTCCTCGCATTTCAAGAAAATGTGTGTGGAGTTGCACGTAACACGTTGCTGTAACTTTTAGACCCGCGTGTATAGTTTGTACTGTATTTTTGCATTACATCGTTGACTTTTATTGATTCTTTATGTCTTCACCGTCTCTATGTCATTACTTCCTGCGTCTTATGCCTTAATTTTTGCGTAAATGGTATGGAAGAGTATCTTAAGAACCCAGATGCACTCTATCTTCTGGCCTCTTCAATCGTATACATTTCTATTTCAGTAATTTGCTTAAATTAGGAATAGTTTACTGTATGTACAGAGTGCAGACGACCAACATTCGTTGAACGAATGGCAGCTGCTGCATCCGAATGTGTTTCTGTGAGTTTTCTCAATTATGTCCACTTTGAAATCCATTTTTTGAAGTGGATAGTGTATCAAGCATAAATTGTCAGGATTAAGGATAAGGAATTATTAGGTAGGTGAGAATATCTGAAGTGAAGGAATAATTTAATCACATACTGGCAGACATAATACAGAATTGTTAATTCAAATGTTATATGATTTAGCTTATTAGTATTTAGATCGAATCGACATATGTATATTTCGGGACACTGAAACTTCGAGTAGTAAAGCCAACTGTTGTGCATATAAATCATATCATTATTAGTGTATACGATGTGAATAATGCACAGAGGCTTTCTATACAGATTGCCTCTAAACATATATGTAAGGCATTGGTAAGTCACTTTTGCATAAGTACTCTATCCGTTTTTAACGATGATATAGAAGTTTGTAATAGAAAAAATATTGATAATTTGTAAAAAATTGCAAGTGTTGAAAAACATTAAATGGAAAGATTAATAAATTAAAGTGACATTTGGATTATTTTCGTTATTATAAAATTTTTTCTGATGCTTGTAGCTGTGTCAGAGTGGCCAACACAAAGCAGTAGCCTTTTTGGTTAACCGATTCTGTGCTGGCAAAATCCGAGAAACACTACACATCGCAGCAGTGCCCGAAGCAACGATCGGAAAGAGTACTCCTTACTTTGATTCGGAAAGTGCACGTGTTTGCCAGAGGTATATTCAGTTTGAAAGTGCTTAAAAGATATGGAGCAAAACCTGAAGATTTTTTGTTTCCATTTTGCTGTTTATTCTTTTCCTTTTTATCTCAAGTAGCTTTTCGCCACATGAAGTGCTGCCGAACTTTCTTTCCGTGTGGGAATTTATTGTGTCAAATAAAGTAATGAACTTTGTTCTGAAAGGGAAGAAAATGGAAACTGCTTTCGTTTGATTTACTTTAAAATACAGTTTCAAGTTAGACCAAGATTCGAGATGTTTTACAATTAAAACATCAGATTTAAAAAAAGCCGTATCAACTTAAGGATTTTCTTAAGATACATACTGGTTGATATAACGAGATGTACTAAGGACGATATGGATTTATTAAAGCGGGTTTTGCGTTTAGTAGAAGAAACGAGGTTACTTTTCAAGGCTCAAAGTATTGCGCAGGGAGTGGTTATAAATGCATCATCAGGAAGCTTTTTTGGTAATTTTTGTTTTCTTTCTTCATTATTTGGTTTTGAAAAAGGAATTCTTGACAAAATTTGACATCATGCTGCTCTATACAAAGTACATTACAAAGTCGACAAAATTTGCAAGGCTTTTTAATACTTTATGCGGAAGTCATTGTAATATGTTAAAGTTTTCTGCACCGTTTTATGTTTAGATTTAGAACATTTCTAAAACCGTTGAAAGTCATGTTTGATCGTTGACATTTACTTAAACTTATGTACTTGCAACTGTTGTTTAAACTCTCTCAAGTTTTGTGAAATGGGACTATTTGGTTAATAATGCAAACATGTTTGATGTGCAGGAGACATGGATGAAAGTGATTTCGTTACTCTGATGCGAGATATTGGATTGAATGTGAGACAAGTACCGGGAACTCTACCCAATCTGACATCACGCCTAATTGACAGTAGTGCATCCAATGACATCTCTACAGATGCTCCTTTACAGCCATTACAAATGTTTTCTCAGAAGCAATCCGACATATGTGTCAGTAGTCGACGACCGCTATCAGCTGTAAATTTCCTTATTATGAAAATCTAGGAGATTCAATTAAGATAGTCTGGAGATTTTGTGTAAGTTCAGTGATGGTAATCCAAGAAGTGCTATTTATTCCTTTTGAAAAATAAAAATTATGACAGTTACAGTTATATTGGTGTTTTACCAGCGCTTAACAGTGAAATGAATATTATTAACAAAATCTAGGTCTAAGCGAGTTGGGAAAGGAGTTACTACTTGGCAAAGACTTCTCAATCCAATTTATAAAACTATGTTAGTACAATTCACACTCTTCTGAGAGTTTGCGATTTGTGTAGTTTTGACCGTGATCAAAACAGGAAAATTCTTTCAGATTCGCTCACAAGAAATTATCAAACCACCAGATGTTCAGCAGCATAGAAGCATCACATACCATCCGTCTAACCCAACGTGTGTTGTGCAGCATCGTCCAATCACCGTTAATATTGTGCGTGTAGTACAACCTCGATGCAGTTCATCGTCATTTGGTTCTTCCAGTGTGGTTGTAAGTTTCCTTTAATTTTTCTGTCATTTCCTTCCTTTTCTTGGACTAAGGAAATTTATCGCGGTTGTTATTAATTTTCGCGATTCTTATTAATAAAAAATATTCTCAGATTCTGAGAATAAAGTCGGTCGAACAGCTTTAACTAATAATCGCGATAAATTAATACCTAGTTAAGTTGTAAGGGTATCTTATAACTCAGATAGTAATTTAAGAGAGATTTTCTAGCTGACTTGAATAAGCATGCAATAATTTTTAGTTACAGCCGTTTCTGATAAATTGTGAGGATGTTTGACCCTTGCCGTGAATAATTCGTAGAATTAAAAATGTAAATTATAACTCAATCAGACTTGTTAAGGTGTCTCACACACGTAATTCTGTCATAGTTCAGCCAGTTACGGCGTCAAAAAGTGCACGAATTGTTGGCCGGTCACCCTCTAAAAAGATCTCAGTTTTAACGCACACGGGTATACAGTCACGAACCATCAAGCGGGAAGTAAGTGTTTCTGAACTGTCATTAAGTGGTACATCCAACGAACCGTCAACATCACGATATGGAATGCCACTGGAATCGAAAATAACGAATCAACGATCTAAGCGAATAGTACATGTTATTGATGATGACGACGACGAAGGTGGTCCTGTATGTCTCTATATTATTTCCATATTATTTATAGGAAAACAATAACATTCATTTTGAGGAAACATGAAAAGTTGAACGTAAGGTAATTGCTTATGCAATGTACAATTTTTTATCGTTGTATCTGTTATTTTTTTTAAACAAAGTCATCGATATTTAATTCTAAAATTATATTTTTTAAAAACTCTCAATTATCTTTTATTATTTTACTTGTAGTTAAAGAATTTTTTTTTAGGTTTATGACAGTTTTTAGTTTTTAGTTAAGAAATGTGCTACGTGAAAGTCTTGCATTTTTCAACTTTTACACTGAAGTTTTGAACTTTTAGCTTAATTCAGCGGATCCACTTCACTGTTTTAGTTAATATTAATTTCTCCTTTAAACAATGAATCAGCCCAGCAAATTATACTAAGTTCACTTATCATAATCTTTTTGTATCAGATGAGAAAAAACTGTGACTCTTCCTGGTTGCATTAGATTGAGTTTCACGTACTAATTGCCCAATTTCATCTTTAAGCTTACCGACAAGAAGTTATCATAATTTTGCTAAACATAATTCATTCCTTATCACAAAAATTTGTAGATTTTAGAAGATTGGACTTCATGTGTGAGTCCGAAACTGACGACTATGTAATGATTCTGAAATTTAAGCAGCAGGGAAATTTGATTTTAACTGTTGTACAATCGCAGAATCAGATGAATTTCAACTGTATATGGGGAATTAATCATATTTATTCCAGTTAAAACTTCCAAAGGGTCCAAAATTGGATTTGTTATTAAATTATCCCCGTGACCAGCCAACGATATCGATTCGCTATGCCGATGTGGAGTATTTGAGACCAAACGAGATGTTAAATGATACAATCATAGAATTTTATTTGAAATACATACAGATGGAGTTAGTATCATCAGAGAGGTAAACGAATAGAATTTTTTTATATTCGTTTTTTAATAATTTATTTGCATTATTTTACTCCTATGATTGTAATGACCGGGGAAAGTTGTTTTAAAACAAATTTAATCCTTGTTTGTGAATTTGACATCACCCGATAATACTTTCAGGCTTCTTATAAGTTTGTGCTTTTTTCCAGGCGTTCGTCCATTTTTATATTCAACCCTTTTTTTTATTCTCGATTAACACAAACACCACCAGGCGGCTCCGGCGTAATTCGTACCACTTCTTCCCGCTCAAAATGGGTCAGTTTGTTGATAAAAAATCATACGCATAAATTATGGTTATATAACTCAAACTTAGTTTGTTTGTCACTAAAAATCATTGGTAGGACTTTGACACGGAAAATTTTTACTGTATTAGGAAAAGAGGAAGCTAATCATTGCACAATACATACATAAATAAATCAAACAAATTTGGAAATAGTGCTGTTGCTCTGAGAATAAGATTTTATTTTTGTATTCTTTGTTATATCGCTGCTTCATAGAGTCTTCATTATTATTGTGTCCTTTATCAGATTGCCGAAAATTATAAAGGAGTGCGAACATGGACCAAAAATGTGGACATTTTTAGTGCTGATTATATCATTGTCCCAATTGTTGAAGATATTCATTGGTTAGCCTTTTTTCTCGAGATTTACCTGAATTAAATATAACCTTCCAATAGCAGATTCATAATGTTAACTTTTACTAAAAACTCTGCTAATTAATAAATAACGAAATCGGAGATAATATCAAGTGGTTTTTCTTAAAATAATCAACTGGGATTTGTACGTTATGTTTTGTTAACACAGCAGATTTAAAATATTGATGTTAACAATTTCTACTTACAGGTATTTAGCTATAATTACTTTCCCTCGATATTCTATTGTGAATCATGCGCCGGAAACAACGAATTGTAAGAAAGGTGATACCTTACCAAAAAGGCTAAGGAAAACATATATTATTTTACTGGATTCATTGGCCGACGCCAACGATATGAAGAGGTAGGAATATGAATATTATTGTACAAATGTTAAAAGTCCTTATATAAACCAAATCCAACACCATATTGAAATTAAGATAATGGGCAAGCTCATTTAAATAAGGTGCCAGTTCCCTTTAACGTTGTTGAAAATAAGTTGCAGAAAATTAACAGTTCCTGTTCTGAGAGAGTATCTTGTCTGCGAATATGAAGATAAAAGGAAATTGAAGGACGGAGATACAAAGTACTTTGCGAAAGAATTAATTGAAAAGGTGAAATTTTCTATGCATATTTAACTTTTTTTGGCATTATTTCTCGGTTTGTGGCACACAGTTTCAAAGTTTAATATTTTGTAAATTTCAAGTTATTCGTCTACATACTTCAGATCGTGCCTTTTCCTGTTCCTCAGCAAAGGAACTATACAGACTGTGGACTATTTCTTCTGAAATTTGCGGAATGTTTCTTGTTAAAACCTCCTTCTGTAAGTATCCTCTGAATTTAAACAGCATAAAATGAACAATGTTTTCTAAAGTTGTAAGATGTAAATCATTTCTTCTCATTAGTGAAAACCATACTTAGAATAGTTTATAAAAGCTCATAAGACATTGATGCTACTATTTTCAAAAAAACATTACTTATTTAGATAGTAGTTATATTTTCAGTGGAGGTTGTTTTAGATATTTAATAGTCTCTGTAGAACAAAATCAGCGTTATAAGTATTTTTTTAAGTTTATAACTCGAAGTGATTCATTTCGACGGTGGTATCCAAACTTTACAATCCGAGGTATGAGGAGGGCAATTCTTACGAAGCTAAAATCAGCATGTGATGAAGAAGCATGGCAAGCTTATGAGCAATATTCTAGAAATCGCGACGTAAACAAAAAATCGGTTGAAGACATCCTTCTAAAGCAATCAGCTCACAGCCGCTCATGTCGGTTATTAAACAAATTAAACATTTATTGGTGGTTTTTGCTTTTTTGTTGGCAGGATCATGCTCTAAGACTCCATCCGTGACACAGTGAAGTTGCTCCCGCAAATATTTAATATCAAGATATGTTTTTTTTGTTTAATCCTTTTTCCTTCATCATTTCAATACTAATTACAATTACAGCATCACCAGTACCAAGGCGGCGAACACTAAGTACTGGAGATTGTGATGTAGGTTGGAGTGGACATTTTGGTCGGAGACGGTCACTTCCTGCTCGTCTTTCTTACTGATCTTTTTTGCTTCTTCTTTTCAAATTTATATGATCATGATACATTAATGTGGAAGACCAGTGACGTCCCTTTTTTAAACTAGTATGCAGGTTTTCGGTGTGCCAATGAATGATTACTTACTGTTCATGTTATTCGAATTTGTTTTGCAAGAAGCAAATGGTAATGTATTCAAAGAACTCCCAAGACACCTGACTACTGTTAAGGTAGGAATCTTAAAGTTATGAGGATAAAGAAAATTGAATATAGGACACAAAAATGTTTATTAATAAGAGAAAAGAATTTATTTAATAAGAAAAGACAGGTGTTGATCACTGTGAACTATCTGAATAAGTCACATTTTTAAAAATGGGATTAAAGAGCTTCAAAATTATTGAAGTGATGGGAGATTGCTTATGTTACTTTTTTTTTAATTTAGAAAAGTTTTTTTTAATGGTAGTTTTTTAGATTAGATTTTTTAATCTAATTATCATTTGCTCTGCAATCATTAGTGGATGGAAATGTTAGCTTAGGCAATGAGAATAAATTGTATATTCTGAAATGAGCGGTGGATGCTAAAAAAGTGCTTAGAAAAAGAATGTTAGAAGAAATAAAATTGACAGAATGAATTGTTAAAAAATGTGCTTTGCTTTTTAATTTGTAAAAAATTTTCTCTGTTCAACTTTTTCAAACATTCTTAATTTGTTGTCAATAGTCAGTGCGGCAGCAGTTTTATTGGATTCATTAAAATGTTGTTGATTGTGTTTCTTAATAGTTGATTTCTACAACGTTTTTCGTTGGTTCCATATTAAAACAGCATGTAATGGTAGCCAACCGTTAGAACATTTTCATTGAGTTTCCAGAATTTTATAAGGTAATTTGTGCGAAGCGAGCTACCAAATGATTTCGTAATTGAGGTAGACGAATCTGAAACTTATTTCTCTAACTCAAGTTGCCATTTCTCGGTGGAGTTCGGGAAGTATCACGTTTTCAGGATTAGTGTTTTCGTGGGGTTGTTTATTCGGCTATTCATCATGTCTATTATGAGTTATACTGGTGGCACTATTCTGGCAATGGCAGGAAATGACTGCGTTTGTATTGCTTCTGATTTGCGACTTGGTGAGCAGATGACCACAGTTGCTACGAATATGAAAAAGGTTATTTCTTCCAACATTTACGGAGTACCACTCATTTCGGGATCATATTCTTTTCGGAGTTTGCAGATGGAAATGGCGGAGATTTCAGGAATCGGTGACAGTCAATTTGGATTTCATTTCTTTTAACAAAATTTAATTTTTCCACATTGCAGGTGCATAAATTGGGCGAAAAAGTTTATATTGGCTTAGGTGGATTCCATTCGGATGCTAAAACAGTTCTTGACAAAATCACTTTTCGGAAAAACCTATACGAATTAAGGGAGAATCGGAAAATAAAGCCTGAAGTAAGCATAGATTATAAATTCGACAGTAATGTAGTCTCTGCAATTAGTGAAGATTAAATAAGAGGAAGAGGTGGGGAGGGTGGCCGCTAACATAAAAAAGAAATTTAAATATCGAGAGGTATGTACTTTAATCCATAATTATTTTAAGGTAGCAGCTGTGATGGTATCGAATCTGTTGTACCAGCATCGATTTGGTGGCTATTTTACAGAACCACTTATAGCAGGTCTCGACCCGACGACCAATAAACCGTACATTTGTGCCATGGATACTATAGGTTGCATCTCCGCCCCTAATGACTTCGTTGCCGTAGGAACGGGGACTGAATATTTGTTGGGCGTCTGCGAAGGTTATACATTACGTGGATTTTCACCTTATCCTTGATATATTATATCCATGTTGCGACCACCATATGAAATCGCTTGAATGCCCTCTTTTCTGCTTTATTATGAATTGCAGGATATTTACTTAGGAATTCTTCATGGGCTGATTTTAAACTTTATTGGAACTTCAGGGTTCTGGAAAGAAGGAATGAGTTCTGATGAATTATTCGAGGCAACAGCGCAGTCAATGCTGTCTGCAATGGAACGCGACGCCGCTTCCGGTTGGGGTGTGATCGTTTATACAATAACTAAAGATAAAGTTAATGTAAAAACTATTAAAGCTAGAATGGACTAAAGCTATAGATTTTGCAGTTCTTCCTTGCTTTTTCTTAAAACCTGAAGAACTTGCAAGATTTATTGTTTTTAATGTTTATGGTAAGGGCACATTCCAGCCGTATACTTTATATATGGGCTTTTAGAAATAGTTCATGATACCAGCCAAAAGTTTGCAAATCGGGGTGATTCTTATATACTTGTTCAATTGACGCTTAATGTGGAGAAAACTTTTCGAGGCTGTTGTTTGGTTTTCTTCTATTGTATTTTATTTAATTTTTATGCATCGTTTAAACACGTATTGATTTTATGACAGCGAATAAACCATATAAGAAAAAAATTTCCATCAAACGTAGTGTTTTGTGAAAGCAAAAAATGGGATAATTTAGTACGGATAAAAAAAGCCTCTAGTCTCCACTTTCCTGAACGATTCCCGGCAAACCATCAAAATCATTCGTTAATCACCATAGCAGTATCACCTGCTACTTCAACAACAGAAATTCGGTTGCTTCTGCTTTGTAATGAGCGTGTTCTAATGACAGTTATGTGGTCATTTGGCCTGGATATGGGTCGGGGCGACTTTTCCGCATCAAAAACTGTATTTTCCTCCTCATATCTTCGTTAATAATAGCCCTTGAGATTTCTCTAGACAATTCATTCCGCTGCATGTACGGTTTTCGATAATACCGCGTTTTTCGTAGAATATCTAGTAAACCTTCATTGTTCATTAACCTGGAATGGAATACAATTACAACCGCATCATACACGAAACAGCACAAAAAAAGCAGACTTCGTATTCAAAATAGCAGGGAAATGTTCGTATTCCTTGAAAAGCAGTGAAACTTCCTACGTTCCAGGTAATTATTTGTGAAAGCATTAATGAAGAAAAAAAGTCTAGAAATCTGAAACTTCTCCCGTGTGTGATATAAATCCAAAATGGATTTTTCTCATAACACTCATTTCAGGAAGTCTGTTTATATATATATATATATATATATATATATATATATATATATATATATATATATATATATATTCAACAACAACACATTTACAGCCGAAGATAAAAGAAAAATAAAAGAAACCTGTTAAGCAAGTGGAAAGCTGCTGTAACATCGTTGTTCACGACTAGAACCGTCTTGTTGAGGAATCGCGGATGTGCGTGATGAATATTCCAGAACAGTTTTACACCGAAGGGTTGTTTTAGTGTTCCTCGCCAACACCGCACCATTCTAGAACAAAATTTGATACTGGGAGGAGGAATAGCTGATAGAACAACGGCCGCATTATACCCAAACGTGCCCCGGCCTGCACCTGACTCTTCCGTAACACTGAAGTTACGATGATTGGTCACTGCGCAAATTTGCAAACTAAACTTAGTGGAATCTCATCTCTGTTAGCTTTAAAGTGGTGGAAGAACTCTTCCTTACTCCATGAAATGAGTAGAATTAATTAGAGAATTTAAAGATATTCGAAAAGATGATTTTTCTTGGGATGCAAAATGTTGCTTACATAAGATCAATTTAGAAAAAATACACCCCAAAATTCCATGGATGATTGAATCCACGCTGAACCGGGCCTCTTTTGATCTTACATTTTAAGCATTTTAATGCTTATTTGAATCGTTCGAAATGATTCCATGCTATTTCGACACCAATTTCTCACTTTCTCCCTATACTACTTCCGTCAAAATTCATATTTTTAATTATCTAGCAAACTGCAACAGCTTCATAGTTTGCTTCTAATTCCACTCCAACTGCATAAAGTTCCCAGTTCTTACTGCATGACATACAAATACCTCTGTGATGTGCTTATTAATAACTACAAAGAGTGCGATTATTACTCTTTAATCCTTCTTCCTATTTCATCTAAAATTACAAGTACAACGAGACCTTTTTTCACCGCTCTAACACAGCGCGTCAGTCTATATATATCACTTGCTAAGCCTGAGCTGTTCCATCCATATCTTTCTCATCCGTAAACATCTTCCCATGCTCATCTCCTCTTTCAATCCTCACTTTCATAATCGTCAAATCACTTACCCTGCGGCTATCCATCTTCCAACACTATTTGCGGGGGTCAATTCATTTATTCATTAATTTCGGATTCCAACAAATGTTGCTAATGTTTCCGCTATTCTTAGAAAAAAAGTGAAAGTTCGTTACACAATAAAATAGGAAATATGTGTCGAGATGTTGAAATATGAGTAGTTTGTTGACAATTGAATTACCCAGTCGATAATTAAAACAATTTGTCACACTTTCTTTCTTTTTCCAACCTCACGTACTTCCTACTTCGATTTGCTCGACTGCTTGTTATGCTGACAAATGATTGAGTGGTCAACGATTCGTAGAAGTGTGTTAGATCTTGTTAGAAGAATCGTTGTAACAACCGAACAATGTAGTTAACTTCTTTTACCGTTCAAAGAAGCGTATCCGCTTGATTTCATTTACATTTTGTATATTTTGACCTTCGAAGTGACTAATCCCATTTCTGCTCCCATTACATTTACAGTCAGTTTATTTCATGTTGAATTAGTTCAGTTCTAATTTTTGCCCTCTCATTCATCCATCGTGCTACGCAACAGTTGTTTGTTGTTCCTGTTAGTTTCTTGAACTTAAAATATGGATCGCGGATCCTACGTCCTGAAGATGTCCTGAAGAAATGTGTCTTCTGTCCTTTCAGCAGTCGTAGTTACTATTTTGGTTTCTTTAAACACTACCTCAACTATAATTTAAAAATCTCCCCAACGGTAGCTGTGATTTTTTAACTATCCAATGTCGCTTTCAGAAAATTGAAAGCTTTCTCCACAATTCATCGGAAATATAAACAGTTTATTTTCAACCAATCAGTTGTTTGGTACATTTCAGTTATATTGATTTCTCGGGCATCACTTTTCAATTCGCTTCTTGTTTTCGTTTATTTTAGTTCGTCGTGATAATTAAACACACACACACACACACACACACACACACACACGACGCACACACACATACACACACACATACACATTACACCTATGACATCACAAAGTATTGAATCAAAATGAACAATTCCAGTCAGAACAACTCTCCTTCATGTGATGCACTACATAATTGGGGCATGAGTGCATGTCTGTCCATGATGACAAATGTGCCAATACATACGTAGGTGACGCAATGCGTTAGACAGGTCCTCCAAGGCGGTAAGGTCTTTTAAGTCTGTGACAGATAGCTTCTATGAAGCTTTCATTCCAGCTCAGCTCACCAAGTATTGATAGTGTGAAGTCAGTTTTGCTGTTTTGCCGTTTTTCTCACAACCTTCCGATACCTCGACGTAGATGTTTTTTCTAATGAGATAGGTTAATTGGAAATTTTCTTGTGTTGCAGTTTTTTATAGTTGCATTAGCGTATCATTTAATGCAATTTAGCTTTTGAAAAATAAATACGTTTCAAGTAATAAGAGTGAAATGAATTTATTTTTCCCAAGTTAATTATATTAATTAATAAGAGTGAAGTGGTAAATTAGCTGGAAATTTATTAAAAAATGGATAATGTGAATTTGAAAATAATGGCACATAATCGAAGATTTAAATTGGAGAAAAGTGAGAAGGTACAAGAAATTGGTTGGGTTAATATGTTTCTAAGAGATTGGATCATCTGACATTTGGAAGAATGCAGTAATTTTAACATGAAATTCTTCAATTCTGTAGTTTTTACTAATTAAAACAATGAAAATATCATTATGGTAGCGATGAACACAACACTCTTACTTTCCGCCGAATCTTTTGCACGTTTCCGCCGATCGAAATGGAGTAATTTACACAGTTGGCATTACTAAACGGAACTGTTGGAATGCGTTAGTTTTAAAAGCTTTTGAGAATGCATAGCTACAGAAGATACGTCGTGAGAGAAGTAGACTGTTAATGTTTCTTAGTCTTTTGGAATTCACAGAAAAAACTTTTCGGTAATCTTTCAGCAAGTTGCTTTAAAGTCCAAATGCACTGCTATGATTTTCCATTTCGTTTCACTTAGAAACACTGAAACTTTTCAGAAAGGTAAATCCGAGAAACATAAAACTGTTTCGTTGAAAGAAACTGATCAAACAGTAGCTTCTGAATAGGGGCAAAATAGAAGACAAGGCATGAACAAATGGTTGAAGTGCTGAAAGACAGGTAAGTTGTTGTGTATGCTTTGTCTTTTGTATCTCCGAATTCCTTGCAAAAGAGAAAGTACCACGAATTCTGATGGATAATTCTTAAAGTTCTCGGTCGCATATGAATGAATGATTGGTAGGAGTGAAAGCGAATAATCCGAAATAATATTTCAATTTAAGCGAGTATTTTACGATTCCATTTTCAAGTCTTTCATGTTATGGTAAAATATGTTTTTTTTTTTAATTAAATACTGATAAGGTTGTGAAACTTGATGAATTGAAAAAGTGGAAGCGGCAAAGTTGCTGCTACAGTCAGTTGTATTCTCAAAAATGTTGTTTTTTTTACCAGTTCGGAAGGCTGATAACCGGTCTTCTCTATGTAGGGATCAAGACACTTGAAATGATTAGGACTTCAATTATTGTGATTGTGATTGTAAACAAGCGCCCGTCTGTTTCTGCTGCATTTCGATTTGAATTGAAATCATCAATCTTTATTTACTTTTTTGTTGGGATGTATTTTAAAGAATGTGGAAATAAGGGAGGAAGGAAGTAGTATAATTGGCTGTTTTCATTATCAAACACCATCCTCCACACTGCAAAGATAATAGTGAAAAATGAAACGAAAAATACCTTCCCTACCCTGGAATGAATAAGTCATGTGCTACACGTGGATGAGTTAAATTGGAATTATTTGTTCAGATGGTTTGGAGATTTATTCCCACGTATATGTATGAGATTCATTATAAGTGACCGATATTACAGTGTCTTTTTGGACTGAGAAGATTTGGACTGGTCGAATGTAATCACTCAATCTCCCTCTCACAGTCAACACTAAAGCATGCAGATCTTCGGTGGAAGTGAGTTCAGAACATCTGCTCCTTGACTTCGGTGCAGTCCTCTTACCTTATTCTCGCAATCATCCTCTCTCTGACAACGATGGATGCATTAGCCTTATGCATCGGAAAATTTCGAAGGGCGCTTTTCCTCCTCACTTTCATCACCCAATCAATACTATAAGAATTAAGCTAGTGCACAGAGCAATTGAACGAATCGTTCTTTTTCTTGACATTTTTAGGCACGGTGGACTCCTCTGCACTGCACTGACAAACATGGCTAGAGGAAGAGCAAGTGACGAGTTCTCAGTGTATAACCCTAATTTTTGAATGAAATGATGCTGAATGCTTCAAAAAAAAGATCCTCTTTGCAGTACCTCTCAAAATAATGAATAGTTAGTTGCATGTGCTGGGTAATTTGACAAGCCTCACTTGGGACAGGAAAATCCTTCGATCATGCACTTCGATTAATAATTCATGAAGTTTCCGCCACTTTTGCAAGTTTTATTTGAAAATAATCAATTTTGCACTTTTTTTTGTTTAGCAACCTTCCTCTTTTCCATTGAAATTACTTCTGCTTCGTCTACTTCTTGCATGTGTACTAAAAATAGGCTACCCCTTTGCTGCATCAAAGTTGCCTTAAGTACAGACGTTAGATTACTCCACGCTTAATTTCATCAACCATAGGGATGAGAAAGGATGGACTGGGAGAAGTGTTTGGGAAGAGAAAATGATATTTAACTTCAGCAAATATTAATTTTTTTTTGTTTTGAAATGTATCTATCGTAAATTTGCACAAACGAACGGTGCGAATCAACTTTCTTCACTTATTGTCCTATTGCACTGTGCAGCCTTTCCCTTGCATCATACCATATGGTGTGCACTTGATGGCTACCACAAAACACAACTACTTCCTTCCATCTTATAAATTTTGGTCACTTTCTTTGAGGTTTTCTAATTCAGTTGAAATTTTCCTACTATTCATCATTTTGATGAGTACATCCGAGCATCTCATTGCTTTAACTTAAACCAGCGAGTTTTTTAAAAGAGACTATGAAATATGCATCACTTTCATTTTCATATCTCTTTATTCAGTAAATTAACGCTATTAAGTGAAAAAAACGAGCGCTCGAAGTTTTTCCATCACAACAAATCGTCCTTTTAAGATACATATATATATATATATATATATATATATATATATATATATATATATATATATATATATATATATATATATATATATATATATATATATATATATATATATATATATATATATATATATATATATACAAAGATTGGGAGACAATTGCTCAGCTTGTCTATTTGCGTAAACAGCGAAAGCTTATTTGATTAGAGATCGAAAGCAATTAAATTGTAGCTGTAGTTAGTTGTCCCATGCAACACCGTTCCAAGGCTATCAACGATCAACAGCAATTAAGTGACGCTCGTAGCATGTTGAAGAACAAAGGAACCAAATCAATTATAGCAGCATGCGCCATTTCGCGTGCTCGAAGCGATAGACCAGTGAAGCCATGATAATCTCATCCTAAGAGATCGAGATGTGTGGTAGAGCAGTATGTTGTCCTCTCTGATGATCGGATTGCGGCTATGTGGATGGCAATTTTCACTCTATAGAACTGCGCGCTCTCAATGATTCGATAGCTATTGGCAGATGACATCTGTTCATTCATACTGTTTTCTTGAACAAATGTCATCCGCTCAAACATTTTGCGAATGTTTTATGTGTTTAGTGTGAGTGAAGGCAGCGATGTAGTTTGTTTTAACTTCTTTGAGTGCTTTGAAATGTCACAACTATTTTCTCATAAATGCTATAAGAGATCGAGCAGTCGTAGGAATGTTTCTGCAAAAGTGTGAAAATTTCAACACTGTTTGCAAACTTAAGCGACGCATGAAAAAAATCAGTCAACAAGCTTGCTGTTCCGAAAACTTCTCTCCATTCCTTCCTTCAATAGTTTTTTCTCTTCTCTTTCTGCGAACTGCTTCCGTAACATTTACAATGTGTCTATTCGAAGGCAAGTGGTATTATTAATTTCAGTTCATATTCGCAAAGATCATCCAATAAAAGAGGAAGCGGTTAAACTTTGCAAATGACAACGGAATGGTGTATTTTAAAACACTTACTGGAGAACAATATTCCCTCAATATTTCCTGTTACTGATATCTATTTTATTTTGTAACGGAACGATGTCACTTGTTATAAGGTAAGAAATCTTCTAAAGTCTTAGTACATCAGCAATAGCTACTGTGATACGTTTGTCTGGTTGTCACATGCGTATATCGCGTGGCGAACATCAACAAGATTTTTCTTTAAATTTATTTTTCCAACTGCTTTCAGCTTTGCCTTTGTTTCATGAATGTATTACAGTTCTAGGTTCTAAGGTACATTCTATCCTGCCTTTCATTTTCCTTCCTCTACCGAAGCTCAAGCAGCTAACACTTGGCTAGTGAAGGCACGAAATGTAGATATTAATGGAGGGATTTTGAAGAAGCCACTAATTTTTGATTTCTCCTTATATCATCCATTCCAAGCAACTTCAAGTATTTTTTTTTCACTTGAAAACTTTCGAATATCAACTTCTAACTTCAATACCTTCACAGGCTACATGTTCTCAATGAAAGCAAAGCTCTTCATTTCTTCTTCCACCTCCTCTTCAACGCTATTTAATCGTTATCTCTAGCGCCCTCAATCTTTACCTGTCCATTTACTTTACAATCTCTGCATTACTAATCCTCTACAAAGAGTGCATTCTCGTTCACTGTTGTTCCTTCTGTCTCGACGAAAACAATCTATACACGTGGAATTCCTTGAGTAACTGCTGTTCGGCTCTCATGCTGCGCATGCACGACGGGTTCGGATGTCAATATGAGAAATCTGGAATATGGAGAATGTGTTTTTGCAAGATATCGAGTGGGAGGCGAAGAGTGTTGAGTATTCTACTCCGAATGTCGAATTTATCATCTAATTGGATTTCATCATTAGCCAGCAGCTCCACCTTCTTGTTTTATTTCAATTTCAATGAAGCATCAGTTTTTTGTTAATTTCAATTTCGTTGCGATAGCAGTCTGACTATATAATTTTGAGTTTTAGGGGAAACAAGAGAATGAAATCAGGCACCTCGCGATTGTTCGAACTTCAGCCTGATCCGTACGACACTACGCAGAAGCGATTTTTCCGGGTTTGTTTGTTTGCCGATGTCAAGAATGCTTCAGAACTAAGACAAGCACTGGTAGATGGATCAATCGATGCTGCTTTGATTAGACCTGAACTGGTAAGGGCTAGTCGAATCGAACTTAAATTGGATGGTTAAATTTGTTCGGCTTGACGGAATTTGGAAAAATTCTACACCAAATGGCTATAAAGGTTTTTACTGATTCAGTAATGTTACTGTTTTGAACTGATGAATGAGAATAATAAGTCCGATAAACGTCTTTTAATAGCCAATAGGACCTGTAAAAGCATTCATTACCGAGAAAAATCGAAATGACATGGTAATTAGCAGACACAGTATAAGAACATATGTAAAGTTTAGTGGTTGTTTATTGAGTAATTGATTACTTAGATCCTAATACCACCGTAAAAAGCATATTCCTATTCCTAATACTTCGAAAAAAAACGTATTCCTAATGTCGAGATGCTGTTGTCTTCTTACTAAGCTGCCATTAAACTTTATGGAACTCGTCTTCTACATTTTGCTAGTCGACGTTGTTGCTGTCAGTCGAATAAATTTGTGAATGCACTAATTCCCCTTCTATTTTCCTCCTACACTAATTTTCCACTACTCAATACTGATAGCTTATGTGAAAACTCTCTCTTCTGAATCCAACCACTTCTTATCATGGTTGTGGTGGCTGTGTTTCAATTTGATGAACGTGCTTAGCGACGGTTCTATTTGCTTCATGTAAATAAGACATCCATATTATACACTTTGGGAATTTACTATCTGCACTATGTACAAGTTGTCGGCAGAAATATTCGCTGTTGCGCTTGTCTGCTATAAAAACGTTTTGATATCAAAATGTAGAGTTTCAAAGTTGTGTTGTGTGTTGAAAAATGGCAGGATATGTTGTTTTATTGATTGTTATTTGTTTGGTATTTTTCTAGGTTCTGGAGGTTTTCACGCTTCTAGCAGCAGCAAATAAAGCGGTTCATCAAGCTGCGCATAATCAACTTTCAACACGGACACTTCATTCTGAATTGATATATTCATTGTCACCTGATCGGAATGTAAGTTGTTGTTGTGTTACTTTCATTTCAGTGTTGATTCCTATTAAAATGCAGCTGTTAGGGTTGAACCGGTAGAAAGTTGAGCAAAGACTGTGGATTGGAACTCGCAGAACATTTCTCAAAGGTCCTGGATTTTCCTGGATTTTAAAAGACTTCTAATTTTATATTTTTTAAACCGCTCACCACTTAAGTATTGTTATCGATACTACGGGTGCTTTGCGTAGAAAAGTGTGCTATTTTATCGTCATGTACTGCTTATTTCTGAAACTGTGATACCGAATATTTGTAGATATTGGAATCTTTGATAACATTTGGTATTGCGGAAGAAAGTCGTAACGTTTTAGTCGGTATATTTGACGATGAAAGTGGTGAGAAAATGGTTAAAGTAGCAAAGAAAATTGATGGTAAGCCAGTTCCGACGTCCATGCTAACTCAAATGGCCGACTACGAGCGCATTAAACAGGTTTAATGATGATGATTTGCAAGTTTTTATCTTAAAATTGTGTTTCGGCAACACTTCTATGCTCTTAGCGTTTCTAATGAGTTTATGTACATCCTAACGAGAGAAATCGACTAGTCAGTATTTTTCATCCATAATTTTTGAATTGGCAGAGGTTTGAAAAACATGTAAGAAAATGAAACGGTTTCTTGTTAAAAGTCGGTATACTCTGTTCGTAAATGCTACTACCAAAATAGACAGATGATGCTTATTTTTAAATATTGTTGTTATTTGCAAGTGGAAAGTGTTTTAAAGAACTTTGAAAACAGAATTGCATTTTGTGGTTTGATGTTTTCGAAAGAACAAAAGTGGAACAATTTTTTCCAAATCTGAAATAAAACTTTCAAAGTCGAAAATTTTCAGGTGTACAGAGTTAAAGAACCCGAATACAATGAAGAAACAATAAGCGACGCAATAGTAACTCGAATTGCTACCAAAGATTATATTTAAAATACGCCGTTTCCTGTTCATTATACTTTCCTTCAGTTCATTTCAAAAATACAGGTGGTGCATCACTGTGAACCTAGTTATTTTTTCCTAATTTATAATGGAAGAAAATGAAAAGTTTAATTTCATTTTCACTGCCAAATGTTAGCGCTTTTACGGATAGTGTTGATCTTGTTTAGCATTTGTTTTTTATATTTTAGTTGCGTTAGCAATGTTGTAGGGTAATTCAGAAGAGCGAAACCAGATTTAATGAGAATTTTGAAAGTTGTTTGGTGGTATAATGCAAACGTATTGCAAAGAACCATCGATTTTTGCTATGTCCTGTTATTTTATGCAGTAATATGATAATTGAGATAGTTTGGATAAATAATTTCGATGTCTTCCTTCCAGTCTTTTCGTCAAAGGAGCCTTTTCAGTTAGAATTTTGGGAGCGTAGCATACAAGTTAATTATTCCGATCATTAGTAATTATTGAGTTACAGCAGTTCGGAAACTAATTTATTATCTGAGCTGAATGGATGTGTTGATATTAAATATATTTTTGTGTGATCTTTTTAGATTTTCTGTCAGCCTTTATTTGTGTTGCTTCATTTATTCAAATTTCCACTTCAAGAAGGAAAAGGACATGGAGTTGAGGTGATATTGATGCGAATGAATACAGCTCATGAAATGTCGCCTATAAATAGCTTTTGCGTTGTAATTTGAGTATTTTGACTAAATGGATAAAGTGATGAGATGTAATTAAACTAAGTCACTCTTGTATAAATGTTTTGTCATTATCTGGTAATAGTGTTTTGCTATATTTGTTAACCGCGGTACATTTTCACTGTATTTTTCGTAATCTTCTTTCTGCGATATTCGAGATTACCTGTGATCTTTTTTAGTTCTCTGCTCTTGTTGATTTACAAGTGATACTATTTGATAATTATTTTTTTTTCCATTCTAGGATATTTGAGAGGTTTTATATAAATTAGGCACAATAACGTCATTGAAAGCACTCCGAATTTGACCTATTTGCTTATCACTGAGCAATGTGTAGCACTTACCTTTAGTTTACTTCATATGTACTACACTTTGTTCTTGTTTACGAATATTTGTAATAAATATTTCTCTCGCCACTTTCTTCGTTTGACTTTAATACCTTTTCTTGATCACCTTTTCTGTGAACAAATAATCCATTCATTTTCAGTGGTTATTTAGCATCAACTTGTGAGATTTAAAAAAGTTATGATAGAAAGCATCCTTTAAAACAATATTTAACATTCATTTTTTGCATCTTCCTGCTAACATAGGTATTGTCATCTGGCGCAATATATATGACTCAGCGTTTACAAAATATCCAGCATAATTATTTAATTAAAAACGATTATCTGTCGTAGAAGCATGAAAAGATTTCTTTAAATCCGTACGAGGGATGTGTTGTGCTTAGCCGTATAAGAATGACTCTTTCCAAATGCGATCTTCAATTTCCATCACTTTAACTCAAAATCTACTTGATTCATTTAACAATAATCTACTCGTGAACGTATTTATTCTGCTGGCGCTCAAACCTTTGATATTGTCAATAAAATAAATTAAACAAATTGGTCCACATTCAGTCTACAAGCACAATTTTACCATATCAATAAACATTTCGAGTTATTTCCTTTGTGATTAGTTGTCGACTAATATGTTGAACTGTTTTTTCGCTTATTAACTACGAGAGAGTTGGATGAAATTTAATGAAAACTAAGATAATTTCAATCAATTAATTTAAATGTATTGCTGCGCTGTGCGATTAAAAAAATGCACGAAATTTAAATAAAATTAACTGCGTCAGATAATTTTTCATCTTTTAATGCTTATTTTCGATACATTTTGAAATTTGTATTTATATTAACTTTTATCTTTTTATTTGTCATCAATAAACACAGCGGTAAGAAGTAGCCGAATAATTTTTTGAGGTGTATTTGCATTTCACAGCAATTATAACAAACGCTGTAACCTTTAGCCAAATTTAAGTTAAAAACGCCATTTATTTCAATTGATAACGGCTAATGATAATTTAATTTTTCATCCTAAATACCGATATTCCAGGGTTAGCTGCCAAAAATAAAGCTAACGGTTAGGTGTCATCCATTAGCAAATCCAATCATTTAGCTTTTTGGAATCTGTGCATATCTGTTCTCAAAAGGAAATCACCAAATGACTTTTAAATTTATAAAGCTATTCTATAAGATGCGCGTGCTAAGAAATGTTTGTTTTTAATAATTGTGCCTCAAGTGGCACCAATAATACCAATTTCTCCCTTAACGGGAGCTTACCTCTTATCCGTGAAGTACAGAATTTGAAGCGCAATCCAACGACTACGTCACTTCTAGGCTATAATGTACAACATCCAGCTGATAATTGTTCTTGCAATTCTTTTCGTTGTAACGGCTGATAAGCTACTGTTTCTTCAAGCGGTAACTTTTGCGTGTCGAAATGCTTTTAATATAAGCGTATAAACGTTTGATGTAGAAAAAGAGTGCCATTCTGTCACGTTGCAGATAGATCATTTTGGAATCAAAAATGACCTAAGAAAGTAGACTGGTTTGGAATGAATCAGAAAATATTTTAGCATGAATATGGACCGATAGATGTCAGTTAACGTAGCAGTTTCGCATTCCTTTGGTTCTCATGAGATTTGCAAATCAAAGTTAATGACACCTTTTTTCCTCCCTTCTTCGTTGCAGTTAACATTTTGGAATCGTAGCATATTTTCACGCCATCGTTTTTTTTTTTAATATTAAGATTTGGAGGCATGGTGACCGCTCACCCATAAAATCATGTAAAGGCCATCCGATAGAGGCAAAACGCTGGCCTCAAGGAAAAGGAGAGCTTACAGCAGTGAGTTATACTGTTAAACTGCTAATTTGTACCTATCGACTTTAGCATCCTTTTTTGTTTATATTTGCCTACCTACCTTTCTTAAACTAAGCATACAGATCTGAAAGGGAGGTGGATGGAACGTTCAGCAATTTGTGCAAATCAGCAAAAGCTCTGATTGTCCTCTGGCTTAAGCGGTAGATAGAATAAAAAAATAAGGGTGCTTAATTCCAATCAAAATATAATTTAAAAAAAGATGCCAAAATAGCATTTATCACAAAATTGCCTTTTTCTTTCCTTGCAAGAAGTCAGGAACGGAAAGCCTGGTCACAGCGAACTGGAAAGGCGAGGATGACAAATGAGATTGGATTGAGGGAAAAAGGTTGCTGCAACAATGCTTACCAATTTTGATGATAAAAATATAATTTTACAGGAAGGAATGATGCAGCATGTTAAGTTGGGAAAGATGATTTACAGCCGTTACGTCACCTTACTCAACTTTCTCAGTCCATATTACAATGCACGTGAGGTATATCACTGATGCATTCTTTGTGCTAACTTATCGAATATTTTGGTTTGGAAAGCGCGATGTTTGTTCCATAAAAGAAGGATATGATAAGAAGGAAGGGAAGTGAAGAGAGAAAGAACAAAGAATGGATAAAAGGTTCAGAATAGAAAAGCCACTCCGTTATAGTTACCCTCGGCAACCTTTAAAGGAATATTAATAAATTAGTGCAACTTTCAAATTTGTCATATTTGGGACCTTACTTTAGATATACGTACGTTCAACAGACGTGAATAGAACTTTGATGAGTGCTATAGCAAATTTTATTGGCTTTTACAACAATCCATCTGAGAATGGCCGTATTGGCATCGATTTTCCGAACGCAACAGAATGGCCGAGAGGTTTTGTTGCTGTTCCGGTACATACCGTTCCTGATGAAACTGATTATGTTAGCGCATATTTCATTTGTCCCATTTCTAGTCCTATAAGCAATGGTGAATCTCTTGTAATAAGACTTAAAAATTTTTAAATTCCAATGAGTGAATAACAAAAAAAGAATAATATTAAAATTCTAGGTAGGGAATCCTGATGCAAATTGTCCACGACAGGAATGGCTCTCAGGAATGATGCAACGTACACCTGAATGGAAAATTTTAGCGGAGAATTATACGGTAAAGAAATATCATCATTAAAGAAGTTTTGCAGTGTATTTTACTCTTAAATTATAGTTTTTACTTTCTAAATATGTTATGATAAATAAGATTGTACGATTAGCCTTGTCTTACTTAGATTTTCAGGAAGTTTTAAAAGAACTGGAAACAATATGCGAGCAGTCGTTATCATTAAAGGACGTGTGGTACTGCGCAGATACGTTCTACTGCGAGGTTGGTCTGCATAGGTGATAGAAGAAATCTAATCCAACCAAAAAAAAAGGAACATTTCAGAAAGTACACGCATTCAATCTACCTGTTGATGATATCCTGTACAACCGTTTGGAACAGCTAAATAATGCAATTCAGAATTATGAAAATGGCTTAAGTAAGTTGTTTTGCATAGAACTGAGTGATCGCTTGAATATTTACGCCAAAAAAAATTCCGGGAATTTTAGATTTACAACCATTCGATGGCATTGATTTCAAGTACGAAATTGGAAAAATTCGAGGTGGTAGTATCCTTTGGTCAATGCTGAATCACTTCGACTTGAAGGTTGAAATAATTATCTCTGTGCAATCCAATTCTTATTTTTTAATAGTTCAATCGTAGACTTTATTCAAAAATGTTATTTAACTTCTAAAGACTAGTAATTTATATTTGATCCTTTGAATTATAGCTACACTGCTTGAAATCCGAAAACCAGAAAAGTCCAAATTGTACGTGGATGAGGAGCCTCAAATATTACGCATATTCGGCAGTAAGTTAAACTTTGCGCTCTTGATCTCTATGTCATGCTAAAATTAAAAAAACATGCAGGTCAAAAATCCTTTTCTCGTAAACCTGTCAGTCATCTACTTGCTCTGACAACAAAAGTACCTCAGGTAAGTACATCAGGTATTAATAATCATTGTATCAAACACAATAGACTGGAGTTGCTAAAATAGGCCTTCGTCCACGGCAAAAATATCTGACTAGAAAAAAAAAGAGCTGAACCTTCGAATTTTGATGTTAGGCGACATGTAGGAAGGGAAATGTTAATGAATTGAGAATGGATGTGAGAAGTTAAGAAGAGCTCTCCAGACTAGTCTTGAAATCTTAGGTAAATGGCGAAATCGTTTGTTCCACAGTTTTTCGCTGGGATAAGCTGGTCCTTCTGCCAGTCACTTATTCACAGAAGAGAAGTTGAACTTAACGTACAATTCGCTTAGATCATCGTTTGTGAAAAAAACTTCCGTATCACGTCAGTGACGTTTGCCTCTTTGTTAATTTGGAAATCTCATGTACCGTCTTACAGCACGACACAACGTTAGCAGCACTAATGTGTGCGATGGACAGTAAACAGAAAATCCTGGCTAGCGGTGGATATCCAAAGTACTCCGCTGCCATGTTCTTTGAACTTTGGCATACTACAAATGGGTTTGGATTGAAAGTACTTTTTTCCGCTATCTTTTAATATGAAGTTTACGGAGGATTTCACGAAAGAGAATTTAAAGACGATTTTAAAATTTTGATGATTTGTGCAGCATAACAAAGTCAACAATTACTAGTTTTGATAGAAATAAGTGAAAAAATAAATCACATTTAGAGCTGAAACAAATTTCTACGCCGCATTTTGATTGGGTCATTTAGTCTTTCTTATTTATATTGGGCCATTTAGTCAGCTTCAAAATTCCAGGTGTATTATCATCGTAATTTTATGGAGGAGCAGTTAGAAGACATCACTAATCTGCTTGATCGTTAGTATCTCTTTATTATTTATTTTTTTAAATATCATGAAAAAAATCTCCATATAATTTTTCCTGTCTAATGACGCCAATTCATGAGCGCCATAATTTTGCATTCAGATTGTTCAGAAAACATGGATTCCAATGGTTTTTGCAATTACAAGGAATTTCGCAAAAGTGGAATTGCTTATTATCCAGGAAGTGAAAATAAGGTTTAGCCTTATCAAGAGTTCCAGTGCATAAAAAAGTGGACTGTGGATAGACATTTTTTGAGGGGATGTTGGAAATTGAGTTGATTTTCCTGACAGATTTGCCAAACTTTAGAAATATCGATTGAAACCTTTTGCAGTTATGTCAGGATACAAAATCGAAGAAAACAACTTTCAACCCGGACGAATTTGAAACAAAGGCATCTCCCGCAGTGGCGGTTGGTCTCGCTGCAGTGACTTTATTGCTTTTACAAGTTGCAATATTCTGAAATCAAAACATCTTGAAACTCTTTTTTATTTCCCATGAAAATGAGACCACTACCGATAATTTTCAGTGGTTTGTCCCAAACGATAAAACAAAAAAATGTGCATCCTGAAACGTCTCTGGAGGTGGAAGAGAACATTAGAAAATCATATAAGATAAATTTTTACATTTTAAACACGCCAAAATGTTAAAATATGTTTGAATTTCTCCTAAAATAAGGAAAAAAAGGGTGGTTTTACACTTGCCATTGTATCTTTCAAAATTTTTAAAGTTGTGAATTTTATTGTATGAAAAAATATGGATTTTTTATCAAGATATGTAAAATTAGCAATAAAATTCTGTAAATTGATCAATCGAGTAATTCACATTAAACATAATATACGTAATGCAATCGATACTAAAAAAATGACAAACCGCTACATAAAATTTTTGGTGCATTACAGATTATGAAAAAACAGTGAGGCTCACCTGTTTGAAAAAATGATTTATAATTATAGTTGGAAATAACATATTAGTTTCTAGACAACACAAGCAAAGGCTAAATATACAACAATTTCCAGTTTTAAAGCAAGTTGAATACATTTTAAAAAAGAAGTGATTGTTGAAAGGCATTAATAAATGGATCTAGAACACAAAACTCAAATATCTTATGCTTCATCTTTTTTTGAGGTAGTAGCATAAAACTTTACTTCATTAAATGTGAATTTAAAAAAGTGGAAAAAAACACCTGATAACATTAAGAACATGTCTCAGTGTTTTCATCACAAGTTGGTTCTTCGGAAAAAAAGAAATAACCAACTATTTGACCGAATACAATTCCAAATATTAACCAAACATTAAAAGTCATTGCGATAAGCATTAAAGTATAAGCCAAAAGTAATTGCGCAAAATATAATGATAACTGCACTATCCGATAAAACGTGAACAGCTGTTTCAGTGCCCGAAACCTGTAAAGTTATCTATATTATCACTATTATTGTTATGCAAAGGATAAAGGAATAATGTTGTTGAAGAAGGTTACTCATTACTTCGCGATGCATACACTGAATTAACTGAAATGTAATTTAAGCTTTGTTTCTCTAGAAATTTAGCATTTCATTGAAATTAGTAAGGACGCTAAACAAATTTCAATTCATAGTGTAGTCGCTGACGTCGATACCAGCCAACTTTCTTTCAGCCCCCAAATACACAGCACCATTATAAAATGAATCGGAAAACTCATGAGCTATATCATGGCTCACTTAAAGGTGAAATCCAAACGGAAACTGGAAAATACATTATTCTTTTGACTTCATGGCATAACTAGTTCTTAAAATCTGAACGACGTTAAAAAGAGAAACGTAATTCTGCTTATCGATCTTATAATCCTTTTGGATGTTTTCAATTTCTTATGAAATCTGGCAATTGTAAACGTACCTACTAAATCTGAAAATAGGTGAATATGAGATCATTTCGGTGCTCACACTGTCAACATGTTCCGATGACTCCCAAACGACAATGTTCGACTGGATGCGCTGATTCCGTCGTTCAACAGCACGATTTCGAGCAAAGTATAGGCGAAGAGCTGTATAAGCAGCTTTTTAAGGATGCAATTTATGAATTCTTTATAAATATGCAAACAAAAGTTATATCAAATCAGCATTCCTACCACTTGGATAAAACAAAACATGCAGCAATTAATTTGATTGAAGAGAAAAATACGAAGTACCTTTAACCGCTTCGTAGAAGATGCTTAATAAGAAAACAAGAAGGACAGACGCAGAGAAACCTGAAATTTGAAAACATGGAAATGCAAGATTTACAGAAATTAAGAGTGAACTTATAAGTGAAAGTCACAGTAACCACTAATAAACTTACCATAAACCTATTAATGTGCCTTTTAACCTCATTAGCAATGCTTACATTCGTTTCATTCACCATCAAACAAGTCCAAATGTTCTTCTTGCACTCACTGACGCAACATTTGAACCACAAACCTTCTTCATAAGTGCATTCGTGCATTGGCGAAGTGCATTCGCTTAGCTGCTGCTAATTTTTTCTCAACAGCAAGAATAGCATTCTGATATTATACAACGAGAATGATGACAAAACTGAAAATTTCGCCCTTCACAAACGCTTGTACGCCACTATCGCAAACTTGATATTTAGTGTAAGTAAACACTATTCATCTCCTCTCCTTCGTCATATCAAAAGTGTCGCTTGCTCCGACAGCTATAAAGGCCTACGGATTCCTTACTCATACACTTTTCATCATCGTTACTATAAGTCCAGCTAGTCTGGTATAATAGCATAAATGACAATAATAAACTGTTACATTTCCTTTCCTTCTATAACACTTCCGTGCCTTAGTGACATATAAATAAAAACAGAGTTTAGCTTTTTTTTGTTCACCACATTCTTGCACAATGCACAATCTTTGATACTCACCATTCATATACACACATAATAATATAGATCCATGGAGTAATCTTCGCTTCAGACAATCGGCCTACGTTCCGAGAAACAGCATGCTCCAATTCATGTTCGGCAAGTCATATTCGAAATAACAGTAATGTAAAAGAAAGTAAAGGAACAGTTCATAGCATGGCGATAAAAGTAACGAACCAAGGACTGTCCCAGTCTTCCAGAAATTCACCAAAATGTATTCGTGCTTACTGAAGTGAAGAATCATCGGATACATCATCCATGACGAATCGTTCCTCCAGTTGTAAAGTTCTGTGCCAGATATCAAACTTATCACTTCAGTAACATCATCAATGAAGGACATTCTCAAGCACACGGCACCTGCAACACAAACCAATCACCCCAACACCTCAAGACAACAGCGCACAAGGGCAAAGCTTATTAGCTTAAGCGAGCTTATTAAATAGCTTATTAAAATACAAAACCAGAAGCTTATTAAAATATAAAATTAGAAATATGTACCGAATCGGCGGGTACGAAGTTTAATAATAAAGGCGGTAATTTAAAAATTTTGAAGTTCACAATCATTTCAAACAGTCAAGTTGCCAATACCGAAATTTGAATCAAACTGTGTGGCAACGCAAGTAAATAACCTGCAAGAGCTATGATGTCAACAAGCCTAAGATGATATTGCGCAGCGAGAAGCTTACGATGTCGCCATGCTTTTTTAGTATATGGTTCGTCGTAGATCACGAATTATGATGACAAGCTGTCTGGAAGCAAGCTGAAAAGAAATCTTTCTGAAAATAATTACTCGCCTATGTACTATTCATTTACCTCACATCACAGATGTCACTGTTTCAATTAGTGATTGCGGCTCAAGCAAAGTCTAAAGATCAAGGAAGCCTCATCTCTTTTCGATCACATTTGATAACGGATAAATAGCTGCACTGAAACGAAAATCACGACATCTCAGCACCACACTTCGGTTCTGGTCAGCTACCATGCAGTCATGCGTTTTAGTGCTCATACGCAGCGCACGTATTGGATACACCACAAGTTAAGATATATAAGTGAGGGAGAGAAAGGGATATGTATTTCACAGGAAGATATTAAAATTGCTGGCCGTTCAATAGCTGAATATTTGATGTTTGCTTGTTGTGTAAAACAACGCTATTTGAAAAGCTGCCACTCACATTTGAATGCTGTCATTTAAAGTGAAAAGCGACATCTCCGCCTTCCTCATCTCTGTTATAAGTTCTTGTCACATTCAATTTAGTTCGTTCCACTCAGTTCCAGGCATTCCCTCCCAACATCATTTCATCCAAATGAAGCGGAGAAATGCATTAGTCGGAAAATTCAGGTTGAGTAAAGAAAGTAACTCTTTGTTCTAATATCAAAATATCCAAGGTGTTCCATAAAGGTGTGGGATAAAGACGAATTACATTTGCATATTATACCTGTGGAATGCAACAAAAACCATTTTACAACATGAAAATCTCTTCCATTCAACTGCAAATGAAGCAGCTGAAGTGAGCGTCAATTTGAGGGAGCGCTATCCTATGTGTGACCTCAATGAAGCATTTGACAATTTAAGGGTTACATTACCCTATGTCAGTGATATATCAGTAGGTGAACTACCAAAGATTGCCGCTCTTCTGTTAGCCAAGGGTCATTCTAATGCAGGATCTGTTTTATAGTTTACTTTTAAAATGTAATTTTTATTCTGTTCGATTTGAAAATGGCTTCAAGTGTAGCTTTCAGATGGACATGCAAAATAAACTTAGCTCCTATTATTCAACTTTATAATGAATGATAATTTCGTGGAAGGATCAGTGGTCTATTAGCCAGAAGACAGAATTGCCCCATTTTGAGAAGAGACACAAGGAGATAATTGTTGTTGTCGAATTTTCTCCACTGCTTGCATTTTTCCTGAGTGTTTTTTGTTTGACGAATATCTTTGTAGAATGATAATGAACAGTTGAAGTTGAAGATTGATGTTCATTTCGAGAGGGGAAAACTTGCCTTGCTGCTCACAGTTGTTTTGCAGGCGAGTGCAGTCGTCGAAGCAACGCGTCGCATAATTCATTGATTATCCCCAAGAGCAGCTCGCTGTGCTTCACTCAACTCTGAGTTCTCCTTCCTCCCTTTTTTAATGAGTAGCGCTGCATGATGTTATTTTAATTAATATAGGCGAAAAGTTCTGAAGAATCTGGAAGTGTTGTTGGATTGGAGTAAAGATAATTTCGAGTAGTTCTGCATTGTCTGGAATGAGTGAATCTCCCCCACCTGGAACGCATGTGCATTGTTTAAAGATACAGGAGGAGCACACAGTTTACTGCCTTCACTTCTTCAGTATTTAACTTGTTCGGAGTAACTGGACGATAAGCACCGATCGCAACAGTGACATTGCGATCCGATAACGTGGTAGCTCACTATTAGGTGGTATGATCTAAATAGTGATAACTATTATTGATTGTTAGTATCTCTCAGTGTAGGAAGAATTCAAATTTTAAGACCCTTTTATATTAAGGAATTTATTTAAACAAATAAAACTACTTACTGTATGCGCAGAGGAGTCGGTGCGTCTTAAATTTGGCAGTAGGATTATTACGTCTGCTCTTTACGTCGAACAATTAAGCACAATTCTCAGGTTGAAACTAGAGGGAATAACAAGTGTGTAGAGCATAGGAGAAGGAAAGAAAATTTGAAGAGAATTTGAGGTGGTTAAGTCTGTGATTCTACAATCTTCAATGCATTCACGTTTTAAACAACCATTAATGTTTTTGTCATTAATGACTACTGTTTGCTACAACAATCTGGATCTCGTCGACGTGCCTCTAAGATAATAGTTTCTAGACAAATACTCGGAACGCTAGGAGCGATGATTTATGACAGTGGCATCTGAAGGAAAGACAAAAGCACAGTAAGCCAGTCGCGGGGCGAGGGATGAAACAATGGAGAGAAAGTTTTATGATCAAATTGACGGCAATAAAAGATGAAACGAACAGTAATGAGACATTAGGCACCGACTATGAGTATCACTGCTTCAGTCGTTTCAAAAAAGGCTTCACTTAGAAATTAACTGCATACCTGCTAAGTGTGTATACTGCTCAACGATCAAATTATTTCAGCGATTATCTATTCCTGAAAAGTCGTTCTCCAATCTCTTGCCGCAATTTTACCCATTTGCATATTACTGTTTGACGAGGCATGTGAAGTGGCGATGAAGAAGGTGGGAATTATGCGCACCGATGAATATTAATTGCATAGCATCGATTTGCCATATTACTGTTTTACAATTATGTTCAACAAGCAGAAATTCAACCTAATTAGGTTTGCGCTTCACATTCAATCAATAAAGCAAACTCTTGCCGAATCAAATATGACAAATGGCCCTTTTCCTGCCCTTTCTTTGTTGAAGTCAAAGCAAAAATTTCGAATGTCAAAAAACTTCGTAGCGATCAGCACGTCCAGAGCCTTAAGTTGATGAGAAAGATGGAAGGAGCAGTTCATTCCTAAGAAACGTAGTTATCGTTAGCTACGTCTTCATTTACTGCATTATTGCACGCTGATAATGAATGTGCGTGGGCGTGAAGTGTAAGTGACGTGAACGTCAAAAAAGTATTTGCAATTAATTTTCGCTGAGATCTGTTTTGCTCCATCATCTTCCTTCTAGACGGCAATCTCGCAAATGGCAGAATGTTATTTCAGCAAAAGTATTTCGATTACCAGAAATCACTATACGTTCAACAAATTTGGATGAAAAATTGCAAGAAGCTGCCAAAGAGGTTAGTGAAAGTTAAACGATGGAAATTATTTGAATTTGAATGAATGAATTAGCTAATTGAATTCAGGTCGCAAAACGAGCATTGAATTATTGTTCAATGGAACATGAAGTTGCTTCAGCGATCAAAAAGAATTTCGATGAAATGACAGGATCATGTTGGCACTGTATGGTTGGAAGAAACTTCGGATCGCATGTGGAGTGCACGCTCTACGTACATCTTAATTATTCCAAGATTGCTATTGTATTGTACAAAACAGATTAAATATCGTATTTCTCGTAGCTTTCCTACCTGTTTTTTGTTTGAGATTTAATTTTAAAATATTTAAAAGAAATTTTCTGTTCTATCTGTTAATGAAAAGTTTCAACTTATTCCCGTCAATTTTTATTATTTGAGTATATATGAAGTGGATATGTTTCGGATAAGCTACTGGCACACGTGTAAATGCAATACTTTCCTTGATAATCAATTCATTGTTAATTGTCGGGAATGTTTGATTTCATTTAGAAAAGGTCAGAGGGTGAGTGGAATTAAGCACTTTTCAAGTCTGAGAAGGAAGAGCAAATCAGAGAAGATTTTCTTGACTTTTAAAATTGTCGAAGAATCAATAACATTTCTGACAAAAAAAAAGCTTTAGAATTTGCGAGTCTTCTATTGAGTGATTTCATGCTGAGCAGCTGCTTCCTCCTCCTACTTCCACTTCACTTGTTTGGAAACATTTTTCTCAACGAAAGTCGATCGCACTTCATCCATCTCTTTACTTTTCCTTTTGATTGTCCTATCAGCGTTGCTTCCAATTTCAATGGAATTTTTTCCGTGAACTTTGCCGAAAGCTTCAGTGATGGACGAAGAGTGAATGCTGAAAACCGTTGGGCAGCAATTGTTTTGTTGCCTGATCTATGAAAATTAATTAGAACTTATAACGATGGCAGGATTTCGCTTGATTTTTGAGGAAAATTGATTTATCATGCAAAGTTTCACTCTTCAAGCTGTAGCTGAATTGCAACTAAATAGTAGCAAATTTGTAGACGAAAGATGTCTAATTGATTTTTGAAGGCAATATGAGAGTGAATCGTGCACTCAAAAGAGTACCGTTGTAATTGGGAAAGTGATGCTCCTGGAATTATTTGTTAGAATTATTATAATTTGAAAATAGCTTGAAAAAGGAGTGAAATAAGCAGTTCCCTACTTGCTCTGCAGAGAAAAAGAGTAAGTGGTTAAATTTTGATAAATTAAACGAAAGTAAGTAAAAAAATTGAGACAAAAATGAAAATCTTAAAATAAAGAGGGTTAACGCCCTTACAATCTTAAAGAAGGCAATTTTTGAATTTTATTTTAGAATTGAAAGAAGCCGATGGAAAGAGGTGCAATTTTTCAATGCCAACATTTGAACCATTGCTTTCCTCTTTATTTACTCAAAAATTCGAAAATTAAATAAGCACATTTAGCAAGACCATATTTACGGTTTATTGCAGCGTTACAATCTCAGTGAATTACAAGTTTTAAAGTGATCATTGAAATCTCACTTCATTATCAACTTCCCACCAAATTTCCAACTTCATTGTTATCATAACACAATTGCAACTGCACATAATTTGGGCGAGAAAGAAATATCATCAATTTAGTGATAAGGATAACAACAATATGCATGTTAGAGTTAAGGTCGTCATGTGACTTTCTAAATTTCAGAAATATCTGTTCACCGGAGATCTGCTCCGTCGTCTCTCCATTTTTCCTACTTCACTACTCAGTATTCAACGAGATTTGAGTAGAAGGCGATTTTTTGAAATTCTAGAAAACCCTGCTCAAAATTACACTTTAAATTCTATGTTAATACCATACTTCCACGCAATTTCATTGAGGATCTCATTCACTGATCGTTTCTTAGTTTCAGGACAGTAGAGTATTATAAGAATGAGAAATACAACAGAGGGAAGAATGAAAATTAGGAGTGAATATCCGCCAGTTGTTGTCGCAAGTGGGTAGAATCCAAAATCTAAACCTATTTTAGCAAGAGATTCAATCAATGATAGAATGGTGACCGTTCGAAGTAGCATACTTTTTGGTACCAACTCAGCTGAGTAAAACCGCGATATCGAACCGATACCAAGTGTCGTTGCAAACAGTATGATAGATACACCTGTTAGTGTCCCAAGCTGAAAACAGGTTTACGTCATGAATTATTTCAGGGAAAGAAAAGTAAACACAAATGAAATTCTAAAATTAATAAAGAGGTGTATTTTGCGCACGACAATTCTGAAAGCTTTAACAGAAAATCATTTCTATTTCATGGAAAAAAGATTTAAGTGGATGAAAATGATACCTTGGCTGCTTCACCAACTACAATAGAAACCATTGTCATGGAGAGAGCTAATATGCTAACGAATTCAGACATGATCAACATCGGTCGTCGTCCCACGCGCTCAATGATAAATATTGGTATCACTGATAGGGGCAATCTGATAATTGTGTTGGCCAACGAACCCCACTGCAGACATTTTATTGGGATCAATTATTAAAGAAATCCTTCTAAATTAAATTAAGAATAAACCTTAGGAGTGGAAAATATACAGTTTGAATTAGTGAAAATGAAACTATTGATTAGTTAAATGAGAGAGTTTACTCTCTACGTGAACCTCATGTAGCTATCATATTCCAGTGACATAATAACTCCATCACTGATCCACTTGTTTTTTTCGATAAAATTAAATTGCTTTGAAAATAAACAGTGAAATATTATTTCAGGACCTGCGAGAATGTTTTTGTCCACTTGCCCAAATTGTGATAAATAAATGTATTAAATGACCGGAAAACTCGTGCTCCCGTAAATACGTAAGAAATCTGAAATTACGCGTCATTGTACGATTAACGTTAGTTTGAAATGTATTCATGGAAACGTTTTAAGGGCAGTTTGATTTGTGAATGTAAAAATATTTGAAACTGTGTATTGAAAAGAAGTGAAATTGTGAATGTCCGATTGATGGTGAAGTGAAGCACCAAAAGCCTACTACCTTAACCATAATGCCGACCCAAGCTCCGAATCGTATAATCATCGAAAGTGGATCGTTCGCCTTCCACGGCATGAACATAATTTCCAAACCATTCGGTTGCTTTGCGTTATTTACACCTTTTTCTTTCTCTTCCTTCCTTTGACCATCCTCCTCATATTTCGTTATTTGTTCATCGATTTCGATGTCGCTTTTGAGGCCATGGTAGGCACGGATTGCAAGTGCCGCCTGCAACAGTTCGTTTTGAACTCTCTTTCTTTCCATTTCATCGTAAACTTACGCCTTCTCAAATTCAAATGTTAAAACTTCAGAATTGGAATGAATGGTTTGCTCACTTTTGATTAAATAAAATGAAGCTCATTAAATTCAGAAGAGGACATACTTCTCGGCGGTTGTGAGAGAACATCAGCGCATAGTGTGGTGACTCATGCATTAGGATAAATACTACCAGGGAGGCAAGGGCAACAACAAGGGGTAGCACGAACATGAACGGCCACAGCTCAGGTGTGGACAGTGGCACTCCAATTAATTGCGTCAATAGGTTACCTGCAGATTTCGAAATGTATTTCATTATTTCAGTGCTAAATGAGTGGTTTCTACTGAGTATTGAAATACTCAAACACTTTCAGATTCATGTCAGAGCTGGAAAGCTATCAGAGCTGTTTGGTTTGGTAATTTCGTGAGCTAATGTTTGGACATTCCATGCTATCGGGGTGTTCAACAATTATTATTTACTTTACGGTAGACTCATTTCCAACACTTCCAGGAAAGTGCCGAAGCCAATTTTACAATTGATAGACTGAAGATAAAGGCAAAGCTAGAAGTGATAGGTCCTAAATTTTGTTTGAAATGAATTGAAATGAAAGTGGCCGACCGATTGTAGCAATTACTTCCTGCCAAGAATTAACGAATCCCCGCTGTATCGCTGACGCACTTTCAACAACCCAAACGGTCTGTACAACAATTGCAATACCATTCGCAGTGCCCCACAGGAAGCGGCTGACTACTAACGTCTCGTAGTAAGGGAAGCATAATCGCGTGAACATTGAAAGTAACAACGCTGAAAGTAGGCAAGTCTGTTTTCGCAGGTAATTCCGCCCGAAGGAAACGTTTGGCCCATGCAAAAAGAGCCTTGCCCAATGGCTACTAAACAACTTGTTCCTGAAGCATAAGCCTTGCCAATGTGGGCTAACTGAGGCACTTTTATTGATCGTAAAGCGAAATCCCGATCCCATCCGTGTGGCACGTACCAGGAATAGCAATGAGACATGAAGTGATAGCTGTCCAACGACGACCAATTCGATCGCAAATTAAATAGGCAATCATTTGGCCAACGATACCGGAAATTGAATTCGTTACATTGATTAACGACCAAAGGAAATCCAACGACAGCGGATCAATCGGTTTTCCGAATCGTGCTATTGCTGACTCATTGATGAACTGAAATTTGGTTGATGATTGTGATCTTGCCGATTAGCAATTTTCTGAAATTGTGCAAAAATTTAGGAACCCAAACAGAAAAATATAACTACCTGTTGTATTTCTAGATATGGTTGATTTAATACGGATAGCAAATATGCTTGCTGAAAATTTCCATTAAAACATGCGGTTAACGACAAGGAGAGCAAATACGGTGATAAGCCCATATTAAATTCACTTACTACTTTTCAAACTCTCCTCGTGAACAATCTGAAAGGAAAATAGATTAGATATGGAAAGCTTACAATCTGATATTTATAATCACATTAACCAATCGTTTCAACAGCTTGTTAATTCAACTGACAAAAGTTGATGAATTATTACAGGAATTGAAAAGCTGATAAAATATCAAGTTATTTTAAAAAATTTTTAACGGTAAAAGCAAACAGTAGAGAAAGTAGGTGGCAAAACAAACACAAATAAGAAAGAGCGAACGGGATTTGAGGTTACGTTTGAAATTTGAGGAAACAGTTAGCAATAAATTGAATTTACTATTTATCGAAAAACCTAAGTGAACTTCCAGTTCTAAAAAAGCCGCTAAACTTCGTTTTCTTACAAACTTCCCTTTTTAAAATTCTTATTTAAGAAAACAACTCATCGCTTTGGAATCCCATTATAAACTGTTAGTCTTGAAAATTGAATTACAAATAAATGAGCTACTTGGAGTATTGCAGATCTCTTTCTTATCTTTTATTTACCGCGTACTGTTTGTTTTTCTAAAACAATCAAGCGCATCAGCGTGCACCGTCCCGCATAACTATGAAGGCCTCAGATTGAGGATAATTCCTGAGGGGAAGATCGGAGAGGGAACATTTCATTTAGATTAGTTACATCTGACGGTTGATGTGGAATTCCTTCCGCTGAAAACTCTCCTTGCTTCGCAAGCAAATAGGATAAGTAAGTACAGGCGAATCAACACGAAGCGCCTCGTGTCTCTTATCAGTTTGGTAATGTCAACTCGCTAAACGCACTAAAACGCACTGATAATAATTCCTCGTGCGATACGATACGTCAGTGAACCGTCCAATTGCTTAATTGTTTCCTGTTTACTGCTTTGATGAATTTCATATTTTCAAGAATTACATGCATCTTAAAAACATTACACTTTAAAAGAAGTCCAATGTGATGGAAGTGATAAAAATACTAGCAAATTAGACGGTGCTAAGTTAAGTTTTTCAACCAGTTTAATAAATAAAACCTCTTCGCTGCTACTTTTCTCTCACATGCCGTTGTTTATCAACTCGAATGAGTTCATGAATCACAGTTTTTATTGGACCTGAAAACCTACAGTGCTTGAAAGTTGAAGAAGAGCAATTGAGAGATACATACAGTGGCTTCTTCCAGCAATTGCATATATTGAACGGTCAAGCTTGATCAGATTAGTTTTTTTTGATGGACCATATTGGTTTTACTAAACCTTAATTCAATTTATCCTCAAATACTGTTTAAGAAGTAACCTTGGAGGGAGGAAAAGGGAAGCGATGGTAGTTTCCCTTCAATTAAGGCTTTCATTTAGTCGATTAACACATAGCAGCGCAAATCACTTTTAAACTTCTAAAATTTGCTAGCCGTTTCATCCTTCGTTTGAGAATTCAGGAAAACTTTAGAATGAAGAAGCGCTCATAATATGACGAGATAAGTAAGTAGTAATTTACAATGAAAACAAATATTGAAAAGAGAAGGGAAAAAAGATAATCGAATTATCGAAGATTGGAGAAAGTTGTGTGGCATTCAAATGGATTCCTTCTCTTTCAGTGATCAGAATGGACTGATAAGGAAAGTTAGTCATTGCCCTGTTATCAGTAATGCAGCTTCTTTATTACCGTCGACTTTTCACTGATGAAATAACTTGTAATGTAATTCAGGATGACAATCAGTGAGATAATTCAAGAGTGGAGCAACGGTTATGGGAAATTTAGCGGTATGAGCGGTACAAGAATTTCGTTTCTTTTCCGAATTAGTTCTGACGAAGTTCAGGACTTATACTTAAATATTTAAAGTTGGAAATGCTTTCAGAGATTGAGTTAATCGCAATTATTTCTTTAAAGAAATTAAAAAAAAATTTCACTTCAATAATAAGTGGCGGAGTTTGCTATTTATTCTAGATTCATTACTATATATGAAATCAAAAGATTTTTAAATATGAATCACTCATTAGTAGCGAGAAAAATTTGTAGGATCTGTTATGGAAAATTGGCCATTAGCCAAAAAGGCCTGTGGGATATACTTTATACCACGCAGTGGGAAGAATTGATGTTGGCGTGACCTCGAAACCTTATAAAGACATCACTCATCTCCGGTAGCAATATATAAAAAACTGCCAACCTAAGACTGTTCCAAACATTTTCAGCTGTTTGGACGCTCTGACTTAATCAATTCACAAAGGAAGTCAACCAATGCTTCATTAGTATAGCGAAGATCATTTGTAAAATCGATTTTTCATACAGAAAATATCACACAGAGGGGAAGTTCCGAAGACTCAAAGCCGATCTTTGTGCTTTAAGCCTCCGGAACTTCTCGCGTGTTCGAATACATTTCACTTTGCACAGCTAAAATATAATATGTATGTGACGTCGAAGGCTAACGCTAAAAACAACAGAAGCATTCAGTTAAATTTCGGATCTATTTGCTCGAAACTTTTGAAATGCTAGCATCTAGAGCTAAGGTTGATAAGACGAGGCTTACTGCAGTGTGAAGCACAGCACAGCACAGCACCTGCTCAGTTAATTTTAACTACTGCCTATCAGTGCAAACAACACTCACTTAATATCGAATAAATATCGAAGTTTCTTCCTCAGAACTTCATCAATACTGACACCAGTGATATCCCGAAATATTGTTAAGTATGCTACCCACGAGCTTATGCTATTTCGAGTAATCCCACGGGCGCCCACCTATCTCAGAGCTGTAGGCTTTGATATGTTTTTGTGTGTGTCCTTCAACTTTCCGTATAAACGCACAACTGATGATGTCCACATTTCACTGCAGTGTTGTAGGCACCAACACCCAATATGAGTCGTGCAAAGGAGCGTACGTGAAATTGCTGTGCTCTAAGATAGAAAATGTAAAACGTTTATTTGAGAAAACTCAAAACAGTAATATCCAAAAGAATTAAGCAAAATAAATCAGTCAAAGTGGACATAGGTCAAAAAACTGGCGCGCAGCAGAGGTCGCACATAAACTAACAAGCAGAAAGGAGTGGTCATCGGTAGTTTTACCGCTTATAAGGCATTCAGCCTGGCCGCTGAGGAGCGGTGCCTATTGAAGAAACTAGCATTTGTGAACTGCTGAAAACTGTTTCAGTTTTCAGAACAAGCCAATGTTAGCGAAAAAGCTGTGCGACAAATTGGAATAAATCAATGTTAATAAAATGACTTTCGTTATGGAACGGTTCGGAGAAGTGATTTGAGGTTCAAGTGGGTACTATTTGAGGAGTGAACTGGATAATCACTGATAAAAAGGAGTAGCGAAGAATCTTTCCGAAAGGAAAGATCGTGGCATGAATTTCATGTAACCCGATTTTCAGCAGAAATGCGCGCATTTCTTTGATTCAGCTGAAACGAAGAATTAATTTTCTTGAGAAATGCTTCCTAAATTTGAGACAAAGTGATTATTGTTTGACAATCGGATGCGTACTGCACGGCTCCACAGAATTAATTCCACAATATTCCCACAGAAGATTATCAACTAGTCACGTCTGAGACAAAATAAGTGTTGCATTTGACAACCAGTTTGAAGATGTTGACGCCAGTTTCATTTCCAATTTTGCTAGACAGTAGCTGGAGACGAATCTTGAATATCAAAATCACACATACACGTGAAGCGTTTGAGTGTTTCCGCTGAGTGACAGTACTTAAAAGCTCTGGATTACAATTTATGGTATGAAATGAATTCGTTGTGGTGCCATCATTGATAATTTGGATTGTCTTGGAGCAGTGTCAACTGTTTTATCCAACTTTTTGAAATCAATCTCTTTAGTACGAGGACTAAGAATGTTCGACGTTTTCAGCAATGCATTCGAAACGAGTGGCGGAGGAAAACTGTAACTGTAACTGCGTCCGTGACTGCGTGTGATTGAACGCGTTTTTTCTTAAAGTTTAATTCACTCATAATGTGGTAGGGATGCTTCGGAAATCCTTTCGGAAATGAACATGTTGAATTACGAACGGCTCCCACTCGCAATAACAGGAAATTTATTTACCACATAACCTTGTCAATGTTCACTGCTACTGAATCATAAAGTTGCAGTTTTAAAATCCTTCAGCGATAATGTAACAAAAATTCCAGCACGAAACCACTTCAGAGATTGATCAATTGAGTCACGCACGAGACACCCATCACCAGATGGCTTCGAGATGTCTTCTTTCATATACAGAATATGCAACGAGAATACAAATACTTGTCTCAGGATGTCGTTAGCATTGAGTGATAGCTGTAATATTAGGTCGGTGTGGTAGTCTGTTGTTGGAAGTGAGTGGTGTGGCAAACTGTTCTTGAAATTGGGAGTGAATGATTTTTGCGATCAAAAGGGGAGCGAAAAGTTTGACAAGAATTTTATGCAAGGAACCCGTAAGGGAATTGAGTAGTTGACTATTAAAGTGGGGAAGGAAATAAACATTCGTCACACACCTGGTAGTTCTTGAATATGATCTAGCATTATCCACTGCAGGGCCGAAATGATGAACTCCGAGCTTTTGGACAAGAATTTTGGAGTTTGTTTTCCTGAGGAGTTAGACGGAGTATTGGATACACAGCAAGGCTCCGCAAATTGCTGTAAATTTAATCGCTGGGGTTCGTTAATCGCCGTTGGAAGTATTGATGGTCGTGTATATATTTTTGATCCTATAACTAAAGGAGTTGTTAAGGTGATTTTTTGTGTTACTGTCTGGAAGCAGCAATATCTGAATTATTTGCTTCCCAGATACTTATCGTTATCACTAGGCATTTATTTTATGAGATCAGAAGGCCACATCTGTACTTCAGAGTTGGGTTTGCCATGGCTATTCTATCACATCGTTAAGTTGGTCGCGTGATGGCCGTAAATTATTAACAGCAAGCAACGATTGGTCCGTTGCAATCTGGGATGTTCTGGAAGGATCTCGAATTGAAAGACAAATTTACGGTTCCCCTGTTCTTTGTGCAATGTTCAATCCACGGTTCGTTACCCTTGCATCAATACTGCACATTAACTTCCATGGTTAAGTTCACTGAGAAATGTAAATTTAACTGTGTATTTATCTTGTCAACGTATTTGATAATGGGAACTTTCACCTGCCTTTCATTTGACTTTTCTTAATTAAATTAATTTCCAGCAATGATAAACACATATTGATTATTTATTTGGGTGCTAATCCAGTGCTTCTAGATTTGGAAGCGAAAGTGCAGACAGAGGTAAGTATTTTTGCATAAATTTTGAACTAAATGTGAGTTATTTTCTGAAAGGACGTACACAGAATTTTCAGTAAATTTACCGTCATTGTTGTGTCCTGTGTGTGGATAAATGATAATCACGCCAGCCGTACAATTTTTGTCCTGGGACTCAAGATAAAATCTAATATAACGTTAATCATTGATCAACCTTCTCTGGTGACTTATATTTAATTAGTTTTTCCGATAAAATGGGCCATTTTAGATAAAGTTTCCTGAGGAAATGGATGATCAACCTGGAGAAATTACCGTAGGAACATTTGATCGTAGAGGGAAATACATCGTTACCGGTAGCAGTAAGGGTCGTATTGCTTTTTACGATGCCCAAACATTAGAACTCATTACGTTTGTAAAGCAGAATGCTACACACCAGGTAATTTTCCCATCTTTTTCATGGAAAATGTACAGTTTATTTGAGTTTTTAAGTGTTAGGTGTTTACATCCATTCAGTCTCGTCTCCTCAAGCAGATCTCCGGTTACATCTATAATAATAGAGATAGAATCGGCCTCATTGCAAGCCTGTATTTACTGGTAATACGGAAAAATATTTATTGATGATGTTTATTGAGAACCTATAAATTATTATTTATTAATTTATTGAAAACCTATAAGGGTTCAATAAACCTTTATTGAAGGTTTTTTGAAAATTGAAGGTGTTTATTGAATTTATTTATTGAAAAGTATTCAAGTGTGCAAGCTTAAATCATATTGCTTTCAGATTAAAAATATACTGCTAACACGTCGTGGTGATTTCTTATTAACTAATTCTCAAGATCGTATCATTAGAACTTACAAGCTTGATGTTTTACTGAAAAAACATCATGGAACTATTGTTGAGCCATTGCAGAAGCTTTTGGATATAATCAATAAAGTTTGTTATTATATTCAATGGAATATAAGTGCATAGGATTATAAACAAATGTGCAGACCGATTGATTTATTTTTTTCTGTATTGTCGTATTATATCTTAAATAAGATTTTGTCTTAGCAAGCTTCTGTAATCTACTTTTGTAATAACCGTGAAAAACAAGGCTAGTTGTAATCATATGAGATACAAATTTTATTAAGAAACATGTTTCTGATATGTACTAATATATCAATTGCTTATCAACTCAATTTATATTAAGAAAGTTCAAAACCAAAAATGTATGGTCTGAGCGCATGTGTTGGAATAGGTATAGTCATAGAATAACGTCAGTTTGATTTTAATACATGTTAACTTTTTATTCACTGAATGACATGGATTTCACAAATGGAATTTTGGATTTCCTTATATCTTAAAATAATACCAACTATATTTTTATGCTTCGTGGAAAGCAATATGCGTGTCAAACGATGGTGATTACATCTGCGGCGCAAGTACTAAGGCCCATTCGCTGTACATTTGGGAAAGAAATTCTGGAAGTTTAATCAAAATGTTGCATGGAACAAAGGTTTTTTGTTTATATTTTGTGCGGTTTTTCATTTTTTTTAATGTGTTTTTTTAATGCGCAAGCTCACAATTATGTTGCTCAAGTACAAAAATTTGGAATAACTGCTTGCAATTGTGTTTTGCTAATCTTCTCAACACTGAATAAGTGATTTGAAATCGAGCGATGCAATTGAATACAAGTCGTATCAGCTAATTTAATAGCAAACTTTTACTTTTCTACAAATTTAGGGTGAGACATTACATGACGTTCAGTGGCATCCAACTCGACCAATCATACTTTCAATCGCTAATGGTCTGGTTTCTGTTTGGACTCAGGTCAGTTTTTTCTTTTTATTTCTTTTTTTTTTTTACTGCTAGCTTACTGTTCAGAAAAGTGATTGAAAATTTTTAGGCGCATGTTGAAAATTGGAGTGCCTTTGCACCTGAATTCACTGAACTCGAAGAAAATGTGAAGTACATCGAAAAGGAGTCGGAATTTGATTTAGAGGACGAAGATGCGGACGAACCAACTCCACAAACTTCTAAAGTCTTTACAATTTTAAATAAATTCCCTCAAATGAAAAACGGGTTATTAAGATTGCAAGTCGTATTACTTAGATTTCAAATTTTGTCGTTAACATATTCTTTCCGAATGTGCATAAATGAAATATTAAGAATTAAAAAGATTGTGACAATTAGGAAGAGGACGATGAAGTCGTTGACGTTGTAACCCTTAAACCAAACGCTGTATACTGTAGTTCCGATGAAGATGATGATGGTAGCATGTATGTAACTGATTTGACTGCTAAACATGGCCCTCTTTGGTTTTTACCAATTGCACCCGAAATCGAAAATCCAGAAGAAAATCCCGCTTTATTGTTAACAGGTGTTTTCTTTAATCACTTTGCATTGTTGCAAATCTGTACCAAGCTTTGGAGTCTTAATTTATTAATTTGTTTACTTTTCACCTTTCACGTTGGCTGTGTTTAGAAACAGAAGAAATGGCGAGTGCATTTGACGCAGATTCTTGCTCAGGTTTTGTTTACTGTGTTTTCTTTATGATCGTATATCATTTTTCGTTTATCCAAGTTTTTTTTTTCGTTTGAAATGTGAAATTGATTTTATTTTTTCGTTGTTTAAGCATACTGTTTTTATTTCAGGTGGTCGGAAAAGACCTTCGACCTGTACCGCCTCTAGTATTATTTCGATGCGCAACATGACAAAACAACGGAGAATAAAATGATTGATACTTTTGGAATTATAAGTTCTGTAAATTTTATCATAGTGCGATACTCTTGATTTTCAAAGTAGTTTTTTATTTTTGTTTAAAACCCTCAGATATATTTTGCATGCCAGAATACTTTAATATGAAGTATGACTATATATGTTTCTAGTTTATTATTTATCTAATTCATTATGTTTCTTTTTATCCTGAATATTGAAACTTTTCTGTGTTGTATATATTGATCATTGACCTTCCTAATACTAATTTTATTAAGTGTTTTGCTATCGTTGCTCTTACGGTTGACTTTGCTACTCCCTCTCTGCCCGCTTTTTTATGCTTTCACTTTTGTCGTTATTATGACCTGTGCCACGATTGCTGCGCATACAGATTCTTATTTTTCCTTTCGATGGCCAATTTTTCTCATCGTTCCTTGGCTGAACATGTGCCCTTGCTGTAAGAAGTTCTGCCAATTTACATGAAAAAACTGAACTGGGACATTTATTCATTTTGGAGCAGGTGCGGTGGATGAATAAATCAAATAAAATCATTATTAACCAGACTCGATTTTATATTTTTTTAAAGTAAAAATAAAGTTTGAAGGCCTTCATTAAATCGATTCCTTCGTGGGTTCACATCGTATGATTCTTTTGTTTTTTGGGAGTGCTCTACATTCCTTCGATTCGATTGTAAATATACATTAACCAATCTTTTGGTCTAATTTTGTGATAACTGTTGAAACTCTCAGCAAATGGACTTGCATTTTTCTTGATTTCCCAGACGTTAAAAAGTGATAAAAGTAACTGCTAACAAAGAAAAGTGAAACTATTCGAATCTATCAGAAATAAGTTGGGGCAAAAAGCAGTATAATATCGGCGACGCAAAGCATAGCTGAGTGTTATCAAAGCGGATTATGACTAGTGTTTTGTTGGTACACAGGAATTAAACTTTTGAAATTATAATTTTCATGTGAATTACTAGTTATAGGAGATGCAAAAGACGAATTCTGCAGGTCTTTTTGATGAAACATTAAAGATGGCGTGAGGTGCTAACAGTAATCTTTTGCCAATGATGTAAGGCAAAGTTTCAGTAAACATAAAACAAATTGGATGATGACGTTTTTTTTGAAACTTTCGATGTAAAAGCAATACATTTTTAGGATGAGAGAATTCCGACTAATACTTCAAAATTTGCATTATTTTATTTTAAAATTTGTTGTAAATGTCATTGCGGTGAAATTCATATTTTTGACAGGTTGTTCAGGCGATATCAGGTGAAATGCTTTGTATTATAAGTTGCTTCGCGTCCATCCTTGTCTCTTTATGATAGCTTTGGAATCAAAAATCACGACTTTCTTTAAAAAAAAACCCTTTAATACTAATTGTTTAGGTTGTAATTTCCTAAAATACTCTATTGCCCTTTAATTATTATCAATCATTACGAACAGTGTCAATATGGGCTCTGTTAAAAAGTTGTAATATAGATAATGAGGTAGTTTTTTTGAATTTCAATTCAATTGAAGTGAGATTCATGAGGACGAACAACAAATCGTGAGAACTGTAATGCGTCAACACTGAGCGGAAATGAACTTCCATAGTGTTGTTGTTTCAGAGCGAAGAAGAAATGCGTTTGAGAGGAATGAAATTTCTACGAAGGTTGTAAGAAAATTTTACATTAAACGCAAAAATGAAACAATAAAACATCATGAAATGTTAAAATGTCAAACTTTGCAAAGAGAATGGATCGTTTAAAATTTCCACGTTCAGAATTTCAAAAATCTTTAACTTTTTTTCCCGTGAACGATCATTAAAGCGCTAACTTTAAGCTGGAAGTGCTGACACATAGTTTATACAACACCTGTTCCTTAAAATGAAATTCTTCCACTATTTTTATTTTTATTCTTCGACTAGCACCTTTCCAAAGTACTTCAGTACATTTACTGAATTACTGAAAATTGAAAGTACATTTGCTGGAAGTGTCGTTTTATGTTGAAAGGCAAGAAATACAGAGCTATTCGATTCCCACTTTCCGATCCTCAAATATTTCTTCGTTACACGCTAGCCAATACTTTCGATCTGCGTGCTAATGCGGAAGAGTGAATTATGCATTCGTATGACTCCAAAGAAATCAGTCATGTGACGTCTGAATCGAACCGCTTGAACACTTAATTTTTTGCTTGCAGACTTAAGCAGCGACCGATTGGTGGAACCTTTTCCACCGTCCAGGCAGTATTCGCTATAATTGTGATCGTCGTTCAAACATGCATTATCGTTTATCTGATAGAGGAAAGGAACTACGAAATTTATAGACCAATGATAACATCAAACGATGATTTTACACGATATTTCAAAGACGAAAATAGCGGTAATCGAACGATAATTGTGATCACACCGACATACCTACGACTCGCTCGATTGGCTGACATGACCAGGTAAATGGAAGTGGTCGTCTACCAGCTGACTTTGAAGTCAATCCAAGAAATAATTTCCCATCTTGAATTATTCCCAAATTGAACTTCAGAAAAGTAGATGCAATTAATACGAGCAGGAATGCTCATATTAATGCCACGCATGCAAAACTTGCCAAATAAAAGGGATATTTGAATGTCAAATTAATTACAGGCCTTTATTCGAATATCAAATCAGTTGCAGGTTATCACAAACATTGATACACGTCAGACAGCTGATTTGGATTGTTGTAGAAGATGCCACACACATATCATTACCTGTGAAGCAGCTACTGGATCGCAGTAGTCTGAAGTACTATTATTTGGCCGTGAAGCGCCGACCTGGAACACCAGGTGTGTAGTTGATATTGAAATGAGCAAACCCTCCTTCCTAAGTGCTACTACTTGTTCTTTTCACTTAACCACTTTTTATTACTAAATACCAGTGAACCAAATTTAATTGCAGCACGCGGTTGGACCGGACGTGATGCAGGACTGAACTTTGTTCGAGGAAAATTTGCATCGATGGGTAAGAATGCAGTAGTATACTTTGCTGATGATGACAACACTTATGACGTTCGCCTTTTCAATCGGTACATTCGAAATGTTGAAAAAGTTGGTGTATGGGCTGTTGGTATGCATTATAACTTTTGCACACTCGAAATTCGACTTGGTAGAACTCTTAGTGTTGAAGATTAGGTAGATAATTTTATGTATATAAATATACTTTTTATGTAGAATTTATAAATATAATTCTTCTTATCAATACAATACACAGCAAAAAATCTTTCGTCTACTTGCGATCAGTCAATCATTGTTACTTTTTTCTAGACTTTTTAGACGTAGTCTAGAAAGTAGTGTTTCAGATAAATTGAAAATAGAAAAGTTGTAGATGTGAACTGATTGTTTAGCAAAATCGACTAAAACGGATCCACCGCTTATTTGTGATTTCTTGCGACTTAATGAATTCGTGTGACACCACCTGAAAGAAGCGCAGCGTTAACTGCTTTATTCGCTGTTCCTTTCCTTTCCATTTCATCAAGTGATTATTGATCATGCAATTCACACCATACATGAATTCCCTCCAAATGTGGGTTGTTTTCGTTTTCAGGTTTAGTGGCGCATAATGCAGTAGAAGCTCCGAAAGTTGTTGATAAAAAAGTAGTAGGTTGGCAAACAGTTTATGCACCAAAACGTAAATGGGGCTTTGACATGGCTGGATTTGCTGTAAATCTTGAGGTGCTCCTGCAACATCCGACGTAAGTCTTTGAATGGCTATCCTTAACATACAAAGTATTTAAACTTCCGCCTATTTTCCCCGTGAGTCTAAAATTTCATTAAAGGCTACACAAGTGAAGCGATTTCGGCTGAAGCAACTTCAGCTTACGGTACGGGTGGGTCACTTTAGAAACTCTCTCGTGGTTCTTTTGTAGAGCAGGATGGAGGAGGAAGTGCCGCCATCATTCACCAGAACCGTGTTTAATGAATCATTTGAATATAAGTTGGGACGACTTGACACCTTTTGGCATGGATTCATCGCCACGTGACATACTTGTTTGGCATACCAAAACTATTGTTAACATCAGAAGCACAAATACTTACGGTTACAACGTTGAAGTAATCCTTCAAGCTCTGTAGCTCAATTTTCGCTTGTAGATTTGTTAATGCTTCGCACTTGCAGAACTTGTCATAGAGACAGGCAAGAGTTAGGAGTGAATCTAACAACCGATTTCAAGCATCTTTCTGTTTAAGATTCCGTCAAATCAATTTATAATCAGAAGAGCACGGAAAAAGAATAAGAGAAAAGTGGAAAGAACATTTCCACTTGATTGTAAATAACGTGCATGAAGCGGAACGAAAGTGATTCAGTACGAGCAAAGAAATTACACGGAATTAAGTTTGAAATTTTCCAGAAAATAAAAATTAGTAGCAAGAGTTTTGCGTGAATTTTACATATTCATTCAGTGAGTGGACTGATGGAAATCTTTGGCATATAGAATTTATATGGAAGAAGGGATTTGATCCTCCCACGAATGCTGCATTGTTTTAAATTTTAAGACTAATAAATTATTTATTACAAATTATGGAAACTCTGAAAAAGCACAACACGGAAACTCCTCACGGATGAAGATATATTGCACATTCGGTGCAGCACATTAGAACTAATATGTATGTCCTTCTAGAATTTCAAACTATTGGATTATATTCGATAGCATTCCATTAACAGGAAATTATATAAAACACAGAGTGGTATGCTGGAACAGCAAGAACATTCAGAAATTAGAATCTTCATCTCCCGCACACCACAAATAAGTCGTATTTCTAGGCACATTTCATAAACGCTGTGATGTTCCATTATTTGTTTGTAATTGTGAAAAACAGATTATGTTGATAGAAATGAATCCAAAGCTTTTCCATCCACCTCTTCAGCTACCTACGGCTATCATAACTGTTAGCAAAGCCTGCCAAATTATATCAAAATTACCCGTAACATTTGTTGACATTCCATTTTCCCTCAATGAAACTCTTCCTGTCTGAATTCACAGATGCTTCCCAGTTTTTTCGGAACGATAAATAAAATTTTCGAAAATGCAGCATTGAATAGTCACAACTCACTATCATAGTTGCTATTACAAGAGCACTGCAGCTGTGTCCAATATTCTGCACATAGTTAGGTGAAGCCTTTGATTTCAAAACAACCGGTTTCTGATGATTAAAGTCTGTTAGGAATCTGAAAAAACAGAAAGAAGGAAATTAAATTGGACAGCCTGGAATCTCATTGAGAGATAGTAGCTGTAGAATGATCCAAATTCTCGATTAATCGGTTTTTTAGAATTTCAGCAGGTAAAAAAATAGACATACCACTAAAACTTCCGGTTTCAAGGAGGAGTACTTCTTGTTTGCATCAGTTTCAGTTTGCCTGATTACAGACTTTCTGCGAGAACATGAATGCTCAAACTTCGATACAGACGCTGCCGAGAGCTTCTCGATGATGAATGGTGGTAGCACATCATTGTGCTACGCTTCCTCCGTTTTGTATTACTCCTGAAGTAAAAATTTAAAAATTTTTAGCATTATAAGGTCTAAAATATCACTTTAAAAGAGGCTAATTAAGAATTAATTTAACGCCTCACGTATCACTACAACGATTGCTCAAGCAGCAGTTGTTCGGAAGTTGATGCGCTAAAGTAATACAATAAAGATAGAACGTTCTAGTCACATAACGTTGTGTTTTTTTAAACTTCATCTTTCGAAAGATTCATAAAATACCGTAAGATAGACAACGTTTATTTGAATATTATGGTGATATCTATGCTTATATCCTTAGATCAAGTACTCTTAAGCCCTTGTTGTCAGGTAGTCCTAAATGCTCCAATTTTCCTCTCAAATAGAAGAAACAATCATTTACTCACAGAATATTTCTTCCTCATCCAGCTTACTGCAAAAACCATTACTAAAGAACGACGAGTCGCAACACTGTTTACGATTTCAGAACTGCGAACCTAATTAATTCCCTGAGATCTCGATTCAGCATAGCGTAGAAAATCCAATTCAATGCGGAGTTCAAGTATGTCAACCAGTTTGCTAATATTGGAATCCATAACATCCAGTCATGTTTATCACCCACCTGATTTATTGCTCGTACTGATATCAATACCAATGAACATGTCTGGAGCATAAAATCATTTTTTTTTGGAACAATTCCTCAGCTAAAGAAGAGATTAGTAATTTATCAGTTAAAGAAATCACTTCAGTAGAAATCATAGCAATAAAGCAAAACGGGAGCCAACAGATGATGTGAAATACAGCCACACGCAGAATGAAGGAAGTCATTTCACGTACGTATCGTGGCTCTGACAGTCGACGATGCCTGTTGCTGCAGTTTTCTGTTTCTAAAAAATAGCCCAACATTGACCTTTCAAGAAATATGGAACGTATGGACTGTATTTATCAATTGTGCAGTAGTTCATAACAAAAAAAAAAATGGGTAGGTTTCTAAAAATTGAAAACTGAAAAGCTCACTGCAACATCGGCAACAATAAACTTCTAATTTACAAGTAAATTAACTCAATTTGAAAGTGTTTTTACGTTGCTTTTTCCGTTTTGAAAATCTCCGGTGCACATGTCGTACAATTTCCGCATAACTGATACTCACAAGCAATAACAACAAAATAAAAGACATTCCAACCAGTAATCCAGTTAATCGATTCCATGCGCTATCACTAGCAATGAGACAATCCCGCTTATCAGCAGTAACACTAATCGTTCTCACAGTGAGCAATATCGGAATAAAAGAAAGGAAAAATAACAACAAAGTTACTACTGAGAAGCCCTGATAGAAATGCTTGCGAATCTGAAATTCTGACAAAAAATAAGTCGAAAAATGATTGAAAATCAAATTAAGCGTCTGAACCCAAAAATATTCCAGCTAATTGTTTCATCACATTTCAAAAACTTTTTTGTGCTCCTGAATGTCATGTTAGATCTTCCAAAAAACGATCATTTATTACTTAATTTTAATTCAAAATACGCGTAGCCAAATCGATTAGATTTGCGCTTTTTCGCTTTTTCAGTATACTTTACCGATGGAATAAGAAATGAATTTATTTCGATATGCCACTGAAATGTTGCTGGCTACCTGGCTCCTTTTTAGGAAAGGATTACATATTGCAATGTATCTGCCGATACTGATTGCCGCAAGGCAGAACATTGATACCATTTTTGATAACTGCTCGGCTAGGTACAATCCTCGACAATTCCAAATTTCTTCAATTTCATAGCTGATAATGAATTGGTCGGAAAAGCGTACGGAAATTTTACAAAAGCAATAAATTTATCGCAAAAATATAAGTAAATAAATTTAAGAACGAAGCGAGTATGCCTTATCATCGCAAGAGAGGATTTCTCGGGTTCAGTGTACCGCATCAATCAGTTGCTATTGGTAAGCAAGCAGAGTGAGGAATTAGGTAGAATCTGCATTCATCCTATCACTCAAACCACATATATTGTTATTTTAATTTATTTTAGTTTTTAACTCACCGAAAGTTATGGTTTCATTCCAAATGAATAGAAGGCGCAAAGCAAGTTCGCAAACAACAAAGAAATCGGCAAGTGCTAGAACAAAAATATAGCTTCTTAGATAGTCGCTTGGTCGTTGCAACCAGCCATATGTTTGAGGTCGTGGATTCCGTACAACGGAACAGATGACCCAGAGATTGCCAATGATACCTATTTTCATCGTTAGCAGATAAAGTGACCACAAAACGTATGATTGCCACATGTTGTACCTGAATCATCTTGATATTCTACACCTTCGTAAACAGTAACAAATGAATAATTATTCTTCAATAATATTTGAAGTCTTCTATGAACTTCCACTGATCAACTACTCTTGAATTTTAGAGTTTATTTTGATTCTTTAGGTATTGCTAATCGCTTTTAATGTCAGATTATTCATTTTTGAACTGACAAAATCCTTCGAAAACATTAATAACCAATTCGTGTTAGCATTTGGTACTGAATTTCAAATCCCAGTGACGCTTACATTGGTGGTTGGGGTTGGATTACTTACTAAGCAAAGTTCATTAAATAAGCACAGAATCTCAAGATTCAGTGCAAATAAGCTACAACTCTTGATTTACTGCGCTGTGGAAATGAAAATTTTGTTTACCTGTGCTCTGACGCCCTTTTTAAACACCCGTGATGAACTTTAGAATGCGTGTCAAACTGCAATTCACCAAAGATGAATAATTCTTGTTCAGAACACTTATCAATGGGATATGAAAAACATGATTTTTTCTAGGTCACATTAAAGCTACTCGGATTTCATTAGTGTCTTAACTGCCATCAAAATTACCACACAAATGTCTATTCCATAATTCAACTACCTTAACTTTGATTGAAGTCGGTAAGACTGAAAGAACTGCTTGCAACCGCAATAAGATACGATCTTGACAGAAGTGCCTGTTACAACAGTGATCTGTCGGTGAAAAAAAAAAAGAATTAATTGAGAGATTGGCGAAGGATCAAATAAAACATAATGAGAAAAGCAGAGCAAATAAACAGAAATAGATAGTATCGTAGTGGTTCATCTTATATTTACTGAAAGACTCTCCCAAGAGAGTCATTGCTTGCAAACATTGTGAAGTAAAAGTGAATGGCTAATTCAGAAGTACGAGAAACACATGCATTAGTAGCAATGATAAATTGTCCTCAGGTAAAGCGTATCGATAAGTGAGGAAAGTTTTTCTAGCATTACTGTTTCAACAGAGCAACAGAGATGACGTTTAATTGAACGCTGTCAAATTCCGTCAGCCAACTGAATTAGGTACTTCTGAGATTCACGGGATGACCGTTCGAGAACAAAATGCTAACAGCGCAATGCCTAACTTACAAAAATGCTACGGAAAACGGAGTAATCCATTTGTCGACGAGAGATGCAATGGTTGTGAAGGTCGCTATGAATTGCGCACTCCTAGCACTGCGAATTCCACACTCTCTAATCGTCTCCTCAAAATCTTCCCTACAACTGATTGTTCAGGAAATGCGCAATTGGATGGACGTAAGTGACCATGAAATATATTATGGTACATTTAATAATGCTCCATATGCCTTACCACTCATTATCCACCAAAATTTTAGAACTCTCACATCATCGAACCAGAAATGAGGTCATTAAAACTAAAATTATTGTGATTAGAAGGAAGTTCTCATGAATTCCTTCACTACGTACCTTCTCCACTTCTGTGCGGTAAGAAAAAAAGTTTAATTGGAAGAAATCGATTAAATTTTCTCAAAATAAATCATTTATCAGTGCACTCATTTCTATTTTACAATAAAAAGCGCATAATTTAGCTAAATCTTGAACAGATATTTCACTTCTTCTCAACGAGTAATATTTGCTTTCGCTCACTGAGGGAAAAAGTTAGGCAAAGTTGTATTAAAATCTTTCCTTCTGAGAGATAGCACCACACTTCGGGAAATCTCAACTAGTTTTTAGAGTGACATTTTTCAATCAATCAAATTATCACTTAAATGCAGTCACTAAATGCAGTAACCTCTTTTTAAGAAATTTAAATTGAAAAGGCTTGAAATATTATGAAATTGCATGAGACAAAAAGAAAGAAAGAAGAAACTAACTGCTTTAATGCAGCAGATAGTGGGGAAACAAACAAAAGTAAATCATATTTAGGTATTTATCCATCAATTCAGCACGCTATCATTTTCAAGACATTTATATACAAGACCGAAATTCAGTAAGGAGTAGGAAGAAAAACTTTCTGCCATAAATTAAGACACATTAAATTTTCAAAGTTCCAAAAAGCGTCTTGGATTCCAATATAATAACAAAACTTCCCAGCTTTTACCACATTTTCGTAACTAACATCACATCATTTCTCTACTAAGAGACTGAGACGTAGGTACACACGTAAGTTATTACAGGAATTTGGCACGCTTCGTATATTTGGCGTTTCTTAAGCATTTTCGTACTACTGCATTTTCACACTTTGAAAAATGATTGGATTTATTAATTAGAAATTAGATGAAGTCAAGAATCAAAACCTGGGGATGAAATATTAGGGGGAAGGGTGTCTTTTACTAGTTGCACTGCTATGAGAAAATTGTATACCATTTGGTTGGATGGGAAATGAATTTGTAATCCTTTTAGTACGCCGCATTTCGACTTCTCCACTTTTCAATTCGTTTACTGCCATAAAGCCTTATAAAAAAGTCAACACTTGCTGAATAAGGCTATTCAGCTAGATTTTTAGCCTAACATTTGCGTTGAAAACCTTCAAATTGCAAAAGCTTTCACAGCAAATCTCCTAGGAAAGGCAAACCATTTGCATATTTGATGAAGTGGAAGCGAGGAATAAATTGAAAGCGTTTAAATGAAGCATACTGTGAAAGGAAGGACGCAAGAAAGATTAGTTGTGATAAGGTAACGAAAGATATATCGATATCATTCTGATGATAGTGGCACCAGCCGCACCGCAGCACAAATAATAACACCTTTCTTTTCTTTGATGAAATTCCTCTCCTCGACGAAATTATGCCTGCCGTCCGTTATAAGCTAACCAGAAAATCACCAACCGGTATTTCAGTAACCTTTCAAGACCCATCGACAGCAAGATAAAGACATTTGTCAACAACTGGACATGTAACGAGGCGATAAATGAAATGTGGGTGAGGTGAAACGAGCAAGGTAGAGGAGACGTAGATAAATTAAAGTGGTGATAAATAGGTGTCAGATTTAATAAACAATATGAGTGGGAAATGAAAAATACTTCATTTGATCTTTCAACAGCAACAAAGAAATTATTTTAAAACAGAAAACAATAATATATCATTGGCACAAAGAGAAGGGAAGTCATGTCTTCCGATTTCTTTCCTTTTCATCCTTCCGCTTACGGTCTCTCTCTGTCTCCTCGCCTGTTCAACAGTTCAAGATAGTGCGCCTAAGGATTCAAAGGAATTCAAAGCAAAGCAAAGGAGGCGAGTAGTACGAATCAAATTTACGCGTCTAAAAGTGTTCAGATCATGAGGTTAGACTATGCCAAAGCATTAAATTGTGGAAATTAGCAGAGGCAGTAGTGACTATCAGCAATGACCTTGGATATTTGCTTTTCACATCACTGACCTTATAGAAGTGGTAAAATGACGACGCCAATTGCACGTATCCTACCGTGACAGATTGTCTCTGAAGCATTCACTCATTCATTCTATTTCACAGTTTCCTTACAAACTGGCAGCGGCACCTGCTTTTCAAAAATATAAAAAAAGGCTCATTGCCATTCTCACAACGTGTCAGTCTTGAAACTAGGTCTCACGTGCTCACTGTATTGAAAGCCCCTGGAAGCTGCAACAACGTGCATTCATTTAACATTCTGATGATGATTCGGTTAGACTAATGAAACAGTATGAGCAGGATTTTAGAAAGAATTTGGTGATTGCGAAGAGCCAGTGATTTTGGTTAAATTTCTCATCTGATTCATCATGAATCAACTTGCCGTGATCCACCACTTGTCGGAATTTGTGCATTCTACCAACTCACTGCTTATTAAATTCATCATTACTCCGTAGATTCAATCAGTCAACGTTTCGCCTTTAATTTTTATCGTCTGATTAGGCATTGATTAAAAGCAGAAACTTAAACAGAATAATTAAACCTGTTGCTACTACAATTTAAAATGAATTAAACCAAGCGACAACAAAAACAAAAATAATAACCTTGATGGATTCATTTTGAAAGATTACCTAACTGCAACTCAGAAAAATTGGTTTTGTTCACCCTATCACGTAAAACATTGCAGCTGTATATTTCAGGAATATTTTGTTTGATTTGTTCTTTATCTTTTGAAGTTAATACTTGAGAATTACGTTCTTTGCTTGAAGAATCCGTTTCCACTTCACGTGAAGGAATTCCCTCATCCGCTAATAATATACGAAGAATGTTTCGCCACAACAAGTCAGGGAATAATGTAACTTAGAGCCTAGTTAGAAGAAGCAAAATTGTAAAAGTTTTCAATCTTTTCTGAATTTACTAACTATTTAAGTCTAAATTTCCTTCAAAAAATTCGATGCAAAAGTTGAGCAAATTTGGAATAGCATTTGAAATAGAATTAAAAACTTAGTGATACCTGAGAGGAATCGTCCGATATCGACAATAGCAGGAGGGTTGATGGGATGCTACACACACAAGATCTTCATTTGTGTTGGCTTTTATCTTCATAACCTGAACTCAAATTCAAGAAGTTTAAATTCGAACTTATGCAAAAGTTTGTTAGTGCGTCTTATCTTAAAAATTCTAGTAAAAGATGGCATCTCAGATCAGATTTCAAGCAGGATTAAGTTGCTGACCCGGTGAAAATGGCAGGCTGAAAGCTGAAAGCTGAACCTCCCAAATGTTTTCTTATATTTAAATTATTTTTCAGACAACTGCCTTTAGCAGTGTTGGAGTGTTAGTATTAATGATACTAAAATATCTTACCTGCAAAAAAGACGAGCTGATCTCTAACGTGAATTTTCCGTCCAATTTGGTGTGGCAGACATTATGAGCGTTAGGAGCATTTCTTAAAATTTGAAAGAAATTAGAAGTTATGAAGGGAAGCGAATGGGAGGGAGAGGAAGTATGAAAAGTTTTACTCAACACTTCCGCTCTTCTTTTTCTATGAAATTCTCAGTAGGTAGAAGAAAAAACAAACATAAACTTTATTACTGTTACCTTCTTAAAAAGTAACTTAATTGAGCAGTTTCTAAGTTTCTTGTCAATCACTCTTAATTTTTCAGAATGTTACGATTGTATCGCTTTAACGATCATATGTGGTAGTACAGTTGCTCTAAACATATGTTGGGTCCTACTGGTGCAATCTGCTCACCGAAATACATCAAAGATTGAAATTTTATTACAAAAAAAAACAATGTATATACATCTTGCTTATTTATCGCTGTTTTTTCATAAATTACACTTTCTGACTTTTTTCAAGTATCGTACAGACATAGTGTGTGCTAAAGAGAGATTCCTAGAGAGGTGTGAATAATTATTGGTGACGTTGAAATAATCCCATCATCACAGCAAGTGTTCCATACGGCACGAGCACGGGAGCTTCTTCTTCCCCGCTCATTCTAATATCTGCTTGCAACTCGTCCTTCGAATCTTCTCCCATCAAACTGTATTACATTTGAAATGACTGTTGAATGTTATAACTGTTATTATTAGTTGGAATAAATTTCTGATCGGGGAAACTTAAATGGGAATAGCAAACAGTAGTAGCAAGCAGTAAGTCTCAGAACTATCTCAAAGAAGCCAAGTGCAGAAGTTTAGTTTACACAATTTTCTGCTTTAAAATTTTAAGTTTTCCACAAGAATCGACTCTGATTACTTAACGCTAGCTAGATATTATTAGCAAGCTATTCCAAAAAAAATTGCAATTCCCGTTGTTTTGCTTCCTGCTAAACGTTTTTGGCCTTCTTAATTGTTGATAAGTTCAACTGAAGCTTAGTAAGCTCCAGAAGGACAGAAATAACAAGATGTGAGTTTTGGCACACATTCGAAAAAGAAAAGTAAATAATCAAATTAATTTAAAACCAATAACTTCATGAGCGGCATTCACAACAGGATAAGCAAGTTTTTTTCTCAATACAAGATTGAGGCGTCGATTTTCATTTAGCTGAAAATCATAAATGTGTGAATTAGAGCAAATTAAATTTGTGTATAAGCCAAAAATGTGTGCGTAAGTACGAGTAAAAATATGTAATTTTGAAATATTATGCATTGTTATAATTATTCGCATTGGAATTTTCTGTGGTAACGGTAAATGTTCGTGACGTGACGTAATTTATCTTTACGGTTAAAACGATAGAGGAGGAGGAGGGAGGAAGTGAAAAGAAGAAAAGCAAAGATATAGTTACATCTTTCGTTAGCTCACTAATCATCTTCGACATCGTTTCAGATTTTTTTTCTTGCATTTCCACTGTTTCCATTGCTTCTTTTATTTGCCTACACAAATGATCAGTGAACTCTAACAAATATCACACACTGTGGCGGTGTAGCGTAAATCATGCCTAACTATGTACACTTATATTTTCGGAAGATCGAGTGAAATATGTAGGTTGAAATAGATTGAGTTAATTTTTAAAAAACAAAAAGACTTTATCTACGAAAAGAATTTGTGCTGTAGCGATGAATAGGAATGTTGCAAAACAGTGCAACAGCTCAGAACCGTAAAATATATCGTGACTGTTGCAAGCACCTTCATCGTAACTGCATGATGATGCTTACAATACAAGCCATTAATTACTATTTTCTACAAATTTCTAATTTAAAATACGAAAAATACATGATCTAGTGAACAGAGTAATCTAACTGTTCAATTTTAATCCTTCAATTATTAAAAAGCAAATTTGATTAAGAAGCATGTGCTACGTCAACTCTAAAAGGAAGGCGAACATAACGTATAATCAACCTATTAAAGGAGTGCAGCCGCCAACGTGAAAGTTTGACGTTTCTGATGATGCGTTATGTTCAAAAATATTCAAAATTTCCAAGCGTATGAAAGAACTCACAATGCGGCCGCTCTCAATTGCTTTTGTAGTTGATTCTCCATTCCCAGTTGTCTTATAATCATGCGTTCTAGATATCCGATTTTTTGCATATTGTGTCGAGAAGTTATCTCCAAATTTGAGATTCTCTCCCTCTAAATTTAAATTTTCATAGAAAAATTTGTCAAAGTCAACTTCTCCTTCTTCTTGAAGGGACACCTTCAAGCAACCTAGTTTTTTACAAACTTTTCGCAAGTAAAGAACGATACGACAACTAGGCAGAGATGCAGTAAGCATGGCAACATATGAGTAGTCATTTGCCTGAATACAATCAAATTTTACCAATAAAAGATTAGTTGCAAAGTAGAAATTAGCTTTGTTCACCGCGGTGATAGCATTTTGCTTCTCCCTCCTGAGGTCATCTAACGCGTTCTGCAGCTGCAAGAATCAGTGCGTAAGTGAACTGTGTGAAACAAGTGCCGCGACGGCCAGTCCCTTTCCCACGCTCTTCAGCACTCATGAACCCTCTCGTTCAAACGGTGCATTAACAAAGGAAAGCTTATGCGTCACTCCCAAATATATCTTCTCTGATTACTGTGCCAGGACCGTCTAGGCAGAAGATAACTGTATTTCCTATTTTCTGAAAGCCTTTGAACTAGGGACGATGCGAGCGAATAAGCAAGAAACTTCATATGGTATTTTGAATGAAGAGGTGCAGCTCCGTTCCTCTTCCATTTCGAAAAAGAGCTGTTGGATGAGATCAGCTTGTGTAGCTCTCTTCCGACAAACTGGGCATGTTTCGGAGTTCTGTAATATTCAGGAAATAATTACCCTTTAATAATATAGAACTGGAAATCGCTTGAAATAACACCCTCAGCAAGTACTACTTCCTATCACATACTTGTACACGTGAGATCTCAATGCATTCATTTCACGACCTGATATTGCTATTCCTGCAGAGAGATATCAGTTGGCAATACTTTGGAAGGGTCTTGACCAGCAAATTACAAATTGGGGGAAGTTAAGTCTTTACGTCTTTACCCTAAGCCATCGCATGATGCAAGGAAGATGGAACGTATGGCCGCAACGTGTAGCAGAACATCGATTCAGATAAAGCACATCCCAACAAATATGGCACTGTGGTCGTGAAGCCATCTCCGATCTCCTTCAACCAAGTCTGGAATAGTCTAAAACACAAATTGATCATTGGTCGGGTGTTGTCGGACTATGACCTCCAACACTGTTCACTTTCTCCGTACGACTGTAATTGCAGTGACAGTCTCGGAAATCTTTCTCGACGATAAAAATAAGAAGAAGGAAAATTCTCAAAGCGACGTGATATGAGCCCTTGAAGCGTGTATTTCACACATTGAATTAATTAATACATACACTTCATATCTACTCGAACGGAAAAAGGTGCTAAATAATAATTGATGGGAATTAATTAATTATCTCAAATATCTACTAGCAGCAAACTGATCTATCGTTGTTCTATTCCAACCGAAACTGAACAACTGCAAGTGCAGTGAGAGCTCCGACAAAACCAACCGCTCTTCTCCTTTTCTCCGTGTCCGATCTGTTCTCAGCTTACTTATATCCTTTTCCATACTTCACTCATATTACAGTAGCTATTTTTCTAGCACAGACAACTAGAGAGAGTGGATGAATTTGACTTCACGTTACAATTCCGGTGAGTGCTCGCAATATTAGGTGACGAACCAACATCACTCATTGATATCCATCCAGTCATTTTTATGCAAATTAGGGGCCACTCAAGCTTCCCATCAGAATTCATTTGCTATTGCTGTTCATGTGAGCGGTTTCATTGTGGTTCGTTTACGAATCTCTTCCATTTTCATTTCTTTTCTACTCTCTCTGAGTGGACTGAATGACGCAAGTGATTTTTGTACTGTTCCACTCCTTGATTTATTTATGTTCACCGCCTTTTCCAACTTTTATTCAGTTTTTAGTGCCAGTTGTAGTTCAGGTCAAGCACTTTCCCACCCCTTTCCATGTCCTCTCATTTCTTCCCTCAATTTTACATTTTTTTTGAAAATTTTCTTCTAGATGAAACCTTATTTGAATGAATTCCTTCCAACATTTTATTGTATTTATGTCTACTTGATGTTTTTTTGTATCTTTCTTTAAGCAACAAGCTAAAAATCCTCTCGATCTCTGAAAAAATAATTCCTATAACTGCCAGTCAGCGAATTGGAACTGAAAGATTAAAGGAACAGAAGACTACTTTAAGTATTTTAAAAATTTACGACAAGAAAACTAAGAGGCAACAGAAACAAAAATAACAGCCTTATAGAATTCATTTTGAAAGGTCACCTGACTCTAACTTAGATTTCGACAAATATTAGTCTTCTTCTTTGCAAGTTAACGTACCAGACCTACCGAACCCTCTCGATCCAATGCGTGTCCCTACCTAGAACTGCATTGCTTCTACTTCCGTGTTTTGAGTTCAACTATTGAAGCTACTCTGACAGAAGCAATTGTGACTACGTGATGACCGCAACGTACTAAGATTGGCCGTCCGTTCGTTGCATGATTGTGGATGACTCCAGGTTTATCTTTCAAGATCGAAATTCCCTTTTTCTGTTTGTAAGGCATTTAACGAAGAACTTAACAGGTGAAGCTGACAGTGCTCGGTCTACTTCCGTCACATGACAGCGCTTCTGTAGAAAACATTGAATTAGCACGGGCTACCGTGTAATCTAAACGACAGTTTTCAATGCATAAAGAAAGTGTTGTTTGAAAATGTATGACGTCGTCGTACGCTGGTTGGCCGTCCTAGGACCGATCAATTTCCCACTCTCTTCTCCAAACAGTTACAAGTTTTGTTTGTTGAACTACTCTTTATCTCTCGTGAACTTCGATGTACTGTTACTACAGCACTTATCTTTCCTTTCCTAAATAAGCATACTCTCACAAAGTGTTTTCTTTGCCGTCCTTGGGTTTCAGTGCACAACTGACGGCGCTGTGATGTGATAGACGGACGCTACCAGCCAGCTACGTCATTTAATCATTTCCTTCCATAACTCAATTTTCACCATTCGAGCAAGTAGTTAGGAGAGGCTGTTTGAGAGAGAAATCAGATGTTAGCTATGATACTCAGTTGATTAAGATAATAATCTCAAGCGTCGATGCAAATGGTAAATCTGCGGAGAGAGTCAGTTCGTTTGCTGGAGGTGACGTCCAGTCGCATTACGGCACTACTAGCGCGACACGTCGGATACTGCAGTTCTCTGTCTCTGTTGCTGTTAGCAGTACAGGTACGATGTGTCGGTGATGACTTCATTTACTCAGTTCGGTGTGATTCTTGAATATATCTTCTATTCAAGGAGTTCGTAGCATCAACAGGTGCGGCTTCGCTCAACAGTCCAACCATTCATCCCTGATCACTTCACTCACATTCGGACAGTTCTTTCTCCCTCAGCCATATCGGTAGCTAAGTGAGGTAGGTGTAGTTGAGTATTTCTCTCCTAGCATTTTAGAAACAGTCAGTTTTCGCGTGTGAAATACGGATTGTTAGCATTGGAACTGATAGGACTGGAAGACTTGAAAAGAGGGAGATGGAAGAGAGAAGTGTCCAATGCAAAGTTACACAGTGTCATGACATGTCTTCCTCACATTTCATTTATTTTTACTGATTCGTTAGCGATTCATTTCGATTTCCGATTTTAAGTGATTTCAGTTGGCGATACTGTACTTCAGTAGTACATCCTTTTGAGTAGTTGCATTGGTCGAGAAGGACGTTTTTTGAGGAAATATCCTTCTATAAATACCTCGTTCATTCTTTCTTTTCGAAAAGCTAAGAGGTCGATTTCAATTAGCTCCTACGTTTTTAGCATTCTACATTTGCAACATTTGCTTATTGGATCGATCAATTCCAAATCAGTCTGCAGTAGGTGAGAGATGAAAATGGTCACTGAGAGAGAGAGAGAGAGGGAGAGAGAGAGACAGGAGCGAATCGCGGGAAGCAAGGGATTACACCCTGCTTTGTTTTCCTTTCGTATTTCACTCGTAATGTGCAACACTCATCTGCTGTATTAGCTTTGGTGCTTGCTTTTTGCGGGTTATTTTGCTTTGAAAGTATTGGTGACTAGCAGAACCTGTGGATGGTGAAGTGCGGAGATCCCTACCCACTTCAACCTCTCATTTCACAAGCAATCACACGATTGCTTTACCTCATGTCCCCGCAGACTCCATGCACAAACAGTTCCACGTCGCCGTTGCACTCTTCCCTTATTTCCTCCGATCCTTTCGCTACCGTCCCATTCATTGTTTAAATCTAACAATTTTCAATATCCTTTTTATTTTCAGCTTCTTTTCTGTTATCTGTTGGTCTTGTTTCGTAACATGCGATGCAGTTTCGTAGAGATTACAAATGCGTCTTGAAGAGACTGTATGAAATTCGAACTCATTAAGTTAGAGATTACTGAGCCCTAGCATTGTCCTATTTCTTAAAAGTGCGCAATTGACTGTAAACACGAAGAGGCGCTCGCTACACGCAGCAATCATCTCACAAGCTGGAAAACAGTTTTCACAATGCAGTCAGGTCTAATTGTTTGACTGGTGTGGTCGGTTGTTCTTTCAGCGATGCATCGATTGGTGGTAGAGGCGGGGAAGGAGGGCTGTTGTGAATGACTATTTGCACATACACCAAAACACGGAGCGAAGACGGAGAGGCTGTTGATGACAGCGTTTCGTCTATCGATTTCTCTCCTTCATGCTGTCGTTTATGACGGTGTTTGTTTGATGAGGTCGGTGATTGGCGGTCGTGCGGCGCTCTCCATCTCATGACCTTAAGAGTTGCTCGAACATTTTTTCTCTTCTAAATTTTCTTCCTTTTAATTGGTGTTTAAAATTTTCGATCACTCAGACGTGAATTACTGAACATTCGGTTGTTGTGTGATTACTGATCAGTGCAGCAGTGCATTGTGATGTACGATTTAATTTCATTGGGATTTTTCCTGTTGCTTGTCAACAGCGCACAATCACAGGAGGAATGTTTTGCAGCGTGCGTCGAAACGCAAACAACTGAAAAGGTTATTTGACTTGCATTTCTTTACTTCATAGATATCTTCAAAGGATATCCATTGTATAATTAAGTGTGGAAGCATTTGCTGTATTATTTAAAGCAATGTTAGCAGTAAGCATTCAGTGAAGAAATGGATTTTTTTTTGAAAGCTATAATTATGTTTATATGCGCTATTTATTAAACATAATTTCAGTCTCAAGCGGCATGCAAGGAAGGATGCCGTCTGGAAATAATTTTTGCATTTGCATCCAACACTGATATCGGATCAGCAAAGGAGGACTGTTACAATGGTTGTGCTAAGTCATACAGTGAAGACGTGGAAAAGCAAGCGTGCTCATTTGGCTGTGATAAACAGCCAGATATGAAAAAGGCTAAGGTCGGTTGCATTCTATTATGGTTAGTACTAGAGCTAGTTCTGGTGATGGAAGAAATGATAGAGAAATAAGCAGTATTTCCAGAAGGACAAAGGGAAGATCATTTTAGGTTTTCTCTTATAACAGTGCAGCTTCACACATAGTTAAATCTATGACCTTTATGTTGCATTTGGTTGTAATTTTGAACTTATTTAACGCTTTAAAATATTTCTAACGTATATCATTGTTCTTTTTGCAGGTTCACGTATCAATAACTGATAAGAGTCCTACATTTCAAGTGGCCCGCGACGTTATGGAAAAGATGATGCACCGCATAAGCAATTCCTTCCCATTACTGGGGTACGTTAGTGATGATTTTATTTGGAAGTTATCGACTATTCAAATTTGCAATCACTGGAATACCTTTATCACTAATATAAACTTATTTGGTGGCACAAGCATTAGACCCATTTCCCGTATGCAGTATTTCTAAAATATATCTCTATAAAACTCCATATTTAACTCTGCACTCAGCTTTCTGTGAAAAAATCTGAAATTTCGGTGGTATATGTTGTATGATAATTACGAGTGGTCTGCAAATGTGTATTTAGTTTAAGCCTCCTCCTCTGCTTATCCATTACTAATGATGTTAGAACCACGATTGTACAAGAAAGAACTTTTTGTAAAGTATAGAGGCATAACTTTGAAATATATAATAAATTCCGTTCGATTTATCATGGTAGTAGCTAAATGTCCTTACACGAACTCGTTGAGTAATAAATTTTTTTAATAGCAAAAAGGAACTGAATACTGGTGGGAGATGTTGATGAACATTTTTCCATGCACTGGTGGAAGTGTATCAGAATAAAACTATAAGTTTAAATGACGTTTATTCAACGTTTTATATTCATTCCCTTTAAAATTTTATGAAATTGTAGGGAATTAGGTACGGCATCCTCAGAGGAACATGATGGTCGTGTCTGGGAAGATCCATTTGCGCAGTTCCATTTTCACATGCAGAATGAAATGGCACGACTCCACCAAATTGCTCAGAATGTATTTAATTTGCAGCGAGCGCGAAATATCATGCCAATTATCGCTAAAAATAGACCAGAGGGACATGAGAATGCAGTGAAAGGTTTCTACATTTCTTAATATTGATATTCCAACTTCAAACAATCTCTTTTAAATAACATTTTAGGATTGGTTGTTGGAAATAATGACAGGAATGGTGAAAAAATTATGGAAGTCAAGCCAGTAGAATCGGAAAATAAGAAGCAACGGGTTCTAGGATATGAGGGCGAAAATCCAACTGTTATGGAGGTCCCGGTTAGTGTTAGATCTCTTTCATTTTTATGAATTTTGTTTAATCGAATATAAGCATATTATTTGGGTTTCACGTTCATATGTTATTATATTAAATATTTATTGCAGGAGTCGTCTCTTCTTTCTCGACTAGCGTCACGAGCTCGTCGTCTTTCAATACTTAGTCAATGGCTTGTCTGCGTTGCGCTTTTCCTTTGCTTTGTTTCAATGCTTTCTATCTCAGTGGCAATATTGAAGCAAATCAAGTCACAAAAATATTTTAATCTGAGAGTAAGGATTCTTGATTACAGAAGTATTGTATGATTAAGTTGAGAAATAAATTTTCTAGCATTTATTTTAAGGGCTAAATTAATTTTTCTATTTGACATGTGTGTCTTCCAAATTTTGCTGCGGTATGAATTAAATGCTTCAGTACTTCGTTGCAGAACATGCATTCAGTTATCCCGCCGGCGTTCGCAGAACCTCTTGCGGCAAAGAAAGTACCTTTGGAATCTACAGGTATAGTAACTGACTATCCTATAATTCACGATTCTCCTCCGCCGGCTTACGACCAACTGTCAGTTCATAAAGAAAAACTGGAAAATGTCGCCGATAATTCTGATCCTAAAATTTAACTACTGCATGGCGATCGTTTATTTATTTTTTCTTAATATTATAATTGGTCTTTTCATTTCATGCAATCTATTTCATCAGTCCTCTCACTCAAACGCCCATTGGTTTTGAATACTGGAATTTAAGTTGTGATCAAAATTTCAGATTACCACTTATCTACTGATACGTCTAATCGTTTCTAACTTCAGTTTTGCATATTATTAGATTTTTCGTGTTTTAAGGAGGATTTTTTGATTTTTTATAAATGTACTTTTCGGAATATATATATATATATATATATAATTATAACTGATTAATCCGATATTTGAAAGAACCTATCGGTGTCACGCTTTGGGCGTTTTGACGTAGTTGTACAGATATTTTCTATATTTTGTTGGATCATATGTGTAGTGGCGTTCGTGTGTATTATTCGTTTTTTCAATAAAGCATTGGAAGGTGGTATGTAATACATAGCATGCACTATTGAAATGGAACGATTGTATAGATATTTGTTTTATTAAAATATGTAATGTTGTTTATTATCTCTTCTATTTAATATTTCTTCTACAAAGTTACAAATGACATTTTATACATTATCACCACTTGCTACTTATATACAATGAAATAAATCGGCTTTTGATAGGCGCGGAGGGGAGGTATAGTGTAGCGTAGAAGCGCAAGATGCGCATAGAGAGGATTTAATAGTAGTTACTACAAGGAAGAGCTAGGCAATTCATATTTTATTAGAGAAAGTTTTAAAGTTGTGTTGTCATTGGGGATAACTTTGAATCCTTAACCTGTGTATTGAGAGACAGGGATTTCATATTAACCGTCTATGAGGAATAGTTGAAAAGAATCTACTGAAGTTGGGACGGTTTATGCAATACTTTAATAAACGGGCTATGGTGCAACTAGATCCTTTGATCCATAAATTAGTGTGTCACACTTAAAATATTTTGGACGGCGAGTATTTATATTCCACTGCATTAGTGCGTGTACAAGTAGTCTGTTTTTTAGGCCATCCTTTCGCAGTAACTGGCATTTTTTATGCATGAAATGTCTAAGGTGCATTTATGTTTGGATGGTGATGCTGAGAGCGATGATAAGCTGAGTATTAATAAAGCATATGCAGAACGCTATGACAAGTGGCGTCATTTGGAAGAATTGCAGAAATGTTCGTTTCGATAATTTTATGAATGGGTGCTAAGCTGAATGGTATAAAGAGGAATGGGCTTGAGATTATAAAGAAATTCTTTAAAATAATTTGGTGAATGTTTTGGAGTGCAGTTATTTAAAACAGTTGAAGTTATTTTATTTTATAATATCTTTATGATGTTCTGTTATTCTGTAGCTTAACTTTTTTAACAATCTATAGTGAAGGATAAATATGGCGACGATGCAGAAGATGACAATGACACAAACAGCTCGTCTAGTGAAGAACCTGCTGTAAGTCTACTTTGATTTTTCATTGTAAATACGGTCGCAATTCTATGCCGGACAGTAGAATGTACAAAGCTTTAATCAGGGACTTTTATTTATGTACTAATCATGAAGCTTTTTATTCTTTTTTCACAATTGTGATCATTAAAAACATTGGTGGTTTTTAATATGGATGAGAACCCCAGGTGTGGTCAGCAGAGCACGAGAAAGATTTCCTTCGTACATTGTCTGCTTTGAAAAGTCACGACCCAACATTGTATTCGGGTCGAAAATTCTTCACTGCTGAAAATAAAGAGTTAGTGACTTTATTATTTGTTATTTACACTCCATTACCAATCAATGCATATCCTCTTGTTACTAAATAAGCTATGATCTTTTACACTCTTCGTATACTAATAAAATTAGAACCGTCAACACTGGATTACTTATTAATGCATGCATATGCCAATTTTCTAGTTTAAATATATATTTTCCAGAACGTTCACTGACAAAATTGTTAAGTTAAAAAAGAAAAATCCTCCAATGTTTCTGAAAGATTACGAAAGGAAACTTGTCCTGGAAAAAGGAGGGTAAGTTCTTTTATTCTCTTATGTGTTTTTACATATATAAAACTATTAGTTTTTATTCAGTACAATGCATCTTTGTTTTTACTTTATTACAATGCACCTTTTAGGTGGAATTTGCTATAAAAATGTATGTTAAGCTAATCTTATTCATTATCATGTCACTAATTGTGTGCTTGTACAGAGACATCACTGAAGATCACGAGGAAAATAAGACTTCTAGGCCCGGCTATTACGAAGAACAGGAATTAATAAGGCGGGAGTATGTTTTCTGTTTTTATTTTACGCTTCTTTTAAAATTTTATGTTTATGATTTACTTTTGAATGGTGTAATGGCGTTCTGCTTTTAATTTTTTAGTTTAAAATATTATAGACTAAAAGCTGCACTGGCTGACCAAAATGATGACACTGAACCATTGCTACGACAACGCGTTAAGACAGAAGATGAAGTGGTAAATTTTAAGATTTCATTACTGTTTTTTTACTGACGAAAACCCACATACTGATGAAAATAAATAAATGGGCGTAACTGTTTCAGAAAAATGAAGAAGACCGATATTACGAATGGCTGAAAGGACAAGGAGATGAAGATCTGCCTGGCGTAGAAGAACTGGTGCTTAAATATTTCTGCTGTCTCTAATCTCCAAAATACTTTTAACTTTCGCACAGCTGAATTTCAGCAGACTTATATTGTGGATCTGTTATGCAACATATTTCGGTTACTTTCAGATGGGACTTAAAGAAGCATGGAATGATATGAATTTGGACGAAAACGAGAAATTTCTACGAGATTATTTGTTAAACAAAAAATATGACGTTGACGATGAAGATAAGTGGGCTTTTACCTGTGTTCGTCGGTTCATTTCTATAGACACCCATCAGTAATCAAACGAAGCATAATATTTATCATTAGCTTGTAATTTGCTACTCATTTTTAGTGTTCCGTCATACGATGAAATTGTGAACATCGAAAAGGATGAGGAAGAGCTGGAAAGAGAAAATGAATTTGAACGGAAGTATAATTTTCGATACGAGGAGCCTGATCAAGATTTTGTTAGTTATTTTTTGCATTTAATAATATCATTATTCACATGCAAGGCGGTTCTGCACTTACAATATGTGAACTCGGGTCAAACTTTGCCCTTTGTTTGTCTGAAGTTCAATTGTGTTTCCGAGAAAGAAAATTAGTTGAAATATATTTCATCGAAAAGGTTTCTTTATAAAGTGCTTGTAATCGTTAAAATATTTATACCAAGTTCATGCCCACAAATATTTTCAGATTAAACATTATCCTCGAATAGTGAAGCAGTCTCTGCGGAAAAAGGACGAGCGTCGAAAACAAAAAAGGGATGCCTATAAAGAACGTAAAAAATTGGAGAAACAGGCGCGAAAAGATGAAATTAAAGAATTGAGAACTTTAAAAAAGAAGGAAATTGAAGAAAAGTTGGAAAAACTGAAGGAATTAGCTGGGGACGACTGCCTTCCACTTAATGTAGATGATTTGGAAGCTGATTTCGATCCCACGGCTTACGATAAACGCATGAAAGTGTGTTTATGATATTCTTATTTCACTCATAATTACTTGATAACTTTGATTCTCATTCTACATCGGTCCATTTTTATAACAATGTTTATTATAATATTTGTACATGGTTTAAACTTTTTCTAATAATGACACTGGAAGGTGATTGTTTTATTGCTTTGTTGTGCTGAAATTTTAGATTATTTCTAGAAAGAAGCCATATTTAAGGCTTTTTAATTTTTTAGGAGATCTTCAATTCTCAGTATTATGAAAAAGCTATGGAGGAGAGTGAAGAAAAGCCCGTCTTCTCTGATACTTCCGATGTCTCTATCGATGATGTTAGTTTGAAATGAAATCGCTTTCTATTGTACCATTCCAAAATTGTGTACTAAGTGTTATTTGTTTTGCCACTTTTCGCTTGCACTTGTTAAGCTGAACTGTTTGCTCTTTTTTCCTCCAGTCAGATTACGACGCCTTCGATGTAAATAATGAAAGAAAAAGCAAGGAAATGGAGAACACGACTAATGATGATGGAGGGTGTGATCCTGAAAAGAAGCGAAATCGGAAGAAGAGAAAGAGGAATTCCCAATTTTTAGAAGCTGTTCTCAAAGAAAAACCATTGTTTAATCCAGGTTGTCGTTTGTTGCATCTAGTTGTATTTCGTAATTTTGTGATTTTGTTTTTTTCTGTGACCAAATCAAAATCCTGAATTTTCGCAGAAGAGAAGTCGTTTGAAGAATATTTCAACGAATACTATGCACTTGAATATGAGGATATAATCGGTGATGGATTAATAACTAAATTTAAATATCGCAGTGTGCCAGCTAATGATTTTGGAATAACAGTTGACGAGGTAAGGTATTTTTTTGTCACGTTTTTTTAACAGTATGTATCGATTAATTATACATGCAAAAGTAATTTATGGCGATATAATTTCGGATACACCATATCTAAAGATATGTGTTTAGAGGTATCTGTGTACAGATACCTTCAAGTGCGTAAAGAAATGCAGGTTGATATTGTTAAAAAGGATATTTTTTTAGTTATTAAATGCGGACGATCGACAGTTAAACGCTTGGGCATCACTAAAAAAAGTTACGGCATATCGTTCAGAAGCCGAAGAGTTATATGATATCAAAGCATATAAAAAGAAAGCATTGAACCTCCCGAAGAAGAAAAAAATTTTCAGTACCGACTTTGGAGGGTAAGCTTCTGTTTTATCCCTTTTTTATGAAGGAAGAAGTTTAAGGTATTAGTGAGTTGAAAATTATTGGTGTTCATATTAAAATTTAATTCAACTTTAGTTTATAGCTATTTAATTGAAAATGTATTTTTATTCCTTTTATGCTGCTTTCTTTTCCTTATGAAAACATCATGTGGTTATTTTGATCCTTTTGCTCAACGTAATTCCAGAAAGAATTCTAAGTTAGCTGAAGGTAATGGTGGTGCTAATGGTATGGAACACACATGTCAGATTGATAAAGCACCAACTAAGAAAAAGAAAATAAAGAAAAACAGTCAAAAGTTTCCTGAAGATGGGAAGCCGGATGAGCAAGAAGGAAGTAGCGCTGTTGCGCAAAAAGTGAGTTACAAAATTCCATGGGATGATTATTTTCATAGAAAGGGGTCAAATCAAATTTCCAACAATACATGAAATAACATAGTTCGAAATACTTTGTGCTAATATTTCTTAGCACAAAAATGGATCGCCGAGCAGACAACTATTTTCGGCAAATTAGGTTTTTTTCTGGGCAAAGAAAAAAATATATTGGTACTTGAAATGCAATTTAGTAGGAAATTGAAAATGTAAGGATTAAGGATGAATTTTCAGAGAGTCCCATTGGTCAGTAATTTAAAAAATGCGAGTGGTTGGAAAAATAATCAAAGTGCTTTTGACCGGTTTAATTCAACAGTTGACGTTGATGATCACAGACTTCGTGCTTATGGTATTAATCCGAAGAAATATAAGAATAAGTTATTTCGTCAACAACGAAATTGTACAAGTAATAGTGTTAAGAAGCAATAGGGGTGGTTCTCTTTCTCAGCTTCCAAGGTATAAAATAGTGTCGCAGTTTGCAGTCATATCGAAGAAAAATGATTAACACCTCTTTGATCTCACTCTTCGTTGTTTCTTCAACTTAGCGAATTTGATTATCTCGAGTCATACTTCTTTTCCATCTGGCTTGTTGATGTTTTTGTTTGATTTTTTTATTTAAAAAAATGTTGGGGATTTGTCATACTGCGTCCAGGTAGCTTCACCTAAAACATAGTCAAAGCTAATGAGAGACATCTTCTTTCGACCTGTGTGTTGTTTTTTTGTTCAATTCGTGGCACAAATTTTAAACTCACTGAAGAAGCAGACCTGCAAAATATTAGCACATTTTACTACTTAGTAATCTAGCTACACAAATATAACGTTTTCAGTCAGATACCCCTTGTAAATTAAAGTTCTCGGTCAGATATCCCCTCGTAAATAACATTGAGCCGATAATAAAAAAAAAAAACACGGTCATATGAAGGAGTTACAACTGCAACGGCAAAGCAGTAATGGGAAGTTACATTATTTATTGCTTAATATCATAACCGTGTTTTTACTCATGCCCTAACTTACATATTGCTACGACGATAAGTATGGTGGCAATCAAATATTATGCGGATTCACAAAGAATTTTATTAACGCAGAACAAAAAAATACAATTCAATAATACGAAGCCAACAATAATTTCAGTAAAATAAAAGTTCAGTAGTATATATTACATGAAATGTCAACGAGAGACACAGATAAGAGATATGAGGTGGAGTTAATTTAAGGTCATTGAATTTAGAAAATGTCCCTGTGTGTCCAGATAGTGTTAGAACTCTAAACTTGATTAACTAAATGTCCAAACAATGAAGAGATTAAGGGATTTCCTTATCAGAGTAATCCGAATTTTCAACGCAGTCCATTTACACTGCTTTAAGCAATCCAAACATTTAGCTACAGATTTAAAGAAAGGAATGCAACTTAATATGATGTGACGATCTTATTAAAAATTCGCTACCCAGTTCAGGCCCAAAACTTATATTTTAGTTTATTGGCAAGCTCTGCAGACATCGTAGGGAAATAATTCTCTGAACCATGATTTGTAAAACGTCCTCTTTCATCATTACTGCTCGATGCTGAATTGTTATTGTCATCGGCAACACTCCTGATGATAATATTATATAAAAAAAGGGAAAAATTCGTAGACTACAAACAATTAAAACTACTATTGTAACTAAGGACCTCGGAAAATGTACTGTGTTCGTGATTCGAAACGAAAAGATCTTGACAGTTACTTGAAATCTAATGTATATCAAGCATCATTTTGAAGAGCATTTCGCCAACGAGCAAATATTAGCACTCACGTCTTGATCTAATTTTAGAATTTATAGATGCATAGGAAGCTTATTGGTAAATCAAGTCAAAACTTAAAACCAATTCAAATGTGAAATATAATACTGTTCAGTTTTGAAATTGTTGCGTCCTCTTTTAGCAAGATCGGCAGCAGCATAAAGATGCGCCGGTAGAGATATTGGTGAAGTGACAATGCCATGAGCATAGCAAAGAGCATTTGTAACACCCTCTAACTCATCCATTGACATACGAGGTTCATCATCAACCAAAACCGTAGCACGTATAGGGCGTGCAGTACCCTGAATAAGGGGTCAAATCGAATTACTACATCGCCATCCACATAGGAACCATCTATCGAGATGGATGTAAAAAAAAGTAGTTTTAACATACAACAAAACGCAAAAATTAGTATTATTAAGAGAAATAAAAAAAATCACAAACCATGATTGACTTGTGAGCAACAATAATAAATTCCGTTTGAGTTGGATGGACAACATCTGCATCCATAACCGTACCCGGTGGAACATTTTGTTGCGATGCACTTCCCTGTCGGATATGTTGCGGATAAATACGATAATTTGAATGCCTTTGCATTACAATAATCGTAAGGCGAATGCGCTCCGCATGACCATCAGCTGCTGCAATAAATGCCTCACGAAACTGCTTTCCTTCTTCATTTATGATCTGCAATACATCTAATCGACAAACAAATGTAGAAAACACAAACATAGCTTTTGAACATAATGCTTCATCCTCCGCTCATAACCAACTCTCGAAGTGAACCACTGTCCGTCCACTTTCTTCCTTTTAATTAAAACTTTTTAATTAAATTAAATTAAATTTAATTTAATTTAATTCAATTTAATTTAATTAAAACTTTAAAAATTAAAACTTTCTTCCTTTTAATATTTCGGATACCATCACCTTTTTAAAAGTTTTCTACTGTATTGCTCATAGATAGCACAATAGGAGAGACATTGAAAAGTGCTGTAATTATTTTTGAAACTCTAAACCTTCACGTATTCTCCTTCCGAAACACCACTACGAAAAACAAGGACGTGTTCCGGTAAGCATTTTGTTTCCGAATTATCTCTGAACAATCTAATTGCTTTTTCGACATGTTCTTTCAAGAATTTAGCAGTATGAAGGCGTGGTTCTTGCATCCAATATTCACCTCGCATTGCAAATGGTTCACCACATGAATATGTTAGCTGGAAAATTGCAGCATAATTGATGCATTTTTTTCTTGTATAACAAACAGAAATCAATGAATTTATGAACCGCTGTTGTCGCAATTCAATAATGATTTGATTTGATCGAGTATAAAGCAAACGAAAATATTCGAACGAAACAATATTTGACCAAAAAAGAGCCTTACAGCAACAACAGTTGGTTCGCTGGGTGGGATATGAGCCTGTCGCTCATAGAGTGACTGCGGAGACGCATGTGACATATCAAGACCAAAAAACATTCTGCTATGTCGCAACCACTCTTTGTTCCTGCAAGATATGAAAACTGTTAAACTACATTCAATATGTGTTCCTAGTCGAAAATGACCTACTCAATTTCAAAACGAAAACTCGTACTGATGAAACAAACATGATGTTTCTAGTAAGATGATTTTTGCTCAGGAAAGCAGCCGATGAGGCGAGAGCATGAGTTATGCCACCAAGCTTCAAGTTCATTTTCATGATCAAGTTGTCCAACGTCATTTCAGAACCGCGGTTTCCAATTGCTTTCAACAGAGTATTAGAAGTAACATGTTGTGTGACAACACCGCATTTGATTTCTGTCAACTTCATCATACCTAAAAAATAACTTCGATTACATACAAATTGGTATTCAATACTTTTAATAAGAATTAATAAAAGTATAGGTATCTAACATGAATAGTTCCATTATCAGCTTTGTTCTTGATAAGTTCTAACATTAATGACGGAAATTAGTTTACCATGCACAGAATCATATCTATTCCGTGTGATGAACAGAATGTATTCTACTCCATTCTTACGCATGAAATTAATTCTTTCAGTGAGAAAATTCACGTCGGTGCGATCATATTCTTCCGAACGTGATGGATTGGGCATCTGTACACCATGGTCACGGGAGCGACTAACAAGTGCAGCAATGAAGCGACTGGAAATCTCAAAAATTTGGTATTATTTAGCATAAAAAATTCGTAACACATTAAGAGCACCGAAGATGAAAAAAGGCGATTGTCGAAGCATAATCATATTTTTTTCGCCATACTTTTCGAAGTCATCTCACAATCATGTCAAGAACTGAAAACTAACTCTGCAGATTGTCTGTCTACAGCACTGTGAAACATAAAAACAACCCAACGACGAGGTGCTGCAGCAGGTTTGAAGAAAATTTTATTCTGCATGCCGCGAGGGACTGAAAGACGCCAATCAAGGTCCCCATTTGGACTTGGTTCAATTTTGCAGTTTTTGTAAACAATCGCTGGAGGAAACTGTACAGTAGCTTTGCCCGTACATGGAGCACTAATGATGTGGATCTGCAAAATAAATCCAAGCTGAAAAGGACTACTAATGTGCCTCAATGTGAAGTAATAAACGAATGTAATATTTATGTCTAGGAATCAGCTTGAAAGGTAATTTTTTTCAGTGATTAAAGTTTGAAGTTGTGAGAGAAAAATCAAAATGTTACACCCTTCATTTTTGTGATTAGAATGCGATAGATCAGTCCCCAGGATTAAGAAGAACGTAGTAGATAAGGAGTAAGACAATGTTTAGAAATAGAAAATTTTATTGTTATATATATAAATAACAATACTAACTCCCAGGCTGCGGAGATATGGATTTTCATCAACAAGTTGCGCTCGGCAACGTCGGCACTCATTTTCTTTTTTCAAGTTCATGGGTAAAAGGCGACAGTTTTGGATGAGTTCATCAACCTAAAAACGATCAATCTGTGATGGCACGAGATGATTGGCTAGTTTACCAGAATTGATGTACAAAATGCCTGTATTTTAAAGTTCCAACTACGGACCTATTCAAAGCTAGACTATCTAACGTTACAAAAGAATGAAAAAAGTGTTTTGGTCACTTGCTTCTTGAAAGATGAGGAAAAATTAAACGATAACAGTCCAGAACAAAAAAACACCTATTCCGGCATTTGAAAGTTAGCACGTGAAAGAGATCTTAGCAGTATGATCAATAAATCAGTTTTAAAAATAAATGAAATGCGCACTAATTCCGGCGTCTGCTTTTTGGCGTCAACACGCTGACCTCCAACAACTTCGAGGAACTCCATGGGATAGAAACTGTTGTAAGGAAGTTTGTCTTCACCACCGACACGTCGCTCAATTATGCACGGTAAACCAGGGTGGCGTAATCTTTGCTGATACTTATATAACATGTAGTCGGCTACAGTTATATGCTGACCGTTGATTGGAATCACTAATCTCAAATATGCAAAAAGGGGTATCACAAACAACTAATAGATCTTTGCAATCTATAAACGTACACTCCCATAATATTTGAAAAGTCCAACAGGATTGCGGAAATACCTCTCTCAGGAAGATTCTCTTTCATCGGAGTAAAAATATAGTCATTGTTAAGTAAAGAAAGAATACAAATTTTAATGAATTAAATAAAATGATGGTAATGTGACATACTTATCCGCAGTTGTGGTTGTCATTCCAAAAATACAAAACAATCGCTGAGTTTCTAAATGCGTCGTGCGCACGACAAGATCTAAAAATTGTTAACAAACTGCTAATAAATTCGAATCTTAATAATGTCTTCAATAGTAGAATTGAAAAAGAACAAATTAAACATGCAATTAAAAATACCCTTCAGTTGTCGCGCAACCCGAGTCCTTAATTTAGCATCCTCCATAAGCACTTTCGGATGTGCTCGGTTGCATAACGTACCGACAAGCTCCACCAGCGGTTGCTCTTTGAAAAACGCTGCTTTTTTTGCTAAAAAATTTAAAAAACATAAGAAATCGCAAAAAAAGTCCCACAATTCCTTCGTGATCAAATAAAAATTATGAACTACTTTAATATAAAACAGAACAAAAAGAATTCATTACATTAAAAATATTTTACCGTCAATTTGCACAATAGGTACAGCTTCCTCCCATGAATTACCAACAAAGCGCACGCTCTTCTCCATACCTGCGGTTAGAACTTTGCCGCCACTGACTCGAATATCATACTCACTAGAGCGTTCATATGCTTTATTGTGAAAAATTACATGATTCTGTCTGAAATTATCTGTTGTAAAAAATATGGCACTTTTCACAATATCTTCAATTTGAGATAAATTAAACTTTGAATTAACCTTAATCATGAACTGCAACTGTTAAGGAAGTGAGTAGAGAAACTAACATACTCATGAAACATCATTTGGGATGTAGCTATTTCCAAAAACTGCTGAACAGATCGCTCTCGAGCACATAAATCAGAAGAAACAGCTGTAGTGTCATGCAAGCTGATTTCTTCACATGGTAATAATCGAGCAACCAACCCAGTAATTTTTTTACCCAAGTAATCTCTTGCTTTGGAGGACAGCATTTCCTTCAATAAAACTCCTTTAACTGAGAAAGCTTTTCTGTATCAGCGTTTAATTATGAAAAAGGACAAAACAAAACACGAAAAACTTTCATTTACAATGTTTAAATTAATGAAACATAGGTATATTTACTTTTAAAGTAAATAAAACTGAAAAAGAGATCTCAAACGGCCAGATAAAAATTAAACGTTATTACTAACATTCACTCAGCTGCTTCTGCGGAGTTTTGGACTATAAGATTAGAATGTCAAAAGTTGGTTCTAGAAATTCTATTCTAACTAAAAAGCTTAGAAAACAGTCATAAAAAACATACGACACTGATCTTGAATTCCTTTTCACCCTCGCAGCGATCAAAAAGTTTATTTACGGAATAGAAATTAATTCCACAATCATAAAAATACTTTTTCAAATCGCTACCAAAAACATTCTCATAGCTTTTCAGCATCTGCTGGTAAATAAACCAAAGAACGCTATGGCGAAGAGTAATAGCCACACTGAAATATACCGAAAATTTGTATTTTTCGAAAATGAAAAAAGAATGCTATTGAAGAATAAACTTAGTAACATCGACAAATCCAAAGCGCACTCATTCTTGGGACCGCGATGAAGTTCTTTTTCTTTCCCATCACTTTTTATGCCGTAGAATTTCAGCTCAAACTTATATACTTTTTCAATAGCTTTTGAAGTATCCAGCTCGTAACCGTTGATGCAAACGCCAAATCTGCTTGCATGATTGTAGCGGTACGTTTGACACGGTTTCGCTAAAATTTATTGCGCATTTTTAACAAAAGCGTGTTGAAATATGCTGGAAGGAGGCAAACAGCTATCTGCCACAACCCACTGAACGATCAAAAAAACAATAAAGTTTTGTGATTAAAAAGCGAAACGCAAAAGTTTTGATAGCGACAAAATTCTGGAACTTGTGATAACTTATAAAAAATGAAATTACATGCCTGGCATAGTTGCAATCACTTTCTTTATCATATTTCCACCTTTATTAATTTCAGTTTCATTCATTTCCTGCAAAAAAGAAAGATGACCGCATGTATGACTTAAATACCGAGGTAACATTACATTTCCTTTCACAAAGCGTTTTGAATCAAGTTCTCCGGAAGTTAATAAGAACTTAAAGTGCAAGACAAGGGATATTCCCTAGTTACAGAGAGATAATTTAAACTGACCACAAACAGAATCCTGCAAACAAAGAAATAATTGCTCGTTGCATGGCTATCGTCTTAACGCAAGCGACAATGGAAGTAAATACCTCAGAGCTAACTCACGTGACGTGGCTCAGAGTATCCGTTAATCATATGTGGAATGTCCCGGTAATTCTCTCTGGCTAAATGACTACACGGTATGCTCTAAGTCATTCAAAATGCGGGAAGTATCCGCTGATCGTAAGAGCATCTAGCAAGCATCCCATATTCATCAGCAACATAACTCTTACCCAACCGCTCCGCGTGCGACTACTCACAAGTACGTGCTCTTCTCAAAGATCTACTCTTTCATATCTGCACATTTGCATGCGAAGCTGTCTTTCAGACTTGCACGTAACAACCACACAACCACAACCAAATGATACCTCAGTTCACAAGACTGCCCTGGTGCTGCAGGATCAACTTACTGCAGTGTATTAACTGATGGATATACATTGCTAACTGTCACATACTCCCACTAATTTCAAAGCTGGTGTCGAGAATTCGAAAAATTACTATAAAATAACCTCCCAACTTCCACGGTGTCAATATTCCAGCGATGATCTCACTGATAACTGCAATAACTATGTGTAGATCGAATATCTATTATACATGGCATGGCTTGGCTAATCTCGCAATATTTGAAACGTCTCTTCTCGATAATTAACATCTGCTAACCTTCCGCCCATCATTTGCCAACCATCGATCTTAAATCGTCTACACAATCAATCTACTCCTACACGGCACGAGTTTACTGACTTTTATCCCCTCTATCAACCAATTTTTACTGCATTATTATCACAAGTTAACTTCCTTCCAACTCATCTAAAGCAGAGTCTCTACCCGCACCGCTTTATATAGCTGATCTATCCAATAGTGTTTTACAACTTCTGCAAAACATATAATTCTTCGATAAACTATTAACAACTATAGCCTTCGTAAACCACGTAAAGCAATAGACTCTGACAAGCACCCGACAGATTACAAAAAGCAGCATCAACCCGACATATCATAGCAATCAACAACCATTTCGTTATCGTCAAAAAACAATTCCTGACGACTGGTAAAACCACGAGATTTCTTTAGTCGTTTAAATTTAAATTCACGTTTCGTACGCTTTTTAGCTTTACTGGAAAACAATGATCGAAGTTTATATTGCTATTGTGCACTCCTATATGTTTTTCAATGTGGATGTCTAGCTTTGAGACATCCACATTGAAAGAGTACATCAATAGCTGATATAAATCACCATATGCCACAGACCATTAATGGTTATGATGTCGTAATGTCAACAAACTCCTGTATAATTCAAGCTTTAATTTATGAGTACTTTATTCGCTTCCAACACAACGAGCCGCACAATACACAAAAAGCATAGAGAAATGAATAATCTGAATTTCTCGTGATTCCATACCTACTTTAAATTTCAATAATTTCCTGAAAGCTTTATCATATTCCTTTTCCTAGTACAAACACAAGCTCAATAGCCCCAACTTGCTGAGTATTATTTTGCAACTATTGCATAACACAAAGTACCACTTCTCGAAACACTTCATAGAGAATTACCACCGTGAAAACAGTGATAGTAACATGTTGTAACATCAACAAGAATAAGTTTCTAAGATTAACCAATAATGAAACTGGGATTATTGAAGAGATGTCGTGGAGTATTAAAAGCTGATTTCAAAGAGACTGAGGAAGAAGATGACATTTTACCGGACAACTTCCTTAAGGCGTTTAAACAGCTCGATTTCTCAATGAGTGACTGAGCTGAGATATCTGAAAATATTTATATGTTAGCAAGAAAAAAAATGCATCACATTTGTATCATTGAAAATAATGAAGCGTTAAATACAAACATACTAGCACATCTAATTAACAAAAGTCTAGTTGTGCTTCAATATTTTAAGGCTACGAAAAAAAGGCTGTAATTTTTATTCCGAACCGCCATTAAACCTTTCTTAAACTCTTATAAACACAAAATGACATCTACCATACCAAAGTTATGAATATGTGCAACAAGAGTGCCACATTTCATAAGAAATGAATTTCGCTTATTAGTTCGCATCAAATGATTCAGCACGTCCGCACTACACGATAGAAGTCCAAGAACCTGCAAAGTCGGATAATAAAACATATAGCAGCTCATTATATTTTATACTTCGTGTAATTCACCTCCTCAATTCAGTTAAAATTCTTCGTTTCTTTCAAACACAGTTTGATTACTTCTTAACTAAGTAGTACAAATTTCATGCAAAAATTTTGCCTGGATTGAGATCCTTTTCCAGTGAGAATTCGAGCACAATGCCATACAAAGATATACTACATTTTCAACATAGTTCATATACAATGAGGAGACACTGCGAGCTCTAAAATTATTGCATATCGGTAAGAACTTACTGAATTTTTTTAACAGTTCAGTTTCAGAGCGTCACAATCGAAGGCAGAATATAAGTTAGAATGATGTAATAGCAAATTTACACAACTACATAGAAAAATTACTTCAGGTCAAAATTGGATGTAAGAAACAAATCCTTCGGTGGATTTGACCATAGAGGGACGCTTGACAATACTTGCAAAGCGTTAACGTCATGTAGACCACTCCATCCATAATTGGTAAGCCCAAGTCGAATGAATAAAATCTGCAAATGTGCTTATTTATCATAATCGATCAACAATTTAATAAATTTTATGCGTTTATAATAGTAAAATACATAGGCTCCTTCTGCAAAAAACTTGATTTTTGCCGGGTCTCGTAGTAAGGAACTGCCTAATCGTTATTCTTTCAGTTAACGTAAAAAAACTAACATCTAGCACGTGCAACCTTCTTGAATTTCTATTGAGCAGTTCGAGAAATATGTTAAAGGTGAACTGAACATTATTCGAAGCTTAACTTACCAACACAATATTGCAATGCTCCAAAGAACGAATATCATTAATCTCGGATCCACTTAAATTAACATCTGCCACTGATTCCAGAACATATCGCAATACACCGCTACGAAGGAAGTCAAATGCCAGTGACTGCGATCCTAATGCATCTTCACGTAGTATTTGTGCGAGACAAAACAATGCCACGAACTAAAATTTTGTACAATTTTGTACAGTTTCGGACATTCATGAGAGAAAGAGTGAAAGCTTGTTCAACACCATTAACTTTTCGTAAATAAATGTAACCGAGTCCTTTATTTCTATCAGTAATTTCCGTTCCACAAGTGAAAGAACCAAAGACTAATTATAGGACAAATGTCTGCGACAGAGAAGAAAGAAAAAAATCTAGGTCCCAAACAGACAATAAAATTTTAATATGTTATTCTCTAATTGAAATTGAGAAATGCATGGGATTCGAAATTCGAAAATAAAAAAAACAATTTCTTCATTACTTTTGTAAACAAAACGCTCAGCTATTCTTGTGTCTTTTAGAAGGGTGAAAAAGTTGAAGCTAAGAAATGAATGATAGTGATAAAATAACTAGCACAACATCCCCACAAGATGAAGGAAGCACTCCCAAAAGGGGTCTTGTATTCCCTACCACATTAATTTCTTTGAATCTCTCTTCTTCCAATTTTAACAGAGAACGAAGAAAACGACAATGCCGAAAAGAGAACGAAAAATGTCGTGGAAAGCATAATTCTCGATTTGAGCTTAGAAGGCCAAAGTCCCCTAGTTGTTGCCTAGTGTTAGCTGCTGGCCTAAATACATACAGAGAAACACAATTTTTCTATACATCCTGAAAGTACCCTTCATTTCCTTCAACCGATAATATTCCGACATATTTTTGGACGAATCACTCGTTTTCTGATCCTTTAAATCTTTTCTTTTTTTAAGTATACATTCAACGATCGAATTTCCATTGCATCAATGTAGTGAACTTATAAGGTTGTTGAATATCCCCAAGAAATTCAGTTAGTTTACAGTTAAAAGGATAGATAAGGGACATCCCTTCATCGTAATAAAGTTCCTTATTTCAGCTTAGTAATCAATTCACATTAAATTAAATAAATTCCAGGAAAACAGATTTTGGAAAATCACATGTACTTCATAAAATGAATGTACTGAAACACAGTAACTGCATGCAAACAATTGGGTGGAGTGAAATATATCGTTAAAAAATATTTACCAAACAGTTGGCAATTCATCCCTCTGTCTTTAAAATAACGTACTGCTTAGGTGCTTGATAAAATACAGATTCTATTTGGATTTTTAAAATCGATATGTGCGTATCTAACAAAACAGCAATACAAATTGCAAAGCATTCAAATAATTTAACTATAAATGTGGTATTGGACATATCGTACTCTTTGTCAGTTACGTGATTTACCTGTTATTTGCTGCTGGCATATTCATGATTCTCAAAACTTCTAGTGTTACACGATTAAGAAAACACTGGCTGGAAGCACTTGCAGAGCAGCGAAAAAGGTAAGACTTACCAAATAAACTGATGTCAGTATGTGTCTTAGTAAGCCACAAAGCGAAAATAGTTTTCAATAATGAAGAGAAAGTAAGACAAGATTATAAAATAGGAGAATTGTTTTATTAACAGTTCAGATATGCTCGTGAACAGGGGATAGAGAAAGTAAAAAAATGAAAAATCATGCGTTTGAATCGAGAAGGTTTAGATCATCTATGCAAGCTTCCACCCTCCTCACATTGCTTACTATCTTAAAAAATCTGGCATAGCCTCAGCAAAACCATTCCCAGTCTGCTGTATGGACTAAACCAACAAGCTCAAGAATATCACTAGAGTTGAGATCCTCCTAGTTCACCTTCTAACTTTGTTGTTCACGACATGGTACCACAAATATTCAACAATACGAAGTTTGTTAGTATTCATACATGATGACAAATCACGATATTTGATGAAAACACTGTACGACGCGTTGAGGAAATGAAGATACGATCAAAAAACGTTCATCCTTACCCATTCTTCCATGTAACCACATTGGTATATATTTCGTTACTGTACATTGAAACCAGTAAATGAGCTTATTCAACGGATACACGGCATAAACACAGTGCATCATTCTGATTACAGGTACCCTCTTGAAAGTATAGTAGATTTCGGCATTTTACTTTTATAGATAATTATGGTTGGGTTATATTGTTTTTAGATTTCCATTACTTCCGTAGTTATGCGACATATTCAAATCGCAAACAATTTGATGTTCATTTAGAACTTAAAAAAACGAATAAGCGGAAAGAAACTCTACCGATAGAATGAAAGATAAAATATGAAAGATGTGATTGATACAGTAATAAAAATTCTACACAATAAACACAATAAAATTGAAGTAGAAGAGATAAACTTGTACCGAAGCCAGCTATTATTTATCACTGCTCAACTTCTTACTACCATACTAAATGAAAATTATTTGATAACAAAGACGAAAGCAGACCTCAAATGTTTAATAAAGAATTTCTTATATCCATTGGAAAATTTATTTAAACTTCAGACTACAACTAATCGATCATTTGCTCAATATACCTATAATGATCGTCGTAATGGCAGTAACCGGCTGGATAACTGCTGGATGCATGATAATTCATTTTTATCTGCCACAGGCACAAACGTCGTTTATTTTATGTCATATTCAATTCCCTGACTGCAAATGGTGTTGGAGATATGAAGTTCGAAGGTGAAGTTTATGTTTGCAAATGTTTTTGTTCAATGGGTAGAATGAACACAATCGAAGCAAAGGATGTGTACCAGAAGGATTAGTTCTATTTGTTCCAAGACTTAATAAATGAATAGCGGTATCCATACAGCAATAACTGTCCCAGACCAATAGATCAAAATGATATAGCTGCAAGTTTTTTTACGTACCATGGCTTTTACAAGAAAATTAGCTTTCTTCGTTAAGGAGCATCCACCAAAAGAAAGTAAGAAAAAACTGATAAATTATAAATCTACTAAAATTTCAGAAAAAATGTCTTTACTCGTTATATTCTTTGTCTACTTGCTTATTGGCTTGTCGCTTGTCTCACTCTTCATCAATCTTCTTCACACAAAACTCAGGCAATTTAAACCAATTCAAATGCATTAAGAACATTTGTTTGTCATTTTTCAATCTCAGAAAGAAGAAACACAACTATAAAATCAAACTGCGTTGGTACTAATGTCTCAAGGCAAATACACAAAGAGAAATTAAGGTTATCCAAAAAAATTTTACAGCCGCGCTTATTAGTTGCCCCGTCGAATGTTACATGCCGATGACAACAAAAGCATCAACCGGAATAACAGTTGAGACTGAAAGCTTTGACAGTTCAAACAATTTAAACTTCATATCAGACTGCCCACTAAATCATTATGTTATTTTGGGAGTTCTATAATCTGAGGTAAGTAGTTGAATTTTAGCCATATTTGATTTTAGTTACTCATCATTCAAAAATGTTTTTTCTTTCTTTTAAATAACATTGTAATTACTGAAGGATAAATGCCCGCTACTAAAGGTTATGCAGAAAGAGAATGAATATATCGACGTGAATACCCAAACACAAAACGGCAACAGAGAATATGTCCCTCAATGTATTCGAATACAAAGTCCAGAAGCACTACTTATTAATAAACCGATCACTTCGCAGGATGACGTCAATGATTTAATTGCTGAAACGTATGATGTTCGACCAGCAAGGCTTATTCCTTCTAGTACAAAACTCCGTTAAAACCATACCGCTAATTCTTAGCATCATGTCGAAGAAATCAAAAAAATGTCTAATGAAAGAACAAAAAGAAACAAACAAAAGGAGTGAAACAAACCACTTCCTAACTTTACTGTTACTTAAAAGAACAGAGAATTCTATAATACTAAAGGTGACTTGCCAAGTCGATTCGTATTAATAAAAAAGAAAAATAACTTAGAATACCACAATGGAACAATTGACAAATCGTTAACAATAGAATAAAAAGCATGTTTCTCGAAGAATTAACTGAATTAATTTCAATTCAACAAATGATTTCTTAGCTGAATAAAGAATTGCATAAATCACACTTAGTACTTCACAGCAATAAAAAATTGGAAAATTCATTTGCAAATAACTTACTCTGAGTCCTGAAGGTGAGTGACAAATGTCTTTGGACAGAAGTGAAATTAGTTCATGTCCATATTTTGCGAACACAGTTCGCAAAGTATCCTGTTGCGTAACGTTTAAGGCTGTTAAAGCAAACGAAAAGTCGTCACCAGAGTTATAAACATTTTGCTGCTCTTCTTTTTCCGAAACAAGTGTTTCAGTTGAACAGTTTAAAATAAGAGAAATGCACGCATATAAATCTAACTTTGTCTGCAACGATCGTTTACCTAAAAGATTTTTAAGGTTCAAAATTGCTAGGACAGCTGCAAAATTACAAAGTGTAGAAGTAAATAAGATACCTGGTTGTATCAAAAACCGTATCAAAGCATCAGTGACACTAGTAATGGCGACCCTAAATGCACTAATTTCCTCTTTCAAACTCTTCAGCAATGTACAAATCGAGGCAGTCAATCTGAAGAACATTCTCTAATTAAACTTCATAAGAATATATGTCTAATTCATCTACTGTTATAATAATTATGCAATTAAATAACGAGTATATGTTAGTAATAATAACTACATTCTTATAATTATAATTATAAAAATTATATAAATATTAATATGGTTGTAATAATACGCTTTAGTATTACTGCTATCATTATTATTATTATAATAATATGTACATCAACCTCAGTAGGCATTGTGAAACTGCTGAAGAAAGTTTCGCATCCATGCATGTATCAGACGCATAATTTAATAAAAGGTATAATGCATCTGAGAGGTAGTGATGTTGAACGTCTGAAAGTAATTCATACTTTTCTCCTGTAATTCACATAATCAAATTCTATTTAACAGTGCCTGGAAAAATTGGTAGTGTCGAAGCAAAAATCTTATTTCAACAAAGACACTAAAATGAAAATGAAAATGAAAAGACATACCGAGAGCAAGAAACGGAACTGGACAGAATATAGCAAGAACATTTACAAACGATAGCCAACCGGAAAGAAGCTGTCGTACTGACGCTTCTGTACTTTTTACAAGATTATAGTTCGCGCAGTATTGAAGCAGCTGCTTAGTATCCTGTAAGTAAGACAGTGCAGACGCTTATCAAAAAAAAATAGTATTCTTTTTTTGAATCATTATATATTTTGATCTCTACATAGCGATGGATGTAATGCTAAGTACCTGCGAGATTTCGAAGCTGAACTTGGGTTGCATTTCATTAGCAACCATACTAAATTCTCTACAAAGTAGCCAGTTTAAATGCTCAATATCACACTGCTGGACGTTTGCAGACGTGAGTCGCAAACACAACGGTAAGATCTGAAATTACATAACCTTCCTAAGACAACACCGAATTTCACTTCAGTTGTTCGGTTGACAAAGTTTCCTACAACAATAAATAATGAAAAATTTTCACTCAGTGCTTTGAATTGAAGTTTCATTTTCGCTTTTTTGCTTGCCTTAAAGGATCGACATTATTTCTAAGCCATAAAAATAAAATACTATACACTGACTCACCTGCTGCAATTTTTGCGTATTAATCAATTCCATTACTGGAATATCTATTTCGTTAAAATCAGCTTTTGTCTTTAATAATTTCCAGAGCAAAGGCCATTCTAAAAAACGGTAATACTATTTTGATGCTACTATATAAGCCTCAGAAATCCAAAAAAGACCAATAACCATTCCTCCTACCCTGCATTTTAAATAAAAAACTTTAAGGGAATTTGAAAAGGATTTTTTGTTTCTAAATATAAATGCAGCTAAAATATCACAACACAATTGAAGTATTTAAGCGTGCATATCCAACCTTCTTCATCCCTTTGCTCATTCTGGGTGTAGTCGATAGCAACTTGACCCAGCATAGACTCCGCTATTGAATCTCGTTCTTCCACTCTCTCATTTTTTTGCGACAGCATCAGGCGAAAATAACGTTCTGGTTGACTAGAACAAAATTGATTTGAATCCTCGGACTAACTAATCACATATGAGTTGTAAATTTCGCTAGTCAAAATATGTGTCCATTGCACACAATGATTTATATTCGGTTTCATTAAAATTATGAGTATTTCTTCCATCGAATTTAACACACCGATATAGAGCACAGGAAAATCTCCACCAGGATTTTCTTTATCTATCTCAAATACAGAACGATGTTATCAATATAAACAAAAAAAAAAAAACCTGTAGTGTCGATTCTGTAAGAGAGAAGACAATTCAACAGCGCTTAAATGTAGCACAAGTCCTTGAATAGTAATTTTTAAATTCGTTAGCACCATATTTTCCTCTCCATCGCTTTTCGTTTTTGCATCCAAAATTAATGGACAAGACGCTAAGCGATAAATAAGGTCATGATTTGAGCGAAAAAACCTAAGTACAGAAGTTGAACAACTGGAATTTGTCGATACTAGTTGCAACTGCAAGATGATTTAAATAAATGACATTATGCTGAAATGCATAAATAAAAAGAAATGAAGCAATTTAGTTTTGAACTATTGAAATTACCACAACTCTGAAAGTGATGTAGAATTAAGCGTAAAAAACAAATAAACTAAAATCGTTAAAATAAGATACACCTGTTTATATTATTTGTCAAAGTAAAGTTATAAAATAGCGACCTACCACGAATCGAAGTGTTGGTTCAAAAAGCGCAGCAAACGGTAGTGTAAATGGAGCTTCAGAAGTTGCCATTTCTATCAGTAAATCTACTAGACTATGTAAACAAGTCACTGTGGTACCATTTAACCCTGAAATTTATTGTTTACAGTTGCAAGTACATCATCATCCAATCTTACTTAAATGAACATCGTTCATTCTATAATAACATACTACTGCAAATATGTGAGTAGTCCTGTTCAAAAATTACTATCCAACACTGTGCAATTTTTTCGCCCAAATTAATATTCTACACAAAGCACTGAAACTTTAGCAGAATTTCACGCCGAAGCTATCTTCAATTAGTTTCTTACTCAATGATATGACAGGTTCATTCACTTCTTTAACACTCCAGAATTAAATTCGTATTACTCTATATTTTTTGAAATTTAAAATGTCTTATGCAAAAAACATGTTAATATCAAAATTTTTGTAGTATTTAGTGTTACGGTTCATCTTGTGATCTTGCACTTATGAGCACACTCATGAAATCACTCACCTGGAGGTTCAGTAACAGAGTTTACCAAATCAGGCTTTCTGAGACCGCAGAAAAGATAGACTAAATTGACAGTGTCCGGATCGTTTTCAATACTCGATGAGCACATTTCAATTAACAAACGTGCTGTTTCACCCCGTATCCTCGACACTGATAATTCATCGATTCCTAAAATATTTCATCAAAAACTTGTTCGGTAGAGAAATTGCAACAGCTTCTTCCTATTTTCTGAATTGTTGACCAAGAAAAGCTGATTTCAATTATTATCTCATATGAAAACAAACCATGGTAAACAGGTGAATCAAGAGCTGAGGCCTCAATCATTGCTATTTTCACAGAAGTCATTCGTGCGAAACTTTCAATTAATTCTAAAGAAAGCGGCGAAAGAGCCTGTGCAAGACGACTTTGTATGGAAGGTTGACAGCAGCAAAGTTCTCGCAGTATTGAAACTACGTGATATGCGTGTCTTGGGATAAGCTCGGACTGAAATTATCCAAATCGAAAGATCTCTAATTAATAAGAGCAGATCGCGTAGTTTAGTTAATAAGAGTAGATATAAAACAAGACTTATTCAATAGAAACGAATGCCTGTATTTTACTAAAGCACTTAAAGGTAAATTCTTTGCAGTTGGTACTAATATAATTAAAAGTGTTCCGATTAAATTTTATATTTCAAAAATGAATTCATTAAATAAATGTTAATGCATTATGAAACACTCATAATAAATTCCAGAAATTGGATAAAAAGAGAAAATAACTGTATAACATGCAATAAGGCAATACCTGTGTCAAGTATGAAGCGATAACTGTAATATGCGTTGCCGTCGAACTACCTTGTACTGATGACAGAAAAAGTGAATCCAGAGATGCAATTATTATGCTTGAATTAGTGGCACGAAGTGCATCTATTAAAGGAGCATGTAATGACACGCTGACATCCAGTAAACGCAATACTGATAATATGGCTGATTCGCGATCCATCGAAAGAGGAGAAAAATCTTGCAGACGTTCCGCTCCATCACATAATACTGCACATAACTGAATTTTTCACTGATATGCATTTAACAATTTCAAGAAAGAAACAATAAATTATTATGAATTTAAACTAGCCAAAAAAATGATCACGATCTTGTGTAAGAATATGCCATTTTGAAGAAAATACTTTTGCCAAATTTTTGGCGCTTTTAAGGATACTGTCAAATGCAGTTTTAGGAAGCAAAAGAACAAAAATATACAAGATCGTGAAAAGAATTTCGCTCACTGAAAAAAAGTTAAAAAAAATAAAAACTAATTTACCGAACGAAATACAGGTGAATCGTTTAAAATTTGCGTAAGGACAACGATTTGCGGATCCGCATTTAGAATTGCTTCCGCTGTAATTGTATAACGGTGAAGAAAATTGTATAAAGAATCGCAAGCTGCAGAGCATAAATTCCACTGAAAATGAAAATTAAGATGCACCAAGATCATTTAAGCTTTTTGTAATACCACAACTAAATAAATTAAGATGAAGTCAGCAACCACAATTTAATTGAATTACCAATAAATACCATGGAAATTTGGGGAAATCTTACACGTATCTTAAGCAATAAAAAGCAAACCATTTGTGCAACGTTTTCATATGAACGATCCGCAAACTGGCAGATGATGGATTTAACGATAAACTGAAGGTATTGCAACAAATATCTCTTATCGACATTTTTCGCATGCAAAAACAGGGTCTTCGTAAGATGTAAAAAACCAATGGATGAGTCATAGCATTTGAAAGCACATTCCCGTGTTTCTAACTCATCCTTTAAAAATTTTATAATTAATATATCAATATTTACATATTAATATAACTAGAAAGTATATAGTCAAAATATCTTCAGATCAGAAACTATGTTTTGTATATAAATTTAATGGACAGTCCGTAAATATAAAGTTTAAAAAATATACCTGTATACCAACAAGTTTTCCAGAACTTGTTTTACTCAAAACAGAGAGTGATATCAACGTTGTCCAAATCTTTAAAGCTCCATGCTCGTCAATTGCAATTGAAGACAAAAAGCGAAACAGTGCACCCTTCAAAACGAGTGGAATTGCAGAAGCTATAAGGCTTACTGAAGTCCCTATGCACGACCATGAACTATTCTCTGTGAATTGGCGACGAGCAGTCGGATCCTAAATGAAATCACGTTAGCAAACTTTCACACAGTAAGACAGACAGTTTAGAAAAAAATTTCTTACCGAATAAATTTTAAGTAATTAAAGTAATAAAGTAATTGAAAGAATGAGAAAGTAATTGAAGTAAAATCACTGATTGAAAATCAAACAAAGTTTGCATCTCAAAGCAAAGTTTAATGATTCAAGAATTTCACGTTTTTAGCAACGACTTCTACAAGCTGGACCCATGCCACAAGGCCAGCTAACTCCGACTGTGGAATCTGCTGGAGAGTATCGTGCTGTGTGGGAGGTGTCGCATGCATTATCGCATGACTCGTTTTCCGTTTAAAAAGCCCAAGATAATCATGCATCGCTTTCCAGAAATGATCCCAAGAGAGTGTACTCTGCGCTATAATAAAAATCATGTAATCTAATTATCCGTGAAAACTCAAAATTTATCAAAAAATCCAATAAAGAAAAGCAAGAATTTTCGACATTTCAAAAATGCTTTACCAAGTTTTGTATGATATGGAGAAAGCAATCCAAATATGAAGTATGCCGATTCTCGACACTTGCAGATATTCTTTAGCATGTCAAGAAAAGCCACTTGTAGTACCGGTGAAATAAGCTGCCGACAATTTCTCAAAAATTTTACCAATTCTTCCTGAAAAATAATATCGAACAGTTAGTAAGAAGTGAACATGTACTCAGAAATGCTTTGCATATTTAGGAATCCCTTTATTTTGGTTCCATAACGCTTATGTGAGTGCATACATCATTAACACCATTAATTATAAATTACTTAAAAAACGATACTCGATATTACTATTCCAATTTTACTTATAATTTTCAAAGTTCAATTAATGATGTAACCAATGGACTGAATAAAATGCAAAATCAAAAAATTCAAAGCAACAAAATTGATTATAACATTTCATCAGATATGATCAAATACGTCGCAAACTTACGCTCTCACTGGAGCAAAACTGTGCGGATAATTGCTCCAAATATTTTGAATCACCATCATACAAATCAGCAATACAACGAATGAAATTTTCATAATGAAGCCGAGGTCTGTGAAGCTGACCACGCTCCAACATTTCTTCAACATATTGCAATTCTATTTCACCGGAATGCTGCAGCAGAACAACCTAAAGTAGTTCTTATTAATGGCAGAATATTGTGCTTGTATGATCCCGCAGATTACTAGTGGATAAATTCATAAAACACAACTACAATTTATAAGTGAAACTATGGAGAGAAAAGCTCTCAGTGTATAGTAAAATATTAACCTGGTTACTCAAATGAGCGATAAAATTTTTGATCAATGTATCAACCGTAGCAAAAGCTGTGAAGCTTTCTCTAAATTTTGGCATTGCAATAACACATTTCCGAATAAACTGGAAAGCTAATCCATCAATCGCGTTTTCAAGTAAATCATCTTCTTTGATAGCAAAATCGCCCAGAACTATTAAAAAATAATAATGAATATAAATATTTAAACAACTGTATCAAAAATGAGAATAAACCGATAACCAAAAGCACTCCAATGGCCACATGAAGTAAGCAATTGAATGTCATATCAGACCTTCTTGAACAAGTTGGTGAACACTCAGCCAGTTGTATGAAACCACAACTGCAAACTGTAACGAAGCCTGCAGACAAGAATCTTGCCAATCTTCCAAAGTCACTTCCTTGTGAAATTCCATCAGCAAATGTCGAGCACATCGCACTGAAATTTGCTATTCATTTTGTATTAGAACTGCTGACAGTACTGGAAAAAAAACAAGCGCATTTTCGCAGTAAACTTGCATAAGCAAAATAAAAACATGAAATGAGTTTAAAAAATTAAAGCTATTGAAACTTACTATTTTGAAGATTGTGTGGAGATATCAGTATCAGAGCTGCAATCCATAACGATAAATGAGTATTTCTAAAAGGTGTGTTCGGCTGCAATTCTTTCAGTGGTGTAAATAAATCGTTTAAGAAGGGTGGCGTTGATTCCAGCTGCCATGATGAGCAAATTAGATGGAATGTTTGCGCGTAGTTTTCCAAGGTTTCATCAATTAATTCCCGCAGCTGCAATAATTGCTACTATAACAAGGATATTATTAATAAAAACAAGTAAACAGGTGAATAATTTAAATAGGTATAATACAATGAACTTTAAGTAAACTTGCAATTTCTTGATGTTTCCGGCCACCCAGTCCATTTACGTGTGGATGATGTAAACTTTGTAATTCAGATTGTACACTGACGGTTTGCAACACATCTAAAACTATAGCTATGAAGAGCAGAAATTTTGAGGAATCCACAAAAAATTCAAAGTGTCATAATCCATTAGTTGCGAAAGTGAATGAAAATATGAAGAAAAATAATGTTAAAAATCGTTTAGCGTTCAAACAATATGAAGCAATGCATACCTATAAGACGTCTAATAAATGCAATATCATTAAATAAATGATTAAGATACTCAAAAAGCTCTCGTGGTTTCGGCACTTTTTCATCGACTCTAAATTCTGCTAAAGCCTGTAAAGCGTAAAATATTCAATAAAACGAAATGAAAGTATTCACGATGCATACATTCACGATGTGTAACAAAACCTGATATCCAACATTGAAAAGCAAATATCCTAGTTTTAAATTTCAAGATCCACCAAGCAAGTATAAACAGCAAACAATGAAGTTCCTAAAATGTTCACTTACTTTCAAAGCAGCACTAATAAAACGATGTGCGTCATAGTAACAAATAATAGCACAAAGTCCTCTAGTTAAGAATGGGAAATGCCGTATTTGCACCTCACCTGCAATTGTAAGCAATCAATCACGCTATATTCTTATGTTAATTATTAATTAAAAATATTTTAGGCAAAAGCTATTACAGCTAACAAATCTATTTCCGAAATTTAGCATTATTCGGATTTGCACCGTATTATAAAAATTTCCTGCTACATTGTTATTTCTTCATTTTTGATTTCAGAATGACTGCAAGTAGTTGTAGGGCTAAAACAACTAAAATAGTACGGAGGGCTAATTATATGTCCTAATATTTATCAACTGCTTCGATTTTAACCGTGATATCATGGAGTTAAGAAAAGTAGTGGATAATAATTATTACCGGTTATTATTAATTCAAGAGCATCAAATTCATCACAGTTGAATAAATCTGATATGATTAATGCTTCGTTCCGTAATCCGTCGTCTACTTTAACGACTTCTCCACTGTCTAATTCCACCACTTCACCACTTTTATTCAGCACCGAACGATGTAGTGAATTTTTACTCTGAATTTTTTTTTTTCAAATCGAACGAACTATTAAAGAATTTTTGAAACACGTATAGCTATTTTGGTTTGAATCATTACTTCAAAATACTGTCAATATTTTGTGAGATAAGATAATTAAAAGATGAAGAAAATATAAGAAGGTACAACATGAACATTTTGTAACAGAAAATGAGTAACACGATTTCTAACTACTGATTCAATCCGAGTCACCATAACTTCATTGCTTTGCGAATTTCGTTCTTTATAATTAAGGCATTCCCTTTTCTAATTGCATAAATAATATAAAATTTTTAACCGAAACTCAAAAAAGACTAACTGGATTCCGTAAGATATCCATGAGCGACGCTCGGCTTTTATTTAGTATAATCATCAATTGCTCTAGGGAAGAACTGATGTTCTGTTCATTGTAGCAGCTATTTATATAATTATCGATTATAGTAAAAATGTTCCGAGCTCGCACCCACATTTCTGAAAACAATATCATCCGACAGTAAAGGGATACGGTGCAATGATATGACAGCGTTCACTACCACTACTACTGAAATATGCTATGGAAGTTCAGCTTCACTTGGTGAGTCAACGAGCATATAGCTCTAGCCAAAAAATTAAAGGTGTTAAATTGCTATTTCGTTTCGCGAAACTACGCTTTATCTTTGATCATTTCTGTGTAAGACCAGTTCAAGTCAAAGGTGTTACGAATGCGTAAAGATGTGCAAATATATGCGTAAAAAATATATGATGCAAAAACGTATAAAACACAAGTTGTCGTAATTCACGCCTAAACTGCCGAGGGCACGTTATGAATTCAATCACGTAACTAGGCTTGGTCCATGCAAAGTAATTTTAGGAAAACGACAAGATAATAATAGAACGAAGAAAACTGAATAGTAAATGAAAACTGGTTTTAATGCACAAATCAAAGTGTGCTTAATCAAAATCCAAAAATGTAGTTTATGCCTAAGTTTAAACCAATATTTTAAGATTTACTTCAAATAAATCTGAATTTCAAAAGATTCAATGCTACAACCAAATACATTAAAACTTTCTTAAAAAGCCGATTTTGTGAACTCGTCCCCACCTCCTCCACAGACATCAAACTACTCAGACACGTACACCCATCGAGTAAAGCAATTGCGCTGCACGATTTTGATGATTTTTTTGCTCCGTTGACCACAGTTTACAATGAAAATAGTGCGATGCAAGGGCCACGGTCAACTGCTGTCAAGAAGAGTGAACATTTGCGCTGAGGTGAAGCGTTGGCTTATGACGTGCAACGCTTGTAAGCATTTACTTCGATGTACTGAGCCATTTAATGTCAAATAACTAGCCGGGAAGTGTGAAAGAAGTGCAACGCAGACTATTCCAGTGAGGAGTAGGCGAGAACCTCGCATGTGCATTTAATTTGATCCGTTGAATTGAAAAAAAAGAGATTATTGATTCCACTGAGGATCCCGTTATAATCTGGCTAATGCAGTGGAATCCTATGGCGGTACTTTCACATAAAAAAACATAATTCCTCATCTGTTTCATTTAAAGGAGACCAAGTATTTCTTCAGCTTGACGTAGCTAGCGTATAGGTCATTTTTCTCTTCCACTTCCGCGTTTTACGTAAGCAAAACTTGCTAACGCTTATCCCCGTTCGTCATTCATGCAGATGGTGAAGTTCATGTATGACTCATCAGAATATCACTGTCTAAGGTTACCGTCGTGTAACCGAAAAAAGAATATTCGATAGCGAAAGTGTTTAGCCGTGTGGCGTTTGATTCGGAGCTCCCGTATTAGGCACTAAGTACAACTTTTTCTTTCATCTGTTTCCTTCAGATGTCCCTTTTCACTATGTTACTTCCTCACTTCCCAAGAGATCTAAAATCCTGCAAAAACACAATCGCAGTTTTAAAGGTTATGCTTACGCACAATTATCAAAGCGGAAAGCTTAAGCTGTTTTTTTAAAATTTTTGATTCTCAACAACAATAGGATGGATCTGTTGCTATCAGTTCCCTCTAAGCAAGCCACAGTTGCTTTCTTTCAAAATCTCATTGGGCCTTATGGCCAGCCCAATTAATTTATGCCATTGTTCTCGTGCAGGTCTTCGGAAAAAATGCACGAGAGCCGTTATCAATACTCAGAGCCGAGAGACATGCAGAAGTCTCCAGGGAGGAAAAGATGAAACGCAATGCCGCTAACAATTTAATAGTCTTGTTTATCTCGAGGGAATGCTTCCTTTGCCACTCACTTATCATCTATTTATTTACATAGTGCATTTACATGACTGAGGCGGCGATGCTTCCAGCCAGATAAGAATGCCTCTGACGTCTTGTAGGAATGGTCGGAAATAAGTGTAATATTTGTTACATCTGAAGCCAAGTCCATTAATGAGCTGAAATCCGCCAACGATGCGTCCCGTCCATCAATTGATTTCTTGTCCGTCCGGTTGTTAACGACATTGCAACAATGATCCGAAGAAGCTAGCTCCTAACACTGCTCCTTTTTCGTTATTTTTTGAGAATATGCAGAACATGGATGACGTAATCGAATAAGGCATTCTTCAGTTCGAAATAAAAACCGCATGATTTTGCTCACAATTTCACTACCACTTTCAATTACTGGACAAATACCGACACACTACCACAAACACCTCACGCGTTCCATCGCTCGAATTTAATCCCGCCCCTTCAGTCCTATTATGAGAATAAAAAAAAGCTAGGAAATTGTAATTTGAATACGATGAAGTACTACTGCCGCTCTCACAGAATGCTAACAAAAACACCGTTGCACATCGATTTTGATTAATGCAGTCAGTCCAAGAGCTTCCACACTGTTCTTTTCCGTAAACTTTCATTTCAATGTTGCAAAAAAGAACAAAATCGTCAATTTCGTTATGCTAAAATTTGAAAGCCACACAAAACAAGTCAGTCAATTATAAACCGAACATATTCGAGAAATGAGTGCTCTGGGGATTCACCCCGCTATCTCATACCAAGTGACAACAGTTCTTGAGATTAAACTGAACTGTAGAACAAAAGAATCAATAAATCACGAGTAGAAGCGCTTTATCATCGAATTTCTCCACGAAAATATCGACAAAAGGCCGAATGAATGGACGAGCTTTTCCTATCACATGGTTTCCCATCGGTCTGTAGAGCTGGATTGCACCACTGATTAAAAAAGTGTGTCCGAGAGAAATCTCGATAAAGCGCAGCAATACTTACTGCCAACTGCATATGTACAAAACAACTCCACATCAAATATGTCCAAGTAAGACCAATGAAATAAACAAAGATACTGTTTACTGCAAAACACACAACATGTTAGAAAAAAGAAATCCACCGTTTCAAGAAGTGTCTCAACCCTGAGAAAGTGATCCATGGAAATACCACAGGTAGGAAAAAAAATGAGTTACCGTTGTTAATTCGCTAATTTCCTGACGGATGGCCGTATGAACATCTACTACGTTAATAAATAAGATTATTAAAATAAAACAATTCTCTTTTACAAAACCATTCATTTGGAGGCAAAAAAAAACCAGGAATGCAAAGAAAATGTCCAAACGGCCATCAATCACACATCGCTAATTAATCCAAGAAAAAAACTGCCTTATTGGTCTTGGAAAATTCAAAATAAATAATCCAAAAATAATACCATTTCGATATTTTCTATGATTACACATAAATGAAAGGCAAAAACAATCTATCTCATCGATTCCCTATTTAAAAATAGCGATAAATCGAATGTAGCAATTACGAAGGCTGCAAAATTTCTAATTGGCAATCCTTTCTATTAAAAGTCAATTAAACATTTCTACGAAAGACTTATTTTTACTTCTATTAATCATAATTTTACAACGTCGAAAAGAATTGGTCAATTATCATGCATTTACGGCCTCTGTGCTGCAGCAAAACCACCTTCCTGCTGCAGCCGCCGCATCATATCAGAATTCATTGCGCCAGGATTGACGATTCGAGATCCCAATTCATTATTGAACGGATTCATCATTGTCATTTGCAAAAGAGCATTTTGCTCTATGAAAGGACGCTGCGCCTGGACCTGCGCCGCTGCTGACATAGCTAACAGCTGTTGCAACTGAAGTGCATCACCTGCAACCATGCAAACCATATAAGTTGATTAGCAATCTTCCACGCATTACGCAAAGCGATTTCGAGATCCTCTCTGCATTCCAAGAACTTTTAAACGCTGTGGAAGGAAACAGAAGCACAAAATAGCACTCTTCATTCTTATGTAAGAATAAACACCAATGATGAAAATTAATTAAACGATACCAGGATGGGTAGCAGCCGCATGTTGCATCATTGCAGCTGCATGCGGATGAAGATGCGACTGCGGTGCTTGAGAAACCGGTATTCCACCAGGAGCCAACATTTCCATGCTGGCCATACCTACAATTAACTGGTACTTTTCCTATCAGTAAATATGTATACTTTCAAGATTAACAGTATGCCGAACTTATCATATGGGTAGATATATTTTTCAGCATGACGCTCTCCAGCACCATTTTTTGAGTTAAATGTACATGTATGTATGTAATGGTGTTCATTAAGTTATTATGCGTATAAAGCAATACTTTTGAAATTCCAAATTTTGTCAAAAGTCAACTTCAGAAATGGAACATCACAAAGGGGGTAGATAAGTGAATTTTGGGAACGGATAAATAAATGTTTTCTGTGGCACAAAGTACAGACAACGTGACAGTAAGAAAAGAAAACTAACTGAGCATACGCTGCTCCAAATTATTTCGCTGCTCCAAGGCACTCATCATTGCTGCGGTATGACTATCGATACCCATACCGAATTGTGAAGAAAGTTGTGGATTATGCATAAGTGCGGCTAAGGCTCTCGGATCCATTCCAAAATTATGGAAAGGTGGTGGAAGCATGCTAGCAGGAAATCCATGAGCATTAACAGCGGCAGCAGCAGTACCACCGCGAGATGGAGAATCACGAACACCTGCTACTGCAGAACCCGTCGTTACTGTACCATTCGCCCCATTTCGTATCATCTCTAATTGATGTGCTCGCAGCTGCTGTTCCATTTGCTTTTGAAAAACTTGCTACAAAAAAGGAATTCAAACTACAGTTAACTCCAATCAAGTATAATGCTTTTTTAAGAGATAGGTAATATCACAAGTGTAAAGAATTACCTGTTCAACAGCAATAGCGTACTGCTGCTGAGGAGTAAGGAAACCGAATCGTGGATCCGGCATACCGGGAAACATTCCTGGTAAACCAGAAACAGCAGTGCCATTCATGGGAACCCGACCTCCCATGAATGCTTCAACATTTGGTGTACCCGACAGAGGTGGAAGTTGCGCAGATGGCAATTTCGGCACTGTAACTGGAGTTGGGAACGTTTCATTTGGCTGAAAAATTATTTTTTAACAGGAGTACGGAAAAGAAGAAGTGAAAAGATACAGTGAGGGAGTAGAGAGAGAGCACAATCTTGAGCGGTACGATTCTTGGGCGCAGCACGAGCTTCTCGTTTCTCATGTCATTCCAAACCCGGTTTCACACGAAAAGCTACATAGACTGCCTTCAGAACAAAATGTGAAGTGAAAAAGCAACATTTCCAACGACCTTTTTCTGCGTATTATTTATATGATTCTTGAGCGCAGCACGAGCTTCTCGCTTCTTATCCCACTCGGAACCAGGTTTCATCCGAAAGGCTAGATCTGTACGAGCACACATTTGACCACAGCGCCGATCAATAACTCGTATAAGCAATGCATTTTTTGTCGTTTCTGCAACGGTATCATTTACGGTCCAATAACCGTCATCTGAATCTTCCTCTTCCGTTTTCATTTCCTGCAATAACTTCAAAAATTATCAGAGAGCAGAAAGCTGCACGCTGCACACAGTTTATAAGAAACGCTGCTCGAAAAACCGTATAAAATGTTTCATAAATCTCACGCTGTCAATGGCACGAGTAGTGAGCAATGAAAGAAATCTTACATCAGGAGGGGTCCGATCAACTGGCTTTACGAAACTTGTACTGGGCTGTTCCGTCGCAATTTCTACAGCTTCTGCAACTTCATTTTGACCAGTGCCAGAAGCAGAAGGCAATTCATTTGCAGCAGTAGCACTGGTGGTTGAAAGAGCAATAGAGGTTTGCACTTCAACACTTGGTCCTCCCTTTTCCGCACACGCGGATGTCTTTGCTTGACCCACACAGTGCTTCCCTTCTTCATCATTGCTGACCGCTTTCAGCGATGTCAAAACTGACTCTGATTTTGCAGATGCTGCTGCATCATTCCCCTGCAAATTTCATTAACAATTATGAATTAAGCACAAACATCGTGATAAATAGAAGTTGGAAGAAGCAATGCATCACTGTCAACGATCAATATTAATGCTCGCAAATTACGAAATATAAAAACCTTTAGAGCGTTTGATAGCGAAATATCAGTGGCATGAACTTCTGAACTGACACCCGGCTCATCTTCCTCCTGCATATCGGTATTTTCGTCCTCCTTCTCTCCTTTCATAAAGCGCTTCCTTGCACTTCCGTTCACCTTAAACTGCACAAATGAGACAGACATACGTCTCTAATTCTAATAAGAAGCAGTAAATTAAATAGGAAGGCAACTGACATATTCACTGTTCTGTGCATGATTTCGCTTCCTTTTTCCATTTCTTTGTTTCGTTGCTTCGCCATCGTTTAGTGAACTGATACCCTTCTTATCCACCTCTAACGATGTACCACGTCTTTCCTTCTTATTGGCGCGTGTCCTTACTCCTTGTTCCTAAAATTGGTTCTTCTCTCGTCCGTTTTAAATATTTCACGTTGTTCTATCGTCTTAAGGATTCTCGTCAGATGAAATGACATGAACGAAAAATATATCAAACATATTTTTTAAAAGTTACATAATATTCTCTCTCGTATGAAGAAAATAAATGTATTCTACCTCGTCATCGTTGCCTTCAGGACTTCGCGGTTTATACAATGATGGTGGAACGGTGCTTGGTCGATCAACGGGGCGCAGCTGTCCATACTTCTTGTAAAAAATTCGACACTCAGTACACAGCAACTGACGTTCTCTACCCGAATGATGCCAATCTTTACTTTCTAAAGAAATGAGAAAACTTGCTATAAAGAGGCCGCAGACTATGACATGAAACTTAAAATGATAGAAAATTCATATCAATATCGAATTAAATCATCAAATGAAACGATAGCACAACACGTTGAAAAATTACACCAGGGAAAACTAGTAAATAACATTACTGGATGTGTAACAATGATGACAGGCATACGCCGCAGCACGACCATCGCTTTCTAACTCCTCCATTTCAGTCTCACTTGCGGATGCATAATCAGCCAAATCGGTGCTACCAGGACGAGATGCCTGAAATTCAAAAGTATCTCTCAAAATTATACACTAAATTGTTTGTTTGAAAAGATGGTTACTCCCATCGAAAATTAAACGAAAAAACGCACAATAATATGAAATTTCAAAAAACTAAAGTAGAAAAGAAAACGAATGACCTTCAACTGGTTACTCTTTGGTTTTCGATGTGTTGCGGTTGCCGTATTTCGCTGTCGTGCTAATGGCTTAGGCCTTGTTGCATCGCGAGTCTTCTTCCATCCATAATAGAATTGCACTAGTTCATCCTGGAACGAAATTAAACTTCTTCCCGAATACTTCAGCCACAAGCCAACGTGAGGAATGTTCTAGAGATTGTAGAGAAAAAATAAACTCTACTTCTCATTGTTACACTATATATATTATGTAAAGTGTCCGCATGAATATGAATAAGTGCTTTTTCAGTAGTGTTACATCATATGAACTGCAACCGAGCTACATCATTGCAAATTACATCACTGCAAGAAGATAATTATAGCTTACTCGACGATGATGTGGCAGTAGTTCCTTCTTGATTTTTAAGAAATTTTTTCCATATGTTTTAATGCCACGAGCAAATTTCTTCGCATCATCAACACTCATAAAATTGGTCACTTTAAGCATATGCTCGTCATTTTTATTCATTGCCTCAATGGCATAATTCACATTATAATCACATTTATGCAACTGAAAAAAAGTTTTTAGAAGTAATAAAACAGTAATATGATGACTCAAAAAGAGAAATTATTTCTGGAAGAATGAAATTCCAAATGATGAAATTAATATCAATGACTTAAACATTAATGTACAGCAACGTAATAATGCAACTGTTATCACTATAGAATGAATGTAAATTTGTGCAGTAAGAGGTAATAGAAGCTTATCTGAATCAACAGTACTGTTTTTATATCACTCATCTATAATGAAGTAAACGATGAAAAAAGAATCAGGAGAGACTAATACATCTGTAAAATTGTTTAAAAATCATTCACCCATAAGCTACTAACCGTAATTATGGCGTCATGCATACATAGATCGCCAGTCCTAAAGTCACGCTCCATTTGTGTAATTTGTTCGTTTCGAACCATAGCAAACATTCGAAATGAACGTGTCGCTCTTTTATAGCTGAAAAGAAAACCTTTTCCAATTGAATATTTAGTGGATTTGTTGCACCGAAAGTTATTAATCTCATTTATCAAATTGACTTTAGCGCATTAGCTTGTCAAAACACTTGACATACAGCTTCCACCTCTATAATAATCAAATTTAATCAAATTATTTTTGACGGGTAAAAGTCATAATGAAATGCTTACACATGCTCACTCTCCTCATTAATATAACCGGGCCTCCACTGCAATTCATCACGATCCTGTTCGTCCACCGCAGAGCATCTCTCCATTTGGGGCAATTTCGCCTGAAACAAATCTCGACAAATCTAAATATACTAATTGATGGTAAATAGTCCTTTCATCTACAGCCAAGATGGGTATAAAAAGTCAAGCTATGAGCCTTCTACAACAATTCACCAGTTACTTTTCTCCTAATAATTGAAAATGGAGAGGGTTAGAAAGATGAAAAATACAGAAAAGACAAAAGACACAGAAAAACAAAATTTGGATTGACAGTAGAGTTTTCGTGCAGTAAAATATCACATAACAAAACTGACATTAACAATATTATTCTGCCACCTGGGAAACAAATTAGGTCAAAATTGTTTTTTGTACTTTTGAAGCAACTGAAATGTTTTGGAAGAAAGAATCAACTCAATTATAGTTGTTAAACTTCAAATCAAAATGAAAAAAAGTCAGAGAACGCGATAACTTCTTGCTCTTTGCATCAAAGTCCTTTATCACTTTCACATATATAAATAATATCATATGTTAATTCTTTCCAAAGAGCAATTTATTATGTATCACAAAAAGCTATCAAATATTCTACGTCACCTCGAGGAGTGACATTTGCAAACAAGCGAGCAGTGAAAGAGTGAAATCGACATGTAAGCAGGCCTATTTCTCATTCCGCTTTCCTCCTGCTTTATCACTTCTGAGCAAATAGCAGCAACTATAGAAGAAACGCAACAAACCTGATATGATCCGCCAACGCGGATTTCACCTTGTACAGATGCCAGCCTGCTATTATTTGGATCGAATGATACCAACGAGAAAAAAATATCAGTCAACGATTGTATGTCACATTCGCGTAACGTGCGAATGTCTTTAATCAAACGTATCGTACATTTACCCCTGCAAATCACTCAACATTATATTATTGTGGAGGAAAAAATGATATCAATCAAATTCGCGAAAAAATTAATTTTTCAGGTAGTACGTTAAGAGTCCTTTTCTATAATTTTAAATTTTAATAAATTTGTAAGCGGAAAATATAAGATGTACACTATACGATATCATTCCTCAAGACAAATGAGCAGCAAAGTGTAAATGTTATTACAGCCGATCATCATCATATTATCAACTATCACAACATCGATAGTGTGTATTGATTACAATTTGATCACTGAAAGCCATCTATCATTTCATTCTTCAATAATTGAACAACAAATGTTTACAACATATCTCTGAACGTAGTGATGAAGGGAAATGACCACTTCCACTCGAAAGAATGGTACACAGAAAGGAAGGAAAAATTAAGATTCCACATAGAAACATCTATTCGTCCTTCTTCAATAAATTTCTCAGAAATGAAGTCCTATATACGGGACAGGAGAGGACATTGCTGACCATTTTAACCGTTTCAATTTTCTCAAAACAATGACTCACAGTTTAATGAAGCTGCACTCTCAGACTTTAATACTCACCATATATAATCATCAGATAATTATTCGTCATGCCTTGCATCTGTATATCAGTATGTGATTGATATTAATCACTGCAGTTGAAATGCCTATGGGCTGGTAGGATCAGAGTCGCCTCCCTCCTATGTTCAATAAAGCGATGTATTAAAATCCACCACTTTGATAATTTCAACAAACAAGCTGCCCGGATCAGTCGCAGGGATATGCACGAATACATGTGAGAGAGAGTGTGTGATAACGGTGGAGAAAAGATTTTTTTATAGGAAAGCATTGTGAGGGGAGAAGAAAAGTAAAAGCACATGTGAGAAAAGATGCAATGAGGAAAGAATTAATGTAATTAGATTAGGTAATACAATGGGACCGAGTAGTGAAAGAAGTAAGTAAAAGGTCAAAAGTCAAAGAGGAGAAGGTTGTAAAGAAGAGCGAATTCATTACTTTCATTATTTACTAATAGATTATCACGTTTAATGCTAAAGTGAAAATTGAATTTGTCCTAAGAAAGAGAGGAAAGTGAGTGATTAACAGAAAACGAAAAAGCGAATTAGAATGCTCTCTCCCCCCCTTCCCACTCTCTCTCTCTCTCTCTCTCTCTCTGTGTGTGTGTGTGTGTGTACGTGGGGGGAAAAAAACAGATTTATTCCATTGTTAAATCGATCAATCCCACTATTTAATTGCACATCACAACAGAGAATGTGCTTGGCTCATTAGATATGTATAAATCATCATGAGCCCCTACCTCTTCGCCTACACACACCGTCGTAAGAGTGTAAAATTAATCGATGTCAACATGAATAATTCCTTCAATTATCTAATTATCCAATCGAAGATACTAAAATTATATCATCTGGAAATGCATCAACAAAACCGATTTCCTCTAAATAACATCGAAGCGAAAGATCCTACGGGAACAGTGTTATTGTTATCATCAACGCTTCACTACCGCTACCGAAGTTCGTCGTACTTGCGTACGTAAAGATAGGAAAGGGGTAATAATTCCACTCTAACAAAAGTCTCATTTCACGTACTCCAAAATAATCAATCAAAGAAACAAAAATTCAATAACTTCGATGTTATTCATTTGACTGGTAGGAATCGATCAATTTTCATCTAAAAAGGCAACACGAAGTGATCAAATAAATGATAGCAGATAGCTATGAATTTAATATATTTTAGAGAATGACGGAAAAAGAGTGGGTGGAAATAATGCTCGATTATTTCAAAAAAAAATTGGAATTTCTTGTTTAACTATTTGTCAATAAACTGCCCATATGTACTTTCGAATTAAAGATTCCCAACAAAATGACATTTGCAAAATTTAAATAAATTATTTAAAGCATAAACTCATTCCTTATCTCATTTATCATTGCTATAATTTGAAGCCGAACTGATTACATATAAAGATAAAAAACGAAGCATCCCATAGCCACCCATTTATCTTCTCTATCTCTCTCTCTCTACACCTACACTACAGATGATCTTTTAGAAAAACCAATCGGTTTTGGATATTTTTTAAACTTCCTCAAAAAGATTAGATACATGTCATCAATACTTTGCATGCTAATTACCATTCCTACTACACTTCAAACCGCATTGATCTAATTTATCTTATCTCTTCCAATTTCCCTGAAGACAAATTTATTAAACTTGAAATATTAAAGTAAAGCCTGCCATGCTTAAAGGAAGGGTAGAAAAAAAGGCATTAACAAACACTACAGTGAATGTAAATGGATCATTTACGATACATAAATACAAATCTGATATGCGCTGAACGGGAAAAAAATTTCATCCATCAATAGAATCAGTGCATGGAGAGGAATTAAATAGCAATGCGCACAACGAACAAATTATTAATTGTTCCTCGTCGATTAAAAAATTTGATATAAATTATCATTTTAGCAATAACTGCATGGAACATTGTGGAAATGTGTGAAAGTGAAAGTGTAAGTGTAAGGAAGGCGTAGTAAAATATCACTTCATAACCTTCCAGCTAGCTCTATAACTAACACACTTCGTGTCGAAGTAAAAGTTTTAAATTTCATTCTTTTAGCACATCTCTCTACACAACACATATCAATTTCAGTGGTAGGTAGCACGGAACAGCTAAAACATAACGAATTTCAGTCTTCTTTTTTCAGAAGTAATGTTTTCACTCAAAGAATTTCATTTTGTGATGAAATGTTAAACAAAAAAAAGAAGGCAAAACGAAAATGGCAAAATCATTCCCACTTATTTCATAAATTTAGCTAATTCAACCGAAAATTGGTCATTTCCTTTTTGTTGCGAAGAAATAAGGCTAAAATTCTGTGTGTAAAGCAAAAACTGTTTTTGTTCGTCAAAATTTCAAAATGACAAGAAAGTGAAGAGAAGAACAAGGGAGAGAAAGGGACAGAGAAAGAGAGAGAGGGAGAGAGGAAGAAGACGGAGAAGAGGAAGAAGACGAAGGATGAAACGACAACAATGCCTTTTTGGCTAAACCTTAATTAAAATAATCGAACTCATTGGTAGGACGGACAAACAGGCAGAGAGACGTAGACGTTTCATCGCAATGAAATAAACGAGTATATGTATGAATGAAAACCATATCCAAAACTGCGAATTTTTTTTTCACCTTTTTTAAGCAATATGAGAGAGGGGGAGAGAGAGAGAAAGGGAAGAAAAGAGACTCTTCGAATGATGGCGGCAATCACGGAGGGGAAGAATAAGAGAGTAGGGGAGATCGATCGAGAAAGCAAAACGAAACGACCATGATCAATATAGTAAGCTCCATTCACTTCATTCTTTACGCTCTCTCTCTCTCTCTCTCTCGTGTTTCTTGCGGTGATAATGGCGATAATAAAAATAATAAATAATCAATAATAATTAATAATTAATAACAAATAATTAACAACAATAATAATAAATAACAACAACAACAAAATAATAATAATAATAATAATAATAATAATAATAATAATAATAATAATAATAATAATAATAATAATAATAATAATAATAATAATAATAATAATAATAATAATAATAATAATAATAATAATAATAATAATAATAATAATAATAATAATAATAATAATAATAATAATAATAATAATAATAATAATAATAATAATAATAATAATAATAATAATAATAATAATAATAATAATAATAATAATAATAATAATAATAATAATAATAATAATAATAATAATAATAATAATAATAATAATAATAATAATAATAATAATAATAATAATAATAATAATAATAATAATAATAATAATAATAATAATAATAATAATAATAATAATAATAATAATAATAATAATAATAATAATAATAATAATAATAATAATAATAATAATAATAATAATAATAATAATAATAATAATAATAATAATAATAATAATAATAATAATAATAATAATAATAATAATAATAATAATAATAATAATAATAATAATAATAATAATAATAATAATAATAATAATAATAATAATAATAATAATAATAATAATAATAATAATAATAATAATAATAATAATAATAATAATAATAATAATAATAATAATAATAATAATAATAATAATAATAATAATAATAATAATAATAATAATAATAATAATAATAATAATAATAATAATAATAATAATAATAATAATAATAATAATAATAATAATAATAATAATAATAATAATAATAATAATAATAATAATAATAATAATAATAATAATAATAATAATAATAATAATAATAATAATAACAACAATAATAATAATAATAATAATAACAATAACAATAAATAATAATAATAACAATAATAATAAATAATAAATAATTAATAAATAATAAATAAATAAATTAGATAAATAAATAAATAAGTAAATAAATAAATAAGTAAATAAAAAAATAAATAAATAAGTAAATAAATAAATAAGTAAATAAATAAATAAGTAAATAAATAAATAAGTAAATAAATAAATAAGTAAATAAATAAGTAAATAAATAAATAAGTAAATAAATAAATAAGTAAATAAATAAATAAGTAAATAAATAAATAAGTAAATAAATAAATAAGTAAATAAATAAATAAGTAAATAAATAAATAAGTAAATAAATAAATAAGTAAATAAATAAATAAGTAAATAAATAAATAAGTAAATAAATAAATAAGTAAATAAATAAATAAGTAAATAAATAAATAAGTAAATAAATAAATAAGTAAATAAATAAATAAGTAAATAAATAAATAAGTAAATAAATAAATAAGTAAATAAATAAATAAATAAACAGATAAATAAATAAATAAATAAATAGATAAATAAATAAATAATAATAATAATAAAACCGAGAAATACTTAATCATGTTTAATTCTTTTCTTTACAACACTAAAGAGAATCATCTTTCACCGCCGCTCTAATCTCCTCCTATCCTCTTGCCGTACGAGAGACATTATTGTGATCTAATCCACCCGTCAATCCGTGAAGTGAGCGGGCGCCTTCTCTCAATTCCTTCCTTATCAACAGTGACAGTTCCCTATGCTCAATGATCAATCGGACAATACCGCCCCGCTCGCCCCTTCCCTCTCCTCCCCTTCTACAACAGCAACAGCAATACCACTGGACAAGGAGGCTTGCTGTAATGCTGGAATGCATTACTCAAAGTACCACAATCATCCCTCATATCACTCCTCTCACCCTCCTCCTCCTCCTCATCACTAATCAGTTATCAATCACTACAGTTACACAGTATTGTGCTAAGAGTGTCACTATCAAATCAAAGAGCGAGCAGCTAACGCTGAGCAAACACTCGGCAGTCAATACGGCGCTGAAAGCAAAAATTACACGTAACTAGCGCTAGCTAGTCAGTCAATCATCACACACAGATAAAAACAAATGAGTAGCGAGCGAGTGCAATTGCTGGCAATAAGTGACTCACTGAGCGGCTAGCGAGTTTTCACTTCCCTTACAAGGATAAGTGTTAGTAATAGATGGGATTTCTGTGGGAAACGACGAAATGAAAGAAAAAATGGAATGATAGTTTTAAGTGTGACATTTCTACGGATAACCTCATTTTCAAATAATGAAATAATCAAACCGATGGGATAATTGTAAAGTTACTGGGAGAGAGAGAGAAATTGTGAATGTGGGAAATGCTTGCTATCTATATCAACAATACAAGGTATATTAATGAACTGACTGCCCTCCTCCTTTTATGAATATCTATTAATCATTTTTTCCTCTCCTGTCCCTCCCTCCCGCCTCTCTCTCTCTCCCTCTCCCTCCCTTTCCTGCATCTGCTTCTTTCTTTTTGAAATTTCTAACTTCCACTAAACTATTCATAAATTCCTTCGCAGCAAACATCATTTCCATAGCAGAAATTTATGATGCCAGTGGTTTGGCCCACTGAAATGGACGAACCCAATTAATTCTTTTTTCTCCTTCCCTCACATTATCAAATCAAATTCCAATAAATTCTTTTCTTTTACTTTCCTCTTCCCAAGAGCTACTCTGTTCATCTCATTATCGCTTACAACTAATTATCCTTCAAACATTCACCAATTACAATTACCCAATACTAATAGCATGGAAAAAAGAAAAAAAAGCATATGTGCGATTTGGGACTTCAGTTCGCATTAAGTTCTATTGCATATTCCATGCAATTTTAAAGAAATTAATAGAAATGGAAATTGTAATCGATTCCTACTTTCTGCTACCAAAAAATCTTTCAAACTTTTACGCATAATTTTCTACTTGACACGATCGATCAGATCCACTAAAATGTGTAAATTCATCCATTAATTCCTTTTTGGTAATATTTTAGCAACGCTAATTCCTTCTTCATGATAATTAGTGAGAATGAAAATTTCATGTTTAACAAATTCATTCATCGTGCTCAGGAAATAACAGAAGCCGACGTACATTACTTCATAGTTTACGGAGTTGAAGGAAATTTTTAGACCGTTTAATTAATGAGGCTTTTTCAATGTGAAAATCGATAAATAGGCCTTACGGATTAGTAACAATTCCACTTCGCTGCTTAATTTCTAATATTGTGATATATTACTGGCTGTAGTAATTTAATTCTTGTTTCATACCTTAACCATTCTATATTTTAATTAATCCTTTAATTTTTTCTAATTTTCATATCGATTTAGTCGAATATATTGGATTTTTAAATTGAAAATATAAATTAAATTAAACGAGATTAGTAAAAAGAGTAAAGGGAGAGGAGAGAAAGGAGAAGAGAAGGTAGGAGGAGATTTGTGAATGAATAAATAACGTGACATTATTGGAAAGCTGAAACAAACCTGAGATGACAAATAGGATGGACAGATGAAATTTCAGAAGAGAATAATTCTCGAGTTTGCATAGCGGCCATAACAGTATGGTTGAGCGATGTGTCATCCTGCCGATCTTGGAGTAACAATGAATAGCTATCTTCAGGGACGTCTTCCGGTCTGTAGAATCGTGTAACCTTTACTGACAGCTGGTCTCGTTTTGTCTGCAAAGATAGTGCAATTAGTTATAGCTCCTACAATCCATCTACATCACAGGTGTGCAAATAAATGTGACCTTAGACCTAGAACTTATGATCCATCGGAACTCTTTTCGAGTGGACGAGAGGAGGACAATGTGTGCTTAACTTCTCATCTAAAACATTCTCACTTGCTGATAATAATTCTGAGCAAAAAAAAACTCATTTAAAAAGCAAGGGAAGCATAAAGTATAGTTTTTCAAAATTTTCATTCTTCGATTTTTTTCTTTGATGCAAATTTTCAGTGGAGGTTATTTATTACTCGAAACAATGGTGTTTAAAGGTAACTTAAGTGATAGAGTTACTCTTTTATGGAACAAATTACGATGATTACAACATTCCGGATACTTCTATTATTCATAATTTTCCATAATTCAGGGAGGAGTGCACCAGAATCGCACTCGAGTTTTGATTAAACATAAACGAGCAATAGTAAAATATGCACTCTCTCGATCATCCTCTATTTTAGAGAAGAATTTAACAGTAAATTCCATGAAACATGCTTTATATAGTTCAGATGTTATGCTACCTCAACAAAACATGAGCGAAAACTACAAATCCATCACGAATGGAAAAAAAGATGAAATTGAATAATTCAAAAGTGATTTATCATTACCATCAGGACATCCCAGATCCAATTAATAATAATACCCCTATCTCTTCAATAATGTACACTCTTAATATCAACATCTAAACAAATAAAGGAAGCACCATTTTAAAATTCGAAATTGTCCCAATATAATAAGGATCACACTGAGACACCTCGATGAAAACATGGTCGCCAGGTCGGTAAAGCACTCCTTCATGGGATTCGAAACATTTGTATTCACTATCGCTTCGTGCTTTGTAGGCTTTTCCACGTTTATTTTTTGTGGTATCCCCCTGAAATGCGTTTTTCGTTGAAACACAACTAGAAAATCGAAAAACCAGCAGTGTCTTCTTCAAAATGATTTCATTTCATTGCATTAGATAATTACCTGTCACAATTACTTTGTAATAGCAAAAAAAAAAAAAGATGGGATCAAAAGACGCCAAGATTTTCACATTTCAAAGTCTTTTCATTTCTAGGTGCAACGAGATAACTGAATTTAAAAAGTGGTTAAGAAGGAAAACGTTGAAAACAAACAAGTTGAAAATGCTATTTTTTTTTTTTAAATAAAACAAGTAAAAATCATCCAAAAAATCTTCCGCTGGATTTCGTTGTAATCGTTAGAATGATGAAAAAAAAAGTTTCGAAATGGTTGCTACAGGACAATTTCACATTACACTAATGTGAAAGTGATTTGTCAATTTCTTTTACAAAAATGTTTTAAAAACGAATTAAAATAAATTTCAAGCTAGTAAATTTAGAACAGTTTGTGCAGCTCTACTATAAAAACAAAACTAATTTTTACAGCATTTTTTTAACCGGTGTATTTAAAAATTAAAACTGAAAATCGTACCGCCTGACTCAGTAGCGGAGAGAATTGTCCTTTTTTAGAATAAGTCATCCACTCATTAAAAGAAGCCAATGTATCGGAGAGGGAGGTCAAGTGGTAATTAACAATAATAGGTCATCTTAGACCCAGGTTACCGATCCGTTCGCCTATTTAACGACGGCGTTCCTTTCAATTTTCTGTCATAGAAATAAAAGAAAAAACAACTGGGAAGGAATCAAATAACACTTCTAGACATAAGGCATCTTTTTACTTCAAAATTTTAACGCTCTCGTAAAACATTCAAATAAATCGTACATTTATAAATTTAATTTTTTAAATTATAATCATATCTTTTTTTTTCAGAAGATTTTACTTCTGCAGTCCTGAAATTTTCACAGTATGAAGCAACTTCCTCAATGTCTCAACATCACTCGTAAATTGGAATTTGTTGAAAAAACCAAAATTTGTAAATTAATTTTGAAAATTAAAAAAGTCTCTTAGTTGTAAACTCATTCTAAATGCGAAAAGAAATCCTACTCCTCTACCCTTCTAGATGCAACACATTTGTCCGCACTCATCTACCGACGAGTCAGCTCATCATTATCCAAACATCTGTCTCCCCCTGTGCTCACCTTGACCACTACCCTGTCCCATCACCTCTACCTCCTCTCCCACATCCATCCTGATCACTCTTGGAGCATTACATCTTCCTCACCTTATTATTCCCGTTGAGACTATAATAGACTAGGTCCACTTCCCATAATCCGAGATCTCGACATTCCTCTGGTGTTTTACCAGCCGTTTCATCCTCTTCTACCATTATCCGCTTATCTTCGCCTTCTTCTTCTTCTTCTCCTCCTATCTTACAATAATTACAGATATATTCCTGAAAAGAGCAGTACATTAATTTCGCAAATGTTTGCTAACTTCTCTTTCTCGCCGCACGTGTCGCGTGGGAAGGAAGCACATTGACGAGACGACGAAGGACGACGCACAACACGTATAGAATGACTGAATTCACCCTCCCATTGTAATATAAAAATAACAAACAAACAGTTCGTGAAGAAAGCCGTTGATCGATAAACAAATGGACAGCTAAATTATGGATTTCTTTTTTTGAAACAGAAGGAGGGAGTGGCTGGTAAAGCAAAACATTTGTTGCTTGTAGCAAAACTGAACCAAAAAACGAACTGTTATAGTCTGCGAATGAAATTCAAGCAGAAAATTGACGTGAAAAAATTTTTTGTCCGCCCTTGACAGTCCGTGTTATTTACGTTTAAGTAAAGTTTATACAGCACTGATTACAACGAAGCAGAATAGCTGTACTCCCAAAACTGTTATCATCAAACATCGATCAATATTTCGCTTCCAATTCCAATTCCGCCATTATCGACACGCTACAGTATCCATTCAAATCGAAATCATTACAAACCTCTTTTTCTCCCTCCATCACTGATAATTATCAATAAATATTACAACGAGGCGAAAATTGTTGAGCTAACTAATTCAAAAATTAAATATCAAGCTTATTTCAGTCAAGTGCCATAGAATATCGACATTACTTCCTCCGATACTTCTCTAACAATCCCAAGAGAATATTTATTTCGATGGAACACAATTTCAAATATCGCCAAACGCTATAAATAATAAGTTAAGAGAGCTTTTAAATTAATAGTTGAAAATAACCAATCAATAGAAATAGGAAAAGATAACGTACAGATATGATTTAGAAATTTACAATAAATTAACAAAAAAATAAGATCAAATGAGCTCACTTCTTTTTGAACCAATTAGAAGCATACCTTTCGATGCTAGTCGATGTGAAAGGTAAGATTTGCTTCGAAAGAAGTAAACAAACGAGTGACGATGGGCGATTGACTGATCAATAGGTCAACGAGTGACGACGGGTGGCAGCAGCCATCCTTAGTCTAAAGATATTAATTAACGAGACAGTATGTGTGTGTATGTCTTGCTCGTATTCTTGTCATTTATAAATCATAGGCAACAGCTAACTGTTCCAGTTTCTCTCACATCAATTCCTTCCTTCCTTCCATCACTAACTGGTAAGTAATGAAGCACAAAAAACAAAGTTACAAAAAAATTTGATAATTAATTGCTAGTGTTATAGGCAATGGATTATCTGACAAACAATTAAATAATACAAAAGAGAGAACGAAATTAAATGAGCAAAAGGAAAAAGAATTAATTATGATGAAAAGAATAAAGTCATAATTTGTCAAATTTACAACTTCACTGAGAAGCAGCAATAAAAGATGAGATTGAATTGAAATTTGAATGGAATAGAAAGTGCCGACGGGCTGATCAGTCATGCAAACACATCCACACGCATGCATATTTCGACGGATGGCAACATGCCGGACGACGAATACGAAAAATAGGATCAGCGTGAAAATGCAGGCGGCAAAATGTGATGACGATCATTACCCGCATCACCGGCACTGCCAGTAGCAGCCGACGCATCATACCTCAACCACTTGTGAAACACCGATTTCTTCTCACACACACACACACACACACACACACACACACACACACACACACACACACACACACACACACACACACACACACACACACACACATATATATATATATATATATATATGTATAGCAATAAATTTTGTTGCATGTATTATCAAAAATTCAGTGTTAAAAATTTGCATTGAAATGTGCTATTACTAAAGTGATTGATAAAGTTCTCCTCAATTCTTCACATCAATGACAATTGCGCTTGGAACAAATGACATTTAGCGCTCATTTCATCATAAATGAATTGAGCGATTGAGTTGTAAATTTCTGAGATATTTTGTAAGTCATTCTTCAATACTGAAACGTAACGAATTAGCATGCAGCAATTTGCATTAATCGGATATTACAAGTTATTGGAAATATACACCTGTCACAGGTGAATCATCTCATTTCCACCAACAGTTTACGTTATCTCGGGTACAGTATCATATCGCATCAAAGGCACCATACCTCCTATATACTGTAATTTAACAACAGTCAAACATTGAAAGAGAATTAAAAATTAGAAGAAATTCTGAAAAGGAATGGACCTCAGTAGAAGAAAATAGTTCTAATCTTCAAGACTTAACAGTCAGTCACAAAGCTGCCCTTCCCTCAGTATTCCTACTCGACGTCATACTTCTCCGATACATTCATTTAATTGAGTTGATAAACTCTTCAAAGGAAAAGGACTTGTCTTTAAGCTCACCAAAGGTCAAAGTACCACTCCACCATGGCTACCGTACAGATTTAGGAAGTTCCTGTACGAAAACTTCTTTTATTATATATAGTTGCATTATATGACTTACTAATGTAGTAAATAAATAAGTGAATCATCGAAAAACCATGTTGAATTGATAATAAATAAGCGAAATTGAATCGATTGCAAAAGTATAAACAAATGGAAAATGGACAATTGTCCATTTTTAGCTAATTAGCTGCAATTACTCGTAATAAAATTGATTAAGCCATTTCATAAAAGAAGGAAAGAGAGAGAGAGAGAGAGAGAGAGAGAGGGAGAGAGAACAAAGAAAAGGATAGGCTGTAAATATGAAATGCATACCTTTTACCGAAAAATAACCTCCCAAATGCAATTAGAATAAAGAGTTGTTTGTCGCAAAATGCACCCAAATCCTGAAAGTATGAATATTAAAGTAAATAAAATTGCAATCATTTACAAGTAAACCAATTTGCTCGGTTCATTTTATCTCATTCCTCGTTATCATTAAGCCTATCCGATCGATTAGCCCATTATCCACCTATAGCTGAGCTAATGTAATCCTCCAATATTCGATAGCTGGACACTTTAATATGCCACGAAAATGTAATTTAAATGAGTGAGAAATGTGAACAGAGATATTCCTGTTTTGGAGGAGTCAAACATAAACAACTCTTCAAATTTGCATTTTATCTGTTTCAATTTAAATTATTTGCAACAAATTAAAAAATGAGAAGGAAAGACGGAGATAAAGATGATATCCTTTGTGGTGCGCTAATTTGAAGAGTTAATTTCACATCAAATTTTATTTTAGTTCAAAACTAAAAGGAAAAAGTTACCGTCAGTTTTTTCCCGTCAAGTCAAAATGCTACCTAAATTTATTCAGAAAAGAAGAGGAGCAAAACTTGCATTCCGATTAGTCTTCGAGAAGCAACAATAACAACAACAGCAACAAAGAATTCCAAATCTCCTCCACTTTCCTATTTCAAGCAAGCAAATATTTCACAAACAAAAAAAGGTCTCTTTTTTTAAACACTTTAATTTTTTTGATAAAATTTTTTTTATAAATCTGAAAAAAATATATTTATATATTAACACTATAATCTCTTCCTTTTATCTACCATATCCTTTTACTACTTCTACTACAACATTCATTATCATAATCGATACAGCTAAATATATCTTTCATTCCTTCCCTTCTTTTTTAAAATTCCATTAAATTTATTAGAGAAACGTTAACATTACGAAAGAGTAACGGATGTCTTAAAAATGTATCACACACACATACACACACACACACACATACACACACATACACACACACACATACACACACATACACACACACATACACACACACATACACACACACACATACACACACACACATACACACACACACATACACACATACACTACTTTTTGTTTATTCATTGAATAAAAAAAATTATCTTTGAAAAACTGATGATGATAAATGAGAAATTAAAAAAAAAGCAGAGCTTAAAAAAGGGCAAGAGAGCAAGAAAGGGAGATAGAGAAAGGGAGCGAGAAGTGGAAAGAGAGAGGAAGGAAGAAGAAAAGATATGGTATAATAAGAGAGAGAGAGAGAGAAAGGGAGATGAGGGTTTCATTCCTACTGCTGTGAAAATCGGCTAGGTCGTCGTCATCGTCATCGTAAATCACAGTAACACTCCGTCCATTTATAATAAAAAGAAAAAAAGAGAAAAAGAGAGAGAGAGAGAGAGAAAACATCTTTTGAAGAGCAATCATTTTCACTGTACATAAATATGACAAGGTTACTTCATTTCTTCCTTCCTTCCTACCACCAACAACCAACCATAAGAAGCTGAAATTACTGAAAAAGAGAAAAAAGTGCAAAAATAAAATTAATTCGTCTTCATTTCGATATTAACTTAATTACTTGCAATAATTCAATTAATTTAAAAAATAGAAGAAAAAAGAAAACATAAAAAGTCATTAAATATATATAAAAATGGTTAAATATATATATATATATATTTAGATTTATTTATCTATTTAATTTTAACTAGTTTTATTTATTTTATGAAACGTAAGGTCAGAATTTATGGCTTTTTCGAATTAACAACATTGATAGTTTGAAGACAAAAAAAACAAGGAATGATGCTGTTAACTACCGTTTTCTTATTATGATGAATTATTCATTTTGAAAAACCTCAGTTTTATTGAATTTACATTCAAGCGTGAAATTCAATTAATTGAATTGAACTGGAATGAAATGGAGTGAAATCACGGACTAGAAGGCTAAAATGTTGGACAGCGTGAGTCAATCAAACCACAAATGCAACAGCTACTGCTCTCTAAGTATGCAAAACTAAAAAACAGTTCCTTTTCTTTGTTATCTTCTTCCCTCAACAAGGAAAAGCGAAGGGGAAAATAAGTTAAAATTTTATAAATTCAAAACCAAAATGATGAATTTTATTTGAACCGAACGAATTAACGAATCCTTTCACTCATCCATCTTGAAACGATTTTGGATTAATCGTTCGATGAGAATTACCATATAAAAGAATTTTATAAATGTCGTTGATAATCAACATAAGTGTTTTATTCTGAGCTTACGTTATGCTTCTACAAATATCACATCCGCTAATTTTCATTTATTTATTTTTTAAAACATAATTTGAAAAATTTTAAATATAATTTTTCTCGGAAATTGTGGAGAATTTGATTATAAAAATGCAGCAAATTGGTGTATAATTGAATCGATTAAAAACGTTCACACAATTACTCCTAAAAAAAACTTGTCTGTTGGGTTTTTTGAAAAATAAAACTCCGGCAGTAATTCAAACTGTTCAACAGATAAATGCTCGCATTGCTTTAGCAGGAAAATTTTGCAACAGTAACATTAATTAGAAGTTCGGATAAAATGATCGTAAAACTGTCTACCAATCATTGAGTGACAGTGTTGAAAATTAAGAGAAAGAGAGGGAAAACGAGGAAGGGACAGGGAGAGATAGAGAAGAGCAGAAGTAGTAGTTAATAGCAGTAAATCATTGTACGGAAGCTTCCACACATTTTTATAATGTCTCGGAAATTTCTTTACGAAATTACTAGCAACAGCGAAACTACTAACTATGACAAACGAAATGCTACGAAATGACATTTGGGAAGGAAGAAGAGAAAGAAGAAAGCACCGGTCTGAAACACTGATGCTACTAAGAAACGGGGGAGAGGATGATAACATCAAATCTGTTCTCCTTACCCTTACACCATCCATCTCATGATGTTATCAGCGTGAAATTTTGAAATGCTTCGCCGCCATCACTCAATAATTTTTACAGTGCATTTCTCATCAACCATATTACTTGCATTATAGAAGGCGTTAAATGTTTGAGGATGAGTACCGATTCCTTTTCCTTCAATTCAATTTCTCATTTCTACTGCTAATTGCAATTAGCTAAGAGTTATTTTTTTACGAATAATAAATGATACTTGTCAAATAGTAACTCTTGGTCGTATGCAAAATTGTATTTCTCATATTAATTCCAGTTATACTTTAAATCAAAAAAATTTCACTCCTAATATCTTTCAGAAATGAATTGTTGAAATTTCTACAGCCATTTAAACAGCATAAAAACAACAGGTGTAGAAAATAAGTGAAATAACGAACAAGAAGATTACTCCCTTCCGAAAATTACTGTTGCACAGATGTAATTTCAACACTTACCTTCTTCCTTCATTGCCCATTATAAAATAATGCAAACGTCAAACTTTATCAATTAAGAAATGTTTCATACAAAAATTGTAAGTTATGTCAATCGCTACTGTAATATTAAACATATTACAAATTACAAAAAAATACAAATCCATAATCACTCATCCTTAAATCCTTATCATTATTATTAATTATCATTATCATTATTGTTGCTGTTATTATTATTACTACTATTATCATTATTATTAGTGCTAATTATTATTGTTCATTACTATCATTTATTGTTATTGTCGGAATTATTGATAATAATGAATGATATTACGGGAGAGGAACATTAAACATTTCTCCTCTCCACCGTTATTCCTTTCATTGCAACCAATTGATTGTTAAAATCCAATTGTGGAAAAATAACCGACAACCGCTCTGTTTCTAATTTTCCAGCGGCTATTTCACATTACATCAGTTTTGAAACTTTCAGCTTAATCCCATTAGCTATATTTTTTTTTGGCTAATTTATCGCACTAATTTAATTTATTTCGATTAACCAAACTCTATTTAAAATCATTTCCAGATGAAGAATAATGATATTTTCATCGATCCGTGCTGAATAAGATCTAAACCATATTTACAGTCTCATTCACACATCACCCGAACAGTAGTACTATAAATGATATCTCAATATTTCTGAAGGAAAAAAACCTTAGAGCGATACGTTCGATACGTTCTTACTGGTAATACTAAGGTAAACGTAAATGAGAGAGTAAATTATACAAAGCTAAGAAGGTTCAATTCCTTTCCTCGGAGCTGCTTGTTGAAGCGTAAAGATCGATCGGCTAAACGATCCATTCATCCTATTCAACAACCAATTTCAACTTCTATCCTATTCTTCTTATGTATATCTATATATGCATATAAATTAATGAATGCGCATAGCGCCAAATTAAATGCAAAATGCGCATGTCCTAAATAAACGGAATTAATGAATATGACATTTGAAATTCGCATCAATAATTTAATGATTGTTAACACAGCAAACGAATTATCAATGGAATGATGCCATACTATTTGAAATTGATAAAATATGTAAATAAATAATTTTTAATTTAAAATACTCCAGCAGTATTCGATGCATGAATTCTTTTGCCATCATTTTTTGAGATACAAATCTTTCCGGAAGTGTTCATTGCAATACGCAGTTGGATCTCTTTTAGTTAGAACCAAATGAAGAATGTATTTAAAATAGTAAAATTTACTGTATAAAATATATTGTACTTTCATCTTCCCGCACATCACATCCTTTTTTCAACAGTGTGCGATGCAGAAAGTGAAGTGAGAAAAAGGAGAAAGAACTTTGTTTACGTAAAGATAATTGTGGTGAAGTAAATTGAAGACGAAAACCAAAGCGCAATATTAGGACAGACTGTTAGTGATGGAGAGGCAGGAGAAACGGATTGATAATGCTAAAAATGTGTCTCATCTTCTTTGCAAATAAATCGATCTCCACCTCTCCCACATATCGTTCATTCATTTCGTATTTAATTTATTAATTGATATTAAGTTTGACTTGAAAAGAAGGCAAATATTACATCACACAAAGCCAAAATGTAAATGAATTAATTTCGTGGCATGACAAATGCGACTGCGTGAGTTATCAAGCGCAATCGGTACATGTAATACTTTGCTAGTTCATAATTCGATTTAAATAAATCAAATAATTGAAAAAGAAAAGTCTTTTAGAAAATGAAACGATAGACAATTGTTGTGAGCTGATAGTAAATAAAGAGAGAAGGAGGGAGGGGAGGAAAGAGGGAGAGAGAGACAGAGAGGGAGGGTGAAAACGCGTCCATAGCCATTAATTCTTAATACATACATCTGCTGATGAATAAACTAAATGAGTTATTTAAAACACAAATTATTTGCCAAAGACATAAGCGATTAAATGTCTCAAATCACAGGAAGAAAATGTCAAATCAAAAGTGAATTGGAGAAGTGCATGGGAATTGGAAGCTTTTGCCTTTTAAGCTATGAAAAATGAAATATTTGAGGAAGTTTTTAATTGGTAAATCTTTTTTTTTACTTCAGTACTTTCGTTAAGAAAAATTAAAATTGCAGAGAGAGAGAGAGAGAGAGAGAGAGAGAGAAATAATTTCTGTTTTTATTTTAATCAAAAGACGTACGTAGCGAAGGAAGCAGTGATTTGCTAAAAAAAAATAGAAATTAAATGATTCTTTTTATCTGACATTTTTGTGACGTTGCACTTTCAGCAAACGATCAAAAGCATTAAAAGGTGTGTTGTAAAGAAACGGCGATCAATAATTGTTAAAATTGAAGGAATCGATTATTTCCTTGTCGATCATTTCCCCTTTAATTAACAATAATAGAATTTTAGGAATTAAGACTGATCTGACATTTCATTCTACCCTTCTGACACACATTTCACATTACATTAAACAAAAATTTCTTCCTCTTTTTCTAAACGTTTGTTTGTTGGTCGATTAACGTAAACTTGCCTGTCTCTCTCTCCCTCTTTCTCTCTCTCTCTCTCTATCTTCTCTACGTTTGAATGACTATGTATGTGTGTGTGTCTGTGTATGTGTGTAATGAGAACTGAAATAAAAAGAAGATGCAAGTGGTCAATGTGTTCAAATTTATAACAAATTATACTGTAACATTCAACTCTCTTTTGTTCACTTTCACATCTTTTCGGTATTCCGTTATTTCAATTCCTATTATATTACAGTTAAAAGGGAAGAAGCGACGACCATCTCCTGCAACATCCATCAACTGACGTCATTATCTTCTTCCCATCTTAGGAATCCGCCACCTGTTAATAACTCTAAATGTCTTCTTCGATGCGTGAATTATCAGTGTTTTTACAGGATCGATCAGAGTGGTAGCAATGAGTGCATTTAATAATGTAATGAGGTTGTGATCTTCGAGTAGCCTCATGTCAACTATCATTAGCGGAACGGAACGGTCACACTACCCGCTCAACTCACTTGTCTTTACAGCCACAAGTGAGCAACGATTCACTCGTTACGACGTCATCACGCAACGCTCACTCACTGAAACTGAAACTGTGAAATGAGAAGTTTTGAATTATCGAAAAAATTACGCAACGTTTTAGTCACACACTTAATTTTCAATGGGTTATTTTTAAATGATAAAGCAGTGAAAAGCGAAGCATAACTAAGATGATATTAATTAGGACAGAAGGCTCGCGGTTGGAATGAAAATGGGAATTGTCTCCTCGACGGCAAAGAATATTCGTCATTTACTGCACGGAAGGAAGATACACTCGGTTGGCGATATGTTTAACTTATCATTAATGACAACTCTCTTCTATTTGTCAATTTTTTTCGTCAAAAAAGGAATACTAAATTAGCAATAACAAGTCACGATTAGATTTTATAACTGGAAAAATGATAGAAGTAAGTGATAAGGACATTTACTGACAGTGATATCTGTGCTAAGTGATAACGAGGAAGGGATGGTTGAGGATAAGAGAGGGAAATAATGATTGCAAGGATAACTGTTCTTTCTGTAGGAATAATAATGGTGAATTCCTTCTGACGGTGTGCAGTCTAAACCGAATGAAAATGGACGGGGACGACAAGGCGGTGGTTTAAAGGAATAAAAGCCATCGCGGCAAATGCCGTAAAACTACTCCAACGCAACTACTCAAATACACACACACACACACACATACACACACATACATATATACACACACGTACACATATACATACACACACATACACACACATACACATACACACACACACACACACACATACACACACGTAGTAGAAGAAATGAACAAACAGTGGCACACACGCGATATCCGCTCTCCTACGCATGTTATTGAAGAAGTGCTTTAAGGATGTGTGTGTGTGTGTGTGTGTGTGTGTGTGTGTGTGTGATACATAATCAGAAACAGTCACCGACAAGTATTATCCACGTAGTAGTGGGTACGATCTCGGGAAGAATGGAAATGGATAGCACCACGAGGCTCATTTATATTGCTTGAAAATGAGACTTCCAGTCGTTACCCCATTTAAACTTCCACACGTAAAGCAATAATTTCTGTGAGAGTTAATGCAACTGCTAACGAACTATCATCTACGCTTATCAGTAAAGCATTATTTAAGTAAAACCGAAAAATGAGAAATTCTATTCGAAAGAAATGCAAAACATAATTATTTAATTGATTCCATCAATCAGCGACGGGTAGAATAAAATGACACAATCTTAAAATTTTATAAAAAAAAATCTCTCAAACATGCAATAATAGTTCAGTGAAAAATTATAACTGGAAATTATTAAATTAATTAACGGAAATTAAACTGATATTATAAGTAAAAACATCAAAACTACAACAGATAACATATTTTCTTTTGTCATTTCGTGTACACAAAATGGTTAAGTGATCTCTCTCGCTCCTACTCTTTCCCCTCTCTCTCTCTCTCTACTTCACCACTATTTTAAAAGGAAATATGTTTGCTGCGTCTAGTAGATGGGATAAAGGGTGAAGGGACACAAGAACGTAAAATTCATTTCATAGTGGTTTAGTGGAAAGGATAAAATGAATCTCTCCGTCACAGCGGGCATTTCTATTTGCATAAAGGATTAATCGGTGAGATGAAATCAGATAAGCGAAAGAGAAAACAGAATGGAGAGAAAGAGGGAGGGAGAGGAAGAGAGCGAAAGAGATATTAAAAAGATAAAGAAGGCTAACTAGTTTGCAACATAATAACGATAATGATAACGATATTAATAATGATAATAATTATGATAATGATAGTAATTCTCATAGTAACAGCAACTGCGATTTTTGAAGGAATAAAAAAGTATTAAAACGGATGTAAACTGCAATGCAAAGGTCATACGACTAATGAATTTTTTAAAATAAACACTTTCTAGCAGTGAAGTTCTCACTGAAAACAGAACATGTAAATGCATCAATGTGTACGGAGATGAGATGACCAGGGAAGCACGACGTATGCATCATTCATTATTGGTAAGCACAGAGGACGGAAGATGTGAGCGAAATAGCGGTCATGAACAGGTTGACCTGTCCAATACATCAAAGGTGATAATCGATCGATAAGTGAGGTGAATTAATTTCATTTATAAATGTGTGTAGTTATCTCAAATTATTAAGACATATGATCAATCATGTGATTTCTCCTTTCCTTTTTTGTCATTTTTCTTGTTAATGAACAAACAAATCGACCTGCGACAGTGGAAGCAAAGGGGAATAGAGAAATGAATAAATAACAAAATTCGTTCATTTATTATTTTTAACAGAAAAAATATCTTAAATTTCAACCCCATATTCTCATTCTTTTTCTTCCCCCACGCGGTACAACTTTTAATTCTCTTAAAAAGTGCGGAATTTATAGAAAACTTCAAATGAACAATTTTTGGACAAAACAGCTTTCAGTGATCTTTCTTCCTCCTCTCCTAGGTCAGTTGGTGTAGATCAGTTAGTTTGTGACCCTTCTGACACTTAGAACACGGACTGTCAGTTCATTTCAAAAACAACCTACGTTAGGTTGAAAAGTGAGTTTTTAAAAATGAAGTTGAAATTTGCAAGAAAAGTATACATTTCGTCTCTACCCTCTCCTCCTCTCTCTCATCTGTCACCTTTAGTGATTGATGAGAAGTCTTTGGTTGTACCGTCCGCTCTGTCTTTTTTAGCTGCCACGATTGGGATGATGAAGCCGTTTTCAAAGAGGTCATCTAAATCGTCACCTCACTATGCCACCAACTTCCTGTCCCTCTCTCTCTCTCTCTCTCTCTCTCTCTCTCTCTCTCTCTCTCTCTCTCTCTCTCTCTCTCTCTCTCTCTCTCTCTCTCTCTCTCTCTCTCTCTCTCTCTCTCTCTCTCTCTCTCTCTCTCTCTCTCTCTCTCTCTCTCTCCTTCCCTTCCTCGTCCCCATCTTTACATTATCCCCTTCTCAATAAGGATACAGCGGGAAGGAGAAACAATACGTAAAAGTAGTTGATTCAAGTGGCTATTTGTTGCTGTAACAGGCTAAGGTCAGAACAACTCTTCACTTTGCTTTTTGTCGGTCACAATATATGAACGACCACAAAATATACAACAATAACTATCACACACACACACACACACACACACACACACACACACACACACACACACACACACACACACACACACACACACACACACACACACACACACACACACACACACACACACACACACACACACACAACACACACACACACACACACACACACACACACACACACACACATACAACACACACAACACACACAACACACACACACAACACACACACACAACACACACACACACATCACATACCTCCAACACCTACAAAATGACTGATTGCTGACGCTATGGACGGAGAAACAGGAAGTGAAAATAACTTTCCCTAAATGAATTCAAATTTTAAATTAATAAAAGAGCATTAAATCGATGCAAATTTCCGCCTTGCAATAACAACGATAGTAGTGAGCAGTGGCGCATCCTCTTTAAATGTGGCGGAAAATGTCTGAATGAAATAATTGGTTTCTGCTAATAAATAACTACAGAATTTCTACCAAAATTAGCAGTTAACTGTCAACAATTCATTAAATTCTTTAACAACTTTTCAAACAATTTCTATGCTATCATTAAATGTCTATCTATCCGTATGTGTGTGTGTGTCTGTCCGTCTGTCTATCTGTGTATGTATGTGTCTGTGTATTTAGGCTTGTACATTATTCACACACACACACACACACACACACACACACACACACACTTACCGAACTTTCAAAGCACTCATCCTGTCCTTCCTTAAGCCTAAATTTCCCGCACCAATGAAATCCATGGGAAAGTGAGCGTCGTACGATGCACATATGAATAAATCAGTTGGAAGGATGGAAAATTATCTTTAAAAAGTCAGTTACAAAAAAAGAAATAAATGAGTGGCACAAAGGAAGGCATTCACCTTCAACTGAACATTTAAATCATTTGCTTCTTTTTAAAAAAAATTATAGCTAAATCGATAAATTCAAAATAACAAATTTCGATTTAAATGTGTTAAAATGAAAATTCTCCTTACAACGAATGTAGAGAGTGAAAGTGTAACATTTAAACTTAATTGTGTTTCATACACATACTTATTTACTTGTAAATACTTCACCGTCTCTCTCTCTCTCTCTCTCTCTCGAGTACTTACTCTTTCCCTTTCAGGTGTATCAATTAGAGCAAAAGGTAGTTAATTATTTGAAGAGAAAAAGAGAGAGGAGGAGAGAAAAAACCAGACATATTCCATACGAGTGTGCTTAATAAGTAAGTAATGAAGGATAGTACGGTAGAGGTGAAGAGAATGTGGTGGATAAGTTGGTAATTATTCGAAAAAAAAATGATAATTGATAAAGGAACTTACAAATAAAGCAATGCGATGAAAGTCGTGCGAATCATTCAGCGTTGCGCAATTGTCGTTAACGACTGCGATCGATAATGGAAAAAGGACACTCGCAACACGTTCTTCAACACGAGAAGCACTGTTTGTCGCACCTGAAATTAGCCAGCCCCTTGCCTGCGACAACTAGCAAAACAGTTTTCCGATTGATAATTACTGTGAGGATGAAATAACTTCTAATATTTCATTTGAAAATAAAATGACTTTTAGGCCAGCGTAATACGTTTTTATCTTTAACCATGCCTTATATTCAAGAAGTTCCCTTAAATGACTAATTACAGAACTATTTAACGATTTCAATTTCAGTTACAATGCGATATGCGATTTTGAGAAGGAAAATTTTCTTCTGAGCATTTTCATTTCATCGGATCATTTGTTATCTCAGATGGCAACAAAAAACGTAGAAAGAGGGAATTTAAATTGAAATGTGACAGAAGAATTCATCGACCATCCAATTTGTACCAATCGAAACATAGCATAAATAGTTATTACTAGTTTTATTGCTATATCTATCATCAATCTTGCCAAACCCCCTCTTCTCTCCCTCTCTCTCTCTCCGTCTTCGAAATTTCACCTCATTTTTCGACTGTTTACACAACAGTGTCGCTTTTCGTCTTACACTATTAAATTGAAACAATTAAATTATGAACAAAATTAACCATCAATGATATCGTTATCATGAAGAAAGATAAAACTGATAGAGCAAAATCAGATTTTGCGATGAATTAATAAATAAGCAAAATAAATTGTAGTTTGGAAAGAAATGTGAGCACCATCTTATCAATGTCATAAATTAAATTAGTGCTATCGAAACAGATCAATTCTGATAACTAATAAGAGTGGACAGGTGGGTGGCGAACATACTCATATTATTTATTCCCCCAGTTCTCGTACTATCATTTCATTCATCCCATTCTGACATTTTAATCAAAGAAAGAGAGGAAAAAAGAGGGATGATAAGAGATGGAGTGCGACAACACTGATAAGGGCAAATTCCCGCAGAAATGACTCATTCATTTGATTTAATGTCAGAATGGCACAGTAACAATCACAATCACACCTATCACCTATCGCTGCTGTTATAAATGACTTGATTATGCAACGATAAAATACGACAGTTGCGAGAAGCTGGAAGAGGAGGGTGGTGGGTGACATCTGGGAAGGACTGTAAAATTTGCATTAAATGCACACACTGACTCAGTTACGCATCCTCCTTGCACCTCGGAGAGGTCGCTAAGAGAGGAAGCCTCCTGACAGTGCACTGGGAGGTGTGGGATGGGTGGAGCAGTGATAAGAGTGATAAGAGCCACGTTCTTTGCATCTTAACAATTTCGACGTTGAACATTGAATGTTCAGAAATCAATGAAGTGAACATTGATTTCGTGAATATTATAAATAAATTTCGCTGATCGATAATTTAACGTCTCATTCCTACGCGCTTCCAACTGCGCCCATTCCTTCCTTCCTTCCTTCCCTTTTCCACTTCGCCCATCCCAAATTTATCGATAATATTCATTTATGCAATTATAGTTACTGATGAGAAATTGATATTTTGATACTCAGCGAGAAAATTCCATCCAAACAATCAAGTCGTTCTCAGTTGTTAAAATTGAAGTATTGAATGGAAGGAAAAATTACTGCAAATTTAATCAATTATACAATACAAAATCTTCATGTTAGTGAGAACTGGAAAATATTGCAAACTTTCAGTTAGCAAGAGATTTTCCTGACTGTTAGAGAAAAGTATTAAGTTCGTTCTTTCATTGAAAAATTAATTTTCACTGCTTAATATTAAATTTATTTATTTAACTATAGAACAGCTCAAAAGTGTTTTCCTCCATCTTACAAACAACAAAGCCATCGTTTGTTGTACATTGCGATGGCGCAATGTGAAAAGAAACAATGGCAGAAGGAATTGCAACACACACACACACACACACACATACATACAGACACAGACACACATATATGTGTGTCTGTGTCTGTATTATTATTAATCACTATTATTGTTATTATTACAATTATAATTGTAATAATGACAAGATGACACACGTTTATAAGAAACAACAAATAAAAGATACCATATACCATCATTGATTAGTTAATTAATTAATATGTACCGAATAATTGATGTGTAACAACAGTAATTGTAATAATCATAGGAATAATTGCTGAAATGAAATGAAATGAAATGGCAACAATTAACAAACAAGCGCTGCGACAGTTAGCAAAAATTAATCGCAGAAGCGACAAGAGGCAACAAACTGTGTGGGTGACGAAGACATTCCAAGCTCCCCTCCCTCTCTTCTTTCCTGTTATATTTCCACTTTTTCTCGCTAATTTTAAATTATTATTAATTAAATTACAATGACAAGGCACGTAGAAGTACTTTTCTCTACTGAAATTAATTATAGAAACTTAATTGCAATCATTTCATAGACGAGTGAATTGAGCAGTTATGCAACTACTGCTAAGATAATCAACTGATAACGGACCCAAACATCACATCCACCATACTCTTAGCGTTTTATTAAATTACCAGTAAAAATTCTTCAATACATGGCTGATCATTACAGCTCGGATGAAAGATTGGAAGTTTAACAGTAATTCAATGAACTAATAACTTGCTATTTACGTCGATGTTTTCCAATAAAAAGGAATTATACGATTAAATGCATAAAATAATTGAATTTTTTGATGTAAAATGAAATTATCGTAGCTTCGCACCATATGTTACCTCATTTCTCCTCCTGAAATTTTATGCTACTACTAACGATTGCCGACAATTACTGCTTTCTTATTATCTTAATTATCGCTGCGTCAATGATAATTAGGACAAACAATAATATTATCGAAGAAGAAAGAAAAAGAAATTGTCAACTAACTCTAACATCCATTCATCATTGCATACAAATTCAATAGCAAAATTTACAACTGAACCAATAAATAAATAAAAAGATTAAATTTAAATTTCGAGGTATGATGACACTCGTGAAGTTCATTCAACTCCACTCAACAAAATCTGATATGTATGAGCAGGTAGGAGGGGAGGAAGAAAAGGCGCACCGGTCAGTTGCAACTACACAAATGGAGGAAAGCTGCTACTGCCGAACAAGTGCGTCACATTCAGTGTCTCAAAAATAAACTGTTAATCGCTTGCTTCTCCATAATTTCGTAAAATTTCGCTTATTGATTTTTACTATTCTAAAAAGGAAGTACAACTTGGTATTGAATTTTTCAAAGAGTTTTAAAAAGAGAGGAATGTTCAGGAAGTAATAGTGAGCCTCTCTGCTCACTTTACAAAGCATTAGGTGAGAAGGCGCGTGAGCGCGTTGCAATAAACAAGTAAATAATTGCGGTAAAAATTTGAAAGCAAAATAGAAGAAGTGGAACACTAGCGATATTTAATTCAAACTGTACATCCCAGGAAGAAGTGAGAATTGGTGGGGCAACAATTAACAATTTTACCTCTTCACTTCATCCTCCGTCTCATCACCAACAGACCTAACTATTCCTTCCGTGTTTTCCGTCAAAAATTGTCATTTCCTTTCCTCTCCTTCCCTCCCTTCCTCCCTCTCTCTCCTTCTCTCTCTTCCTCTCTCTCTCCATCCCTCAATTTCGTCCTTCTTTCTTACCACCTTACCACTGCTCTTTCTATTTTCAGTTTTGTCCACTGCACCTCCCCCGTCTTCCTCCTCTTCCCTCAAAGATTATGCACTTTGATGATGCGCCATCACCAATAACAACAACTGGAACAAGCAAAGTATTGAATTCGGGAACTTCGAAATTCTCTTCCTGAACTTAAACGATCAAGTAGCATCGAAGAGAGACAGCGAGAGAGAGAAAGAGAAAAAAAGAAAAAAAGGTGTCGTCAATTGGATTACTGAAGTGTCATAATATGCAGTCAGCCATTATTAGCTTAATTATTTATCTACAAATCACTGCTATTATTAATGCCTTCAATCTCTCTCTCCCTCTCCCTCTCTCTCATTCCTCTCTACCTCTTTGCCTTTACAAACATACAAACGAAGCAATAAATAAAATGTCGAATAAAACAGTGGTTAAACTGTAGGAGAAAAAGAACGAAATTGCTACCTTCACGGTGGGAATATTTAAATAAGCAAAAATGATACCAAAATAAATGATTACCTTTGTTCTTATATCTTCTCACTCGCTCTTCCTCCACATCCCAAACACTATGTTCAGCATCCCTGCTTTCTCCCCTCTCTTATTATGCAAACTAAAAGTTTAATTTAAATTATTGTCATTTTGCAAGCACCTGTATGATCGATACTAATAATTTTTTTCTTTCCCTGCTCCTCTACATCACAGGTACTATTTCCAGCATGTGTTCTTCCCTTCCTCTCTCGTAAAACGAAAGTCTATCTCCCTTTTCCGTCTTACATTCACTCATTCATTCATTTCTGTTCGCTAAACATTTAGCAATCATCGTAAATCAGAGGGTTTGCGATCAGAAAACTAAACTTCCACAAATGGTTGTCGAAATGAAATATATTCAGAAATGACCGAAAGGTGGGATTTACCTGTCCGAATCCATTTGAGGCAACGGCGGCGGAAGAGAGCAATTTCAGTCGATGGAAGCAGTAAAACCTTTACGTTTAGAAATTTCACTTTTGATTCATTGGAATTATCAGTGCAAAGAAAAGAAGGTAAAATAAGAGGAGAGTATGGAGGAAAAGGTAATTTAAGTAATAATTAAACTAATTTCTAGACGTAAAGAGTAAACAACTAATGTTAAATGGGAGGAAGGCAGAGAAAAAAACCTGTTTGAATAGAGAACAGGAAGAGAAGAAGAAGGGAACAGAACTTTTAATGATAGAAGAAGGTCAACTGCTTTTTATCATCATATCTTTCTTTTCTCATTCCTTCTAAAAATTATTTGTTGAATTTTGTAAAAAATAAAATATTTCTGTTAGTCACTTACATTGGTAAGTGACAGTGACCTTCAGCTGACCTTTTGACATTGCTGCTAATATGCGGCTTTTTTTTGCTTTTTTAATTGAAATTCAACGCTAAATTACTACTTTTCTAATTGAACAGGAATCTTTTTCTGTTTATTTGCCACAAGTTTACCTTTAAACCTCTTCACTAAAAGAACAAATACTCGAAATGCGATATTCTCTCTCTCTCCCTCCCTTTTTCTCTCCCTCTATCTCTCTAAACCGTCTCTTTCCAATCTTTTATATTCTATTCATTCGTTTTCATCACAATATATCGCCACCAATAAATAATATTTATGGCATTTTTGCAAAAAAAATCAATAAAATTTCCTTCCGTGTGATTGATGAGAAATTAAAGAAAAAAAAGACGGAAGATTTTTTCTTCTTTCTTCGATGGAAAAAAAGAGCCTTTCGGAAAGAGAGAAAAATTGACTGATCCAAAGTTCACTTATGCTGTTTTCTTCTTTGCTAAAAATTACTTCTTATAAATTATCTTTTTTGTTAAGGAAAAATTAAGGAAAATTTGCATTTGTTTCACAAATACTATTCAAATTTCATTCGATTTAATTAGCATTCAAGCTGAGAAGTATAGGAGGGAGGGAAACGAAAAGGGAAAGGGAAAGAAAGAGAGGGAGAGAAAGGGAGGAGGACGGGAGGTGTGAGGAGGAAGGAAGAGGGCTTAGTTGAGTGAGTGAGTCGATGAAGCGCTGTTGTCGTGAATGGAACGAGAATTCTCTCTCCGACGCCATTCATTCATTCATTCATTCTCTCTTCTCTCACAACTAAAGCCTGAAATCTCTCACAGCAGGGGGAATGCCTTAGAAAATGATAACTATGCATTCATTTTCATTTATCCCTAATGATAATAATTGTTTGAAAATGAATTTCAAAAATTGAGCTGACCGTCACTTCCTCCCCTCCCATTGCTAATTTTATTACTTATAAGTTAAAAATAAAAAAAACGATGAAAACAAAAGCAAAACGACATTTGCAATTTAATAGCACAAAAATAATTTCAAATTTAATTATTAAAAACTGCTAATTTATGAAATAAAACAGCAAATACTTCGTTTCAATTCATTTTTCATTTTAATATTTCTTCCATTCAATGGTGGAGATGTTTGGCAATGTTGCAATCGGTACGATGTGATATTAATTATATTTGAGGAAAAAAAGCATTAATTAAAGTAATTAATTTACCAGTTAGAAAAATGCTGGTGCTGCTCCTTCAGCAAAGATGTAAAGAGGAGGAGATGTGATTGATGTCCATGTTGTCATCGCTGTCCTTCGGCATCAACAGGTAGTAGGAGAGGTCGTAAAAGTGAATCGCTTGAACTACACAGTGAACTGAACTATGGCAGTATAAGCAGACCGATTGAATAATTAATTACAACACCGCCAAAGGTTAACAACTATCCATTCCAATGACCCAAACTGACGATGAGGCTTTCCTTGCAATAACTATTTTTTCCTTCAAAAAACATTATTCACTTTTTGGTTAGTTACATTTCCTACCATTCACTGTAACAGTAACAAACGGAAAACGCAAACGAACGGAAATTTGTTACAATTCCGGAAAAACCATTTAGACTATTAAGAATTATTTCCGATTGCTACGAAAATCACGATAGATGGATGTTGTGATGACGTTAAGACACTGTGCTAAATACTCTCTCACAACCGAACCGACTTCCTCGTCCGTTGCCTGCTAGCAGCACTGCAGTAAAGGAGTAATTCAATTAAGGAATTGTAGTAGCGGAAGAGGAAGAGAATGAAAGAAATAAAGCTTCAAAGAAAAAAAAATATTTGACAATAAAAAAAATTAGTCAAACATTGTAAATTTTAAGTAAATATTGTGACTGATCGCAACAGCTCGACGACGTTTATGACGGCGAATTTTGCTGTTGCAATGGCTAAGTGCAGTCGGACGTTGCGATGTTACACGTTTCACTTAATCCTTTTTGTTGTTGACCTGTCGTCATTAGTGGTGCAATCGTTTCGATTCAAATGGAACGAACAGTCTTTTTTTAACTCCCACGAACAGTGATAGGAGAGATTTCGTAAACGTCTGATTTAACAAACATATTCTACGCCAGTTTCATATTATGAAAACGAAATAAAGAAGGAGAAAAATTTTTAAAGTCATTCGTGCAAAAAAAAATAAATAAATAAATAAATGTAATTGTTGAAATGCTAAAATGGAAGGTAAATAATTAGCAAAAATACCTAAACTTTGAACAAATTTCAGAAATTTCAACAACAAATCCTGCTAGTATGAAATTTATGGAAAAAAATAGTTTTTAAATTGAGTAACCCCTGTTCGATAGCCACCACTAATCGACTTGCATACAATTCGGTGGATAATTATTCTAACTTTACATCTGTATAAATTTTTGTTATTTCATTTTTCCCGCAAAAAAAATCTTTGAAATTGGTTGTTCTAAAAAAAGGAGCTGTCAAGATAAAGTGCGAATTGAAGATGAAAGTTTTTATTTTTCACAATTACATCAAGTGTGTCATTTAAACGGGAAAATAACGAAGTATGCAGCGTTTCTTGCAATTTTTAGTTTCTTTGTAAAATAACCTTTGACCTCTACTCTTTTCATTCAAATCTATGGATTTTTCCGATCATTTCATAGAATTTGTCTTCGCTAGCGTAAACTACAACATTTAAAATTCATTCCTGCGTTGATCAAAATTTCACTGTATCAACACCTTGCTGGGTTGGCGCCTCGAAGTTTGAACAGTTAGGGTGCTGCAGCTCTATTTACGAATTGAAATTTAGTTAATTGGCTCTAAGATTAGTGAGTTAAAATTTTGACGGATGAGATGAGCAATGTCATGTGGGATTGTAAGGGTGGGATGAGACGGAAGGAGAGTGTTCGTTATATATATTTGAGAGAAGTTGAAGTGCCCATATCTCACTCAATTATCCCCCAGGCAACAATTACAGTAACAATTCATTGGAATGGAAAAAAATTGTTAAGATGGTTTGAAGGGAGGAGAGAGAGAGGGAGAGACGAAGAGAGAGAAGAGAAAAACAAAATGAGAAAAGAAAGTTGAAATAAGATTAGTCGTAATGGAAGTGGAAAAAGGCAACAGGCAAATATTACATTGTTCGAAGTGCTCCCTCTCTCTCTCTCTCTCTTTCTCTCGCTCTCGCTCTCGCTCTCCCTTTCTTGTTTCTTTCAATTTCTTTCACTTACTGCAAAATCATTGTGATTACTGTTATTATAATTATTGTCGGCAAAAGGAATAACTTCAATATTATTGATACGGATTTGTGAAACTCCCGGAGAACGGTGCTAATTAGTTCAGAGGAAATGATAGATAGAACTGCTGTACCTTTATCTCCACCGCTACCATTTCCACTTCACCGCCAAGTACGTACGCGTGATGCTGGTGGACATTTAAAATTTTTAATGTAAAAAAATACGATTTGCCGAACGTTGGAAATCTTACTGTTGCAAATTTGATAAAAGAGGAAAGCGAATCAATTTATTTATTATGTAATTGCAGAAATTTTACATAAGACTTACTGTTAGGATTGTTGGGATGAGCTGGTTGCCATTCAATTCATGTTCTCTCATTCTTTTTAAATTTAAATTAAAATTCATATTGGAATAAATTAAAGAGATTGTTTAGTGAGAGAGGAATTAGCACCAAACTCCCCTTCTGTTGCTATCTCATACCGGAAATCAGATAAAAAAGAGTGAGGGAAAAACGTTTCCCCACTTCTCCGTTTAAACTTATTCATTTTAAAACTTATACTTTTAAATGATTCAGCACACACACACACACACGCACACACACGCACACACACACACATGCGTATATGATGTATATGTGTGTGTGTGTGTACGCGATGAAATGTATTTTTTCCCTTTTGGAAAAAGGGAAATGAATTTCCTTGCTAACATAAAAGTCATTCATATTATTTCTGCTCAAAAGCACACACATTAAATTGTCGTTGCGATAGCAATGAGAAAGGAATGGACAAAAGAGCACGACGTTTTGCGCCTAAAACTATATGAGATTATTTATGACAATGCGCTATTAATTATGTGACAAATTTCACTCATTCATTTAGGATGTGCAATTGCTTCCACTGATTTGTTACAAAGTAAACATTAATTCAACAATTAAAAACAGTTCACACTAATTATTGCAGAAAGAAGAAAAAGAGTAGGCAAACCCGGTTCTCCTCTAAAATTCAGATAATTACTTGTTTCACCCAAAATGCGTAATTCTTTTCTTCAGCAATATAATCACAGTTGTATATTGCGATATCATTGAATGGCAAATAGTTTGATGAGAGAAGACTGGATGGAATTAATGGTGATCCAATCAACACATTTCAAATATTGTTTACAAAGAGATATTGATTACCATCAGGACTAAAATAAACAAATGGGCGATTGAACAGATTCAACTGAATTCTCAGTAGAATAGCTTTATCCATTAAATTTCAACTCAATGTGCAATGTTGCCCGCATTAAGTTGTGTAAATATACATCCAGGCCACGTCACTAAATACTTTAATGTTTCATGTAGAAATCGGCGTTTTTCTAACAACTCACGAAAACAACAACGGATATTTGCATCCTTTAACATATGTGAATTTAGTTATTTCCTTGTCAATAAGACGGCCAGCTGTTTGCTTAAGGTATCACGTAGGCCATTAAAAGGTTGTGATGAATGTGTATGACCGAACGTTAATACTCTGAATGGATTTAAGGCTGAGACGATAGCGCTACGTGGGTTAAGCGTTTTCGAGAGGTAAGTCTCGCTATTACGGTCCTTTTTTCATTGTCCACAGTGTCAGTGTTACACGTGCTTGATTTAACTTCCTCCTTCCCAATCCCATCGGACGTGACAGTGAATCACTGCATCAGTCAGTTCAGCTTTCATTTTTCAAGTTAGAACGAATCTGTATGTTAATTACAACAGTGTCTCATTACCAGAACCGGAAATGAAATGAGCAAATCGATAAGAAATAATTTAATACGTTGCAATTTTCAGCTAATGCTTCTTCCCCTAACTTTCCGCACCGAATTTGCTAATTCAAATTGAATGCTTCCTCATTACTCAAACAAATTTCATCCCTTCCTTCTACTTGCAACATCAAATAGCACTATGAAAGAGTACTGGAAAAAAACTGAAGAAGGCATAAATGTCATGAAAATAAATCCCTTCGAATAACAAACGTGCAAAAAAAAATGCAATAAAACAGTGCAAAAAGAGGGGGGGGGGGTGTGACAGAAGCGCTAATAGAACGAATTTCTGAGTTTAAATATTCAAATCAAATTTAACACTAACAAGCACATTAATTATTGCTCGAGGCAGAGAGAGGGAGGGAGAGAGAGAGAAAATAGCATGAAGGAATGGATAGATAAATGAGTGAATGATTGTTGTTGCAATGATTACAACCGGGAAGATGAATGAACGACAGAAGGATGAGTGAGTAGTGGAGGAACCGGCCGGATTGATATTCACAGTTCGACCTGTTGCCTCCTCCTTCTTCACCTTCTAAGTGATGAGTGTTTTTGATTTCTCTTTGTGAACTGAAACTGTCTACAAAAGCTCATTTGAGATGATCGAATCAGAGATATGAACTATGACCCATTCTCAGGTCCGAAAACCGGCCAGAAACAATCAAGAGGAAATGAAGATGGAGGAAAGATTAAAATGCATTTCATAAAAGTTGCAACAATAGGAAGGGAAAAGAGGAAGAGGGAGAGAGAGAAGGAGAGAGGAAGAGAGGGATAAACGTCACGAATCAATCCTGCAAATCCAAAACTACTGGAAATCTTGAACTTGATGAGATTTTTACAGTATGCATAATGTGAGCACAAAAAACTAAGTTCTCATTCTTCTTCATTTCTCTTCTCACTCACTATCAACACAACAGATTAGCTGATTGAGCGGAAACAATTGAATTCAATTCCTTAAAATTGAATTTAATTTCCGAGAAGAAAAATTACTCAGATGTGATTATGAAGAAGGACGAGAAACTTGTGTTGAAAGTTGGATAGGAAGGAAGCTCCGCTGCAAGCTTTACCCAACCAACCATCCTATTCATACTGATAATTTCCTGATAGCTTATCATTAAGTGATAAAATTAATTTAAGCGAAAGATGTATTTCCTCGTGGAGAAATTATTGTTCGCAATTACTTCATAATTAATGAAAAAGTCATTAACCCTTTTGCACAGCAATTACTACCAGAAATGGCTGCTTGGAGAAATTTCCAACCAAATATATATGTGTACAAACAGACACGCCGTTGTGTGTGTGTGTTTTGATAAATTTTCGTCAAAAGCGAAATAACTTCTCGAAAAATGTTAGTGTGCAATAACTGCAAGAACAGCACGTTAATGCATCAACCGTTAATTGCAACTTTTCAAAAGTGAAAAAATTTATTTAGAAAAAAGGCCCTATCATTCACTTTCACTTCACTCGCCATGTGATGGACTGATAATTAGCTAATTAATTAAGCAATCTTATAATAATGTAGGCCGACAATTTCGGAAGAGCCGTGTTGGAGTCGTAAGCCGCGGATATTTAGCTGCTTTGGTTTCACTCGCTGCTACGATGGGTCTAACAAATTGAATTGCCCAAACCAATTCCCTTTCTTCTAACTGACTAAAATGACAAATTGTGATGTCCTTGAAGAGATGACCAGAGAGAGAGAAAGAGAGAGGGAGAGAGAGAGAGAAAGAAATGTTAAAAGGATAAAAGCGACGGACAAAACTATTAAGCTACATTTCTTCCTTCTCTCTCTCTCTTCTTCCATAATTAGCTTTGAAAATTTGATATTACACTAATTTCTTATAACAAGCAAGCAAACAACCATATCTCCTTCTTCGCGCACGGACTGATAAGCAAGATTGATTGATCAAAAAGAGAGTACTTCTCACTAAATCTCTCTTAGATGACATGAAATCTGTTATCAGTTAAACGATCGGAATACTATTTGTTGAGAGAAAGAGAGAAATGAAAGAATGAAACGTATATTCCCATTAATTAATGACTATGGTCATTTATTATCCGCTAGTAACGGTCAGTTAGATTTTTCATATAAAAAGATTTGTGGAATGAATGAGAGTGAGGGAGAGAGAGAGAGAGAGAGAATTGCGACAATTAAATGAACTGATCAATGATCAGCGTAACTCATTGAACAATTTATTTTTGACTGAATGCTTTTCCATCGGTGCATATTGTTCCAATTAACCATTTGCTGATTGAAATGATCATTTTTGAATTGAAAATTTTTAATGAAAATGAGGAGAAAAGAGGGAGAAATTAAAATGAATGTCCCCAATGAAGACATAAAATAGCAGAGACATAAGTGATACACGTCAATAAAGCTTTCGAGAGAGCTTTAGCGTGAGAGGAGGAAGTAGGCGGAAAGTGGAGAGTGATGGATGAATGGAAATAACAATAAATAGTATGATTGAATGGCTTTCTATTGTTGCATACATTCCATTCTTCCCTCTTTCTTCGTCCCCCTTTCCTTCTCTCTCCCTCTCTTCGTCTCCCTCTCCCTCTCCTTCATCATACTCTTCTCATACGTTAGTTAAAAAATCGCTATTCTCTCCAGTGAGACGTTTGAAACTAAAACGATCTTACTTTTTCCGCCAACACCAACAGCGATTGGAAGGTAGTAGAAGAAGCATTTTAAATTTTGATGAAATTCTTTCTTCATAGGGAGAAATTCGATGATTTCTTTTTCCGTCACATATACACTTCGTTGATTTATAGGAATTAATGTAAAAATGTTTGATAAAAGTCATAAATCAGAAAACGCATGGTCGGAACCTGTTCTTGGGAGGGATCCGACGTTTACACGTTTACGTCTACGAGCGTTTCACTTCTTTTTTGCTTGCAAACTGCAACAGATGAAATTGAACTGACACACACACACACACACACACACACACACACACACACACACACACAGCATTATCTCATTAAGCAATGAATGAAGAACTGAGCATAGATTTCAGGTAGATTTCTAATTTGCAGCATTTTATAGCTATCTACGTTGTAGACTATATGAAATGATTACCCATCTCTTCCTCTCTCTCTCTCTCTCTCTCTGTCATTTGATCATAAATACCCTGTAATGCCTCTTCCACCATCATGGCCCATATGAATCATTGAATAAATTTATCATGAAAATATACGGATTTTATTGAATTATTGAAATGGCAAGGTTTATATTCAATTAATTGACGGAATAATTCCGCAGAGTAAAATTTTTACTCTTTTAAAATAAGTTTGATAATTTGTGAATGAATGATAAATATTGGAGATGAAAGCATAAATGAATGAGTGAAGGGATGAATGAATTTTCTGCACTGTTTTCTTTCAAATTCAAAATGTGAGGGATTTTCTGTCTTTTCCACTTCTGATCATTTCTTTCCCGAACGTTCTTATTCATCAATTAACAAAGGCTTTTCCCGAGTGCTCAATTTCGTCCCTCACTTATTACTATTATTGACTTTTCCTATCACACGTCGACATGTCATATCCGATGGGAACTCTCACATTTCAAAACTCAGTTTGCTTGTGAATTTTAAACTTCAAGTAGTCAGAGAAGAAAACGATTGACAGGAAAAAGACGATAATCTTACCATAAATTGTGTGTGGATGGCATCTGAGTGAGTAACATTTTGATAACAAAAAATTGTCGAATTCACCAAAGCGCAATTGTCTCAGTGCCAACAGCGCTGTGGTTATCTGATAATCATCGCTGTGATCCGTGCTGAGAGGTTTGCTTAGTTTAGTGATTTGCTGCTGAGGAATGATGATGGAAAGCAAGCGCATTTATGTCCTTCTGCATAATTCATTTAAGTGACACTTAATTATTCATGAAGAATGTTTAGGATCGCACTCCTTTCCTCCCTCCCTAACAATTCCCACTCTTCCAACTGACCCATTCCATTAATTTATGGTAAAAAAAATTCGAAACAAAAGTGATTAGCACTAGCATTTTTGCTGACGTAACGCATATGATTATAAGCGATCGATTAGCCCAACTGCTAATGGATGGATAGAAAGGTAGAAAGGAACGGGCTGAGGTGCTCTACCTGAATCCTTCATTGAGGCAACCACTCCACACTCGTTGCACATGAATATGCGTGCGTAACGTGTCTTAGCTGTATATGCAAATTATTTCATAAACTTGTATATGCAAATTATTCCATAAACTGTGCATATGCAAATTATTTCATAAATTTGTCCTTAAGAATAGGAAAAAAAACCTCATCATTGCAATTCAATTTTCAATAATAAAATTGGGCAAAGGCACTGTTGCCATTGAGTTACTCAATTTCAATTAATTTCTCGTTTAAATCTCTCGCAACAACGATCCATTTGCATAACAATCTTCCATTTGCAATAAAACTTTCAAATGTTACGCTATCAAAGGCGTATTTTTCGTTCAAAACATAAATGCGCGCTGCATGAAATGGAAAATTTCCAGTTCCACAAAATTCTGTTTGTGAAATAACAGGGCGTCGACATTTCTGCCTTTCAATTGGAACTTTAAAAAAATGAAAAGTGATATTCCGAAAAACTAATATCAGTAAAATATACGATAATAAGGAGAGTGTTTCGCCGTCACTGATAACGATCAGTAATCTGATATGTTTGTGTGTGCTTGTGTGTGTGTGTGTGTGTGTGTGTGTGTGTGTGTGTGTGTGTGTGTGTGTGTGTGTGTGTGTGTGTGTGTGTGTGTGTGTGTGTGTGTGATAAAAGAGATGGCTGTGTGTTGAAGAAGGCGACACGTTTTTACATCTTTTGAGTACAAATGAAATTGTCACATTATACATCGATAAGTCGAATGAAATTTGTTTTCGTACATAGCACACTCTGATAGCTAACCAAATATTTCACGTAATGTGACTTACTACTTTATTAATTAGCATAAAGTTGCACCATCGATTACTTTCAGTCATGTTTTCTTCCAAACGAAATTTTTAAAAAGGGAAAAAAAACTTGTCCAAAAGCTATTGGACTTTTTTTTTCTTCCTCTTCCAATGACTTCTAAAAATTATTAGCAGAAATATAAACAAAAATATTTGAATCGATCGCGGGAATTGTCATGCGGGAGGAAGAGGAAGCGAATTTTGGAAAAAGAAAAATTTTCGGCTGTCAAAACAAATGAGTTGCACTGGAAGAAACGATATGTTTCAAATATAATTTAATATTAGATAAAATGATTGAGAACGAACGAATAAGTCAAAAAGTTGAAGCTGAAAGTTCTTCATTGTAAAATTAAATTCAATGCAATGAAAGTTGAATGATTGGAAGCGATGGTTGGAAAATAAATTTTACACTTTTCTTCCTCTATCTACAAAGTTCGTTTAAAATTAAATTTTATTAAAAAATACCGAGAGAATTGAAAGCAAATCAACTCTTCATAGCTTTAATATCATAAATAAAAGCTGGCAAGTAGCACTTTTCGCTGCAAAATTCGATTATCCCTACCATTCACACTACCGTAATTAATTAAGGGCTAATTAACCGTTGTGTCATCTCTTGTTGACCTCTCCACCGATGCTACTTTTTCACTTCGTTCGCCCACTCTTAATGGATGATGTTGCGTGATTTATCAACGGATTTTTTTACCAATGTAGAGCAGGTGCTACCGAACATTAAAACAAAATGTGTCATATGCGAATACATGCGGCATTTGTGCGTGCGTGTGTGCGTGTACGTGCGTACGTTGTAGCTTTCGGGTCAACTACTGACATAAGTGCGTAGTAAGCAAGGAAAACACCTGTTAACACCTGCTTTTGATGTGCCGCTGAGGTAGGACAGATTTAACGAACGTTTAGTCAATAATTATATCATCTGATTGTTCATCTTTATCTTCAGATGCTGCCGGCTCAACCTATCAGTGTTAATTCGAACAACGGACTTTTTCGTTTTCGTTTCAGCTAAAAATTAAAAAAAAAACTATCTTAGAACATATCTTAGAACATTTTCAATTAAAGCATCCGTTGGTCAATTCAGGAAGCGTAAAGGATTGGCTTGTGATTGATTGGAAATGAAAATGAAAAAGTTCGGGATTTTTGCATTTTAAATAAGCATGAAAAATGAACAGAAGGCTACACTTCCAGCGATTTTTAGTTTTAAATTTTTACAAGCTAAAAGTGATAAATCTTCGTCGATCTATGATTCCTTGCTATTACGGGAAATGTTTGATACTAATTTTAGAAGGTTGTTGAATTTCAAACAACAAAAAAAGAATTTTTGTTTTTACTTTGAAGTGAGTTAATCATAAAATAAACATTTTATTTCACATAGTTAAGTGTAATTTAACACAAAACAAATTCGCTTAAACACTTTTTGTTAGTTTTTTTTTCTTCTCACCGCTGCGCTCAGCGCTTTCTCATGAACGTAAACTACATTGAAAAGAGAAGAGAGAGAGAAAAGAGAAAGAGAGGAGAGGGAGAGAGAGGGAGGATAGGGAAGTATGTATGCGATTCCATCTGGCATTACGTTCATTTTTCAGTTTTCAAGAGTTTTCTGCAAAGCGAGAAATTCAATTAAATTGAAGTGCTACACCCGGCTTGTTCAGCCTACTTCTCCCTTCCAGCAGCTCATAATTGTGTCAGTAAGTTGACTAGTAAGGATTAAATGAATATGCATAAAACGATTAACTTATTAATACACGTGGCGGATCTACCCACCCACACAACGGTGCCACCACTACCACTACTAGCGGCACTGTTCTATCCTAATGCTTACGCACGGTAGTTGAGCTTAACTATCTTCGCACAATTAACACAACTTGATCAATCGAGTGAATTACAAAAAACGAAAAAAAGGCTGAATTAAAATTTTCGTTTTTTTGAAAACACGAATCTTTCTCTCTCACTCCCTCTCTCTCTTTATGTTTTATTATTTATTGATGAATAAGGGAGAGTATGAGGCCGAGAAAGATTAATTATCAAATAATCCATCAATTTCATTTCTGTTCTAGTACGCTGAATACGAAATAGTGTTGTTAACGTTAAAAATTAATTATTAAATATGCTATTTGCCTATCGTTCCTTTAACTTTCAGCTAAGAGTTAATGAGTTACTTCACGCATACGCGCTAGGGAAAGATGGAAGAGACAAGGAGAGATTACAGCAGTTAACTCGAAGCGTCTACATACACGTCTATTCGATGTTTCAGGTCGAAGTTTGACGGTTCTAAAGTAACACAGGTTGTGAAGGGGTCCATGCACTAGTTTTCATTCCATCATTTTCCCTGCTAATATCTCGTTATTCATGAAATTAATTTCACAAGCACAATTTATTTCCCACTCTTCTCGCTATAAAACAATAAAAATAAAAAACAAATGTGAAGAAAATCAAATTTCCTAGCAAAGGATGGAAGAAGAATGTTAAGTGCTTATGGAAACATATATTAATTAGCAGAACTTATAATTTGATTAATTCTTTCTAACTTGAATCTCACTTTTTTCAAGTGAACTTTCTTGAGACACAGCCGACCGTATGCATCAAACAATTGAAGGATATAAAGTGCATGGGAGACAGATGTCCTCAGTTACCCTTACATAATTCAGGCTAATAATTTAAATTTAACATTAAAAAGTTGCCCAGTAAAGATTTTTGCTACACAATGAAATCATTCCAAGCATCCTTAAAGTATTGGCAATTAATTTCGTTCGTCAATCGGACATCTGCCCCATCTTTACGACATACTTCACTGCTTCAGTGGTCAATTGCGTTTATTATGATCAACAGGTATGACTTTGTAACTAAAGATTTTGGGCAATTTTAAATTTGAAAAAAGGACATAATATCACTGCTCCAGTGGTATCTGACGAAGGCTGTATTTGTCAAATACAACTCGCACTACAGGACTGTACAAAAAATGACATTTGCTACAGTGAAACTGTCAACAAATGACGTATTGTTTTGCATTAAATACAAAAATTTAGATGAAATGAAATTTTCATTTATGTTGACGAGAAGTATTTAATTTATCGCTCAAACAATTTCATTTGATCTATCAATGCGAATTCTTTAAGTGAATTAGCTAATTTCACTTAAAATTACATTAATTTGAAATCTTTTTTCCACTACATGTGTGCATGGATGGAAATTAAATCTTAGCAAATGGCACACGACTTCTTTAAATTCGTAGAATTATTTTCAAAATATTTAGTAAGTCGATTTTGGTTACTATTATTTTGGAAATATTATGCAAACATTTTCGACTGACATGCCACTAAATGATAATTGCACGGAACCATTTAATTAATTATTTAATAATATCAATGATTCATCAAGATCACATTAAAATATTATTAGGTCTAAAATGCTTGATCAAAGATAATTTGAAATTTAAAATTCAAGGAAATTCGTTGTTATTTTTTCATACGCATTTAGTTTCCATGAAAATATCATATGACAGAATTGCGTTAAATAGGATTTTAGAACTTGAAATGGTCTACCGATGGGACGTTATCGTAATTTGAAATGATGATGAAATGAACAAGTAGTGGTGGTAGAGGACCTTCCTAAATGTTTTGCATCTGATTTGATTGATGAGATGATGAAAATAACCCCATCATTTTCTTCCTCTAATCTTTCGCACCTATTCGATTTACAATCAATCCATCAGCTTATTGCATTCTTGTCAAATTCACCCAAATTTTACTGCTAGTTTTAAAATTATTTAAAGTTGTAAAAAATATCAAATATGCAATAATTCTTTTTTTGACAAAATGCTGCAAAGGAAGACTATTTGGTGAAAGATATTTTGCATAAATGTCGCTCTCTCTCTCTCTCTCACTCTCACTATCCCTTTCCACGGGAAAAAAGTACTCGAAGGAGATTCCCTACAAATGAAGAAATGGCAACTTAATTGCCTTCGATGGAAATTAAAATGAAATGGACAAAACTATTTTACCTAATTAGAAATTTTTGATAAATTAAATAAATTTCGCATTTATTTCCTTTCTTCCAAAACATTAAATCAATGAGCGTTGTAACATTGTTTATTTGCATTACAACATAAATCGCCGATAAAATTGTGCGTTTACAGTTTTTAATGGAAAAAATTCCTCCGAAAAAATTTTTTGCAACAAAAATAACTTGTGAAAATGAAATGAAAAATTGATAATTTAAAAAGGTTTGAAAAAAAACAGATAAAAAGTGGGCGTTTTAATTATTATTTTGGCTTTAATTTTTATTCTTGATTAGTACCTTAATTATTCCATCACTTATTTGCATAATTATACACTTTATTAAGACTAAATTGTCTTAAATTATTACAATATTCCTAAAATTATCAAAAGGATTTGTTAGAAATTTATTAAATTAAAATAGCAGTCATACAGTGTCACGTCCATTCATTCATCTTTTGCCGATCATTAAAACGTGAAGGAGAGGGAGAGAAAGAGGAGGGAGACATTTTCGTCCTGAAAAAGGCCCAGTGATCAATTATCTCGGCGTGATTTCCTTCCGATCATTTCACTTTAAGGAAATGTGCCATTCTCATCTTCACCGCTTAATCTTTTCTAAGTTAAAAAAATTTTTTTCACCGTTACATTACAATGCTAACTGCATGTCGTTTGAAAATTTGTTGTTAAATTTAGCTCCCTCATTTCTTTTCCAGTCTGCGAAAATTAAAAAAAATTCTTAAACTCCGAATTAAAGAGTTTGTTGTTAGTAATACATAATTGTTAATTGTTTTTCATGTGCTTCTAGTACGCCAAAAACGTTAATGCAAATTCTCTCATTGAAAGTATTCAGTGCTGAAAATGATGACTTTGATTTAACTGCTTTTAAATTTCAGACAAACAAGTTTCTCAATTCTCAAATAAATGATAGATTCTTTAAACAAATCATTTTTTTAAGGGTTAGCATTTAGTGTTAATTTTTACTAATCAAAAATTAAGTTACTTTTGAAATGGAGTTGATGCGAACAAGATATTCCCACTTTTCCTATTGCTGTAATTTCAATTATAATTATTAGTTCACACTAAGCAGCAACTTCAATTGCCATGCCTTAGGCTTTCGGAAATGAATGAAGCAAGTGATTAGCAATCGCACATTCGATATGTGATAATTTGATTTTCACATAATGAAGTTAAAAAGCACGGATTGCTTCACAGCCAGTGCAGGAACGACGAATGCAATTGTTTGCAAGTGGTAAGGAAAAGTTCTGGTAAACAAACACTTAAAAATTTATGGTTTAATTATCTCAGATTTAAACCACCTGCCTTCGTCACCTTAGACTAGCAGCTCTAATATTTGGAAAACTCCAAAATCAGGAAGTAACAATGCGTCAGTATTTATCAATTTATGATGTGTAATAGGTTGGGATTTTTTGGAAATTTGAAAGCCCTTATTCATTTGATTCATAGATTTGCAATTTTCTTCTTTATTTTATGCCACGAATAAGTAATTAAATGAAGTTGCATTTATTTTACGCAGAAATTTCTGATGTAATTTAATTAATTCTTCACTTGAAAAAATGAAGGCAATTAAGCATCTTCTACTTCCTATCAGTTTCTTTCGCTTTTAAAAATGATCCGCTTCAGCTGATAATTGTAAATGATAATTTATTAGCAATAAATTCACAGAGCTAATTTCACTTTACTACTACTTCCCTAAATTTAGCATAAGTCTATGAATAAAAAGTACTAGTGAGAGTGATACGAACAAAATTTCACTGCAACTACATGGAATGATTAAATTACAGTCACATGAACTAATACAATTGAAATGATAAAGTCAACGAGCAAATATAAATTAAAATATAATTTAAGTAACAAATGGTGCTGCAACTTCATTATATTTTCCACGGTCATTTAAAAATTATTTTCTTCTCTCCCTCTCTCTCTCCTTTTTTCTAAGGGAAACATTTTCAGACACCTCACGGATGAATTTACAATACCATTCAAATGAAGTGTTTGGAGATTTGCAAGCAATTTTTTAACAAAAATTGAGGGCAAATTTGAAAAAACTGATTTATGCTCAAAAATATTTTAAATAATGAACTTTTATAGATCTCTTTTTGGACTGATATAGATGCCTGCATTAATAATAACTTCGAAGTGCCTCGGGAATAGAAACAAATTTCTCCATTCTTCCTCCACAAAAGAACTGTTTAATCAAATCAAAGCAATCCGATCTACAAATTCTGTTTAAAATTTTATTTAAAAACTTTTATTAAACGTCTAATCTCCTTCCCATGCAAATTAATTCACTTTTACATCTGTCTTTCTTTTCACGTTGGTTAACTTCACTTTTCACTCATTTAACCTTTCAATCCTAATTTAAATTTCAAAATTGCCATTTAATGCTTTATTAGCGATTCCTTTTTCGTAGTGAAATTAGCAAATTAGCAATTCGTGTGATATTGTAGAACAGAATAGTTAAAATATATGTGTTGAAGGATAATGAGTGATGATGACTTAATGCAACGAACCTTAATGTGCTCATAAATATGAAAGGGTCCTGCCGATGGGAGAGGGCAAGTAGTCATTTGATGGGGGAGTGTTGTGTGATAGTTAGACGCAATTGCTCGGAGTTCTGGAGCTAGCTGAGGGACCAGCTCATTTTCATTAATTTTCTTCTTATCACAGGGCATTTGAATGAAATGAATTCACACGGATGGAAAGAAAATCAAGTGCTGTTTTCTTTCCGGAAAGCCGCGTTGGACAAATTATTCCGGCAGAGCAAGGAATGGGCAGAAATATTTAAGCAAACCGTCTGGACAACATTTCACAGCATCGATTTGTAAACAGACAAATTACTGTTAGCTTATCAGTGGGTGGTGATTGTTAAACGACAAATGTACTCATTAAGAAAGAACTTTAAAGGACATTCATCACCTCCGGCATATCAGTGACGCTTGACAACAAATTTCGAATTCAGCGATTACTGGTGTTGTTATCACGAAACACTGACGAAGCAAAAAGATCAGCTAAAAATACCGCAGTAGAAGTTGCATTTGGTGTAACTTACAACTGATGAAGCTCGACTAAAGATGGCTTGTCCATTTGAACAAAACCCATCATCATATTTCAAATGGAATCATTTACACTGAAATTCAATATAATCTAACTTGCACTGTAAAAAAGTAAATAAACGGATTGGCTTTCTCCCAAGGGAATGCGCACATATCTATATATTATCTATCTAGTACAATCGGTCATTATTGCAGTTGATAATGACGCTGGAAGGGGTCAACTGCAGCAATAATAAGTACACTTGACAATTACGATGCCGCACCGCAGGGTTAATCCGCAGCCCGAAATGTTCTTTCGCCATCTGTTTGACATATATATTTTAAATTTATAATTTGAATGGTTTGTAAAATGCTGCCTGCACTGAAGTATCTTGGAAGAATGATTTGCTGTTGTTGTTTTTTTAAGTAATTAACCTTTTCGTAAAGTGAAGTTAGTTCATGAAGCCAATTGTTACTGAACAGAAACGAAATAAATATCTTCCTCAGTAGTCCTTCTGCAATCGGAAATAAAATATTTGGAAAATCTCATAAACAATTAATCAACAAAATGTCCTCAATTACATTTAATAATTTATATCTAAAAAAATGCGGTTAAATTTCGAATTTTTTGAAGATATTCATTTTCGGAAATAAATGAGAAAACAAATAAGACGAATTTTACTGGGCATTTCCTGTATGGAAGAGATTTAGTAATGAGTAGTAGCGGGAAAGGTTAAGCTGTAAAATGGAGGAATGCGAGCGGAATCAGCATCTTTTTTATTTGCTATGAATCTGTGGTGGTGAAATGCAGTTAACGATTAATCGCATATCATCACTAATTATTTGCATATTATTGTGCAACACACAGTGCTGTGGCCATTCAACGGCATGTCCACATCCTCCCAGTTTGTTGAGTAATGGAATTTGACGAGCATTGCACTTTTGCTGTAACGGAAGCGCTAACTCTCGTAGACCTATCCTTTCTATCCTGGTTGAGAAAAGTAATAACTGTTAGAGTTTTACTTGCTATACTTTAAGTTATGCGCTTTCTGCAAAATTCGTATTTCTTCATCGAATAAATGCAAATATCTGCGATGAGCTTTGTTTCAGTCATTGTATTTTACAAAGACAATGTTTAAAACAGATCTACTTGGTCCTAATCTACCCGACAGTAACACTTGTACACCTTGACATGAGCTCGTTGAGGTAAAGTTACCTGCTTAAAGGGATCTAATGCAAGGAGTCTAACACTGACCCTCTTCGATGAGGTGACGTTTCTAAAGAAATGAGAGAAAAGATAATCGATTGTCATTTCATTTCGTGCGTGACGTCAGAACACGGTACTTGACAGTACGTGGAAAAAAAATGTTATAACATGACAAATTCCCAGCGTTTATGATTTTTCTTCACTAATTTTATGCTTCCTCTACCAAAAATCTTCCCATCGATTAGGAAGAGTATGAATTAAGCATTTACTGACATCGATCTAACTGAAATTGATTGCACGAGTGTATGAGTCTAAACTCATTTGCGTCACAAATCATTAAAAGAAAATCATTAATTTTATTTTAAGCTTTTTACTGCTTTAAGGAATTCGATTTTAAATATTGATTGTATGTCAAAATGATCATCAACTTTGGTTTCACTTCAATTCATCTTCCCGGAACTTTCACGTACAAATGACCCATTCACGTTCAACAGCAGCAGCAGATGGTGGCATATGGTGATAATTGGGTTTGAATAAAGGATAGGATGTCACCAGTGTTGTGGCAATTGCCATAACGAAGGATTTGTACAATCATGTGCTCGAGTTTGCCCAGTCGATAACTGTCACTAAGTGATAGTACTCACTAACATAAAAAACAGGTATTTGGGAATATTCTCGAATTTTAGAGGAAAAGGAGAACTACGATGGCTGACCACTATTTTCTTAAAAGTGACGAAATTTTGAAATGTTATACTTCAATTTATGTGATTTATGCTTTGTAATCTATGCCTTAAATGTTTCACACTTTTCATATTCACAGCACTGTATACGTAAGTTAAATTTCCAATACACAAAGCAGATAAATGGCGGAAAGGAATCATAAATAAGAGGTATTTATTATCCTCTATTGCATCACTCATTGCCCAATACCTATTCTTTCTTTTTTCCCAGACGTAATCCGCAGAATACGGACAAAAAAAACATCCAATTCTTTTGCGTATAGCACATTTCCGTAGTGTAAAAAGTTCCAACACTACTGACTGATATTATACATAAAATTGAGATTACCTTAAAATACGTCGTCTCATTCAGGATACGTTAAGCAAACTGAATCAATTTCAGAAGCGAACCAGTAACATGTGTGGCTATTACCACTCTTTTATATATATAATGATTACTGCTACTACTACAATTGATGTAACAGTTATTAGCTTATAGATGTGCGTGATAAAACTACAAATTTATTGCACTTGAGAAATGTAACAATTTATAACACCAGAAATGAATCACGCAGATCGTATATCAAGCAATGCAATGATAGGACAACAAAATTATTGCTTATCAGAAGTCATGAAATGAAGTGAAAAAATAACTCCACAACTTTCAGTTTTTGAAATCTCAACCTTAATGCAATCAAAGTAATATACAAGAAAAACGCTATGAAGTGAATAAAACAGTAAACTGCTATTAGAAGAGAGAAAATGTGAGGAAATCGTGCTGGTGGCGTAAAAAGCAAGTTTGCCAAACATAACATTAACGATGCCAAGCAGCTTGCATGAACAGCCATTCGCTGAAAATCCCGAAATTATAAAATGGTGAGAGTGAATTTAAAGATTTTATGACTTGAACTGAAGAAATTGCAACAAAAGATCCTATTTTAAGAAAAAGGTAATTAAAAAAACGAACTACCTTAAATACTGAAAGTTTTGAGAACGATGGATATGAAATAACGTAGTAAAAGATGAATAGAGCCAAATGAACAGCATTGCCATCTTTGATACATAGTGGGTAGAGGCTAAAAATATTTTGTAATCCAACAATTAATGCAAACAAAACAAAGTTTCATTTTCTCTCAAAAGTCAATAGAGTCTGGTAGCAGGACATTCACCTAGCTTAAGTTCATAAATTCGAGGCTTAAGCAAGCCAACCGGAACTGAACATATGCCGCCCCACTGCAATTTCTTGCAAAATGAAAGGATTTAAGAAATTTAATGAAAGGATTTTTTTTCTACCATAACAACATTTAAGAATTTGTACGGCTTCCCTTCGACTATTAAGTTAATCAACAAAAACATATTTCCATTCCATAATAAAGAAGAAAATTTCTAAAATGTAGTAATGGTTCCTCAATGACAATTTATTACAGTTTAGAAAAGAATGACGAATCCAATTAGCGTAAGAAAAGAAGGAAATACATTAACCTTATATTTGAAATAACCAGTAGCCATGAAACAAGCACAGGACTTTCATTCCATAATAATATAGCAGGTCTGTAATAAAATGATATTAAAATAAAATACCTTATACATTTTCGAGCGAGATGTAAAATTTCACTGGAATCGAAAAAGACCGAGGAAAACATACACTGCAACAAGAAGGATTGATTTTTCATGAACTTGAAATGAAAACAAAAAGAATGATAAACTTGATGCCAATAAGCCATATTTGAAATTTATCACTGTTGGATAGTAGAACAAACACAACAACCAAGGAACGTTCGTTACGAGAACCATTACGGTGCTAAAAAAGAATTCGTAAACCATCAAATCCATCAATGAAAAATGGCAATTAAAATTAGTGATAAAAAACTTGATCAGCCAAATTCAAATGAAGCAAAAATTTGAAACCGTGTACCTCATGCGCAACAAGGCTAGTATTTCAAAATTTTCCTTCAACTTGTAAAATATATTAATAGAGCACCAAAAATTCGCCACTTTATCCTAAACAAACGTCATTAGATAATATCTTCAACAGTTTTAGTTAAAAAATGCTAACTGAATGAATGTCACTTTTATACCTCGAAAATGCCGCGGTAAAATGGAAAAATGCGATGCAAAATCTGTATCAAATCTGATCTGGTGATAAAAAAGGGAAGCCAGATGAATCCAATTGTAACCACGACAGTAATAAATAGTACAAATAATTGCTTTATCCAAGAAAGATATCTGCAGTAAACAAGATTAGGTTCTTCTTTTTCGGGTTTAATAAATAAAAACTTCCACTCATAATGCTGCCGTTGACTTTTACATTAATGAAACTAAACGAAATAGGAAAAAAAAACCTCTGAATTGCACTTGATCGGTCATCGTTCGGAAATGATTTCGATAATAAATAAGTGGCAATCGGTAAAGCATGGTATAATTCCATCTGCTTGAAGCTTAATGCCAGCACAAAAAACGCTGAACCAAGTTTAAAAAAACTTGAAACAAAGCAAGCAAATGAAAACAGAAATAAACCAAGCGACAAGTGATTATATCTAAAAATCACAAATGATTCATTCCAGTCCAGGAATAAACATAGGCATAAGAAAAATATGACTGCCTCATAGAACTTCTCTAACTAACAAAAAAATTGATGGAAAATTTATAAATAAAAAGTTGGAAACCAACTGAAAGTGGCCATTATCTATAGCTAGCAATCCTGGGTAGAGCACAGCTATTGCACAGTAATTGAGCTGCAACATATAATGTTTTTCAACCTTTTTTCTAGTTGTTCCGAAATTATTCAAAAGTTCAGTTACATAATGTTTTTCAACCTTTTTTCTAGTTGTTCCGAAATTATTCAAAAGTTCAGTTACATATATATTTCTGAAAAACAAAGAAGCTCCACCAGGGTTTAAAAAAATATTAACGGGACGATGACCACTCACTTTTAAAGCAAAAAGCTTACTTTGTTGCTTTCAAACAAAGCTTACCATTCTGCAGGATAGAGTGTTGCGAAAGAAGCCTATTGAAAGTAATAAAGAAGAAATATAAACTATCCAATAGGTTGATAGAACAGTTACTCGCATGAATATTTTATGAGATTCTGTCTCGATTCCCCTTGATTTATGCAGCTCGACCCATGAACGATTGAACTTGTTTGCTCTGAAAAGTTATCGTTAACAATTACTGTCCACAGTAATATTGCTTTTTCATACCTATGCATGAAGTGTAATTTTCATTTACCTTTAATAATTAGTATTTAAATTCCCAAGTAACCAGTAACTACCAAATAAAAGTAGCTAAAAAACATGCGAATAGACTCACACCTTTCCGAGAAGCCAGCTATGATAAGCCGTAAGAGGCGGATAATCCAATCCCCAGTAATTCAAATCATTATCACTGCTATTTACGTACCTGTTAAAAGAAGAAATTAGCTAAGCCTGGGCACATTTCATTTCAGGTTAAAGTCTTCCATAAATGATAAAGAAAGAAAGAAAAACACTGCTCTAAACGACCCAAAATTGTTAGGAAAATTCTTCCTACCGAAATAAAGTTTAATATGTATAAAAAGTTCTTAGGTAAGAAGACTCAGTTCGGCTAAATTAACAGCTATAAAACGTTTGATGACCAATCAGTAAAGTCAAATTAATTAATACAGGTGGGTCATTACCACTGACTAATAGGCAAATGGTACGTGATTTCCATCCAGTGCCTTTGAGCTTCATAATCACCGTACATCGGCGGGGTAGCATAGCCTAGAAGATGACTTTGTAGTACCAGACTAAGATAAAGGTAACCTGCTCAATGTAACATAGCAGCAATATAAAATTCTTTTATAACCAAACTATAAACGAACTTCCTACACAAAATATGTTGTGACCGGATGAAAAAAGATTTGAGCAAAAAAGACGGCGATGAAAACAAAGATTTAATTAATGAAAATTGGTAGAAACAAACCGGAATAAGAGCCCAGTGATAGAGCGATCTGGACGGTGATAGTGAAAAAGATAAGAGCAAGGAATCCTGCTTCGCTTGAGCCGATAACAACTCTCTCCTTCTTCCCATTACATCCCACATCCACCACCCTCCGAGATTTCCCGGCACCGCTTCCCTTAACAAGGGCAACCATCTTCCCCACAAAGCCCCCTACTGCAACTTGTATCCAAACCCGTTTCCGTTTTCTGCTATTCGTGTGCTCTGTTTCATTTGAACTGCAATTCGCTCTCCTTGTGCGTTGACGTTGTTACGTGCACTTTTTCTACACTCCGAATGATCAACATACCCATACGCACTGCAGCTTTCCTCTATACCATTCGAGGAAATTGCTGATAACCGAGAGGTTCAGTAACCTGGTAGACTTACTACACGTTTTGCTGGGATCAAACCGAATTGGTAATGAACGCACTCATTCAACAGCTGCTTTCTTCAACATTCATTGTTTTGAGCATGTCGAAAAACACTTTTCAAATAGTTTACTGTTCGCTTCAACTGAACCCATCGTGTGTGTTTTGGTTAGGATGTGTGCTTTGAACAGCAGCATCTCACAAAAAACTTTCAGGTTAATGAAATCGAGGGGGGGCACTATTTTCTGGGGTTCTTCTTAATATTTCATTGGAAAAAAATATATCAATGAGGAAATCACTGATTAACGAGTGGGCACCATTTCTTCCAATTTGATTTGTTTCTGCAGTTTATCAGCGTTGTTTTTCATCTGCCGCAAATGGAGCATCAATTCTTGTTTGAAAGTTACGCCATAACAACCTCGACATCTCAACGATAACACTCGTTCCAGATCCTCGTATACTGCACCAGAGAGGGTAACGAGCATTTCACGCATTTCCAGCTGAAATAAGTGGAAATAATTAAGTGAATTTCTCTCTTCTCTCTCTCTCATTTGGCGCGAGGCTTTTTTCGCTATTCAGCTTTTCATTCATTCGATTATTCATTGGTATTTCAAGATTATAAGTTAGACTTACTTTGTTTTGAATAGCCCCATTGCTAGACAAACTCAGATTAGAAAGAGAGATTAGTTTCAATTCACCCACGCATATAGACTTACCAATGTTTTTATGGAATATTAGCTTCTCTTCAAGAGTTTCTTCAACTTTGAATGATAATTCACTTTTCTTAAATTTATTTTATTAGTTAAATTCAGCTCTCTATATGTCGCAATTTTCATTACTCTATCATGTTAAATTTATAACACTTAAGCTAGAAGAAACCTTGCATTTATTGAATTTCAATAACCAGTCCACTTTAGTTTCACCAATCCTTGCTGTATCAATGTTTGTCCGGATAAGTTTCTCTGTTGCGGCCATTTCAATATCTAAATTTATCAGAAACGGCAATACCTTGTCCTGAAAGACAATCATTTGCATTCCACTCCTCACTTTAGTTTTACCCCTCGGTAAATACGAAGCTCCTTCATACAGCTGTATTGATCTTATCGATTTTCAAAACTTTTCTTAAGTCAAAATAAATCTTTAAGAAAAAGAACGATAGGAATGATGAACGGTTGACCTCTAATTCGCTAAGCAAACTGCGCGCACTCGCTGATTCATCACAAACGTCCGCAGCAAAGTCTATCAACAAGTTGATGATAGTTCCTAGCTGTAAACTGCTCCCATTACGTATAAAAAGTAAATATTGCAAAGTGAACGGTATAATTATTACGGTAACAATACAACTGTACATCCAGTGAGACATTTCTTTTCAACGGAAAGCGTGACGAATCAAGACGAGTTAATATTCCTACCAGTAGAGTCACTCCGAGAACGTTCGGAATGAGATTTTATTCCCATGCTTGTTTTCACTTCTGCTCCCTCTTTAATTATTTTGTCATTTTTCAAAATTTTATAAAAAGTATTTGCTGCAGACAGCACAAGTTGAATAGTAAAAGTGAACTTCACTGAATTCACATAACATTATCTTTCCAATGATATTCTTAGTTGTAAATTGCTCCAACTGTGTATAAAAAGTAAAAGTATGGCCTTACAATGTCACTTAAGTTAGTACATACATTATTTCTAAGTATAACTTTCCTATTATGTCCGTTACACGTGCAAAGATACGTAATTTTACGCTTGATTACACTTCATTCTAGGAGGCATTTTTTTCTTCCTTCCAAAGAGTACTCACCTGATTGCAAAGGTGTGTGCATATCGATGCTAAATGCTCCTTATCGACGATAGCGTTATCTGAGATCTGCGAAACCTTATCCGATGATCCACCCAACAGTAAGCATCTACTGCTTGGCCAACTCATTGCTGAGTGACATGTGGATGAAGGAAGGATTCTTTGAGTACTGCCCAGTGCTGCAGTATTTCGTTTCATCTAATTTTCTGCAATATCTTAGATAATACCGAATATTTTCTTTGGGAAATATTTAATGAACCGTAATTTACATTTTACAACAAGCCATCTATTCGAGTACTGTTTAGTGAGATATTAGAAATCTCGTATTACTGAAACTGCTAAAAGTATTTACAAGCTAAACGTATTTACAAGAAAAATGGTGTGGAATTCACTTGTGTGGTAGTTTGCGCTTGCACTATGAACTTTTGAGTTAGAAATAGTTGGAAAAGTTAAGAAAATAATACATATAAAGGAATGAAACAGCGATAGGAGGAGGTAACCCATTTTGAAGAGCGTTTTCGAAGGTCATCAATGAATTGACAAAGTGGTACGGCAAAAGAGATATTACTGTGTTATTCATTTCGGTAAAATTTGTGGTCAAAGGAATTCATCATTTCAACTAATTTCCTTCCGCATAAATAATTTCGAAGAGCACTTTGAAAGAGAAAAGTAATTTCAATTTCGAAATGGAAAGAAAAACTGATTAAAAAATCCATTTTAAAAAACTAATTTTATTTTTCTTTAAAAGTGAATTCGACTTGAAACTGATGGATAGTGAGTAGTGGTAAAACGATGAATGTACAATTCATTCCATAAATGTAAGGATTGGATAGATGCCGTTTAGAGACGATGCCCCACATTTTCAACAACACCGCCGATATTGATGAACGATTATTTTATTTATCCTCTGCAATCGTCAAACGTCAGGCATATACTATACGTAATCACAAGCAGTTAATTATCTCACAGAGATATATTGGCTCATGTGCGCTACATTAGCTACCATAATCTACTTCAGTAGAAACTAGAGCGACATGTCGCAAATATCGTCGGAGTGAATTAATATGTTGCAAGTTAACAGTTCATTGAATTCTGAGTACAATTTCAGTTCAGAACCATAAAACTTCATTGGTTTCAAATATATTAATGTTGAAAAACTATATCACTCCCTTAGTAGAGGCTAATGCTCGGCACTCTCTTGAAAAATCAAAAAAAGAGTGCAAAAAGGTCCTAAATTGGATGGCTCAGCAGAAACCTCAAAAAAAAGATTAGTGAGAAGTGACCTTCCTAATTAATACTTTACGAAATTGCTTATAAAAATTTTATCAGAAGCATTTGACGAAATGAACATACCTGAAGGAACAGATCAACACAGTTCTATATTATTCTCAACTGGTAAAAAAATGAGAAATAATTTGGACAGATTCTTTCCTGTTTTTTTTTCAATTTAATTCATTAATAATGCTGGCACCACCTTCAAAGTAATTTCATGAATAGAAGGCGTTTCAATCTACAGGATAACTTAGAGAAGGAATTAATGGTACAGATTATGATTAAATGGAGAATAGCTCCAAGCAAAATGAATGTTTACGAATTTACTCCCTTTCTCTTGAAGTTTTTTCACGCTGTAACGATGATGTTAAGAGAAAATGTAGTGCTTTTTTCGAATGAATTCCATAAATTCTCTTTTACAAAGGTGATTAATCAACTTACCGATGAAAAAGTTTGCAGTGGTCACTCAGTATATCGCTTCAGGGAAACGGCATTTACTTTGTATATCTCCAAAACATCACTCCGATATTTGTAGTTCCGGAAAATTTCATAGCATTAACGAACCATTTCACATTTACTGTATCAACTACCTTCGCGGGACTTCATGTTTTCATAGTAACCAGTAACCATCCGGCGGTTAGCCATTGTTAATTTGTCCTACGTAAGCTGTTAAGGTAGTGCGGTTCTTTCCGGACGAAGTATATCTTGTTTTTTTCGTGAAGATATACGGAATGGTACTGAATAACGAATGCACTAGGTGCTCGGATGTTTAAATCGATTAAAATGGATCAGTTTTTTCGTTTTCCAGTTTCATTTTTCATAGGTTAAAATGATACTTTATCAATCTCAATAAGAAATTCATCTTTCTGTGTAATGCGCATACAGTAGAATGTGGACCGATTCGTTATCATTGATAGGAAACTAATTATAGTAAAATAATCAAAATTTGTGAAATTCATCAAAAGAAAATTTGAGAGATGACAATTGATTGAATAAATTAAGAGAGATGTAGGGTTCCACCATCCGAGCTATATGTTAATAGTGAGATGATGACTTGTCCATAATTTTCTACGTTAATTGTTTTTACCTGTTTCTATTTATACTTCTTTGCAAATTCATTTATGTAGCCGAATGTTGTCATCATGTATTCTTTTAAAAACTTAACATATAATTGGACCGATTTCCCGTTTATAAAATTTGAGTCAGATTTCAGGGTCGTGCAGAAACAGTAATGTTGGTCACTTTTAAGACCATTGCGCAAGTGAGCTTTGAAATCGAATTGGATCCTCACTTAACGGTAGCATCTTTCTTTAAATTCATAATTTTCTCATTTCGCATATTTGTTTTGAAAAGAAGGACGTAAAGACGGAGTATTGAGAAAGTTATTAAGGGTATTTTTGATCTGGTTGAGTATTACCGAAGATATAACGCAGGAAGTTTTAATTTTTATTTGTGAAGAAAAATTTAACATTTTGCGTATTTGATCTCCAATCCTTTTTAATTAAATTACGCATTTTGCTCTGTTTGACAGGTGTCAAAGAACTGAATTGAAAATGTGGATGTTTATCTATTCTAATTGAAAAGTATTGTCTTAGATTGGCGAGGTAAAAGCGAAAATAGCGGAAGAGAAAGGTGAAGCAGAATATCCCACCGAATGTCAGAAACTTATCTATAATGGGAAAGTAAGTTTAGGAGGATTAGTTTTCCCCTATGGCTGCATTTTCATTTCGACAGATTTAGTGTCAATTAATGCAAAAACATCATTGATCAAAACATCATTGACATGGGGCTAATTTCAGGTTCTCGACGATGCTCAAACAGTTGAGGAAGTGATGATTGACCCTGCAAAATTCGTTGTCATTATGATTACAAGAGTAAGGATCACGTTTTAAGTTATAAGTTGTTTGTTCCAGTATCGAAATTATCGTAGCCTAGTCTCATGCTTATAAGCACAGTCACATCTTCTCTTCAAAGTTCAGTTAAATTTATGATAAGAAAGTCATTTAGTTGGTTCATATAGATCAGAAAATAATGCAGCTTACATTCACGCTGAATGATGTTACAACTATCAATTTGATAATAATTTTCCACAATATCTTTAATCCGATAGATTTTGTTACAGATTTGCTTAAAGGGCCACGTGGCTCTCCCTTATTTCATTTCCTTTGATATGGCATATTTTAACACTTTTAGAAAAAACCTGTCGGAGCTGCTCCTGTCGAGTCTACCCCTCAGTCTTCAAATTTACAAGGACCTATAGGTGCACAAACTGTAACTCCGGCTTCTGTGATGGGTAGCAATCCATCGACGCCACAGAATCCTGGTTAATATTTTGTAGCATTTATATGGAACGTGTGAATTCTGTAAATCACACTGTGAAACTAGGCTGATTTATAGTGCCAACTCCTTTCTCAGTTTGATTCACTGACGATCATGGCCAATATTAAATTTAATCCAAAAGAAATGTTTTTCAGATGGTTTGACCCCTGAACAAGAAGAAACAGCTCAGGCAATTGTGGCAATGGGCTACCCTCGTGATAAGGTTGGTTATTTCCAAAATACATGAGCTTTTTTTATAATAATTTGTTACATTTCTTCATACGTCTCTTAGGTGATTCGAGCGTTGCGGGCGTCATTTTTCAATGGTGATCGTGCGGTTGAATATTTATGTTCAGGAATACCAGAGGATGAAGATTTAGGAGGTGGGTTGGTTTATATTGCATACTGTTGTAGTATGATTTAAAGCTGTGTTTCTTATTTTTATCAATTAGAAATAAAATTAATTCGAATAAAATGTCAAATTGCCATAGGAAAATGGAGGCAGAAATACAGTGTGGAAAACTGGTAGCATCCTCTTTTATTCAGTTCTTCAGCAATATGTATTTTTTACAAATATTTCTTCAGGACAACAAGAATCAGCAGAACATGAGGAGGGAGAACGAGGACAAGGTTTAGGTCTTGATTTCTTGCGTCAGCTACCACAATTTGAGCAGCTTCGTGAATTGGTCCAATCGAACCCAGCTATTCTTCCGCAAATTATTCAACAAATAGCGCAGTCGAATCCAGCACTCATGGAGGCCATTCAAAATAATCAAGTGCTTATTTAGAGTTTTAGGTTCCAATTGGTGGCAAATCTGCTTTGTGTCATGAACGGAAGAAGTATACTTCCACTTGATGAATGATTCTGCTATCATATTCTAGTGTTACATAGTATTATTTGCAGAATTAAAAATCTCATCCATAAAATTTGCTAGTGCGTAATATTACAAAATATTAAACTTCGAATTTATAAGCTTGTAACGTTGTTTTGGAAGGCTTTTGCAGTCTTCACTTAGTGCATCTTGCGTCATATACCATTCGTTATCTGTATATATCAGCCATTAATGTTAAACAGGTGTTTGTAAAATTATGTTCGGTAACTTTTTTGGTAGTCTTAAATCAACGTTACTAAATGCTATTCCAGGAAGAATTTGTTAACTTGCTAAATACTGGTTCCGTTGGAAGTGGCGGTGGTGGTGGTGGTGGAGCACCTCCTACCGGAGAACAGCGCCCGGTTGCCATTCAGGTTACTGAAGCTGAACGAGATGCAATTAATCGGGTAATTTTCTTTCGCCTTCATTTCACTCAATATTTAATTTGAAGAAAATAATTTTTTCTTTAATAAAAGCGAATCTTAGCCGTTATAATCAATTGGTTTTTTCCAGCTGAAATCCATGGGTTTCCCGGAGCAGTTGGTTATCGAAGCCTACTTTGCATGCGATAAAAATGAAGATCTTGCTGCTAATTACATATTAGCGCGCATGGATGAAGCAGCGGTACTTTTTTTGGAAAGTAGAGGGGCATAAACTGATTCCACTGCATTTTTAAGAAATGAAATCCAAACATTAGGGATTTTTTTGATATGATATATGTCGTTTATTCCTGTTCAAACACCAGGCCGATTGTCGTAGCTTCTAAAATAACTACTTAAATGGTCTAGTTTGCTTAATTATCGTTTGTTGACCTTTTTGTGTGAGATATGTATGAAATGTCATTACTCACAAATTCTTTAGATTAATGTCATAGCAGGTATGTTATAGGGCACTGTTTTTCATGATTTATGAACGATTGCAGGCAGAACTTGATGCACTAGAACATCAGGGTGAAGAAAGTCGTGGACCTTAAAAGTTTTCCGTATATATGGATATTACTATGCTGCGTATACGACAAGCTTCAATTTTTGGAATGAAAGTGGCATACTTTTCTTTAAGTGATGTGGAAGTTGTACTTGATATTTGCTTTCTCACATTGTCTTGTGAAAATATCTGTTTTCCCCTAAAAAACTGTACTTCAGTTGTTTTCTTTTCCCCGGGTAGTGGATTTCGTTTTTCTCAATATTCCCATTACAAATTTTTAGTAAGAAATATGAGCATTCATTCCATGATAATTGTTGGTAACTTCTGCAGTTCTCGCTTTTAAAATTTCTGTTTTTGCATTGAGACGATAAACTGACATTGATAAGAAAATGTATGGCCGTTAACCTTTATTTATGGTAGTGAATTATTTTCGCCGCGTACTGTGTCGGAAAGCATTGTTGAAAGTGTAATGCGCTTTTTGTGTTTTTTTTTGTTCACTGATAAATAGTGTTGCCTTTTGGCTTATCTTTGGATAAGAATTTTGATTTGCTTTTCTCGTCTGATAACTGCAGAAGCAAATTAAAGAAGAATTTTCCTTTAAATCTGACGAGAATTAGTATATGTGATTTAGCAAAGAGTATTGTTTGGTTATAAATATATTTCGATAAATTGTTTTCCAGTCATGAGGCCTTGCGTTTTTCTCAGTTATGGGAAGAAAATTTTCAATCACAGATTTTCTCATCAGAGTGAATAAAGTGTCATCTATGCCGCTGTAATAAATCGCATTTCTGTTGGTGTCTTTACTTTTGTTTCTTTTAAGTCCTTTTTGAAAGTTTATTCCGAATCTATCATTTATTTTGATAAAGAATTGGTCGTATTTTCCTGCGTGATATTAGCTGTTTCAAAAATTTACTGAATGGAATTTCGCTTTTGAAAGTGTCACATAGTGTCTTGTTAACATAAGCGCATCCGTGTGAATGGTCATTTCACATACTCATGTATCCAGTTCTTCCTTCACCCGCTTGCATACTTATTTTATTAAGTGTTCGAATATTTTGGTATCCGATTAAATAATTAAATAGTAGTTCATGAGCCATGATTCATTTTATTTATATTGTTTTGTGTAGATGTTTGAGGAAGGTGCAAGCGAAGAAGATTTCGAAAGAGAGCAAGCAGAACGTCGAGAATATGTCAAAAATATCGGTATCGAATATAGGTTCGGATGCTATGAGGTAGCAGATTCCATGTATCCTATTTGTAGCTTAAAACAATGCCGTTAGCTGTGATAATTGGCTAAATTATTATTTAATTCTGTGTTGTTAGGGTGTTAAATTACTTCAGGCGAGAAAAAATGTCTACAGTTATTCTAAATTTTCAAAATCTATAAGTTTTGCGTTATGTTTTGTGGCAGCCTTGATTTTTTAGAGGAGATAGGAAATTGCTGCAGTATTTTCGCAGTTTATGGTTAGTTTGCTGCGCATCTTTTACTGTTCATGTATCATCAGGAACGTCGACCTGAAATGTGTCAGTTGTTGGGGGAGTATATGGAAGCAATCGAACAAAATTTCAAAGCTGCATATAATATGTTCAAGGTGAATTGTGAAGAAAAGGGATTTCCGAGAAGCTGTTTTAAATATGCTATGTATCTTCTAGCTGGAAAAGGTTAATGTTCATTAGAATAATTTCCAATGTATCGTTAAAGAAGAAATAAATTGGAATCCAATCGTGAACAGCTGAAGGATTGAGGAAAAAATATTACAATTAATGTATATCAAAATTTGGCGGTATTAAATATATATTATTGCTGTCTGCTAAATTAATTATGGCTTTACATGATTAGTTTATAATGATTTATTCTTAAAATGAAATAATTCAAGGTTTTTTTTTAATGTGCGTACTTTTTTTTTAAATTCAGACAAAAAAACAAAAGCTAGGTTGTCTACGGATATCTTTACCTACTAAGCCAAAAAACATGGGAAAAGTAAAACCAATTAGGAATGGGTAATGAAAACGTGTTTTCGTGGGGAATAAAATATTTTATCAATTTATCGTAGATTTGTCGACAATATTGTTATAACACCGTTATTTTAATTGTTTAACATACAACCTGTCTTAGAGGGCAGGTTGTATATTGTCTTACAGGACGTCTCAATGGATTCATGGAAATCTTTTGTTCCTATTCTGCAAAATGCAAATTGAGGATCGATATTTCACTCACCGTTTGTATTTATTTCACTATCAGTTTAGTAGTTATGTTTGCCTATTTGTTTAGAATGTGAACCCAGCAGAAAAAAGATGATCGAACCGCTGGAGAAGTCATGTGAAGCTAATATACCGGAAGGGTGTCGCTTTTTATCACTGGTTCATTGGAATGGTGAAAAAGATAGAAAACCGAATTCTGAGTTGGCGGAGAAGTATATGAAAAAGTAACTTTTCAACTAACTCTTTTCAATGAAATTAACAATTAATTTAGAAGTGTGGTGAGCTTTGTGAAATCTTCATATAACTGATGATTTGGAAAGGGTTAACAAGTTTAAGACAGTAGAAATATGCAGTTGACTTAATGAATATACCAGTTACAGTATCACAGATTAGTTTTAAATTAATTCCATTGTTTTTTTCATCACTGCTTTCCATAACAAAGTGGAAATGTTTTAGAGCATGTGAACTGGAAGATGTGGAAGCGTGTTGGTTGTTAAGTACTTGGTATATTGGACGCGATGCTGAATTTGTTACACTGGGTGGAACGAAGGCTGTAAGTTCCAAATTTTATCATTATTATTTGTGTTGGAAATGTTAGAATTCCGTTTTTATACAATGACACTTAATGTAAAAAGCGAACTTTAATCGACTTTTAGTTATAACTGTGAGTGTATCGCTGTTATTTACTTTGGTTCATGTAACGATACATCCAGTCGGTGTTTTTATATGAATAAAATGCATTAACCAGAAGTTCAATCAATAAAGGCAGTCCTATAGCTTCTAAAGCAACAGCAATTTTGTGGAGAGAATAAAGGGCAAAAATATGGTTAAAAAATGAGGGCAATTTGAAGAGGTCTGACTTATTTTTAGCACCCTTGTCATGTGCTTCATGATATTGCGACCAATATTTTCCATCAGAGCATTGTATACCTCAATAGTTACTCTGGATATAGTGACATGTTTCAAGTAAAATAAATAGCATATTACCCACCTGTTGTTAGTTGGTGTAAATTTGATCCTAGTTAGTAGAGAGCGTTAGAGAGTAATTCGTAGAGAGAGAGAGTAATTCGTGGATTGAATAAACTATATATAGGTGTAGAGCATAGACAAATAGGGATTGAACTTTTTAAATCGGCCTGCCATTCCAGAAGCGCAGTTCAAACCTGGGAGAACTTCCACGAAATATCGATTTGGCTGTCAAATATGGTATCCGTGCTTGTGATTTTGGTTGCTACCAGTCGTGTGGAAATGTTTCCAGGTTAATTTTCATTGTTTAACGATAGGCTTTTTCATCGATTGGCTTTTCAGTAACAAATTCAGTTGTTTCAGTATGCTTTCTGAGCACTTCAGTAAGATTAATTGATTTTTACTTTTGTTTCTTGCTGCATGGGCAATTTTCTAATTTTCGGAATTTTATTCTGAAGTTGTATTCAAGTGTTCGGAAATTATTTAGTTCCTTTCACTGCAGGTTATATAGTCTAGGTGATGGAATCGAGCGTGATCCAGTTAAGGCAAAGTTATACTTAAATAAAGCAAAAGAAGCTTACAAACGTGCTGTGTCAGGTGATAAGGTGGACTTCACTGGTTAACTTACAGTAATTTCATAGATCTTTATTCGATGTCAGATCCCTAATGGTTAGATTAATTTTGATTTGTCATTCATTTCATTTTTGTTTGATACGTTCCGTGCAATTTTTAACGAGATATTCAATTAAAATATGGTGCTATTATGCAGATATAATAAAAACTATGCTCAATCTTTTTTCCTCACGCGCCAGATGCCAATAACTCTAATCGATAAGCCATGTCCTCCAGTATTTTACAATAATTTTCTAGGTTATTTTTATTGTGGGGAGGATATTTTAATAGATAAAATTTATTATTCACAGCTAAAATCATATAGCGAAAATACATTATATTTTAATAAATGTTGAAAATGTGGTTAAGATGAGTAAATTTTATATTAATGATCGATAAAAGCGCAATATTTCTGTTATGAAAAGCTTATGAAAAGTTATGAAAAGCAATGAAACAAATGTTCTGAACACCCTGCTAGACAGGTAGGTAGGTGAGAAGATGGAAGCGTTGGTAGCGGAACTCTGTACTGTATGAGAAGAGCATCTTTTTGTATATGACAGAATGTCGAATGTGATATTTCTTTCCATTCAAATTTTCATGAAATGACGTTAAATTGAAGACTGAAAGCGGCATTTCAGTTTTTTGTTTTGCCTATGTGGGATGGAAAGTGACAAAATATTAACTGTTATCTAAGGCTTTAAGGCTGAACTTTGAAAAAATTTAGAGAACAATTTCGAAGGGCTGTAATTTTGCTCATGTTGATGAGGGTTTCTGCAAACTGGCATTATTCAAAGCTTGCAGTTTTCATTCGAAAATGACATTATTTTGCAAATTGACTGCGGATCTATTGATAGAGAGTCAAATTAAGTTATTAATTGACTGTTCCAATACTGCTGTTTCGTCAAGGAGAACGTTATAATTGGTGGTCACTGACAGGAATAATTGCTAAACATATTGTGGGAAAGTGTCTAATTAATTTCCAAATTAATGAAAAATGACTATAAACGTTATCAACCGATAACACAGATAAATGATAGATTGAAGTGAAAATGAAATTTTTTAAAATGAAAAAAGATACGAACGAAGATAAGGCTGATCGATGTTGCAGTCCTGAAATTACAACGAGGAAAAGAGATCACACATAAGTTTCGGCATGTACCACTGCATTATGCAAGCAAACTCATACAACGGTTGATGAAGTCGTAAAAGCTTTTTAAAAGGGAATGCAATGGAAGTTAAATGGAAGTCACCATTAAATGTGTCACTACTGATAAGAAAATCATCAAAATTTAAAGCTTCAAAATCATTTTTTCCTAAAATTATTCGATATTTGGAAGAACGGGGATGTAATTCATCAAAACATCCTAAGCAGGAAATTTAAATTTGGTCTTGTAATTTATTTTTGATTTTTTATTTTCCTCCTGAACTTCTACTTCAATCATTCTTCTAATTTTTAGCACCTTCAACTCCCCGACATTACTCTTCTAAGTGGGAACTTACTAGCGTAAGACCTCTTTGGTGGGGTGACAGTTTGCATATCGTCCATACTACGCCAGACAAACCAACCTAAAAGACTCCGGGGAGGTTTGTTACATGTCGGACTTCTGTGGAAAGAAAAGGTAGTTTGTTTAGGGGTTTTCCGGGGTATTAGGCAGGTGAGATGGTGCGGTTGAGCTAAATGGAGAGTATTTGACAAGAGATGGAGATTTACTACCATACCTCAACAATAATTAGTTCAGTTTTACATTTTCTGCGAATTTCTGAAATGCCTATTTCCGCTTAAATGAAACTTTCATTTCGCTAGAATAGCTAAAGAAAATATTTCAGGCAAGCCAGTACTTTTCTTTTAAATTAATGATTTGTATACTTATTCATACATATTATCGTTCATTAAGGAGACACGTATATTAGACATAATTTAAAGTGAAATATCTTTTCGATTAAAATTGATTGGAAATTTTTGGTTTTGTTGTTTTGTCCAAAATATTTAGAAAGCTGATATTATGCTCACTTTCAAGTAAATTGACTTAGTCAAGTCACTTGTCACATCAATCCTTTTTCATTTTCCACGTATTCATTTATTTTAAAGAATTCAAAAACTCTGTTGTTTTGTATTCTGTTAGTATAGGTGTGATGTAAGAGCAAAGTATGGGTAGGAAGACAATCATGTCTACTGTTGAAAAATATTAAATGCGAATCTTTGCCGTTGTTCACGTTTTCATTTAATCTGTTCGTAAGCTGTGGCGAGCCGTTTCATGATATTGATTTTGATGTTATAGATTGTATTGAACCGTCGAAGTTGCTCTTTGATATTTTGTACGTTTTGAAGGTTAACAATAATGAGATTAATAACGCTCGTTTTGTATATTGCTAGGTAATAACGGAGCTTATCGCTGCTGAAATCAATCAAAATTGAAGGAGCAACTACATGTCGACATTAAAGTCAGCAAATGCTTCTGTGGATAGTACACAAGAACGTGGTATTGTTGATAGTCCGGAGAAAAATGTTACCTCAGCTCGTGTATTCCATCCAGTCACAACAAGTAGTAATCCTGGATCGTTGGAAGAAATACATCGGAAATGTCGCGAAATATTCCCAATGTGTTTCGATGGTGCAAGGATGATGCTTACGAAAGCAATGTCTTCACATTTTCAGGTTGGTGGAAAAAATCAGTGGAAAAACACTCTTTGTTAGTTAGAAATAACCTTCCGGAAATGGTGGATATTCTTGTCTTGTACGCCTTAGCATGAGTTCCAACTTCTTGGGAAGAAACCTTATATTTAGTATATAAAATGAAAACTGATAATGTACAGGTAACCCATACGTTAAGCGTATCACCACAAAGCACGGGATATCGTTTTGGTGCTACGTATGTTGGAACTAAGACAACGCAGCAAGAAGGCGAAAATTTTCCTGTGTTTTTGGCAGACACTGATATTTCCGGCAATACTTCCGCGACATTTCTGCATCAGTTTGGCGATCGATGGAGAGTGAAAATGCAAGCCCAAACTCAGGGTAAGTTGCTTTTCAGAGTGTCGTGATTTGTATTGCATCATCTATGTCACTGCTATCTAAGTATGCTTTCGTCATCTCATGTTTGGTGCATATTGCACAAAGCCAGTAACTGAATTGACAGGTGGAAGATAATTTGCTATTTATGTTTCAATGAACAAGAAAAACGGGCAAATTTCATTGTAATTGTTGTCACCGAAATTATTTATTTTTTATATATTATTATGATTTATTTTATATTTTTTATGTTCAAGCATGTCGAGTCGGAAACATGCTAAAGCAATAATATTTCCCTTATGTCCCATGAGTTCGTCCTATGCTAAATTTGAATTTTGTAATCTTTTAGCATTCCATTTATGGTCATTCTGATCAGATTTTGAGAAGTGGAACTGTGTAGTTTTATGTATATAAGAGTCTGAATTTTGCAGGGAAAAAGTTGGTGACTACTCAAGGAGGAGTTGAGTATCGTGGTCGTCTTACAACATTGGGGTTAACATGTGCCAATATTGACATCATCAATGATTCTGGAGTCATCATAGCACAGTACCTACGACGCATAACCAAAAAACTAGATCTAGGTGTCGAATTTGTCCATCACTATGGAATTCCCATTCCTGCAAGGCAATTTTCAGTTGTAAACTATCAGGCAAGGTTAGATTGCTTTTTGGTGTCAGCTTTATTTTGTTTATTTTTTTAATAATAATTTTACCAATTGCAGGTTTCTTGAATAATTTCATCAATTGCAGGTATACGGGTAAAAATTTTATTGCAAGTGGAATGTTCAGTTTTGATTCCCTTCATTTATGTTACTATCATAAACAGCGTGAAAATATTTCATTTGGTGTCGAATTCGAAAGCTCCACGCGGTCTGGTGAAGCAGTTACTACTCTTGGTTATCAGGTGAGCAGGCATGGACAACATGCAAAGATTTTTGAGGGAAAAGTTTGGCAAATGATTGATTAAGTAGTGACATATATGCTTACATATATGTTGTGTATCTCTTACATGTGTTGATATATGCTTTCTTTTTTTTCGAAAGTTCCGTATAGCGCATTTTACTGAATTTACCGTTAAACTTCTTTCGTAATTTCTGAAAGATAATACTGTGATAACTATCTTATTTTTTAACCTTCTGACTATACATCGTATACAACTGAAGGACACAGATATTAAAAGGATTGTTTTTTACTTAGTACAACGAATTTTCTACATATCTTCCAACCTCTTTGCAGGCCGAAATCCCAGACGAAGGTGTAATAATGAGAGCATCAGTAAATACCGATTGGTCAGTTGGAGCAGTATTTGAGAAAAGGCTTTCCAGAAATCTGCCATTTACACTGGCAATATCCGGGATGCTCAACCATGTGAAGGCGCAGGGGAAGTTTGGTATTGGTCTTATAATCGGTTAAGTAATTACGCAAGCGATTAATTTAAAGCTCAAATGGTAATTGGTACGCGTGAAATTATGTTGGAATTTTGCGATAAACTTAACAATTTTAGCCTCATCTATTTAATTAACACTGTCCAAAGGACAGTATGTTTGTCTTCGTAATTAGATACTTTTTGTTTTGTTTATTTCATATGTTACATTTGACAGCTGTAATGTTCTAGATCTAATTAATCCATTAATTATGGTTAAGATGCCTTTTCAAGTGTTTTTCTTATAGCCTCGGCTTTCAAAAATTGCCGGTGTAATTTTATTTTTTTTGAATTTTGCTATTTATAGTTTAGTGTGGATTTCATTCATTAGCTAACGTGTTAAATTTGATTAAAATTAATTTTATCTATAAAATTTTGGTACGGATAAGGAATGGCAGTTTCCACGGTGGTTTCTAATATGTTTCTTATTTTTATGATCTTTATTCGTCGATTCTTGAAGGCTTACTTATTTTGGATTGATAGTGCAGAAAACTTTGTTTACAAACTGTTGCGATTTATTGACCTTTTTACGCACGCTGGTAGCGTTTTAAACTTGTTGACATTTCTAATCTTTATATGGCGCTTGATAGATGCATTCCTTGGGCTTTATACTGTATTTGAAGTGATGTTCCCCTCATATTTAGTCAATGATTTGTTCAAGGACTTGGTGTTGTATCTTTTCTATAGCATACTTCTAGCTAACTATACGTTGTTATTTTGCTTTTCTGATGTAATACTTGTTTTTTCTCACTCTATCTCCACACTCATTTGTTTTCGTTATGCTCTTAATTTTTTATTCATTTTAGAACTTGGAGATTTTTTGTTATGAAGTTAGATTTTTCATATTTCATAAAAAACAAGAATTTATAAGGGATAGGCAAATCCATTTATTTCAATTGTTATTCAGGAATGAAATCTAAGGTTCGTGAATTGAAGTTTTAATTCACTCGGCACGCTTTTCGATGCATTTTAAAATTCAAATGTTTCTTTTGATGGTAAGAATTCCAATTACACAACGTTGTCACTTATTCGCACTACAAATTTTGACCATCTCTGTTAAAAATGGTCAGGCATCTTTGCATTTCTCGATCACACCAGCGGAATGATCATTCGCATCGGCAGGTTGAAATTTAGAGAGATCAGTAATTTAGGGCCAATCAAGCAGAGGGGATGTGGGTATGACTGATGGGCCCCATCACTTAAATATTATACATCGATTTCCAACTCAAAAATTTTTTAGGGTTTTTCCGACTCATCATTATTGGGCTTTATTTATACTGAGGAAGTCGATGATAATAAAGATTGAAAGCAATTTTACTGAAGTTATTTATCAATTCCTGCAGTTGATATATCTTCCTTTCTCTACAAGTTAATTCGAGGCGTAAAAATCTACAGGCTTGCTTGTGTTATTGGCTTTCCTGCAGCGTCCTTTGAGATTGTGAAGGTGCATTAGTTGTTCAACAACTTTGCAATGAAATTTTATGAATTTCCACCCTCTTCCGTGTTACTCAATCCTTCACTTCTAGCTTTTTTAATGATTTTTTTACCGCTTGAAATGGGTGGCTTCCAGGTTTAAGCGGTCGCATACGCAGCATGCCTTGATTTCTGTAAAAGTATCTGATATTATTTTTCATATTGTCGAAATGTCAAAAGATATTTAGCATTTGCGGTTGTGTATCAGGTCCGCTAAATTTCAAGAGGGTAATAGGCACCGTTGCGCTCAGAGCAAGACTTCGAAACATTTTTGAAAGTTTTAGACTTCATTACACGCTTAGTGGAATTCTTCCGCTTTATAAATGTAACTGTCGATTACAAATCTGCTGTTGGAGAACAAATTTTGCTTAATATTACGTAAAAATATTGCACCGAATGGAAATTAAATTTTTGATTTAGAAAAATGCTTGGTGCTTTGGTGCGTGAATTAAAGATCACTTGAATAAACGATATTCCAAGAAAGTCTTCATAGAATTTTGGGAAGTAAACTGAGCTCTGAAACACTTGCTCGAATTTAAGTTTGAAGTTCGGGAGCTACGAATAAAGCTATAGCTCATTCGTATATAATACTCACAACTTTCAGAAACGAATACCGAAACATAGGTTGATTGATATTTGTTAATGGACATTGAACGAGTGATGGAGCAGTTGCAGGTCTTCAACAAACGTTTCACCTTCACCAGCGATTTTCCTGTATCTTTGTCTACCTTTTACAATCTCTGTGCCGATAAATGCTATTTTGGGATCGCTCTTTCCGCCTGATATTTCATTAAAATGCCTATTTATCATTTTAATTTCTCGTTAGCCATGCCATCACAAGCCTTTTCTTGCCTTTCGTTTGTCATGACAGCTGTGATACAATACGAACAGTTGTTTAAACAATGGAGTCGTTGTGATTGTTTCAATCGTTCGCATATAACATGCAAGTTATTTTGAAATTTTCGCAATATTCTCGTTGTTCAGATCAATCGGTGGTAACAATTCATGCTTTTATCGGTCGTTTTTCAAATTTATTCCATGCCTTGTTATTATAATATAATTTATCAACAAAGAGTTTATTTTGAAATTTCAAGGTAATTTCTAGTTCGGGTGAATCAAGACCGCTGCTTTGAAAGTATAACTGAAAACAATATTACCAAGTTTTTTTTTTTTGCTGAAAATTTCTTTCTAGAGTCCTCTCTTTTCGTTATCATTTCACCAAGTTTGTTTGTTCCTTTTTTTTTTCAGTAAACCAAGTCAACAAAATTGAAAATCAAATTGTGGCCTATGATTTTTGATTTGGTTATATAAAATTTATAAATCATGCAGATGTTTTTGAATTCAATTTTATTTATAACAGGAATGTAGTCTTCAGGGCTATACCTTGGTCATTTGTCAATTCGAGGAGGATATGATATCATCGTGTTTGATAAGTCAAAGGAAAATGTACAAATTTGTTTATATGTTCTATGTTGTAAATGAATGGATTATAAAGTTTAAGCGAAATGATCGGAATTTCTTTTTTACGAGCGTACTGGCATTACCTTTTCCGCTTTCCCGCTGAGTTAGACAAAATGATTGATTCGCTGATCGAACTTTTCTAGCATTAGTTTCATAGCAATCTTCTCCAATTCCTATTTGCCTTCTGAATAGACAATTTTTAACGTACATTGAACTATATGTGATTATTCCCATTCCTTTCTTTTGATTTAATCGATTTCGGTACGCTATTTCCTCGTAGGCGAGCTGTCCGTGAGACGTGTTTTGGGCAATTTGCTCTTTCGTTGCAGTACTTCGCTCTTTTAGACAAACTGAACTATTCCATTCGATACATTTACTTAAATGTTACTTTTGAACGTTAACGTGCTGTTTTAGATTTTCACAAGAAATGTTTTATCAAATCATTTCTTAGTGCTTTCTATACCGTTCGACATAAACTCGTCTAGAACTAACTTGTTAAACAGCGATGTGCTGAAGGAAAGCATGCTGATCGTAAACTTGAGCCAATTAATTTAACACAAGAAATTATGGAAGCCAAAGACCAAATCCTAATTGAACATTCAGTAACGAAATTATTTTAACAATTTCCAAGCAGCAAACTACAACCAGTGGTATTAGATCTTACGTTAGCATATGCTTATAAAGAGTTTTAGGGCTATGTAGCATTGCCTAGGCGCTTAAGCTGACAGAAGGAAGCAAAGTGAAGCGGTGCTGTTTGCAATCACGCTACTCTAACACATTTTTTATTCTCTATTTCCACTCCCTTCTTTCTCCCCCACTTCTCCTCTCAAACTTCCAATAGCTCTACTCTCTCCATCAACTTTTAAGCATGTTTTCATCATATTTCAAAACTGAATTGATTTTTAAAATTGCCATTTTTATTGAAAATAAAAATCCTTTTCTTTTCACTTCCTTCTGCATTTGCTTGTTCTATTGGTTGGCCCACTACGCCAACTTAAATTGGTGCTGCTTTTAGTGTCTTTTATGTTTGCAAACCTCAAAAATTGTGTTTAGTAGGAACTGGAAAATCGATTTTTAGGACGAACGTAGGCAAATGAAAAAACACTTCGGTAATTTGTACGACTATTGATCACTCACTTAACAAATAATTGATCTACAGAAAAGTAGAGTTCACCCAATTTTCTTTCTCTACGGCTTCCATACTGCCACATTGAGTGTTTTGTTTTCTAATTTTTAACCTAAAACGTATTTCGCTAGTTTCGTTTCTTCAACTTTCCTCCGATAATTTAAAATTAAAAGTCACGAACATAAATTAGCATTAATGAGTTGTCCCACTTTCTTCCTCAGAGAGTTACAAGAACCTCAAATATATCTTGTCTTTCCCAAGCAGAATAAAGATATATAACATGTAAATTTTGGTAAAATTAACCGAAAATGTAGAGTATTTTTTGTGATACAATCAAATAAGATCTCTAAGGAACACTAAGAAGCATCCAATGACATCCAATCATCTAGCATCCACTACCATCCAGTGATTCAAGACGAGTATGCAGAGGCCAATTTCAGCACTTGGCTCTTGAAATTAGATCGAGGTAGAGGATTTGATTTCAGAATTCAGCAGTTATACGTAAGATACGTAGAGAAGGCAAAACTATCGACGAACTATCTGAAGACATAAAAGCTAAGAATAGACTTTCTGGGGATACCTAGCAGTCACTTTCTCACACCATGTTACGAATGTTCTTACTTGAACGAAGAGTGGAAGTGTGGAATGATCGTAAACCTCTGCTTGCGCTGTTATTCAAATGTTAGAGGTGCTCTTTTCTTCGTTCAAATAAGAATTTATGCAATTAAACTTAATTAGAGGCCAACATTCTTAGCTGTTATCCCACACTTTCATAGGAACTGTCCGTAGCAAATAGCAATTCAACTCCTCGGAAAATTTTTTTGAATTCTTAACCGTCTTCTCCTATAGTGCTGCCACTGATTCACTTACTTTTAAGACTCACTGTTACCTCCTACCGCCATCAACATCACAACATGCTTGACAAACATTACTCGCGCGGCCAACTGTACCAAAGAGTTCATCCAACGAATCACCCGAAAATTCGGTCGCACGTAGGGGATAGAAAATTTTCTGGTTTGGGTGGGAATGAAGCAGAGGTGGACTGACCGTTGTACGTATGTTTGAGAGTATGAGCCGTCTGAAAGAAATTATCATCCCGTTCCTTTCAGAGTATGTGGTTTTAAGAAAGGATAGCTTGCGCTTTTTTGATTATTTGATTGTACGAGGGAAGTCTCTGAGAGGATATTGTAATTTCAGGACTAAGGGAAATCAACAGCGATGGGTCATCGTTTGTCTGCTCAAACGCAGGGTGATAATCTTTCTTATGATGGTAAGTTCATACTTTTCAGTTTATTAGTTCATGAGATCATCTCCAATTTTATAACTTCCAAAGTTCATTCAAGGTTGTATAAAAAAGCGTAAAAGGTTGTATTAAAAGGTTGCATAAAGAAGCTCATGCAAAATAAAAGATGGAACCATACGAGCACAACGAGCTAAATAATATATTTCTTAGTGGTGAATGTTACCAGTTTTAGGAGTAGAATAATGTGTGTATAATTTAATTCCACATTACTTGCCTGAAAGTGTAGATTAATTCCCAAATTCAAGCAAAAAGGTTGGAATTTTATCTCCATCAAATGAGATTACGAGGATTTCATTAATTGTTTTCCCAGGCATGCCATCGATTTTGTTCCCGTTAACCATCTGAATGACTTATGTAGTCCGATATTCACTCATCAAAAATATTTTGATAAAATTATTACCAGCATTCTGAGTAGAATGCAGACCTTAATAAAATATTAATAAAATATTGGCAATTTTTGATAAAGTTTTCGTTGCTTTTCTTAGTTTATTATTCCTTGGTTTTGCTTTCCCTCTTCACCTCCTGCTTTTCAGTTTCACAATGGATTGCTTCATATTTAGTCTTGTATTCAATTCAATTATTCAATTACTGAATTTGTACAATAATCCGTGCTTTACAAAGAATTTTTTAGTTGTTTTTTTGAACGAAGCATTGTAACAGTTTTTCTAAATACTAAGGAAAAGAGAGCCGAAAGAACTGGAGTATTTGAGAAGGTTGGCGGAGTAAGAGGTGCATGCCAAAGTTCGTTTGTGGGGTGACCAATATTTGCTGTTACAAATCCCGGGGGTGATTAAAGCCGATATTTTTTTCCACGCTGATTTGGTTCATTTTTCGATTATTTTTTCTTAACAGTAAGAAAACCTGAGCCAGAAAGTGATTTATTATCCACAGCCAAAAATAAAATTTTAATTTCATTTGACAAAAACACCGCATTTCGTGGTGAAATGTTGAGGAGTTCTGATGTGAGAATTAATAGCATCTTTAATGTATTATAAAAGGTAATAGTATTTATAAAGAATTCCAAGATCTGTTTTACAGAATTGGTTTAAATGGGATTAGGAAATTTAAGAGAAGCTCATCTTTCTCTTAAAAATTTTGATCTAGAACTAATCATTTGAATGGCTTATCTGAAATATAGTGATGGAAATTGAGCGGAAAGTAAACTTTGTTCAGTGATTTCCTGGTTGAATTGGGTGGAAGGGGTTTCTGTGTTTAGAGGATGTTTTCAATTGGAAAGTTCTTTCATTCCTATCAGTCATCGATCCTTTACTAGCAAATAATATTTTCCCTTCTGAATATTGAATTAATGAAATCTCCTAAGAATTTATCATTCCGGTTATGCTAGCATTGTGATGGAATAGTTTTTCGATCGGATTAATGGTTCATGTACAGATTTCATCAAATCATTTAGCTAAATTTCTTTAACTCTTTTTAAAGTAGTGCTCATATTCCTAACTAGGCATGATAAACACGCTGCCAATATTCCGATATTCTGCAGTCATCGTTGATTTCTTTTTCTGAATTTGGATCATTTTTTTCATAGAGAATTAGTTCTAACGTGCTAGGGAAGCTGAAAAACCATTGGATCACAGTAGTGACAATAATAAGGCAGTATTTATACGACCAATCATAAACGTCGGTTGGAACTAATTGAATGTCAAGTAGAAAAGAATCTTGAAGCTATTTTTGAAGCAAGCTGGTTTCTGCAGTTTCTTGGCTTTGCTAATTCTTTTTTTCATGAACGTAATTTTAAACTTTAAGCCAAAAATAAAGGAAGGATGGCAAACTTGGCAGTAAATGGTATAGAGTTGATTTTTATCATTTTTGTGTTATTGCATAAATATCGCTTTTTAAGGACCCATTTCTATAACATCAAACACTTATACTGATAATAAAGTGAAGTGGCAACTAAGGGGAGGAAGAATCGTTGCGTAATCAGTTAGTGTATAAACAGTTAAAAAGTCAATCGGTACCCTGCATTTTTTGGTATTGCTATATGAAGCATGTTAGATTTATTTGGTATGATTTTTTTGTGCACTGTTTTCTCAGTTAACGATGTGATTAGGTTTCTGAGAAAAAAGCCATTCTTAAGCATAGAAATTGTAATGTTTTTTCTTGAAAGCTTAAGTCGTTTATTCTCCAACAAAATATTTTCCCTTTTGACTACTAAATTAATGAAATTCCTCGAAGTTGTCCTACTCATGAATTCTGCAGTGCTTCTTCCAAGTTCGTCATTAATCACTATCTTAGCTTCGGACATAAGGCTTGTTTTACCCCATTTGTTTGGACCTCACTGTAAAGGTAAAAATTTTAACAGTTCCGTGGTTTAGAGATCAGCATTTACTTGGCTTGAATTACGGCCTTCAGGTAAGTAGACATTCATTCACCTAACAATTGATATGTTGTTGTTTAGATGTAACTTCACTAAGTGGACCACTGAACGATGATGTTGCCATCTGTAGTGACAGTTCAGCGGCACTATCAATTACACAGGAGCCAGTCATTCGTCAAAGCGCTACAACACGCAGAGTTTTTCATCCTTCACGTGAGACGCAAGCTAGAGCTAGGGAGACTGAGGAGTGGGTTGGCAATAATGTTGCCGAAATTGGTGGAAGTAGCAGTAGCAATGGCGGAAATTTACGGCGACAGCATCTTTTCGCTCGTTCTCATCGTACTTCACGTGAACAGAATCTAATTGTTCGTTTAAACAATGCTTCAAGTTCTACATCACACAATGCAACGATGGTGGTAGAGTTGAATGGTCCACGGTCACGCAACCAGTCAAATGCTAATCCTATGGTTTGTTTCTGCACTTTAATGAATAGAGACGTGATCTTTAACATAGTTTAATGTGCACCCATCCATATAGTCTTATAACATTAATTCTGTTTCTTCATTCGGCATCCGAATTTGTAAATTTTCATAATCATGCAAATTACGAAATTTTTAGTTGAATATCGAGACTTTTTACAGGGTTCTTGTTATGAGGACATGTTCCGTCCAATTCGTTTTGACCTAATAATTAGTTCCTCGCCACCACCACTTGAAGTAATGGAAGCATATGCGTGGAATCCAGATGATCGCTCACTCAATATTTTTGTTAAGGATGATGATCGACTTACATTCCATAGACATCCCGTTGCTCAGTCCACCGATTCTATTCGTGCTAAGGTAAATTATGCCATTTATAAAATCTGGAAATCCCCTTTTTTTGAGTTGTTTTAGTCGAAGTAATTGCACAATAGTCGTATCTTCTATTTGCTAATGGTTCGAAGTGTGGTGGGAACACGCTGCGTTAGATTTAGTTTTTTGACAGGCCTTTTCAAACAAAAGTCTATTAATTCTGCCAAGTTCGAAGTAAGAGTAGTTTACTGACATTTCATATTACAAGCTGAGAGAGACTAAAACTGTAAAATAACAGCGTTATTCAAAGGAAAGTAAGCAGTACTGGTTCATTCTCGAAGTTACCTCAAGATACTCTGAATAACGAACAGAGGGGTTATTCCTCTCCTTTTCTTGGTCAATAAAGAATTGTCATCAGAGAAATATTTCCGGGACTTAGGCAAATGTCAGTTGCACTTACCCAAGTCTAGATTGTGGCTTTATTATTAGCTGGTGTTTGACTTGGAAGCATTTTTGATCAAACCAACCTTTGGCAGTAAAAAATAATTTGCAATTATTTTTTTAATTCTTAATCGTCGTTCATTAGCACTTTTTGTCTTCGTATATCAAGTTTGAACAGTAAGTTTTGCAAAATTTTCATTTTTAATTAAAAATCTTTTGTTTCAAGATTGGCTTCTCGAAAGGTTTTCATGTTTGGCAAATTAGATGGCCACAGAGACAACGAGGAACTCATGCTTCAGTTGGTGTAGCAACGAAAGCAGCATCATTGCATGCTGTTGGTTACACTTCACTTATTGGTTCAAACAGTGAATCATATGGATGGGATTTGAGTTAGTATTTTTTTTGTTCGTCACTTCTTATCTCTTTGTTCGCTATTATAACTTTGTATTTGTATTTACGAGGAAAACTCAAACGAGTTGGTTCTGTTATTATGACTACTTGCAACTTAAGGAAAATGAAGTTGTATATTCCAACTGTAATTGTCGCTGCCTCCATTATCATCGAAAAACCTGCTTAACCGTTTTCAGTACGCAATAAGTGTTATCATGATTCGAAGAATACAAATGGTTGGACATATCCCAAATGTATATTACGCGATGAGAATCATCTGGCACCTGATCAGTTCTATTGTATTCTTGATATGGACGAAGGATACATGGCCTTTGCTTCTGATGCTGATTATTACGGTGTAGCATTTACAGGTCTGAAAGGTCGAGAGTTATATCCAATTGTTTCCGCTGTTTGGGGTCACTGTGAAATTACGATTAAATATCTCGGAGGACTTGATCGTTAGTTTTTTGCGGACTTTTTAACATTGACTTTCATTAATTTCATAAATGAGTGGCTGAAAGTTATGAATCAAGAAATCTTAATTCATAACTTTATCATATCATGCTATGCTTTATCATACATACAAGGAATGTCCATTGGTATGAACGTTGGCTGAGACAAGAATATTTTTTATTGTCTGGAAGGTTTACAGCACTGGCAGCTGTGCATTAGTCTTTCTAGTTTTTTCATGTTTCCCTTTTTTAAATTAGTGTTTTGCTAATTGTAGTGTCTCATATTTTACAAGCTTTTCTATAATGGAAATTCATGAAGCTTAAGGATACTCTGTCCAAGTATTAAATAACCTAGAATTTTATATATCATTTTCTTAATATCGTGTAGTTGTGTCCTCATCGTTGTTATATATTACTGGATCTGATGGTTTTGTTTGTTTTCCATCACGAAACGTAACATAGAACTTTTAGTGGCATTAACGGAAGATTGAGAAAAATGACGTAGTTTCTTGTGTTACTTTAATGTTCACTGTAATTTGAAACTTAGATGCTCAAAGCTTTTCCTTTAAATTTATGACGGCCGCTCGGTATAAAATAAATCAGTGTTCAGATAAATTAGGAAGTTTTCAAGGATGGGTTAGAAATTTAGAAAATCGTCCAGTAAGCAGATGGGCATACTAATTTCAATCATAATTTTCACTCCAACACATTGCAATAACTAAATGGTTCAGTCCAAGGATTTTCACCTGCGCTGCTCTTGGTGAAAAATATTTTTTCAGCTTTTAATTTCTTGGGTTCCGTGTGCTAAGAGTCGGGTGATTGAAACTATTTAAAGTTTCTTTTCTCTTTTCTTCCTCAAGAAGAGGCAGGAAAAACAAGTTTTTAATCGGTTGCTGTAAAAAACTTTAAAAAAAATGAAATTTTTTCGATTTTTATAATTGATATTTGTTTGTTTACAGCTGAGCCACTAACGCTTTTGGAATTATGCCGACGGTCAATTCGAACATATCTAGGGAAAGAACGTATTTGTCGAGTACGGGAGTTAAGATTACCAACCGGCCTGAAAAAATATTTGTTGCACAAATGCTAACAGTTTGGTTAATGATTATAAGCATTTTTTTTATGTCCTATTTTTTCTTATTTTTGCACATATTTTTTTCATATATTACGGGTTTCTTGCCAGTTAAGAACTGTGACAATGAACTACTTTCGGCGTGACAACATTGTAATTTATCGTGCTGTGATTTTATGAGGTTAGCAACAACAAGCTCTGTATTCTTAAACATTCATTATTTAAATAATTCTATCATTAACCATAAATATTTAGCTCTCTAGTGTTCTCATTTTGAAAATTTAGCATTAATTTATATGTCTTACATTCAGTCGAGCATACTGTTTGATTTATAAATTAACTATTGCATGAAACTGATGTTTTTTAGTTAGATTTGTTATTGCCTTTGAAAAGAACCTTAAATTAGCAAGGTTATTTTTCAATGGAAGGTTGGAAAGCAAATTGCTTCCAATTTACTGCGTCCTCAATTTTCATTGTTTTTGATCGAAATACTTCGAATCGTGTTCTGCTGCATTGAAAGCCATTAATTACTGGTCATTTTGATATTACCATCGGGATATGCTGTATATGTATTTATGCTGTGTGTATTCAAATTTGTGATCATGCAATAATTGTCGTTTACATTTCTCTTTATTTTAATCTTTCCTTTTAAAACCCTTGTTCACTTATATTTACAAATTCTCAAATATTGCTTAGTATGCGTAGTGTATTTAGTGTTTTTTTCCGAGGTGATCTTGCAGTTTGCTTCATATACATTCCAGAATTCATCCTTTTTCATGGTTAGCATATACTTGCTGATGTCGGAAGAAGTTTGGATTCATTCTTAATCCTTTTTGGTTTTGGAATATTGAATAGAGAAAGGACTTTGTTAAAAATTCACTTCCCAAAAAATTTTACCCAGATATAATTCATAGCCCGGTAACTACGTTGTTATATCAATTTGTGTTGTGCATCTTTATGTGAAAATGATGTTTTTATACAGATTTAAAAATTCTACAAAATAAAAATGTGCCGAAGTGTAGGAGCAAAAATTTTCAAGCTGTCAACATGTAACAAATATTATGCCTGTTTTGTTGGAATGCAAGATGTGATTAGGTAGATACTTTCGCTGAAATAAATTGTCTACCTATCTAAATTAAGCAGGTGGTAACTAACATCACTATCATCACAGAGTACATGGAATATGGAGTTTAATTAAAGCTCATGCAAATCACGGTGCAGCAAGCGGAATATCACATGGACAAAAGCCAATGACGAGAAAGATGGCTGTGGGCGATGTCTTATGAGTCTAAATTACTGCAATTCTCACTTCCTAATTTATATCGAGACTGAACATTATGCATACTTGTTTACAATCTTTCGGAGAGTTGTAAAATTGCTTTTAACTTCTGGTTACCGCCATTATATCATTATAAGAATTATTTCAGGTAAATTTGGTCCTGCTTACCTATTAATGATGATTTTATTCACGTGATGATTTGTGGTTTGCTCCTACACAAAGTATCGCTTAATTATTTACAAACCTTTAAGGCTATCTGTACAATCTTCTCTGTCTTGGGATTTTTGGGTGTGTGATTGTAAATAATTTAAAACTGGAAAGAAAATAATTTATACTTTTTTCTGAAAGACATAATTTGTCATTGCTCGCAATGCTGATATCATCTCTTCACCTGGAATTGACTTTTACGGTGTAACATTAATAATAGTACTTTTTTCATAATTTGATATTTCTAGTCGATGACCATACTGTGACTCATTGGGACATAACTGATGGCATTAATACTTGAAAGCCTATAAATTTTTAACCTAAACTGCCTATTAATTAGTACTCAATTTCCTGTTTAGATAAAATAAAAAATCATTAAAAATTAATATCACTACAGATCTTGTTGCTTTTTGTTTCTTTTGAGATTGCTGTTCTCAAGGTGCTACTTTTACATGGTCATTCATGCTCGAAACTGCTTAAAATACATACTCTATAGTTTAACTGTACGGTGAAGTAGTCCTCATTTATTACTGATTGACGAGTTCTGATTTAAGCAATTCTTAATAAAGTAATTGTGGTCAAAATTAACCGGTAGGTTCAATAAATCGTGCTGGAATGGTAAAACCAAAGTTATTTGCATCTTCAGGCCTCAACTCGATACCATAGATATAAGGCACACCTTTGTCTTGCATATAATCAATACTCGTTCCTGATGCTCGATCTGTATTAATTTCAATTTGCCAAAAGATAGAGTTTCAAATAATAATTATACGGTGTAGTTTTTTTCAGTATGTAAAAATATATTTTCAATTCAAAAATTATAATAATGTTGATATAGTAGGGGTTTTTACGATAAGCTGTAAGATGTCCTAAGCAAACTAACACATTAGTTCAGAAACAGTCCCGTGGTTATACTTCGCACCAGTTTTCTTCCGAATGGCCTCAACTGCTAGGCTTGCAGCCTGCTTCTGCAATTAACGGTGTGTAAATGAAACACGTATGTGCTGCCTGTTTCACTTAGCATGCAATTATACTTGCAGCAAGTTAGTTTGAATCACTGCAACAGTTTGCATAAGATAACGATGCTATATTAGGTTGTTATCGAAGCTATAAAGTTTATCTACTTTTTAGAAAGAAATTTGTTAAATGTGTCTTGAAGTAGACAGATAGGACTTAGTTTTAAAAAAAAAGTTAAATTTTCAATGTGTCAAAATTGGTTTAATTTTTATCAAGAACTCACCTGATCATAATAATTGTTTGGTTTATCATGGGTATAACCCCATGGCGAGAGGAATAACTGTCCATAGCTATGCAAACTAATATAAACCTTGAGATCAGGAATCTGATGAGTAATAAAATCTCGAATACCTGCTGTTTCTGCTTCACTAAATGCTGCTGAACCGGGGTAGATATTTGAGCATGGACTGCGATTTGCTCCTGCTTCTGTAAGCCATTCAAAATTTTCGAGTTAATGCAACTTAAAACATGAAAATAACTTTGCGATAATAAGCCATTATAAAAAAAGATTATCAAAAGATTCGGATCAAATTTGATTAAAAAGTTTATTCCTTGCAACGTTCGTTCATTAGAGGAACTGACCACCCCATCGGTAGCCCCAGTTTCTGTTCACATCAGCGCCAACGCACCATTTGTTGATTGTCGCATTCCTTGATCGTGTCTTTCGCCATAATCTGTCCTGGAAAGTAGTGCAAGAGTAGTGGACGAATGAATTCTTCTAGACTACTGCAAACTTTACCTTAACTTGTTCGAGGTACTGTTTCCCAAGATGTTTTTTAGATGTTTGATATCAAGATGTTCATATTCATTTTATAATAATGTCTTGACCATTCGTATTGCACTGCTTACTCTAAATTTTTTTTTAATGCAAAATGATTGACAAATATTCTTCCTTTGGTATAAGGGAGGAACTCATACTTCCCACTAAAAAATGCATGTGATAGTGTTTTGCTCGACGCAGTTATTCATCTTCTAGGCTTGGTAGTGTGCTGTGACGTACGGTGCTAGCATTTTACCGTTCAATTATAAAAAAATGTAAGTTAAGAAAGTGAGGGAACTATTATGTTAAAACTGAAAGCATTCATTGCAAAACTTTCGTATAGGATCGATTCCAGCAATTTTCTTCATTAGCAATATTTCAGAAATTTTTTCCCAAAAACTTCTTGAAGCAATCAATTTTATATTTCATTTCACCAAGATTTCAAGGCTATTTTTTTACATTCGTAGTCCTATTAGACTGTAATTCATTCTCAGAAATTGTGGAGTGAAATTTTCGAGCTGAAATAGAAATGCGAACACAAAAACTATTGAAAAAGACAAGAAAACAAGAAGGGTGACAGGCTGATTTCAGTAGAAAATTATATTTTTAGCATTGTTACATGTCGACCTCGATCTCATTACATGCATACGATAAATTGATGGTTTCGGAAAAATTCAGAGTTGCATACATTAGTTATGCTATATTCATATCCATCCGGATTCGCCACTGGGACAATGTACCAGTCGAATTTATTTACCATATCTGTCAGGTTGAAATCTTTAGCATATTCGGTTACGAGCTAGAAATATTCTTATTTAAGTTCGATTTTCTCTTCCAACCTTAGTTTATTGATTTGAAGGAAATTTGAGTGAAGAGTTAACCTTGCTGATGATGTAAAGAGCTACCGCAGGTGCGATCCACTCCCTTGCATGGACACCAGCATCGATGAAGACAGCTGGTTTGTTGGAAGCTCGTGACCCAATCTGTATTGCATATAATGATTTTTATTTATCCTCAAAACCCTTTTTTATCAACTTATTTTTTCTCTGAAAATAACTGTTTGGACCAAATTTGAGTCTCACATTGGTAGTCTACATTTCTCTTAGAGATTTCTTAGACTTCGGCAAATTGACAGTTAAGTTTAAACTTCAACAAAAGCAAAAAAAGGAATAATACGAACTTTAATACCAACTAAATTGCGACCTTCATACGTTCTAGTGATGTTAAATATTTCAACAAAATCCGGATATAATAGCGAGAGCATTTCCAGGTACTCCACAATCTGTAGTCATTGCTAAGGAGAAATTGATGATTACAAAAAAAAAGAATTAATCAATAATTCTGCCTTCGGAGAATTCAAACGAATGAAAAAAGCCGACCGCCTTCTCCGTTTAGAGCAGTCCGATAACCACTGAACGGTAGCAAACCTTATCATAACGATGATAAGCAATAAGATTGAAGTCAGCCGATGAATAATTACCAACCATCGAACGTCGCGAACGATTTTTCGTGGCATAAGCTAAATACCTCTTCTCCCGATTTATTTCTCTGCATAAATTATATTTCACAAAATTTCCGCATATCTAATTTCCATTCTTAGCAGTCGACTATTGATAAATGTAAATTTAGCCCACTCATTTCTTTAGATTTTAAAGCAGTTGGCTAGAAAATAACATTTAAAGGCGAAATGGCATTCATCGTTGCGCAGTATAACTCTAATTTTTTAATAAATTGGTTCAAATAGAATTTATGTGAATTACGTGACATTGACATTTCCAATTTCATAAACGAAATTCGAAGAAAACTTTTTTCATTTTTTCATAATTCTTTACAGCTAGCAACTTACGTATTTTGAATTTTTGCTCAAATTATGGTTGAATTTTGAAAACTGAAATCTGATCTCTCTTTCTCTCTCTCCCTCTCTCTCTCCTCCGCAGTTTCAATAAGCGAATAGAGCAAAAAAAGTTATGCTGTCTTTGAAAGACTGAAATGGAATTAAGTTGCCTACTTCTGTATATCATTTGTGACGACTTGTACATCGTTGATTCCATGCATTCTCAGCAAAGCCAAGAATGAATCCATGAATTCCGGTGCGACTAGCACATCGGTGTGATTGCGGTATATGTTCGGTTCCGCCCATATATCAATTAATGTTTTTTTTGGTCCCGGAAATTTAATGGCATCTTATCATTATCGAATTTGCCATCAAAAAAGTTTCAAGGGTTGCTTTTGCATCAATTTTTTTCCGAAACGCTGAATAGCTTCGTCAAAAATAGAAGATATTTTAATGATCAATAAGCTGATAGTATCATCAATTTAAGCTGATAGTATCGTCAATTTAATTCCCGAAAAGTCCTGCACGACAGAATGGTGCCGAATAGATTGATAGTTTATTAGTTGACGATTTCATGTAAAATAAGCTAACATCAATTAAGTTCAATTTCAACTTGCATTATTTAAAGCAAAGCCATCGGTTTCTACTTTCTCCAACCAATCCGTTGTTGCTGTTTGAAATCGAAGTAAGCTGTATCTAAATTTGCTTTAACTTAATTAAAATCATTTAATTGATCGTGTGATGAACTGCTATAATTTCAAATATAATTTTAAGAGGCAAGAATCGTAATTCTCCCACAATTCAATTTATTAATAGCAATGAAAAAATGAAAGTACGTGAATGTGTGATGATAATCAATACTGTCTAATTAATCTTCAAAAAAGAACGAAAATAAGAAAAAAGAGATAGATAAAAGACGATTTACCCTCGATATAGCTGTGTCACACTGTTCACATGCTCTAAATAAACGGTAGCAAATAAAGCAGTAATGACAGCCGACATCTGTAATAATTAACTTTGAATTTAACCTGAATTATTGCATAGACACACGCACACGCACACACACAACTAGCACACACGATGTAAGCAATTATGAAGCGTAAGTGAAATTTTCGATTAAACTAGCAATATAAATCAATAAAGTTCAAAAATATCAAAATATTTTCAGACAAACAACACCATCATTGATGTTTTGACAGAAAGTGAAGAAGCAATCATAAATCATTTACCCTAGTGACGCTTATAAGGAGTAAATTGGATACTCACTCGAAGCAATTTGCTTTACCTATTTCAAGGAATTAATTAAGTAAAATGCAGCAGAGTTAAGTGAACAAGCTGCACCTGTTCAATTTCGCGTCCCTCTCCATGAAGCATACAGGAGCTGGAGGTAGAGGTGAAATGGAGAGCATTTTGAGTATTAAACTTTACAATATTCATCTTGAAAAAGAAATTCCTGGAATTGAGAGGAGGAACGGATGAAGTGGAATTGCAAGGTAAAAAAGGAGGAATTACATATCGTTGCTCTTATTATTTTTATTACAGTTGTGACAGGCAATGCCTTGCAGCTAATGTTCTGAGTTTCAGAATTTCTGGGACAATTCCTGAAAAGAAAGGGACGAACAAAAAGAAGAGATGGATAGTGGAAGAAGAGGTTGGAAGGAGGAGGAAAAGAGGAAAACGTTTTCACCGCTTTCTCCTTTAATTTTGAATCGGAAATAACATTTGGCCATTTCTAAAACAGTTAATGAAACAATTATCGTTGTTGAAAAGAGGCTATGATTGGAAGAATACGTGAGGGATGCGAAAGTTAAGTCGTATGAGATGAAAAATATTAAGTGAAAGGTGCATTTCATCTAAATTTTCCACTTTGTCACTTGAAAAAATTTCATCTTATTTTGCAATTTTTCAATTGCTTTAAGGAAGTCATTTAAGCCGTAACGTCCCTTTATTTATTAGTTCTGAGTCAGTGATCATTTACAAATAACACTGGCGGTTAGCATGGAAGGAGATTGGCTAATTTTCTTTCCATCAATCGTTTCATATTTCGTTAATACTATGAAATGAGAAGGTAGCTGATTTAGTTAACTGCTATGTTACACTTCAGTTCTGATCGTACGAAACGGATTGATTGATTGATAAAGCCGATTATTGAAAAAACTGACCGTTGCTGCGGGCGTTCATTTCAATAGGATAATTTTATGATTTTGTTTGTGTTTCGTTAGCTGAACTGACATTCGAAATCATCTGAACTGCCATTTGCACGATTTAAACAAAATTTGCACAGTAATCACTCGCAACATTAATTGAACCGAATGGAGTGATCAGTCGATGTGAGAGAACTTGATTGATAGTTCAAAACGTTCTACATGCTATTTCTTAATTTTCAAAAATAACAAAGGAAAATAATGAAACAAAGAGTTAAAGACAAAGGGAAGCAGACCATCTTTAAATAAAATTTGAAGCATGTTTTTAACAATGATCACTGACGAAGCAGTGGTGCTGGTAAACGGACAATTCTGGTTGTTGGCATTAATTTAACAGATTGCTTTTGGCAGTTTATCAGTGATAACGAACGAAATATTATGTTTAAATAAGACAGCTAGCACATCACCACGTTGTGAATGAGCATTCGATTGAAGTCTGTGAGGTGTGCCGAAATCCACTACCGATACCTTTTCACTTCCGTCAGAGAACTTCCTAACTACCAATTTTTTTCCACTCTTCCTTGGATGAAAGATTAAAAAGGCGGTAGATGAAAAAGACAGCGAGTAGAAGGTTTTGTTCGTAAAAAAGAGCGCCGATTTTATGGCCTAAACATCAGCTGTGAAGTGTTGGCAGACAAGCAGTCCAAGTTTGCTTATCCTTTTCAGTTGGTTAGAATGAAAGGAAGCGAGAAAGAATAAAAGCACAGAAATAACTAACTCACTTCAATGGACCAACTGAAATTTCAAAAAATTTTATGCTCATTTCTTGGAAAGCAACTGTAGCATTTGGTGCCAAAAACTACTCTTAATAATTACGATTATTTAGTAGACTACGGCGAAGTGCTGACAAGCGTCATTGACATATTCTCTACGTCATTAATCTTCAAATCCGTTCTATTTCATTCATGGAAAGAGGAAGCGATTCATCATTTTAGGCCGTACCAATTTTAAAAACACCGATCACAGGTCACCAAGTCATGTAACGCACTTTTTTCTTTCTCTTTTTCCATATCTTAATTTCATCAATGACATTAAATACGCTTAAATACTTGTCAATTAACAGTTAATGACTGAAATATCACCAATGTTTCAACAACTGCTAGCCCTATTTCCATCATTTCGGCTAATATCTGTCCGACCTGTGTGTGCGAAAGAAACGAATGAAATACCTTTCAGTGGGAAAAAAATAATGGCCGTGATGTGCTGTTGCAGTTAGTTGCAGCTTCTCGCACCAATGAACTCGTTTGTGGAAAAAAACACCGCCAGTTCACAAAATGATTCTTTATTTTCACAACTATATGATCGCATACACTTTGGAAGCTTTCAGGAAGCCTCCAAATTCACGTGACAATTTGCAGTCGAATTACTTGCTTGCGTGTCCGCCTTCCAAACGTTAGACTGTCTGGGAGGATAATAATGTCGGAAGGATGTAGTTTTGAAAGCAGCAAAACAGGAAAAAGCAGTAGTACGGGAACACTCGGTTTCACTGTTTCGTCGTTACTGCCGCAACAGCGCCGATGATTTTATAAATGGGAAAACCTTGCTTGCTTGCGCCACGAATAACACAAAAACCGCTACAACGGTGGCAGTAATACCGATGGCAGTTGAAATCCTAGAACATAGTGGTCATGAGTACACATCACATTGTTTACTCACGCATTTGAGATTTGTAAATGATCTGTGAAAAAGTCTACAGAAATATTTGTGCTGATTTGAATGTCGGAACAACTCATTTTCATCCTTGCAATTGCTCTTCCAAATTGGGTGATATCGCAATTGCTACCACTCAGATATATCTCCCCCAACGATTTGTATATTTTTACCGAATTAAATCAAGGGTTTGATCCTTGCCACAGATGGATTCATTTTCATTAATTGTGAACTTATATCAGTGTCTCTCAAGGACCTCTCCAATGACCTATTTAATAACAAATATTTCATCCACAGTTGATTGGCAAGATCATATAAAAACTGCAGGATGAAATATGACCTAAAAAAAAGTAGGAGAAAGCAGGAAATAATATCACACAAGACGGATTCTAAATAGCATAAAGAATATTGCAACATCAAGAAGTTAAAAGTTAGAAAGTACAGAATTTATATTGACTTTCATATGTTTTTACATGATATTTTAGACCTTATATTAACAGTTCAGTTCAATAACCTGTGCATTTCCTGAGATTCAAGACTCACTACCAATACGCTACACTGAAGCATGACAGACGAGACGTATCCACGACTGTTTTAGAAATTTAAACTTCAAAAGTTTAATACGATAGCTCTATAGCTTACAAACTTGAGACAAGCGGAGCAGCCAGTCTGTTGACGCTAAAACATCATAATTAATGTTTTAATTGTTCTGTCTGTGACCATTTTTTCGGGCTACTTAATGTTACATACGAAATCATACAAAATGGAAGAGAAATAACCCATCTAAACAGCTTGAAATATTTCAGTAATAGAAAAAAAATTAGAAAACCCTTGACATCATCTGCTGTATTGCCTAAACTTTTCTTCTCTGCAATTCAATCAAGTTACAGCGTGGAACACCACATGATGAGCGAAATAATTTATTAAATGTCCGCATAAGATGACAAAAAAGTTAAAACTGAAAATTCAAAACCTATAAAGCAACAACAACAAGGATCTTCTTAAGTTTTTCATGTATTTATATTCTTTACAAATAAACGTCAGAATGAGTTAACAAAAAAAAATATACCATTAATAAGCACATTCTTTTGAAAAAAAAACAGCTTTACAAGCTTTCGCAACAAATAAATTCTTCTCAAATAAACTTTGTTACACACAAATATTCTCCATATTTAAATAACTTCTGTTATTTCTTGTTAATTATTTTATGGAATAACAATTTTTCAAAATTATTCCTTCAGCAATGATTCCACAAAATCACAGTATGACTTCTTGACTGTATATTTCCCAGCAAATTCCTGAATTGCACGTCGACGCTTTGATGCTACTAACTGATAACTACAATAGTATATACTGATTTTATTTATTATAGACTTCTTAATATGTTTATGAATCAATATCAACTGCCTTCATCAACAAGGACATTACAGTCGCCTGTTCTCTTCCTTAGTATTTTGTTCGCAATTATAAATGTGAGGAAATTTAAACTGATATTTTATCATATTTCAATGACAAGTAACAGGAATTTTTAATAAGTTTTAATAAGTTTTTATAGTACAGAAAATTATTAATTAGACATCAAAAAGATTATAAATCATCTCAGCAAAGGCGTTCAACAAAAAGTAAAAAATTTGACAAACTTTTCCAGCTCGACCGTTCTTCGCCGAGCAATACTAATGATTGTGTGTCTTAAAAGAGTTGATAAGCCGCTGCTGGAGACTAAACAACCGTCAACCAACGGTCCTGGCAAACCACATCTAGGATAAAAGGTTAAAAAAAATCTTACTGAATTTATTAAAATTTTTAAGAACCAAATAGTTACTTTGTCCAATCTCCAATTATGTTGATTCGAACCAGTTCGCTTTCCACCTCCGAAATAAAAATCATAATCAAATCGGGCCTCGAATTACTCTCATTATTGCACAATGAATCATCTGACGTCATTGGGAACATTTCTTCTAGAAACAAACGAGGAATGTCAGAAAGCGACATAAAAATCAGCAAAAAACAAAGTGGATGTTAAGAGCACGAGAATAAGCACTATTCACATACCGTATGGAAAATAGTGCATGTCTTCGATCCTCTCAAGGAAGATAACAAACACACGTTGATCAGAATTACGTTTAACGAACGTAATCGTTTCCGAACCGTTTTCTGAAGTGTGATATAACTTTAGATTAGTGTGCAAAAACATACCATTCTCATATTTGAACAAAATTCGTAGTTTATTTTGGAACTGAATTCTTCAATATAGCTTGAAAAATGCAATTGTTTCCCAGATCTTTGCATCCACTAAATATTCCGAATTTCTTTTTTTGCAATGGGTCTAAGCGGTGAACTTTACTTTTCAGAACAACAACACTACCTTTTGTTTCATTCGTAGAATCAATACCTAAATAATTTTTTTTGTGCGACGGATAAAGTGTTTCTCCAAGCAGTTTGCTTGACCGCCCACTAGTATTACAACTGGTTTGTCCAGCTGATCGTTCATCACTGGATGGCAGACTTGCTGCTCGACCACCCAAAACAAGTCAACAATTATTTCGAAAATTTTACAAATCAGAATTTCATTTTTAACTAAGCAACAATATGACTAGAAATAAATTCAAAGGCAAACCAAAATCGCGTTGTAACATCCTGGTAGAGTGATCCGAATCGCTCTGTTCATCGGAATTAACAATCGGAACATTCATGCTAGAATTGGCAGATGCCTGTTGTTTGCGAGGAAGAACACGACCTGTTGGTGTAGTAAAAGCGATTTCAATATGTGGATCAGTCCACCATAGACAATGAGTGAAACCATCGATGACATAATTATCCATATTTTCCTCTGTTTCTTTTGGTTCTAAACTTGAAGTTTTTAATTCATTAATAAATACATTAACAATAATAGTTCTTGCTTTGAAGTATCATGCCACGTATGTATAACACTTCAAATCAATTGTTTCAATTTATGCAAATGAAAGGTTAGTTTGAGAGAATCGTTTTTTAGCTAATTTCATCCCTTTTCTTCGATTGATAATGTATTATTTTAAACTTAAAAAAGGCCAAAAAATTATTTCTATGCCAATTTTGAAAATATGGCTCTTATAGCAGATATTAAAAACTTTTTTTTAAAGTTCAGATGTAGTCTCTAACATAATTGAAGATTTATTACAGAAATAAACATTAACCGCGTTCGGCAGAGAAAGCAGTGGTCCAATCACCGGTCCAGTGAGCATGCGTTTTCACTTCAACACCTTCGCCTAATTCCGCCAATAAGATACAGAACAAGTTACTTGTATTTTTCAAATCCATCTGAAATCACGTCAAAATAGTGTATTACTTTTTAGAAAATAAGAGCTCGTGTTATAAAGTTCAAATGTGGTCTAATAATAACACCAGACTAAAATATGCTGCCATGGAACATGTTCGATTAAGAAGATCAATCTGAGTGTGCGCAGTCTTTAGGCTCTTTCTAGGTCAGATAAATTTTAAATATACCTATTTTTATCAGATAAAGAAAGAGTAAAATTTAAATAGATTTATATTTCAGTACTGAGGCTCTTTGCAGATAAATAAATATCTATATACTAACTATACAGAGAATTTACCTCAATTTGTGTGTAACCTCGAATTAATACTGATTTTCTTTTAAAAACGTAACTTTCAGCCTAAAAGCTTACCGCATTAGCAAGGATATCCATAGCATTATGTTGACCATCACGAACATAAAATAAGCGAACAGTCTGCAGCAACTTTGTTGGTGAACGATCCACCATTTGATGCAGATCATGATAAAAATCGACGCTGAAACCCTCGAAATATTCACAATCATTATTAATATTCATAATCAAGTGTTAGTAGCATTTATCAATATAGAAGGGAAATAAATATGCCGCAAGAAGAAAATGAACTTGATTTATCCTTCAAAATTTCACAACTCCAGTGAAGAACCTACTTCGAAGAGTCAAGAAGCAATATATCACCAGATTTGTAACTTTCTTCTGAAATTAAACCGAGATCATACAGAAGTATTCGGCCTGCATTGCAATTAGTTGGTGGCCTAGAAAAATAAACATGTTTTCAGAAAAGAGAGATGTAAGTTTCTGTTCAGCAATAAATAATTCAATAAAAGCTTCTGAAATTATTCCGATGTGACAAACTTGTCAGAAAATGAATACATGAACAGAAAAATATTTTTCTGATCTCATTTTTCTCGAATTAACATTTCTCGAGGATAAATCGTAAGAGATAGTCATAATAGCAACTGGCTAACTCTGTGGGCTTTGCAAATTTAGATAATTCCTTTGAAAGTGGTTCACGAAGCCAAACATTGCGATCGTCTGAAGATCGCAGACAACTTTCGCCTTGTGACATTCTTTTTCGAATATCAGTCAATTCAGCAATGACACGATCTGTATCCGGTGTTGGTTGCAATGGAGGAATTACGGAGTCTCTGAACATGAATAAGAAATAAGATATGAAAATTAAAAAGAAGATGCTTTATTATTTAGTGAATTATACTAAATAAAGCGAAAGAGCATGTAAAGGTTTCCATTTATGATGAAAAGCAAACTCGTCCAACCTCTCATTTATCCTTTGAATTTTATTAGTTCTAATCAAACTGATGAACTTACAATTTACAGTGTGACTTTTCGAATTCCGGTGGTATGTGGAAAAATTTAGCAGTATTTTTGGAACTCGTTGAAATTTCAACATTATTTTGAAGTCGTTCACTCTCTTTATCATCAATGACTGCATCTGTTGTGGTTGTAGTCCATGATCGCAGTTGTACAAAAAATGTGTAAGCCGTATGACAAGGAGTGCGTAATACAAGAAACACAGATGGAAACCCTATAACACAAAAAAATTCTAAAATAGTCAAAAATGATAATGCAAACAATGAAAACCAGCAAAAATTTTAGCAATAATAATGTGAAAGAAGTTTTCAGCAGCTTACAACTAACAGTATTTTTATTGCTGTATTAGAAATGTAAAAATCAACATTCAATAATGCTAATAAATAATAAACATTTCTAAGTACCTTTAGAAATGGAGAATAATTCAGTAGCTTCATGAATTGAAACCAAAGTTTGTTGTCGGATGAGGAAGTACCTGAATTTTGTGGTATCAATCGCCTGGCTACCAAATTTATACAACAATTTCTTTTCATCCATGATATCATCCTGTTTCCCATGACCCTGCAAACGACCACATAAACAATAATGGCTATAAGAAGCCAACTCGTTGACTGACCCATATAAGGATTTATTTCCAAAGTACATAATATTTCCTAAATAAATCTGTAATTAAAATTTCTTGTTTTTCTTAGCATTTAGGGCATAAATTGGTTTTCGAGAATCTGTAGAAACTTATAAAAAAAGGTGACTTAAGTTAGTAAATGATACAACAGTCACTCACCAAAATTGAAAACATCATATACAACAAATTTTCAGCAGCATCATCTACTCGCTTACTCGCTGCTTTCCGTTCCGGTGGAGGCTGAAATGCAACTAAAATGTTATTAAAATTGTAATGAAAAGACAAGCAGGAGGAACCAGCTTCTTCAAGCTAAAAAACCTGGTTAAGATTAAAAACTTTCACTATATTTCCACTCAGTCATAGCTCTACACTTTGTTAGGCATTCAGCTTTTCATTATATTCCTATTTCATAAATTATTTCATATTCACCAGATACAGTGAATAAAACGGTCGTTTTTGCTGAAGTCGATATTAAAGAGTGAATAAACTTTATACCGGAGAAAAAAGTTGCAGTTCAACACAAATTTATAGGAATATTACAATTAATAAAAAGAAAAACAAGATTAAAAAGAATCTCTGAAACTTACAAGGTTTTTTCCACCGGTCAAACCAAGTTCGATGGTCTCAGCAACAGTTGTCAAACAAGACTCTGTCTCTAGCAATAGTGGTATTGCGCATAACCAAACAGACAATGAAAAATATGCTGCCACAACCTTCAAGAAATTAAATTTAACATACGGACCTCCTCAGTAATACAAATAGAATTTTTCTCACACAGTACAACATTGGAAGTGAAATATAAGCCTACCGAGGAGTGCAAATCCTTAGAGTGTAAAGGCGGGGGTTTCATCAGTTGCGTGTCAATAAACCGACAAAGCGAAGTAACTACCAGAAAACCTGTAGACATATTGTCTGAAAAAGAAAATATCAATAATTCGTACCCGCTAACCTGCCAACCAGAATCTCCCTATAAATTTTTTTCTATAAAATGTTCAACAAATTCCATTCCTAAACGGTTACGAATCATAGAAATGCAACATTCCCACGACGGAAAAAATCATATGAACTATGAGTGAAACACATGAAGTTACTATGATATTAGGACGAACTTTCACAGAACAAAACCGATTGATGCATAGAAGAAAGGGCATTCAGATAGTCCAGTGCCGCTAGGCATATTGATAATTCGGATGTCCACTGCGGTTTGCATAAATTATCACATACTGTACTTACTATCGAACCCACTATCGATGCACAACAGCAATCTACAATTTCACATAATTGTTACTAGGTTGAATTAAAGTCAAGCTTTTTCCTTCGAAAGAATTGCAAGTTTCGATACTATCAATTAATTGCCTGAATTTTTTTTCCAAATTAAGAAAGGAATCAGTTAAGAACACATATGTGCTCTGTTTCGTCTAACACCCAGTTAAGTAATTACATGCTAACAAGCATCTATCAACATGTTCATGCGCAATCCAATAAATTGAGCATAACTTACCACCATCCGAACATACAACATTTTTCCGTCCACTCTTCTCGGAACTTTTTTCCTGCGTCCTTTTAATGTCGTATAAACAACTCTCCTCACATAATATTGTACACATAGCTAAAAACACACCCTGCTGATTGTTTTCTATTGAAGCGAAGTATTACTAATGCTCATTTTTTAATTCACACTTCTTAATGTAACACAATTCATAGTGTTTAAATTTTAACTTATTCAGAAGCATGTTAGTTACTGAGGCAAATATTGATCGTGTGTAATTGTTCTGAAGCTGCCTTATCTACAATTAACATCTAGAATATCAAACAAGCATCACATTATTAGTGAGATAATTAGGGAATCTAAGCAGCTTTGAATAAAGAAATTATCCAAATCAAAAGAAAAAAAAAACGTTATTTTATAATAAAACAAACAGTACACAAAGTGAGGAAGAGATTCATGGGATCAACTTCATTACGAAGAGCAATGATGAGAATACGATGCATCCGAGGACGAAATTCGATGTACGTAAATGAGCTCTTATCTCCACTGGAACGCGGACTTGACAGATCTTAAATGAAAAGAAGCTTATTCACTCATTTAGTTTTGCATAATAACAACAACAACACTGATACTACTATCAAGCCCTCAACAACATTGTCCACTTTCAAACTGCTATTTAGTGATGCATTTGTCAAAACCTAAAACATGAAGAACTGATCAACAAAGAATTATGCCAGCGTTTTGAAATATGTTATAGCCGGTTAAACAATTTTTCTAAATATATGACAAGCTATTACTTTTTGCATTAACATGCAGAATAGTATGAAATAATTAAATACTGCGAAATGAAGTTAAAATATAAATACTAAATTCTTATAACTCTTTTGTTAAGTACCATCACTTATCCTAAACTTACCGTTAATGGTCATATTTCCAAATATGGTAGGCCAACTGATGATAGATGATAGGGCATGCAAACAGGAACGACGCATCTGAATTTCGTCTATAGATGGGTGAAGTCTGAAACTAATAGAGTTTTGGCAAAAGTGAGTAATTGCTCAGGCAGCACTTGAAAATGAATTTCTGATGAATGCATTCCCATCGTTTTTCAAATAAACTGAAATTATCAATTACACTGCTTTTTCATGCCTTTTCAATGCAATTCCTACAAAATTGGCCTCTAGCGCTACCATTCTTCTGAACAGCCGAGATTCACGACTAAAATTTTAAATCAAACCTCAACTTCATAGACTCTGTATAGATCATTTCGAGTGCTTGAACAAACTGTGGTAGAAGTATTTCAACACTTTTTAACGCTAAACGAAAAATACCACCGCCAAAATAAATAAGTGCACAAAGCATCAATCGATCTTTCTAAAAATGAAAGGCAATAACACAATGAAGAATTGAAATTTTTTAAAAGCTTTTGGAAGGAATAAATTCATCGGAGAATTTCATGCTTTCGAATATTAGCCAAATCGCATACTGTATGAAATTTGCAAGACTAAAGATAAAGCACCGAAATATTCTATATTTTACCAGTACTCACAATCATGCCCAGCCCAATGGTAACTGGAGCGTAAAAAGAGGGTTTTACTACCGTTTCGATTTTTACATTTACATTGTTCAGATGCATGTTTTAAGATTACAAACTTGTTGCTAGGATATCAGTTCATTACATTTACCACATCCCTCTACTAATTGGAAATAAAAGAATACCTCCAGTAATGCCTCGTAAACAACTTTATAGAATTGCGCCAGTTGAGAATCAGTTATGGTTTCTTCACTTTTCTTGGAACATATAATTCGACAAAAAGCTCCAAGAGCAGCAGCTCGACCAGCGGACACTCCGTCTACTTCAGGCCATTCAGTTAGATGCGACTGTCCGGAATGAGTGTCACCAGATGATGCAACTGAATGGGCTTAAACAATATTCCTTTAGAACCTCAGCTCTTTAATTTGATTATTTAAGAAGATTCCAACTCCGCTTTGCCTAGATTTTGAATTAGCAAATTTAGAAATAAAGTACCAAATGACCGTCGGGAAATCGTCGACTCATTTCCTGGTGCAACAGCACTAGAAACACTTCCTATACTGTTTTCAGTACCAGTTGCAGTTGCCATCCGCTCATCCAAATATGGCGTCTCTTCAGTGCCAACGGAACTTACTGATCGTTGACTAACTGCATCTGTAAGAATGGAAATGGTTCTCTTTATTAGCACTCCACACATTTCTACTTACGTCTAAAGTTCAATAATTGTTTTTTTGCTACTTAAAACTCCTTAAAATGGCAGTAAAGGAACGGTAAATACATATGTTGATATAATAGAAATAGATTCCAAAAATCATGAATGTAAATAAAATTCATGCAAAGACAAAGTCCGAAATTAGCAAAGAACTTTAGAGTGTGAGGAGTTGAAAACGGTAGCTTTTGGAATGAACGACAGACGAGCACACACACACACACACACACACACACACACACACACACACACACACACACACACACACACACACACACATTGACCACAGACAAACACAGAAATGGGGGTGCATCCGCAACAATGCAGTAATGTACATCGAGATAAATTCAATATTTACTGCAAATTCCTGTGGACCATAACATTTATGAGAAACGAATTTGCCTACACGTATGTACATAATTGCAGTGTGCAAGCCGAGTAGCAACTCTGACACAATCGCTGAAAATGAAACTCTTTCAAAATGGTTGAGGTACATGACGTTCAAAGGAGTCCGATGTGACACTACCATTTTTACCAATTAGAAAAGGATGAAGACGTTCGAACTCAGACTTATTAGTGAAATGAAAGCTGTGCTAACCGCTTAGCATTACGAAATTAATATTAATATTAAATTTGTAAAACGCAGAAAAGATTAGGGAAGTGGGAAGTTCGAGCACACTTGAATTTCCGCTTAAACTATTAATACTATTTAAAACTTCATAATTTGTTCCAACATAATTGCAAGTGCCAGTGTCAGGTGGAAAAACCAAAACTGATGTTAGACTGTGCTGACTTCCTAAAACTTGCAAACAAATTCTATGACAGCGTTCACATACAATCTTCTGTCGTTTCAAAAATATTTGGTATCAAGCAGTGTGCCATTTTTTTGGAAAAAATTCAAATTGTAAATTTCAAAATTTTCAAAAAATTCAAACAGTAGGCTAAGTAATATTATAGATTTAGAGAAATTAGAACCCTGTTTTCAACGTTACTTACTAATTGAGAAGTGCAGTCCTTTCTCCCATGAATTCAGAAGATGAAATGACTACCTACAAACCTTTTAAATTGGGAGATATTGTAGCACATTTCTAAACTATTGGACATTTAATACTTACTAACCCACAATGTTAAATATTTTAAACAAAGTTCTACTTCCAGTTCAGAGAGAAAGGATTCTGTGTTCAATCCGAAGAGGTGGGAAGCAACTGAGTGTCAATGGCAACAACAACAGGAACGATGAGCAGCAGGAAGAATTGCATGAAAAATAATATCTCCTAGGAATTAATCATCTCTGCATGAATTCACCATACGTTCAGTAAAGCTACGGAAAAAACGCTTGCATACTTCACTTTCATACCTTTACGAAGAAATTCAACTAACTGCGAAGTGTATTACCAAACAAGCTTCGCATACTGCATAGAGGCATTTCTGTGTAGGGATTCATCCTTCTCTCTTATCATCATCGTACTCCTTTTCACTTGAAACATTCGTTGTCACCATATTGCATAAATAACATGAGTATGGAACTACTCCAGTCCCTCCCCCCCTTCTAATTTTTTTTACATTTCATCTCAACAAGCACTTCTGAAATGTGAAATGAAGCATGAAATTACAAGACAAAAATTAATTGTGCTTCTTAGAATAACATCCTTTCAGGGTTCATGACTATTCAATCAATCATGGGGCGAACAAAACCCATAGAATTTAAATTTGAAATAGGAAGGTTAAGCAAAAAAAAAATCAAACAAGAAGAGTTTTTAGAAGTGTGAATGAAAAGATGAATTGTATAACGTTGCTATAGGAGATCATGTCGTCAGTATTTGGATAATGGATTTTACTTATCTCACATGCATAGTGATCCATTTATGTAGCAAATGAATCAACAGAAAATTATTTCGGTTTTTGAAAATGATTATTATAAACTAATATGACCCAAGATTTTTTTTGTCCAAGAAATGCCTTTTTTTTGTTCGAGAAATATCGAAAGTGTAAAGTTGCAGTAATCAATTTATTCACATAGACCCGTAGATCTAACACCTTATGTTGCCGCTTAGCTCATGGCTTATAGATGTAAACACGTGCTAGAAAACAATAAAAACTGAATGTTAAATGAATGACCAAAAAAAAATCACTAGTGCATATAAAATGAAATTATTCGTTTCTCACCATCGGTTGGTGTATTTGCAAAACAAATGTCCAGAATGATATAGTTATATAATAGTATCTCCCACCCATAACACCGACGTTTTGTTTGGTAAAGAATCGCTTATGTAAATATTATTTCACTTATTATTTGCAGTTATCAACAGTAATGAGTTAATAATACATTCTAATATCTACCGAAAAATAACTCACAACCTCGTAATTTTTCAAAGAATCTATTCTATTTTCTCTTCTGAATATTTTCCTCAATCATATGGAAGCCATCTCTCAGATATATCGAATTGGGATTTTATGTTTTTCAAACAGTTACCAAGTTAAGAAAAGCCTGTCAAAATTTCGCTAACAGCAACCGAACACATGTACTGCCAGCTAAATTACAACACTTCAATCTTGAACTTAATTAACAAGTGGAAACCTAGATAAGAGAACAAATAAATGAGACCATTCTAGATAAGTGGCTGTAAGAATGTATCAGAGATATAAAAGGTACATGTGACTGACAGCAAAAACCTAGCACTGTCCAACATAAATTGCTCCAAGGTAGTTATTTAAGTCACTAAATACACACTAAAAACTGCTCAAGCTTTTTCCAAGCTCTTGTAGAAGACTCGCAGACATGTACAGAAGAAAGAAGCAACCCCAAATACATATACTACATAAAACAGCACATATAAATCAGTTAGAGTTTAAAAGGAAAAGAAGTCAGAAAGAATGAATTGGAAGCATTTCAAAATACATAACGCAAATAAGTGATGATACGCAGAGCCTGAACAAACAAAAGCAGCACAATGAGAAATGCCCGTGCACTATCTGGAAACGGAAACTGCATTTTAATGACAGCAGTAACATGCATTAGCAATGTGCAACAATTTTTTGAAATTTTCGTGTATTTCTTCAGACCCAGTACCTTATTAGACCATTTGATAAAGTTTCTTTGGAAGCAATCCTACACCAAAAGCTAGAGAACAGTAATCAAATAAATAATAAATATCTTTTTTAAAGATAGCTATAAGAAAATTTAAATAAACGAAAAGCGACAAGTTGAAACTTTAGGATTAATTCGAAACGAACTAGAACCCACCATATGCTGCAGATCGAAGAGGTTTCACGAGCGAAGACTGCACAAGCCAATCCATAAAAGTATCTAACATTCGCGCCATTTTTGGTTGATGTTCACCAACGCACGGTTTGTAAAACTTATTACCTAAATTGATAGAACGTGATCATAAGCCTTCACCAAATTTGGATTTCTGAAAACAAACCAGAATCACAAAAGTAAAATCTATGTACAAAAAGCACAGTTTGCCAAATAAAAATCGGCATTCTTTCGGTTCTTTTATAAACTTAGCCTGATAATTATGCAATCGTTTGGTAAAACGCCCTGTTACCAATATTATAAACTAAATTATCAGCACTTCTAAAAATAATAAAGTGATATTACTGTGCAAATAATGCCAAACAAATTGAGCTGAATTAGGTTTTGGAATTCCCAGTGACATCTCCTCAACAAGACTTGCAGCAGGTGAAGACACCGATATACTTGCAGCTAATGAACGTTCTGAAAATTAAGAAAAATTGAAGTCATAAACTGATAACACTATAATGGAACCATTTCTTTATATCAAAACAATACATTGTAATATACAAAGAGATAAGAAATCAATCTAATTTTACTTTGCAATGGTATCCTCAATGCGTAAATCTGCATCTAATTCCAGCATCTCCTCGATATCTTTCACTCAGTTAATCAGGTTGTGAACCTAACAGAAGAGCCGTTGAAGTTACATTATATTCTAACGACCGAAAAATAATTTCAAGTTTCACCAGAAGCAGCACGGCTTTTTGAAATACCAGGAGCACTAAGGGTGTTTTTCAAACCACCGCTCCCTCCAGTTGTCGCCATAGCTGACTGAGCTGCTGCCAACATCACATTATCGCCAGTTGCTCCTGTTGAATTACTGGAACTTCGTGGAAGTTGCTGGAATCGGAAGTCAGACGTAAAATCTGCTCTTATATAATCCAAAACAGAATACTGAAAGAGGAATTTCAGTGCCAGTTACTTTCACAAAATTACCTGTTGATGTTTTAACCATTCTTCATATATAGAGTAATTCGAATCAGACCAAAGTCGCATCAACTCATCCGATTCCCGAAAATCTATAACCACACGACCATCTCCTGGAAAAGGGCTTAAAATGAAGTATATTCAAATTTAATTATTTGAAGTCTCAAAAGACTTATATCAATCATAAAAGGAGCTTCATGAATAGCTTCTCTACTTGCCAAATGAAGCACGACCTTAATTTTTTAATTACCAGTGCTAATGTAACTAATAACACCAAAGGTTCGGCCATGCATTCGCGAAACGGTAACACTTTTAGCTGTATCTACATGAATTCAGTAGGGCTCTGAAACATCATCACAACAAATTATGTACCATCTACCAGTTGCTTCACTGTGCCTTCACCAATATCATCAACTTATTCCTCCTTCTCACAACAGCGATGTATTGATAAATGTCGTCTGTGATGATCAGAATGATTTTATGCAGGCAAAGAACACGGAGGGATAATGACTTTAAAAAGTAAACAAAAATATTCATCTTCATAGATGAGTAACATATACGTACAACTATATATAATATGACTTGACGAATCGCAGTCATGCACACAAGCTGATTATTTTTTTTCACCACAAATCATCGAATTATCGTTCTTTCGTAAGTTTGGAAAAGCTTCTCGTTTTTAGCATAACATTCGAACAACTGATGACGTGAGAAAACTAATTCCGAATTCACAAACATGGGATACAATACTGTTTCGTATGAAGTGCAAAAATATACAGCGAAATCTTATTGAAGAAGTTAAAGTAAAATTATAACTGATAGTACATCTTCATTTGAAATAATGCTCAATTTCACATTTTAAAATTGAGTGATTAACTAACCATAAAATACATCGACCAATTTCGTCACAGCAACAGATGTCATGAAAAAACATCGTCTTAAGTTACTGACAGTAAACTCAGTGAGCTCTTCATCGAACTTCCCAACCAGTGGATTTCCATCACTGCTCATTGCACCATCTTTGAAAATTAAGCAAGTTAAATTAGTTATGTTCCTAAGGGAACCCTCTAATTCCACAAACTTATGACAGTGAATTTAAAATACATCAAGCAGTGAACGATAATTTTCACCAAGATAATTAAATTAAAATAACCGAAAAATTGAACTTCAAGCGAAGAAAGACAAGCTAATCTGGCAAAAAAATTTGACATTTAAAAAAGAAAAATTAATATTTGAGAATTTAACCCACCGGTTGCCATCATAGCATTGAGAATGTTCGACGGCAGAACGCTAGAAGTACGAGGTTCAAAGGAAATTATTGATGCCGGATTACCAATCATATGCATTAACTGGAACCAGCAAATATGATGTACCGGCAAACTACCATCATTTTCGATTGCCTTCTTGCTGTTTACCACAAACAATTTCACTTGTTCATCAGCTAAAAACTTAATCATTCTCCAGTGATTAGAATTTGAATCAAATTTTGAAGTTATAACTTCAAGGTATGAAGTTGAACTAAAGAATAACAAAATCTATGTATTTACGATATTTTGATCAAAATCACAAATAAAACGGTGGGAAATGATTCAATTATTGATCTACACGCCTATGCAATTAGCTTTTCAAACTGTTTCATTCACAATTTAACAATGGAAATAGAATTACATATGGTAATTGGACAATAGTTTTCTCCATATATCTCTTGAACAATTATTACAGATAATGAAACCAACTTCCTTGCCCAATTTTCAATGAAGCTCACCTAAAATTTCTTCTTATAACAAATAAATAGTATAAATCATAGTATCATCACAATTTTGAAACATAAAATTTGTTAACGAGAATGCAAGTCAGCTATCATCATTTCTAGCTTACTAAATAGGTTTTCTAACCAAATCTCTTCATTTATATTGCAAATTAGCATAAAAGAAGAAAAATAATTTACATCAGTTTCAATTTTCAAAGAAATAAATAAAAATAAGTAAAAAAATTTTCGAACAACCAAATCAAATAAACTAACCTGATGTCGCCAACGTTTGCTTAGGAATGAAAGCGTTTTCCAATACGTCGGTGAAGGTATTTCTTCAAGACGAGCAGCACACAGAAATACATCCAATAGCGTTTTTGTCACTTTAGAAGCCATTAGAAATGTGACATCATCTGCGCATGCATTAACTTGATCAAATTACTCAAATAACAAGCAAGAAAATATATAAAAGAAGATACCTATGTTGGCATGGATGGTTCAATTCAATGAACAAAAAACTTGGTTTTTTTTCCATGAAAGCTTGATTCTTTAAAATAATTTACCAGTATATCAAATAGTCACTTTTAATGAGCATAATGTCTTCTGTAACACATTACCCAATTCCCAAGTTAAAATGTATACCCGCACATGTTTGGCCCGAAAGTAGCAAATCGGTGGCATTGAGCAAGAATTTCAAAACCGCTGGCCAGATTATATCGTTGAGTTTCTCATCACAATTCAGCAAACTGTGAACAATCGTCCGCAGAACATTCTCTATTTCGTGTGACTGCTGCATCACGGTTACTCCTGCTTCCGATCCATTATTTCTTGGAACGAATAGAGCCCGTAATGAATCCAGAAGGATGCTTCAACGATATATTCTAATTAAACACGAAAATAAACACATCGAATGATTAAAATGAATAACTGACTACATCCACAAACACATTTCTAATAAAAGAAAGGAATAGACGAGACATAAAACAAAGAAATTATTAAAGTGAGAAAAATTCATAGCTTATTTATGCAATAATTATAGTATAAAATACTAGAGTTTTTATTATTTATCATTGTTACGAAAAAGTCCAGGCACTTTTAAAACAACACACTATTTTCAGAACTTGAACAAACTTTATAACATAATTAAAAGGGACTAAGCTTCTAAAGATATGACAAACCATATATAGTTTCCAGGATCACGATTCATTGGACCAGGAATATGTGTTACTGTACCTTTCGATAGCGCATTCAACCATGTGCAGCATGCACGAACTGCAACACAAAATGCTTCATGTCCTTTGTTAGTAGAATGAGGCAACGTCAGGGCATAAGATACTACCTGAAAACAGCTGTTAATGGAGAAATGATCAAATAGATACAAATCATTTGTAAAAAGTACAGACAATAGGTAAAATAATTTCTCAGGAGTGAATGCTTTTATCAACAATATTATATGATTAATGAAATAAGAATGAAATATGCTCTCGTTTTAATTTAAATAACAAAGACTATTGTCGCTCGATCTCTAGAGTGGAGTTTTGAAAGTTAAATACTTGAATCCCAATAAAAAAACTACGAATCAGTGATAAACATAAAGCAGAAGTAACGGGAAGGAAAAGATCAAATTAAATTTGAGTTTGTGGAGCTTCTCTGACTGTGCTTGAACAGTAGAAAAAATTAAATTAGCATACATCTACTTCTACATCCCAAAATTTGTTGAAAGCTATGTCCGTACGATGTCTCCTTCAATAAACCGATTTAAACGCCATAGTGAATAATTATCGTGATTAAAATAGTAATCACATATGAAAATAATGATCCATGTCCAATAATACCATGAAGTCTGGACACATTCGGCTATTTATCTTACCTTCACTCTGTTCGCAATATTTTTGGGAATTCAATATAAAAAAGGGACCTGTAAAACCCATGAGAGTTGTTCATCAGTGTCAATTTTAAGGCACATTCCTCCATTTAAATCCTCTCCAATTTCATGCAGCAATAATTCTGCCACATGATTACCTGTCTTTCTGCAAAATAAAAATTGCCACAACAGTAATAGTAGCTTGATATTCGATTAGATTACCTTTAAAACATCAACTGCAAATCCCTCAAGTCAGAATAGACTTGAAGTTACGGTAATAGTCAGAAAGAAATACAAGCAAAAAAGACGCACTTTGAAAAAATTGACAAAGACGACTTGGTAGTATTTAATGGAAAAAATTCAATCAGTGGCCATTCAGCATAGAGACCCATTTCTAGATCACACAAATTAACAGACGGTTTGCGCTGTTGTTACATTTTCATTGATTCAACTGAGCAACCTTCAAGTGTAATAGCGATATTGTTACGATAAAATTCTATAAGCAACCGATTTAGGCGATAGTAATGACCACAATGACCATTACGATTCAAGTTTACATCAAATGAATAGTAATATCGTTACCTCATACTATAACAACTCCGAAGAAACCCGGGACAAATTTCGGAAAAAAGATTGCTTCTAAGATGTTTAAGTTCACGATCATCGCGACCACCAGTCTTACTGGTAACCAGTAATGGACAACGAAAGTGACAAATTCCTCATGAGAACAGTGCTAACCAGTGGGCACCGCATGGGGAGACAGTTAAAGGAGCTTCCAAACTAAATCCTTGGACTATGGACGAAATAAATGACAATTATTTTTACATCTGCGGCAATTTATCACTTCACAAGTCAACAAGCCATGTCTTCCTTAAAGTCCCCGTAACTAATTTTCAAGAGTAAAAGAATGCCAATCAATCCGACTGGCATGGCATCCTCAACTAGGACTTTGAAAATGGTACTACAACACCTTTAAAAATTTTTATCTAATAATTTAACAAAGAAAAAAACAATAAAACGAGACTGATTAAATGAGAAACGTGGGCTAAAACGATCAACACATGAAAAACATTTGGCACAGAGATCGATGATCTGAAAGTTGTTTTGAATTTCAGGAATCCACAGAAACGATACCACGACTGATTTGCAAGGCCAGTGAAATTGGTTCATGAAAACCAGTAGTTTGTAAGTGTTAACAATACCTAAAAACCAATTTGATAAATTTAAATTAAATTACCAGTCTTTCTCCACTTCAACGTTTTTAAAACAAAAATTGAATTCCAAAAGCGATCACCACAAGTAATATAGGTATTAAACCCAAAATGAAGCATCATTACTATGATGAACAACAACGCCCGATAGAATTGGAAATTATAACCTGAAGTGAAAACGAAATAACGGCAATAGTGATAACAGATGATCAAAAAATGATATCAATGAATAACTTGAAGATCTTGTGTCACTACAAGAATTACGGCAACATAAGCAGTTCCAAAACAAATTTATGATAAAAAAGCTAGGTTACACTTTCTATGACAAAGAACATTGCGGAGATCATTTATATACTATAGGCAGGTTTCTAAGTATTCAAGAAGCTGTAGAGCAACTGAACGATGTTAATAATAAAGGGATTGCAAATCAACAACTGAAAGTCTTCGTGAGTAAAGCTACAGCATCAATTTTCAATTTTCAAAATTAATCAGATTTCAACGATACTATTCGGTCAGTGGAAAATGTAAAAAAGAAGCGGAAAAGTGTCACACTAATGGCTAACTAGAATTCCATCATCCTAGTTAAACTTTCATAGATTTTATCGTCCTACAAATGTGAAAATTAACTCAATTTTCTAATCCTGCTAGATCTCTATAATTTAGAGTTGAAATAAAAAAAGGATTTAATCTCTATCCTATCTATTCCACTTTAGTTTTATTAAGACAAGCTACCACTAAGTTGTATATAATACAAAAATTTAATTCCATAATCTATCCACCCAATGATACTTTATCTTTGCAGGGTGCATGAACGACCTGTAAATAATGCATTCTGCCAGCGTCGCGTAATTCCCGTTTCCGTTCTTCTTCAAATAACATCAAACAAATGTTTACCGTTTGGTCAATTTCGGACTCTGAAATAATGTTGCAATGAAGACTTACAAATTAACAAAAATATGCCTTGAAGTATTTTAGCTCACAGAGCACAAAGACTTTATCGTCAAAGTTTTACTAGATAAAATTAATATTTTCAAATCAAAAACTCTAAATTTATACCATCGTATCTACAGTTTTCCATGAGATGACGTGCATGTAGAAGCGCTAATTCTCTATCAAATAAGGAGGTGCCGGTACCGGGAACAGACGATAAAACCTGAAGTAAAATAATAGTGGAAAGATATTGTTGTAGAATTTACGAAGTCAGAAAATGAATCCGATTTTAGATTACTGTAAAACGTCGCTTATCAAAACAAAACTTACAAAAAAGTTGTCGAAGACCACACACCTAGTTCTTTAATTGTATCCTCCTTACGCAATTGGTCTCTTTGTAAAAAACATTACATGATGTTTATAAACCTAAACCCCTGTAGAACTGTACCTAAGACAAATTTCTAAACAAATTTCAACCAAAAAACAGATTTGATTTATGCAGATAACAATTTGATTCAACTTACGTGATTACAATAATCTAGTGCAAGGATAAAATTAGATTCTTCACGTTTGGTATGGATTATGTAGTACAAAAGCAGAACGGAGTAACACATTAATGTGATACCGACTAAATGGCGTCTCAGACCGTCAACCGCATTTACAGCTTGCCGTTTCATGTGTTTTGTTTTCACATCGTCAGAATCAGAATCCTAAAATTAATCTAAAGCAACTCTTCAAAATAATCACAAACGGTTAAGGAATACTCTCATAATCATGAGAACTGAACTTATAGTGCGACTCATAACCAATTTAAGGTAATTAGTATTTGAATGTGGCACGCAAATCGCACTTAAACAGAACTGATATTAGATTTCTGTAAAATGAACAGAACTATTAGTAGCATAAATGATAAAATAAGTATGGACGTCTTTGTTTTGTATAAATCATGCAGGGCTGATGGAATATCTATGAAAATCAAATCAAACACAAATGAGCAAAAAAAAATCACCAACAAATCGCCATTACTACCATATACAATTCCACATTCGCAAGCATCACACCGCACGGACTGCGCGAATATTTTACTCTTAGCTTTTTCGTACTCCGCATAAGCCAGTTCTGAAAACGCTTTCCAAAGACTTGGAATTCCTACTAAAACTATCCGTACCAGTATCGCCATAACAAATATTCTTAAGCGAAAGTCAAAGAGTTCTGTTTCAAATAATAGACTTAGTTTTAATAACCCCATTGCAACCATCGGGATGATCAATCAAATTAGTCTTTTGGTGTAGTACGCCACGAAACGTTACTCATAATTTCTCACAGTTTTTTTTATTACTGCTAATGCTTTTACAACTGTTTTCCCTTCTCTATGAGTTATACCACCTGTTTGAACTGAAATATATGTTGGGCCTCAATTATCCAGAGATAATAATCCATATAATGGGCTAAAACAATCAAAACAAAGCATCAGGAGGACTTTCAGAAGTGAATTAAATCAAAAATACAAAGTATAAATAAAAACTTGCTCATATCATTAGAACCACAAAGCTCTGAGACACTTCAAGACTATTCATACCATGAACATGAAAATGGTATACAGCCACTATCTGCTAGCCAGGCATCAACGACTCTATCCTCTTCGACAAGAAAATGACTTTGACAACTGAGATCTCATAGCCGTATAAAAGGGAACTATATTTTGTTACATTAGAGCAAATCTTTAAAAAAAAAGACAATAAAAACACGGTTTGTTTGAAGAAAAACTAATAAGAGTACCTTCAAAAAGACCACTTGGGAATAACTCAATAACACGTACAGCGAGTACACCACGTCGAAGTGCATGAACAGCTAATCGAAAGGTATGTCTGTCTAAAGCCACTCTGTAAAAAAAGGAGAATAGCGAAGGTAGACCGATGAAAATACAAACAGCTTCTATTAATTAATTTTGCACACTATTTGAACTGCTAAAAAATGCTGGAGGCAATAAAATGAAAGGTACAGACGAGACTCTGGGATCGAATGTGAATGAAAGAGTATTGCAATAGCGTTAGGATGATAGTGAATACTCTAATCAGTGCCTCTTAATTTGTTTACTTGTTTACACTTATATATAAGTTCTTATATAATGGCACGTCAATTTTTATAATTTTATAATTTCTGGGAAGAAACTATTACACTTCAGAAAAGTGTGGGGATGCAAAATAACACATAATTATGTGCATATGACTAGAAGTAATCCCCACAACTAAATTTATACAGGACGTCCACAGGAGGTCTAAAAAGCTGATTTCACTTGCAAAAAACAGTGATAAACAGTCGTAAGTGATGGAAATCAGGAAACAATGATTCACTCACCCGGAGTTCTCATGCGATCCAGTCAACAGGCTTAGAGCTTCCATAATACATTTATGGGCTTCCTCCAACAAATAACAGCCTTGCGACACCGTTAGATCATCATCCACACCATCATCGTTGTCAGCCACATTCATTACGACCTAAAACCTTCCGATACGATCACAGCAAAACCGCGTGACATCACGCACGTAAGCGCAAAACAAGACTTGAATGGATGAAGTCAAATTGGGCACTGTACAAACGCAACTACACGTTGAGAAATAGATGAAAGGAAGGGAAAAAAATGCGCACAATCCATCGACAGATGCCGACCTCCCTCTCCTCTTCTCTAACCAACGCACAGATATTCCCACTCATATGACACACATCGGTAGACGTATCATTCCACCGCATATTACGTGGTACCAACATGCAAATCTCTTGGACGACTGCAAAAGTGGAACGGATGACGGAGATGGTAAAGGAAAAGTGAAGTGTGACTTCAGCAAACTTCGTCCGAATTTCTCTTAGGTCACGTTCTGCGTAAGGAACTGAGGACAGAGTCGTTCATTCAACTACTACTATTACTACTACATCCTTGTAAATTACGCTCAGATATGATGATTAGCAGTGTTTGAAGTTAGCTCAAAACATTACTCGACACTGCATCCTGATGAAGTGAATAACCGAAAAAATGAGTTTCAGATCGACCCGATTTTTCATGCAACTTACTGTTTATGAGTAGAATACTTACTTCTCACCCACTTATTGATTAACTAATTTCATATCAATTATATTTAAGAATTTTCTGAATAGATAAGTACGTGAATGTGTGAAAGGGTAGGGAGAGAGAGACAGAGAGAGGAGATGAATGAAGGAAAGGAAGAAAGGTTGACCAGCGTCAAGGTCAGAGGCCATCCCTCCCTCCTTTTTTCCCTAGGAAGTGTAGGTACGACAAAATGCAAGAAAGCAGATGGTATGTCGCTGTTGTTAATGATATTTCAAGGAAATTAAGTGCTCCCCTTTTTTGAATTTTTGGCAATTGAAGGCGCCTCATTTCCTCAAAGTTCCGTTAAAGAAATTTCAAGTCACTTAGTGAAGTTCAATCGAGTTATTCGATCATTTCATCCTTACCATGAGATGCTCTGTTAGGTGCCTTCCTCCCTCAAAACTACTTCCTGCAGGAATTCTCGCCATTAACAGCATTAGTAGCAAACGCCACTGACCGTCGGTATGAAGTGGCAGCAGTAGCCTCACTCTCCCCTCTTCTTCCCCTCACATTGAAGCCGCCAAACAACTAAGGTATTAGCAACAAACCAAGGCAGTTTTTTCGGTGTTCGTTTATGTTATTTCGAATTGAAAATTGTTTTCAGCATCAGAAATAACTTTTGATGAGCCGCTGCCAGGATGTGTTCCAATGACTTTTGACTTCTTGCTTGGTATTCAGGTTGTATTTAATTGTGGAACTCAGGGAATATGCTAAATATATTCAACCCGCCCTTGACGAACCGTTAGTCTAAGAACGAATTACAAATTCCACGTAAATCCTATCTCTCTCCTGCATGCCATTGCCTGCATCGCCTCGAATCAACGAAAAAAGGGATTATTTCAGGCTATACTACGAGTTTTGCCTCAATTTCAGTTATAGCAAAATTAACCTTACACGTAAATTCCGAGTTGCATCAATTGAATGCAACGTTGTATCTCTTCAACTGCAGTCAAACTTTGATAAAACATATTCAACGTGATCAAAACTATCCGTTCCACAAGGTCATTTTTGTGCGTTTTCGCGCGGCGAGTGCATTGAGCGCATTTTTGTGTTATCTGATCAGTCGCTTTGATGACATTGACAGTTTGCAAAGGAAGTGATAAGATTCTAAGATATAGATTTTTGAAGTTTCTTTTCGAGGATAAGAAGCATACCGCATGCTAGCCCCACTTTCACCACGTCTTTGAACTTAAGGACACCGACATGGAAGAGCGCTGTTTTCGAGGAGTGATGGCGCTGAGTTGAACTTCTCACATGGATTGGAGATAAGATTTCGAATACGATTTCGTTGAAAGAAGATACGATTTCGTTAAATTTCAGCTCTAAGACCCTCCCTCACCTGAGACTCCTTCATTCGTTTCATCCTTCTGAGAGTTGTAATCTTTTGAGTCATTCAAGCTAGGAACTACTCAGCCATAAATCATTAATTTATCACAAATAGAAAACAACTGCAGAAGGCGTCAAACAGAAAGAGCTCGAGCACACAGTCTTCTTCCTTGTTCCTTTCCGGCTCCGCTGATTACATCCTACCAAACTTCTTCCGTTGTGCTAACAACCGTGTGCATCCTGCTCGCTGTCTAAAATTGAACTAATGCAAAATTTAAGGCTTTACAAAATTTGCTGTTAAAAGGCAGATAGCAACAAATAGATGAGCAGTATTTGAAAGGAATGCTTCAATTTGTTGAAATTTGGAAAAGAAATTCTTAGTGCAATAATTTATATGATTATTTTACGTTGCGATACTTTTTGCTTAGAAATACGATTAATGTAACAGATAAGAGTAAGGTCGAAGCCAAACTGATTCTACTCTCAGAGAAAGGTAAGTGATACCGATAAAGTGGTAGCACTTTGAATGGTTGTCCATGACCAGGAATGATCCAGTCCGCTAAACATATAATCAAATTTGAATTTTGCCTTCTGATCAGTGAATCCCAAACGCTTCCATCGATATCTTCGCTTGAATCTGTCTGAAATATTTTTTCCATCAATTATTCACTAACATTTTCTGATCATTTCTGCCAAAATTGGAAAGTAAAGATGAAAACATTTACGCTTTCGATCTTTGGCATAGCCAATTTCAGGTCATCATCAGGATGCTGCCCTAAATTTTGACATGATCCATTTACTGATCAATCATTCAGTGTCAGTGTACAATTTGTTTTACTGTTTAATAAATGAATTAAATAAAAGTAAATATTTGTATTAATATAATTATATTTTATAGTTAGCCTTCTCTATGTCTGCTTCAATTTTTAGCAAATTAACTTGTACTTTTTTCCTCTACCTATAGTGGAATATTTTGCACTGTGAAAATTAATTAGCTAATTAATATAATCAACCTTTCACATTTTGTACTTTTCCAACGCACAGGTATCAAGCAAGTCCGAACTAAAGTATTTTTTTGGACACATACTAAAATTACTTGACCATAAAGAGCTGACCGACCCTATTGAAAACATAATCTTCCAGCGGTATCAAATCACCGACGATAGCCATCGTTCCGTATCCTTCCACGTTGTAAACCAACACACTAAGGCTTTGTTGAGTAGGGCCAGGGGTTTTCCAAACCTCTACATTTTCCGTTAATTTACGGTAAGGCCTCTGAAGACGAAAATAAAATATATTATGGTAGTAAGAAAGCATATGCTCATAATTTACTGTTTCCACGAAAGATCCGAAGAAGTTTAAAAATGTAAACAATTGACAAAAAATTGTTGGTTGAGCCTGCAATGGGTTATATGATTTGAATTGATTTATCAATTTTCCGCCAACCTATGGTTTGATCTAATTATTTCACGTCGTACTGCATTCCTATATTAATTATTGTTTTTGTGTTGGTAGAATTTCTTGTTTAATATCTGGCTTGTTTTTTTTAAAATTTTCTACACAAAATTTATTTCAGTCAAATGTTCCCCTTTTTAAAGTTTTATTTTGAAGCTAAAATGAGTGCCAAGGAGAAAAGCAAACATCCTTAAGTTCGCCGACAGCAGCGTGCTGCTCCACAAATTCCATTGTATGAAAAAGTATCGGCTTCGTCGGGAAAAGGTTGAGATTTCCTGTGTGACTCGGATGACCGCTCGTTATTACAATCACCGCAATTTCATCAATGGAAATCATTTCTTTTGAAATACCTGAAATTACTTTCAAGCAATTTTGATTTCTGGTTGCCTTGTTCATCTGAAGATAGTAATTAGTCAAAACATGGATAGCGCCTACAATCAAAGATCAAAGACCTTGTTAGCTCATTTCCTCACTTCAAAGAACAGAACTTTCTGATATCTTTGAATTTGTGAAAAAATTTTTATCACAAAATTTCACATCTCCAACTCATTAACATTAACATCAGCATTCGGAGCAGCTTTTTCAGTTTAAACAATCGACTTCTTACCTTGGGGAATAGGAAGTAAAATTTTTAAAGCTATGGGTTGATTTATATGGTTTACTCGGAAAGACAGACCAAAACTAAAGGTGTCAGCCATGAATAAGTGAAAGAATCAGATAAATTAAAGTCTGAATTGAATAAAAGTAGGGGTAATTCACTTGTTCAATCCCACGGAGCGTAATTTTATGAATTCCCATTTGAAAGGTGCCTATAGTAAAACTGTTGAAACGTAATTTTCTGCATTAGACGTTGCTTTATCTATAACATAAAACCTGATTGCTTAGATTAAACGGTCGTGAAGAAATCTTAGGAATTCTTTTTTTCCCCTCGCACCCTCAGTAACTGAGGAATATGGACTTTTAGTAAATCGCTTGTGCACTTCCTTTCTTAGACATCCACTGAATGAAATGCATTTGTTATATCATCGAATTTTCTGTCACATCAAATCATTCATTTAAAAGCTTTTGGTTGTGAAATTCTCCGAAAGCATTACCTGCCTTCTAGAACTCGAAGATCAAGATTTTTCAGGCATTGAATCGGTGGGTCATTTAACTGAGCGGAGTACAAATGTTTACGCTAAAATATTTTTTGAGCTTCAGCAAGAGTTTTCAATTCAAAAGATTTACCTTGCAAGAGCGTTTCGGTATCCGCGGCGGATCCCGTATCTACTAGTACCCGGTAACCCTGATCATTAATAAGTGCAATTGTCCCAACGATCAGCGCTTTCTTGTCCGTCAACTTCTTAACATCACCGACTTGAATTACAGATACGGTTGTCGAATGGTCGTCAGGTGTTGACGAAGATATTGTTGTTTGAGGTGTTTTTGTTGACATTATGCCAATTTCAGATGTGTTTTGATGAGGAATTTCTTGTTTCGCTGTCAGGCTGAAAATTGACAATTTCTACAAATCGATTGGTGAACTCGTTGAAATGATTAGCTTCAATTCATTTCAATCACAACTGACGATCATTTCCATTAGCCAAACTGCTAGCTTTTAACTTCTTAGCTTAAATTAGCCAGAACTATGAGAGATAGACAACAATAGTGGAATGTAGCACTACGAGAATTTTGTGGTCGAAATCCTCAGCAAACACTATTAATTAGCCATCATCAACTCTTTTAACATCACACGTTTACGCGCTAAACTGGCCAATTGCAATTATCTAAAATATTAGTAAATAAAAGTCTAGGCTTCTTTACTAGTGCAAAACAAATCAGTGCCGTGTCAATTTTTTTAATTATCGCTAATTGAAATCTTAAAAATTTCAAGCATTTATCTCTAATTGTGCATGACGTAAGGAGCTTACGTGATTTTGCCTGCGATTCTATCCTCTTTGTCATCAGAAGGTTCCGTTGCTGGCAATTCATGACTTTTAAATGTCGCTGTTGCAGGTACAGTTACCGCCCTGGAAGTCACAAGGCTATGCGTAGTTCCATTCCACGGAGTTATGTACAGTGGTCTTCTACAGGATATCATTTAAACAAGGGTAACCAAGTAAGCTTCAATCATACCGCCTCAGTAAATTTGCAGGATTAGCTGCTAATAAGTACTTGAAGGTGATGATAAGGCGAAGTGATAATTAGCATATCGATGAATCAATCAACCCTTACATTTTGCTGTATTGCAAATGAGATACTTGAAAGATCCTTCATGTGAGGCATCGGTTAGAATACACCTAAGTAGTTGAAACAAATTATTGACTTTCATATTTCAGTAGACGAACCTGTCTCTGATATACCAGGGAGATCGACGGTTGGGAACGGTAGATAACCAGTCATACTCGTGAATTTTCGTCTTTTTCCGTCTTGATGAAGGTGTTGTGAAACGAGGATTGGAAGTTGAATCTTAAATAATGAAACCTAACAGAGTTCAAGCAATTACGACAAGCCAATAAAGAGGACTACTAAGAAATACTAAGAGGACTACTAAGAAAAGCATATAAAAATAAAGAAGGCAATAAATTTTTAGATTCAAAATTCCGTATTGAAAAAATCAAAAATTTTTTTACTATAATACTAACTTGTCGGTGACTTCACCCTTATATTAATAAGTGGTCGACTACGCATGTCTTGGCAGCATATTGATCGGCTAAGTACTAAGCTAAAATCGCAGACGAAACCAGCTGGACATTCTCCAACTGTTGTTGGCTTACAATAGCTGTATTCACCGGACAAAATCAATGGATCAGCGTCGAAAGGACAAACTGGAAATGAAGAAGAGTGAAATCAATCTAAACTAATTACTAAACTTCTACAATATCAAATACATCCACTGTCACAGTTAAAATCCAACTTTAAAATTTGTCTGATTAGCCGTATGAATTATTTATTGGCTTAAAATGCTTCAGCAGTTTGCATTACTTAATGATTTATTTTAATTTGACGTTGCTTCCAACTTGCAAGGATTTGCATTCCGTCCGTGACAGTTAAGTTATTCTGGCAATTTTTATTTCGCTTCCTTCGTCTACAACGCTGTCTACAACACGTGTGCTCTTTTCTCTTCAATTATTTCATTGGTAGCAAGGGGAAACACGTGCTAGCAATGTTTACTTATATTCTGGCTATAACTGAGTGGCAATATGCAATTCGGTGGTGAGAATTGGTCCATCCATTTCTGTTCTCAAGTGATCCCACAACATGAGTTGAAGGACCTCTCCATTTCACAATCAACAATAAGCTAAATAAAGGGATGACCTCGATGCAATCGAAATAACTTAGTATGGAAAGACTAGAACTACGCCTCACACCTCAAGCCTTCCCATCCAATATGTCGCGTTTAATAGTCAAATTGAATAGTCAAATTCTCATATTTAACTAAGAACTGAAAGATTGGGGGAAAATTAAATTACCTACAAAATACATTGCTCTTCATTAAAATGATATTTGCTTGCACAGTTAGTTTTCAGTGTAAGTTTTGTGAATGAAATGAAGCATTTAATTTGACCTTGTCTGTCGGCGACTTTGATTCCATTACGTGAATTCTTAGGTAAACCGGTTGTTCTTGTAAGCTGTCCCTCTAAATCTCTTGATTCTGAGCGGAAACCAAAAATTTTGAGTATAGTGGAAGCGATCTCATTATTTTCGGATATAGCTGAGATTAAGTCATCGGTTATTGGTTGCAGGAAAGCATTGCGATTTGCTTCAAGCCATTGCTTCAAACGCTCAGCTTTGTCGGCTATGGAATATTCGTATGCTGAAATGGTTTGCATAGATGGATCTGCTGAAAGAGCGGTGTCATCAATGAATTCCTGTCTCTCTTGAAGGTAATGCTTCTGGGCAGCTGTATAAGTAAGTTATGCAAAAATAAACCAAAATTTATTGTGTCGCAACTTCACTGTAACGATGAACTCATCCTTACACGGAATATTTGATGATGGCATCATGGAAGTTGCGTGACTTTAAGTTGTCACAAATTTCGCTCTAACCATAGGCTGGCTAATTGAAGGAAAAAACACTGAAACACTTAGAGAGGAAAAGGCGTTAACCTGGTAGTAACGGGAAGGTTATAAGTAGAAGAAACATATCTGTTGAATGACAAAGCATTCCGAATCGAGAAATTATTAAAATTTTCTCAGAATATCAAACAACGCTGCAAGCTAACGCGCCTGGCGAAAGGAAATCTGTTCAGATAATTAAGAGTTAAGTATCGCTGAGTAGTTGAATATTTCGTTACTGCCTCGGTTCCTTCCGCACTACCCATCGGTATAAATATACTGATGGACATTGGTAGGGACGGTGAGGTAATTTGTTTACCTATTCCTTTCCCACTTCACTAATACCTTAGTGGATGATTAATGAACTCCTCCTCCTCTCAAAACTGTTTGGGTCACGAAATGAATTTTGTGTTGAAGAATATTTGAGAAATAAATTTCGACAAAATGAGAAGAAAGGAGGGAAGTAAAAATTAGAGTTACTGTGGTCACTTTTAAATTAAAAAAAATTCCACGCGTAAATAACGTTAAAACTAAATCAGACTAATTGCCTCTCATTTCCTCATTGATATTAGTTTCTTCACAAGTTTTACAAGTTTTTGATGATTCATTCAAATTTTCACAAAGCATATTATTTCAACTTGTTTGCTTTTATGATTCATACACACACACACACACACACACACACACACACACACACACACACACACACACACACACACACACACACTTCCTTCTTGCTGTCTAAATTTCCCCACCACAAAATTAGTATCGAATAGCAAACAGAGAAAAGCCTGACCGGTCACTCAGCACAATTATTTTTCGACAGTTATTTTTCGAGCGGAGCATTGCAAGACGGAGGAATGAATGTGAGCCACTCCTTTTGTCAGAGAGGAAAATTAGTAAAATTACTAAAACTGCAAAAATAGTTTTTATTGGCAGACTTTCTCACCAATTACGATGACAGTGAGCTTTGAGTGAAATGCTCGTTACCAAAATTTGAAGTCAATCACTAGGCAACACTTAAGCTTACTCAATCAAATTCATAAGCAAAATTAAAAAATTCTTCGCTTTGCAGCATTATCAATGAAGCAAGAAAAAAAAAACTAAAGAAAGCTTTTTTTGAGCTTTCATTTTTCAATGAATATCTAAAGTGGTAATTTTAAATAATATGCACTACAGCATTAGTCCGATTTTTCGCATTTAAAAAATGTAAATAAGGAAATTCATCGTAACATACCCTTTCTTTTCAATAACCTCGTTAGCACAGCCCATATTCATGGCATACAATTCTTTCCAACAATCATTTTTCTCTCCTTGAAGAAATGACATTGTTTAATAACGAACAACACAATGATATGATAGTTGGAATGATTTGTCAAAACAGCGAATTCTGACCAATCACAGTTATGACCAATGACCAACAACCACATCCTCACAAACATCCCTTAATATTTTTGTGTCGAGTACACCAATCAAAATATTGTTTTACACAACAAAACCAACTGAAACTAAACTGTCTTATGAATTCCCAGTCATTCCCGAACTGTTTGCAAGTTTGAAATGCTGCAAAAATTAAAATCAACTTTTTACGTACTTCGCGTTTTTTGCCCTGAAAAGCCTCCCAATCACTGTTTTGGCTTTTTTTCAACTTTGAAAAATGAGTGTGTGATAAAGCACTCCGTGGTGGTTTACAGACTTCTTTGGAAGTCGTAAATCAAATTTTGGTTATGCCACTTGTTTCTCATATCTTTTCTCATTTCCGAAGTGTCCCATTGTGAGGAAAGAGAGGAAAGAAGCTCAGAGAAGTTTTCTCTCTCTCTCTCTCTCTCTCTCTCTCTCTCTCTCTCTCTCTCTCTCTCTCTCTCTCTCTCTCTCTCTCTCTCTCTCTCTCTCTCTCTCTCTCTCTCTCTCTCTCTCTCTTGAGTCCATTCAGTGGAATGAAGCTCAAGGAACTTTTTCTGCCAAATAGAAATTCTCAAAAAAAACTTTGTTACCCGTTTGAAAATGAAATAAGATGGCTATTAGCTGGAAAGTATGCAGCAGAAAAAAACAAATACACAGAGAAAATTGATAATTTGCACAGTTTGTGTTTTCTCGCACATCTCATTGCAAGCGGTCATTTAAATTATCGAACTTCATAAATTTTGCATTAAATAAGTCATTAAAAGTAGTTAAAGAAAATTAGCTGCCGTGGGTAATGATTTCTAAAACGGACTCGAGGAGTGACCTGCTGATTTGAGTTAGATTTAAACCACAGAAATTTAATTACCCAGCTATCTTAGCATCGGTTTAATTAAGGAATGCTTCATTTCACCATCACTTTCACTTTTCGTTCTTCCTGCCTTCCTTTGAACCGGTAAATGAACTTACACGTGGAAATACTGAACGCATATCAGTAACTCAGTTTTTGAATTCATCAACTTCATTCACTTGTTCATTAGGTGCTAAATTCGATAGAGTTAATGTAAATACTGCAATAACAGACTTGCCTTTTTATCTGAAATATTTAACAGATTAGGTGGAAGATTTGGGTTGAGCTGATAACTCTGAAAAGAATTGTCAGTTGCCCTATTTCCTCTCTCCGCTTTCTCTCTTCCTCTCTCTGTGCTTTGCATACAACGATCAGAATCCTTCCATAAATCCTCCAAAGTGGGTGGAACAAACCTTTGGTTTAAGAGAAATAAGCTCGAAAGCACAACACTGCCAAGTTCTTCTTTCCTCTTTCAAACTAAAATTTCAGTTTAATTCATCATTTTTACTCAATGAATTCACACTTTCTAATAGGAAAACTACAACTTCCTGCTTCTCCCACTCATAATTTTCGTCTGTTTTGATATCGAATATTTCATACTCTTTCACGCGGAAGCCTACCGCACTATTTTCAGCTTTTCAACTTTCATGCTCAAATATAAAAACTGAATTATCGAGTTACAATCCCAGCTTCACTCTAATCATCAGAAATGCTCTCTTTAATTATTTGAATCGGTAATTTAAAAGCGGAAAATTAAAATCAATATAAATGTTGGAAATGATGAAGAAGCGCTGTGAAACTATGAAAAAAGCTAAAAATTTTTACAGTTAATATTTCAACAATGTTGATTGCTCTCGTGAGTTTGCGGATGAAATTGGAATGAATTCAGTCTATTGAATTTGAGTATTTCATTGAAATTGCTAAATAAAGAGAAAGTGTTCTAAAATTATCGCCGTGAAGCAGCATTAGTAACACTTTGATTGTCCATCTTGCGGCACATTTCTTCAACCTTTTCATTGGTATAGCAATGGAACTTGAGTAGCTAAGATTTTTCTCGTTCTCGCAACAAAGTGCAAAAGGCATGAATGAAATTGAAATTTAATGTCACAGATTTGGAAGGGAGGAAATGAAGAGTGAGATGAAATTGTTACGACAGATATTACTCTCGGACGGATAGTGCGAGTGGAAGTGCTTCTAATAGCTTGATGGTGTGTTTTTGGAGGAAGCATTAGTAGGTCCTTCCTCGAAAAGGTGAGGTTGGAGGGTGAGGAGAGTGTGAGATTTGACATTTCATTTGTTTGTGGTGGTGGAGGAAAGGAAGGTTGAGAAGGAAGCTTTCTGTCATAGCCAATTCAAATTAATTGAATTCATGTTGTAAATGCGTCTCTCTCTCCCTCTTTCTCTCTCTCTCCCTCTTCTGTGTGCATGTGTATCTGTCTGTTTATTTTTTCATTCAATGCGTTCTTTTGAAAATAGAAATGCATATTTATTCATAAACCCACGGAACACGGAAATTTCCAAAATTTCCAGCTTTAAAAAATGAAAAAACAGAGAGAATTTAGGAGTCCGAGCAAACAGTTTCATAGTAATTTTTGAATTTTAAACATTATTGGGACAAATTTTATTTTCATTATTATTCATTGTTCTTGGGGCTCATGAGACGAGGAAATTTAGCTAACAGCCTTTTTGACCAACCGAATTTATAGAATTTACTTTTTCCTCCCCGACTCCGTCCGTCTAATTAATATTAACTTTGAGATATTATTTATGAAAGAATGAAACTTTGTTCAAATTTGAAGTAAAATTTCTTCCAATCACTAATTATCACACAAAATTAAGCCTTTTTTGGTGATATTTCTGACTTGCGTGAAATATTCATTGGAATTTCCTGACTTTTATAAGGTCAACAACCTTTGGGAAACCGATTGCAAGGAACTTTTGCACATTTGACTCCTAAATTTGAAATTTCACCTTGTCATGTTTGAATTATTTAAAAGTGAACTGCCCAATTTATTCTCGTCCCCACAAAAAGGCACTTCTGCTTCCCTTCCAGTTTTCTAAGGATTGCATTTATTGCTTTTGAGTATTTGGTAAAGCGAGCAATGAAACATCGACGACCATATAATTGAAAATTTAATTTCTGCCTTTTGCAGAACACTTCCGATGTAAATTATTTGGTCTTTTCACACACAGATGAACTTTAGGCATCTCAGTTAGCTGCTGCTGCTGCTACTTTCAGTGCCATCTGTCGCTACGATATCATTTCAAGCGTCCTTAGAAGATTATCTGTTGAAAAAAAGTGGAAAACGTGGAAAACGAGTGAGCACTTACCTTGTTCGTCCACTAATTTTCTTAATTAAATTAGAATATATCTTCGACGAAATGAATTTGATACTTTTAAATAATTTCGAAACAACGTGCACTATGCGTGCTACTTATTTCAACGTCGAAACTACCTATAACGGCGTAGTAGATTAATAGACGTGAGGAATTGTACATCACATCCTTTACAAGCTACTGAATTTAGTCAGAGCTTTCACACTAATATCTAAACTACCCCGACAACCTAGAAGTTAGTGTGGTGGGAATCCTTCGACTGCAGTAGCTTGTTGTTTTACAATCCGCGTTACCAGGAATATTATTACTAATGCCGCCAGTTCCATGTTTTACAATCAAACGTAGCAATTTTTTGCAAATGAAACGAAATTTGTTTAATTTATCGATGAGGAAGGAAGTTTTGGGTAAGAATTCACATGTCAATTAGGTAAACGACGAAAGCCGAGAAATTTTCTAGAGTACTTTGATTGTTTGGCAACAGAATTATTTTAGAAAATTATCGAATTTTCCCAACGATAAGCGCAGTTGACAACAAATTATGAATCATTGCCAAAATGTATTTGTTCATTTTACTTTAATATTAGGTATGTAAATATTAAGGATATCTTATAGAATTTTAATGTTGCAGACTACTTCATCCGATTCCTAAATTTCAAACTCGAATTTCAGTTTTTTTCCACGAATTTTGATTTTTTGAAAAAACTCACTGTTTTGTATTTGTTTTAAAAATTTTTGGTATATTCAGGAAAATGGTTTTTTACGTTTGCCGTAATAGGAAGTAATGGTCACGTCGGCATTTATCGTTTTAATTGCATGTAAGATTGTTGGTTTTAATTTAAAAAAGTTTCGCTAATAAATTCCTTCGGTTAAACCATCTCTTTCAGCTATTTATTTATAAAATCAGTAACAAGCATAGAAGTTATTTTTCAGATCACCGCTTCAGTAAACCTTTAACTTACCTTATAGGTGCTGCAAGTATCGTAGGTATGGAAGGATTTTTGAGTGGTGATTGCGTGGAACCGTGCATCAGTGAAATGCAACTTATCATGGAAAGTACGCCACTCAGTCGAAGTGACCGTCAAGGACAGCTTTCTTGGACACAACTTTTACAAGTTCTTTACAAGATTCAAATTATCATTTAAAGCCGACTTGCTTATTAATTACTTTTACCTGATTTGTTGCGTTTATTTATTCACAAAAATATTAAATTTTAATTGCTAAATGTGAAAGAACTTTAATACCGAAGGCACTTCCATACCCACGTTTCACCACACCTATTCAGTATCTCAGTGAAAGCATATTTGTTTATAAATTATATTTGCAATTTTTTAAATTCGACTACGCTTATTATAGGATAATTTATTTATTATCTTATTCTTCACGCTAGCAACTGACTTTCGAAATACGAAATGTGTTAAAATTTCCAGCGAATATTTATATCTCAATGAAAGTTTATCAATAATTGAAATTTTATGATATTTCTCTCTTTCTGCTAGACAGAAAGAGAGAAATATCTTTTCATTGAAGGGAAAAATTGAGGAATTCAGAATTCTCTAAAATTTGTAAACGATCAATGAGATTGACTAAACGATTTTTTTTTTCAGGCATCGAAAAATCGACGAGTAACTGAAAATTCGTTTCACAGTATTTGTGAGTGAGTCCACCGTTTTCCTCTTGCTTTCGGATTAGTCGTCAGTTACTAAAAAAGCAATGAAATTACTGTATTCTGGCTGTTCATTCTTCTTTTCAACTTACCATGTTAAAATAGGTTTGAAATTATTTCTAAAATTAGAATGATGACGTTAAGGGCTTATACGCGAGTCGATAAATGTTTGGAAGAATGTGAGGAAACATCTGAGCACAGTGCTAGCATTCGCCGAACATACGCCGGATTACGCTTCATTTGCATTGAACAAAAGGATGGTTTGTTTTCCACTCATTTTAAACTTTAACAAATATTTGCCAGAGAGGAGCCACGCCACCTTTCCATTGCAGAACGTGTGAATTTTAGTCATGATAAGAGAAGGTATGGAACAGATACAACACCTATGTGTTTGTATGGCTGCATTATTTCTCCCCCGGGAATTCCTCATTCATCCATTTGCAAAACTATGTGATCAAAATAGTAAATCCTTAACGTCCATTAGTGGCATCAGCTTATGATCATATAAATTTTTTGAAATTTGTCAGATCTTGACGAAGAATTGAAATTTATAGAGCTACTAATACAGCATTGTTTCTCTAAAATGACTGCTACCCCTATTCAGCCCAGTCCGGAAGAAAGCTTCGATTTATCATTCATTTCTGTGCGTCCCTTCCTTTTCAGCTAACTTAAATAATTTTACTTGCATCCTTCAATTTACCTGGAAACTTATTCCTTCATAACTTTGTAATTATCTAATGTCTGAAAAATTTTCCGATTAACTCCCTTCCTCTGCATTTAAGCACACAATAAAATTATTTCCGATTTCTAGTGCATGCAAGTTACTCACTCTGCAATTTCTCTGAATTGACATACATAACGGAACAGCGATTTAGGTTAAAGCAAAAAACATGCTGAATTTGCTGGATGCAGTGTTCAGTAAATGATCGAGTCATAGACTAAATAGAAGTCCTAACTATATGTTTAAAATAACGATGGAAGAAGAAAAATTTTCTTAGTCAATTTTGAGCATATTGATTTAACAATATTGGTGGTATTAAATTTTTCTTTGCTGTTCATACTTACTTCACACACAGAGAACGTGTAATTCAAATTACATCATTTCTGGAAAGAATTAGTAGCTGCAAAAATTATAAAATAAAATAAAACCAATGAATATTGGAGTTTCACTCATAACTTACAGTGAGTTCTAAATACATTACGATTTTAGAATTCTTCAACAATTTGCCGTGTCTCGCTCAGTAAGTTTCTCACTTTTAATTTTATCACTCAAACTCTAAAAATTTGTTTGACAAAGACATGGTAATTTTTTTATGAAATAATGTAGCGAAAAATCCATTCTCTTCCAATCAGTCAGTAATATTAGTCTTCAATAGCTTTAATAATCAAAAATTTACAAGACTGTCCTATAAGAAGTACAGGTATGAACCAGTGGCAATGACACGATGTCAAAATGAAATAAATCAATCGTTAGTAGGTAGCAATTCATTCAGCGCAGCTGTTATTAATCGTGAGCAGCACACCATTCAGAACAGATTGGGGACGCTTTGCAGGTGAATTTCAATTATTTATTCCGAGAAATTTAGTAAGCAACGATATGTTCATTTTCTGCCTAAAGAGGAAAACAAAAAGGCGACTTTTGCAATAGACGGTTTTCCCTAAACTGCTATATAAAAAGTTGGAGATTAAGTCCAATAATTAGTGTCTTTAAGCATTTAACAACGTAACAATATTTCAATATTTACTCAGCGATTTAATAAATATGATCAAATGTATTGAACCGGTCACGCGAAGTGGTTGCGGAGAAGCTGCAGCTACGATGATGCTGAAGTTCATCACTGTTGGCTTTACAAGGTAAATTTATCCATATCAATTCAATTGATTACCCCAAAAAATTAGGATTACCATTCGCAATCTGAAAAAAAGGGTAATAAAGAAGAGCAAGTTTTGCTGAAACAAGTAAACAAGTAAAATCTTTTTCATTCAAGGTTCTATTAGAATTTTAGTTTCGTCGATTATGATTTATTATAGCTCACCAAAAATATGGTTGCCTCTAACTATAAAATTCCTAGCAGACTATTATCTAGGTTCTTTTGTTCAGTGGCTAGAACTCATTACAATTACAAAAAGAAAAATCATATTTTCTTACACTGTAGATTCGAAGAAGAGATTTCTAATTTATAATTCTGTAATGTTTCGTTAGGAATGCAAAGTATGAAATAACAAATTAAATGCTCGTTTGGAAAATTGCAACTAAGTTTGTCTCATATGTTTTCAAATCAATTCTGCTTGAAATTGTGAAGGAAGAATTTCAGCTTTGAACAACTGTACAATCATCTCGGTATTACTGATCAACTGCCTCATGCCTGTAGGCAATTGCTTAACTTAACCATTGAAAGTCGGATTAACAATGAAAGATGGTTCTTGTCACCACGTAATTCTTATTCAGAAAACGTTATGAATTCGAATGGTGCTCCTCAAATCATTCCAAGCATAACCGTATCACTGCTCATTATTTCATTTCATTATCGCTAAGCTTTCCTTCGATATCTATAATAAATTTAAAAATTTCGAAATTTCAAGTTAAGAAATTTCATTAAACTCACGAGAATAATTTTTCGAAGAAACATATGATCCAAAGATCGATCTACGCAGGATAGCTCACGTATTTCTTGTAGGCTTTTTTGCTAATTTTCAAAAGCATCACACCAAGTTGTTCTCCTGGTCCTACTTCCATGAATGTTGGAAACTTGTAATCCTAAAATGAAAGCCAAGAAATGAAACACTATTTTACAAGTAAATAGAAAGTCTGTATTTTTAAGCGATCTACCTCAGAAAAGATAATTTTCTAGGAACACTGTGAACAAGCCACAACAATTAACCATTTCCTGATCATTCAAAAATTACCAACAAAACACGCAGAAAGAAGTAAAATAATTGCTTGCTTGGTGTTTTGCATGAAGTAATTGTTGTATTTGCTCCCACTTAACTGGTGAACACACTTGCTTAACGATTGCTTCACGAATGTGTTTCTCTTTGCATATATGCAATTTGCCTGTATAATTTGAATAAATATTCATTCGTGGGTGCTCACTAATTGCGACATCTGAAAATCAAGATTTTTACCTCATTTTCAAATGAAACAACATCCAGTATTTCAAATGAGTTATTTTTTAATACAGGTAACTTAATTTTTTTTAATTTATCAATAGACAACGAGCACCGTAATCTAACACACCCTACAAGGAAGAACATTTCTAAATGTCTATCCTAATAGGAAAACAGTCAAATTCAAACACTAAATTTTAGAATACTAAAAATTTTAGGAAAAAAGATAAATGAAAGAAGATATATATATATGTAAAAAATTGACATTGAGCACAATAGTGTGTTTTTTCAACAAAGTAGTGCTTCCCAAATCTGAGTGCTTAATAAACTTGAAAGTCCTTAATAGTCCTTGGTAAGGACTATTACGCGAAACCTGAAACTCCAAACATGTAACCAACCTTTCAGAGCATTCTTTAATGCATTAGCAGCGTTTTTCATCAAGGTAGTATGAAATGCGCCATTTACGTTTAACCTTTTAACCACCTAAAACGACTGATGTGAATAAATACACAATGAATGGAACAAAATGTAAGAAAAAATATATCAATACTTAGATAAAAAACGACTGTTTCTAGATAAAAAACGATTGTTTCAATCAACTGAAAGTTTATTTTTATTTTCGAAGAAATATTTCCACAAAAACACCTGAAAAATATATTTTTCCTGATTGCTATTTAAAAAGTCAATGCAATTTTCTGTTGCTCCAATGACTTTGACTCCACAAAATAAATAATTGGCTACTTCACAAATAGGTGGCTCGCCTTTCTCCCTAAAATTTGGGTGCTTTAAATGCCCTCTATTTGTTTCGAGAGGCATTTTGAAGTTCCGATACTTCAGCTTACATATCAGAAAGTAAAAAGTTTTGATAAAAAATTCCTATTCACATATTTATCCTTATTTTAGCATCAAGCAACACATTTCCATAAACAATGCGTCAATGAGAAAAAAAATATAAATGAACCGGGCGTAAGCTTTCGCATCATACAACGCTTCCTCCAACCGTGTTGCTGCATTTACCCGTATCGTTATCATGCCAGAATGATACCGCAAGCTACATTCCTGCATAGCTTCGGCGCGAATTTTTACTAATCGAAGAGCTGCATAAAAATTTCAAATCTTACTAAATCTCCTTCCGTACTGTAAAATTAAAAGTGATAACTATTTCACAAAACTGATTACTAAGAAAGTGAACGAATAATTGACATTGAAAATGAAAAAGTGAAGGTTAACGATATCTGGCCAATGCAGCAAAGAAAAAACAAATGCGTTTAAACAAGAAAATCAAAAAATAGATATTAAAGAAAAGCCTACCATCCTCGAAAGAAAGTACTCCAGAAACTACAAATGCAGCGAATTCGCCGACACTGAAACCAGCTACGTCAGTTGTACGAGCAATCAGTGTTTCATTTTCTGCTTTTGCTTTTTCCCATGCAGCCAACGAACTGACAAAAATAGCTGGTTGGGCGTAAATTGTCTGGTCGAGTCTCGATTTTGGTCCTACTTGTAAAGATGTTTGAAAATGAATTTGAGAATACATCCACAATTTGAGAATGCATTCAAAGGTCAGCTTGTAAATGCAATAACTTTACTTTCGTTTTTGCAACATCGCCACCATTAAATCGTATTCTAAGTAACGGGATTACTAGATGAATTTATAAAAATTACTGGCATAAGCAAACGGTTACTCATGTTACTCATTTCTGAAAATTTTCCTGTCAATGATCAACAAACCATTCCAATTCAACTATGCGAATGATTTTTTTTCAACAAATCGAATGACCAAACTTTTGAGAGAATCAAAATTAAATACGCTGAACAGCATAAACTACACAAACGTACCTTCCAAGCACAATTTCAACAAATCATACTGTAATATTTCTGATGCCTTTTCATAAATATCATTTACTTTGCTACAGCTCATCACCTAAATAAAATTATTTTCAGGAACTGAGACGAGATCAATATTCCCACCTTTACATTAATGATTCAAAACTGAATAATAGAAATTTAGCTTACCTTCTTACCCATACCGACGTATTGAGTTCCTTGACCAGGAAATAAAACAACCACCTGTTCTTCAATAGGTATTTGACTAAAATCAAGCTTCCGCCATTTGCTTTTCTTGTTGCATGCCTCATTATCAGCCTTCTCTACTACCTGTGGTGCTTTGCTTTCCAAAAACTTCTGTAATTCCTGAAAATTATCACTGCTATTATTCTGAGTACAGTTCAAATTAAGCATAATGAAAATGCAAGCATGCAAATGCAAAGACAATTTTTGTACAACTGAGTGGAACCGCAACATAAGGACAATGCAGTATGGGTTTCAAAGGATGAATCGATGGATTCCAGTTAATGATTTGGATCATTCATTTCTCATTTTCTACTTCCATGTAGTTTGCGGTGGTGAAACACTGAGAAACACAATAATTAATAATCTACAACCAAACTAGGTAGATCGAGCACTTTTAGAAATGAGTTAAAAAGTTACCCTTTCCGGATATGGCAATGAAGTGCATGGATCCACAAAAGAAGCTTGCACATCTGCGTATGTCACAGCATCCTCCAACCACTTCGCCGATCCACCACTTTTGCCACTAACAGCTCTTTCTTCACACAGAATTTGCTTTAACAAATTGAGTAGAGCATGCTTCCTGAAGAAAGCCATTTCAAAAGCCTGAAACAAGAACTGCGAAAATACATATTTAGCACTTCCACACTCACCGAAATTTTTGCTCAGCGTTACAGGCACTGAAGTAGCAAAAATGAGATTTCCACCTTACAACAATAATCATGTCTAAAGCAACTGTAAATACATGAAAATATATTATCATTATAGTACTACACGTCACTTTACAAATATTATACTTTGTAGCAAAAATTCATATGGATTTTACCCAAGAAGTATTTCCCATCTATATTTTTGACCTATCGAATTCACTCTGAATACTGTCGAACAAACTATTCTTATTTTAATGATATTTTCAGTGACTCCACGCAACTTTGTGAAGTATAAAATCAATAAAGAATTTATTAAAGTTAAGAACTATACACACGTGCTATATTACTTCAAAAGTATTTACCATGGAAGCAGAAAATCACAGAGCGCCATAATAATTATAACACTTCGTATACAGAAAAAAATGAGCAGAAAATCACAGGGTACCGTAATGACTAGAAAACATTGTGTACAACAAAGTAACATCAATATCAAATGCATTAGTAATATCAAAAGCATCTCAGTTACATCAAAAACAGAAATGAGGTCCTGATTAAAAGAAACAAAGAAATCAAGGAGAAATAATTTGAAGAAATGTTAATTTTAAAATAATCGAAATAAAAAAAACTTTCCAAAATCTGAAACAACTACGCACACATTATATTTGCAACTTATTCACTTTATTGTGAGTTTCTTATTAAGCATACAATCTATAGAGCATTTTCGAAAAAAAAAACTTTTGAAAAGTTAAGAATCGCAGTCCGGTTCAGAACAATATTTTACAGCTATAATTCAGAAAAACATGACAAAAATGAATTATTCACCGCGATATTAATTTATAACCTCGTCGAAAACATTGATGTTTTGATTATATGATCACGTAAGTTCACCAGGAAGAAAAGCGATGAAACTGTGAGAAAATAAGTCCGGTAGCTGAGACGGCATCATCAATACCAACTGTTCTAGTTGGGAATTTGCATATTAGCGCAGGAGTATAGATAAATATAACATCATGACGCATCCACGAAGCTATGGGCCTGAAAAATTACAGTATACAGTAAAAAAATGATTTAAAGCCTACAGTATACCAAAAGTAATTTACATTTTTCCAAATGTCCATTTTGGAATCTAAAATTCTTCTTCGGCTACTAGAGATGCAAAAAAAACCTTTGTGGTTCAAAGACATATCGCTTCCCGACTTCTTTATCAAGCAAATGAGCTTTCGATATCCTCAATTCCAAATTATCCGTATGCAAATCATTTGTAATTTTACAGGATTGACGAGCTGCAGTCTTAGCACCAGCAGCTAAACCAGAAGCCAAATTCGACCAGTCTGTCCCTTTGTAGACCTTCAAAATACTAGCTAGAGTTTCAATTTGTATTACCTAAGTTAAAATAAGACTTGCCCTTAACTAGGAGAGAGGTATTTTGGAATTCGGAAATCCTAAAAAATAGATCTCACGTACTTCAACGTAAAGACTGATAAAATGATGGTAATTGATTACTGAAAACTCACCATCAGATGAAAGGTTAAGGAATGGAAGTGTATCCTTGACAGCCTATACTGATAGTTTTTCGATTCTGGATCATTACTGTCATGTCCAAATTTCGTCAGCAACCAATACAACATGTCCACCACCTTCAGTAAATTTCAGACACATTTTTAGTTGTTAAGATTTTATTAATAAAGTGCTATGACAACTTAATCCATAACATTATTCAGTGAAACACTAACCTTATATACGTGTATGGCACCAGGAAAAACAGGATAAAGATCTGTATATGGTCCGTTAGCAACATGAGAGAAAAACGTTAACTCTTGCTCGTTCAAACTTAATGAATCAACGTGAGGTACAATCTGAATAGAAATCAGCAAATAAAGCTATAGACGTTCTTTAAAATGGTGAAAATAATGGGAATTTCATCTGATGTATAAGCAAATAAACACTACACGTATGGTGAAACACGTTTCTTTGAGCTGATGGATATGGCGTTAGATAAATATCGGCTGCTAATGGATGAAATTCATACCCATATTATCAACAACTTTAATAAGCTTTAACTAAAAACTATTCTTGAAAGTAAATAACAAATAAATTAATGGTGAATGATAATTGAAGCTCTACAGTTAAAAAAAAAAAAACAACTAACTCTATGGAGAACATCAGCGACGTGGTCCGCATTACCCATGTGTCCAAGTTGAAAATGAATAGGGATACTCTGTTTCACTTGCAACAAATTTCGCTTAATCAGTCGAAGTTTTTCCATTCGCATTCCCTTGTTCTACAATACCAAAATAAGAAAGTATAGAAACGATAAAATTATCTTAACATCAGAAACAATGAACAATAGAAATTTCGAAGTTTAGCAAAACAAAACTGATATGATCAAACAAACTCACCTGATTTTGCAAAAGATGAACACCTGCTAAAATAACCAAATCAGGATTGAACTGACTTATCGCTTTGAAAAACATTTCAATCACAACAGCACTGCCACTAAATAATCGTAATACACATAGCTTAAAAAATTGCAGGTGCAACTAAAGCAAGACCAAAAAGAATCTAAACTGGAAGCCTTCAATATTCTAGGAATCCAGCTCAAAAAGAAAAAAGAAAAAATCCAGCTCAAAAAGGAAAAAGTCTTCAATACACAAATCAATCTCGTTAAATTTTTTCGAATGTACCTGTACTCATCGTGAGAAGTAATGAAACGTGATGAAGCAGGTGCGACATACTCGTCAAGAACTTCGCCTCGCTTGTATTCTATAATTATACGTAACTCATCTTTAACGATGCGAGTCGAATTCGTACGGACTATTGATGGATGGAGTAAGACTTGACTTCGAGGTCCAATAGGGCCAACCAAATATACCTAAAACATCGAAAAAAAGTGGTGGGAACAAAAGAAAGCTTTCTTATCTGTTAAACTTGTTAATGCCTATCAAAAAAGTAAGTTGAACGTAGAAGCAGAAAATTTTATGCTCTCAGGATACTTTCAAACAAAAAAAAAAACACTATCTTCTTCATTCCATAAGACCCCTACTATTTTCGGCAAATAATGGTGCAAAGCTTACAGTAGTTTTAGGAAAAGAAGTAGCTATCTTTTGGGCCATCAAAGCGGCATTCCCACCGATGTAATGATGAGGTCGGTGGCGGGGTTCACTAGCAAAGTGCACAAGTGTTCGAAACATTTTCCGATCCGATATATGTCTGGAATAGTATACAAGCTCGAAAATGTAAATTTTAAGCGATCTAATGATTAGACTAAAATAACAGCAACATTATGAACAAGTAATCTTGCCAAATTTGATTGTAAATTACCTTTCCGCAGCAGCGCCCCTCGAAAAAAAATAAGCAAAAGATTCGTACAGGTCGTTAACGTTATCGATCACCTAGAAACAGCTTCATTTTAATCAAAAATTTGCCACTGCTCTATTTTTTTTACACTATTTCATGTTAGCCGTGATGTTTGTCAATTTTCCGAATATATAATGAGCACTAAGTACTCATAAAAAACGTTCTATTCATTAGAAGTGTTTGCAGTGTTTAGTCTCCAAGAACACAGAGAGGCAAACTATAACTTATCAAAAGCACCACTTCAAATTATATCAATATCCGCTAAATAACGATAGACAGGAAGGTTAGTTAAGCATATATGTAAGTACTACGGAAAGTTATGCTAAATGTGACAACTTCGTGATCCCTGCGATAGGTGGAAGTACCGTTTAAGCGTTCCAATAAACTCGTTCCAGTAACAACTATATCAACGTTACAGCTAATCCTGGAAGTTCAAAGTTATCGTAAAAGATACGGCAACAAGAGATTATTTTTAATACTATTCATACGCTGAAAGTAAAAATGAAGTGGTTTGTTCACGAAAATACCTGCAGCCCAGAATAACCACTCGAAAATTTTCAGAATCGTAACTTTAAAGCATTTCAGAAAAGCATAAGGTTCTAGCAAATTTAGGAATGCAAAAACGAACCCAATTACTGCCCGCCGGAAAAGCATCGTTGGTTGAGTTATCATTTTATCCCATGCTAGCATTACAGCCTGCTCCACTGAATAAGACTGTTTTCGATGTTGCTCATTGAAATAACTATACAACCACGGTACCACGGCAAACATCAGCGACAGATGGAGTACTTGATTGTACGACGCACTCCACCACAATACTTTCATCCTTACAAGTGCTTTAAGTACATTATTTGCAAAATTCAAAACAAAAGAAATAGACGTAATGTGAAAGTGAAAGGTATAACCAACATCCGAAGTATTAAAATTGTCTTGATATATACATACCTAATTCCTGCGCAGGAGAATGGCCCATTACAAAGGCCATCCGTAAAGCATGTGGTCCGGAATCAGTAGACTAACAATTATTAGTGAGTCGAAACGGCAGGGGATAAAAACGGAAATCATCATAGCGTTAAATTTTGTTATATACCTGTGAACGAAGTGATTTCCCTTGTTTTATATTTACACTACCTTCCATAAAAACCAATTTCCTCAGTCATTTCTCCTATTAATCGATCTGAACCTTATATCATTACATCTGATCCACAGGGAACACCAAAATTTGAATCTTTAAAACAAAACAGCAAGATGCTCAAAAATCACATGAAAACTTTATTCTTACAACCAAAACGATTGAAAATAATTAGCAGTAAAATTTTATAGTCCATTTTATAACAGGATATTCACCAACAGCAAAAAAGAAAACGAACGAGTATCGCAAAATGTTTACACAAACAGACGAACAAAAACATGAAAATACGGGTGAGGGCTCCACGCTTAAAAGAATAATATATGAGAATTGGCGTACGCCGAACAAATGGAGCGATTAGAAATTTACTATCACATAGATAAGTGAAATGCCTTCCATGAAAACGTTACAAATTCTTAAACTTCATGTACTCTTAAACCCATGTAGAACACCTCTTCTGTTAACATGTGGCACTAAGGAAGTTAGAAATACGACTCGCGAAGAGGGAAAAAACTTAAGGAAAAGTAAACAAACACAAAAATTGGTGAAACAAACTACAGAAACATTCAAAATTTTCACTAACAACCAAAATTAAAAATCCAAATGAAATCAACCTTCAATCTTGAAACTGACTTTGAGCTACTTCTCACAAAAACCAGGATTCATGTGTTGAATTGTTAACACATCGTTTGGCCTTCTCCAAATAAATCCTTCTCGAGATGTTTATTTCTGAAAAAAGCAGAGGATGATATTTTCATGAAATTTTAATTGATCCTAAAGGCCATCCCAGTGTTATTGCCTTTTCTCTTTTTCTATATTCATTTTATGACAATAATTAAGGTGGGAAATTCACAATAATTTTAAGACCTCCGTAATAGGTGATACAATAGATCTACCTGGTATAAAGTGTGGATGCCAGTGTAACTTTTTAGCACATGAAATATATGAAATAGTTTACCTTGTGGTAGTCAACTTTTGAACGACTAATTTTCATTTTCTTTATCTTTGGTTCGGAATTTGGAGGTGCTTCAATATTTGGGCTCCGCCGCATAAACAGTTCTCTGGAATCAATTTTCAACTAAAATATTAATGAAAAAACATGTCAAAATAGAAAATCCGTACACTGGTTTACCTTGCAATATCTGACTCGGCAATGATGCTGATTCCGGATGACGGGCTTTTCTTTGAACCTCTTATAAGAGTAGGTTCGCGATTAACGAGTTCTGTGACTGTTGGTAAAGCTAAATTTGAACGAATAAAGACACAAATGAGTATGCTAAAACGTCATAATTTCCAAAATGTCAGTAAAAAAATAATCCGATATAATGGATAATATAAATTAAATTCCAGAATTTCTCAAAAACTTAAAAACCATGAAGCCGTATGTGCTAGACAATCACGTGGAGGTGCAGTGCTTTAACGACAGAATCGAACCGAAAAGTAAAATAAATACTTGAAAAATGTCTTATCTATCAACTTACAAACAGTAGAATCCATACGCGGTGAATTTATGTAAGGACCACTCAGGGAACCGAAAGTTGCGAACTGTCCCGAACTTTCTGGGACTTCTTCGCTGTCTATGCATAAAATAAAACAAGTAAGAACATAAAGAAAAGGAGAAAATCCAGTATTGATTTCGGTTCCTAGAATACAGCATCTAATTTGCGAATATTTCCGCAAATTATATGCTTTTAACTTTGCTAGATCCATACCCTTTATAAAATATCCCGGTAGTTATTACTGAAAATTCTACCTACAACAAAAATTAAAAACATGAAAAATACCTTTATAGTACAACAATTTTTTCTTGTTAATAATAGCAAACAAGAAATGAGCAAAACATTTAGAACGAAAAATTTTTAATATGAACAAGTCAAACTAAAAATTAATGAAATGAAATAATAATGAAAAATCATACTAAAAGAAAAAATAGTAACTAATAAGGAAAATTCATACTACGATCGTCATGCTCAATTCAAGAAAGGCAAACTACCTCCAAAATATTCAGAGCTGAAATCACTCCTGTGCAAATCTGTCATGTTAGCCAATGCTTCTGCACAGCTTAAAACAGCTGATCTAGAAGGTTCTGCAAAAAAAAATATCAATCAAAAGTAAAATCAAAAAGTGTCTATTTACTGAAAGTATTCCAAAGTAACCCAAGATTTTTTAAAGTTTAATAAGTTTTTCCTTCCTATTAAGCCAAACTTTACACTTTACGCATATTTCTACAAAGGCATCGCTTCCATGTATATACAACTTAAATCGTAACAAAAGTAAGAAAAAGCCACCGTTTGGAGAATCAACTTCCAACGGTGACGCTCGCACGGACTCTATTATTTCAGTAGTATTTTCCTGTAAAACAGCTTCCATTTGTGCTTCTAGCAAGGAAGTGTGCAAATTCACTGATTCTGATCCGCTATCTCCATCTTCCTATAATAATATTAACTACCGAATATTTAGAAGCTGTGTCGCCATATCAAAAAATATGCATTGGAAATAAATTTAATAATGAGGAGCTCTTGACTGCCAACAACTGAATTTACCTGAATCTTCTTTTGCCTCGCTTTTTCACCATGCATCACCTTCTTTTGCTTCTGAAAGTAAAAATGATGTCATAAAATACTAAATGCAGCCTGTGCATAAGTCGTGAACGAATTGAATGCGCAAAAGAAGGTTACGAAAAACACAAACGGTCAGCCTGTCCTTCTTTGGTCTACCCGTCGGAGTTTCGTCGGCTATTCCCTTCAATGTCTGCAAAAATTAGCTTGATAAAAAACATAGTTATGAACCATTATTTTTGAAAAGGACAATTACATTATCAACTAAAAAACTAGGAATAGATTTGATGCTGGTAGATAAACCAGCAGACATTACGTTGCAATTTTTAAAGTTAGAGAAAATAAACCACACCGTTTTGTTCTGATTTTCTAGCAGCTTACTTGCAGCTCATTTTTTTTGATAGAAATTCAATCAGAGAAATATATTAAAGAAATATTAACTACTTTTTCCACTGAATTTCCCATCTAATCAAATTGTTAATAATAGAACTAGCGAGCGGAAGAAGGGCAATATTTTTTGAATTCATCATTTCCAATACGTAAAAGCCATCAGCAGAAAAACGCTCAGCTTAATGGCGAGATACTCCACTGAGATTTATCACGACATATGGTGATCTTAATCTTTGAAAATGGAGTAGAGTGTACCATACTCACATGAAAGTACCAGTAAAATTTGAGAGTGTATTGCAATGTGTTGCATCATACTTAGCAAACGTTATAGCTTTCCTCTATCTTAATTACAAGCCCAAATCATGCGATGAAAACTCGGAATTCTGCTATTAATAGGCAATATTTCGTACAAACATTACCGGAGGTTAACATTTCTCACCAATGAGATTTTGTAAAACGGTTCACTTACTACTTATTACGCTAGAAGCATATATGATCTGATTTTCTAGCAGCTTACTTGCAGCTCATCCTTTTCAACGGAAGCAATCTGCTCGTATTGTTCACTTCCACTTCCAAAGAAAATGGACTCCAAACACACAGAACAACTAAAAAAAGAAAAAATTCTCTTTTACTAACTTATTTATCTCGCTTTTCAAAACATTAAAATTATTAGCTGAACTTATTTCCAAATAAAAGTTAGACTTTATCAAGTTTACTTCAACTTACCTCCTTCAATGAAAAAAAGACTACTTTTCAAATTTCGTACTGAAACTACCTTTCAAATTTCGTACTGAAAGTGCCAGCTGATATTTTTGAAACGAAAGTCATTTTTTTGAAGTAATATGTAGTTGTTGATGATTTGAAACCGGTTGGTTCATAACTATGTGGAGTACCTGGAACTTTGTAAACCAGAATGAGAAGAAAAAAGAGAATAAAAAGGAAAAAAAAACTTTTGACGATATTTGACAATATTCAGTGCGTTAATGTTTTCTACAAAATATAACAAATGGGGCGATAATTTTCGCCTCAATAAATTGATTTTCTATCATCATAGTACAGTCAGAATAGTTTCTTTTAAATAAAACAAATATTTTGGAAATAAACATTAAAACTCGAAAATACATGAAACTTTTAATACGAAGTGAACTCATATTGCATTTCATATTAATATCTTTGAAGATATTAAAATTCTAAAATACACGAACTTGCGTAATAAGTAAGCTTGAAATAAGGAAAAGAGTTCTGCGGAGCTGGCAATAGCGCATTCATAAGAATATCCAAGCGATGCAGTAAAGTGATGACTTCCTTTCGCAATTGGGTGACATCCGCACATGACACTACAATTTCGTGCGATGGACTGCAATCATTGTAATAATTAGCACACAAATTACAGAAAAATTAGCAATATGAATACCAACTACAATGCCGGCTACACCATATATAGAAAATGATGTTTGGAAGGTTACACCACTCTCATAAAATAAAACCTCTTAATTGTTGCAGCTTTCAGAAATGCTTTGAAAGCTACTATCATTAAATATCTAATTGTTTAGAAAACAATATTCAATCATCAGCACGCAAGAAACTGGAGAGACAACAAGAGAATTTCTAAGGGTCACACTCCACTAATCTGTCATGAAACTGATTACCTGGTTACTGAAGAAAATTTTTAACTAAAAAGCGTTATAATAAATTTCTCGAGAAAAACATCATATGTAACAGGATTGTAACTCACCTACGAAGAAGCAATCGACCACCATCTGCGTAAGTGAAGGTAAGCGTGTATGCTTCAATCACTTCATCTATGTTATCCGCTTTGTCAGTTGAAACCAAAATAAAAAAATCACGTAACTGAAACAGATATCTCGTATTCACTTTTCTGAAATCACTGGCAGGCATAAATTAATAATAATGAAACCGAATGAATCCTCTGAGAAGACCTTCTAACAAAGAAGCAAAGAAATTTGGAATATTGTATGTTACATTTTAGTTTTTAAATTGATAGAAATAACTGCTGCTGATTGGATTTATGCATGATTCTTATAGGAAAAGGTATTTTAATGTTTGGTAACTTACATAATGCTTTTCAATAGCTTCGGAGACGGCATAAAGAAGTGCGGACAATTTCTTGCCTACCTCTGTATCCTCCGTAACGATGCAACACTTCAAGCCTTCAATAACATTCCAAAAGTTTAAGTATAAGGTGCTTAAAAGTATTTGAAAGGCACTTGAAATAATAAACCTAGTGTCGTCATTCTAAACATATAGGCTTGATTTTTTAAATAATTAGTTCATGTAGTTTCGAAACAAATGGCTAATTTGATTTCAGCGAAACTATGTGGAATATATGGAGAACTTGCCATCAATTATGATATCTTTGAAGGTCGAGGATGGAATAAGCTGTCGCTTTTTCATGATGTCTGAGACAACAATAAAAAGGAATCTCTTCATGAAAAGCGTTGAAGAACGACTATCTAACGATGACGGGAAAAGCTTCATTTCTCGATCTTTCCCATACTGAAGTAAAAGAAGGGAAATTAAAAGGATTCTAGAAAGATTAAATTAATGAGTGGAGATAAAAGGAAATACCTCACACCAAGGGATGTTGCAACGAAAGAAAAGAAGCTATGCAAAACATCCAGCGATAATCTACCACTTACGTGAAAAATAAAAGGAACAGGGAAGAGGTGAATGAGAATCAGAATATAACGTCAAAGTTCAGGCTATCCCAACAGTATGGCAATATGGACACAGGTATCGGATTGAAGTGGTAGAACTGTCAGAAAACTAATAAATATTAAGTAGGAAGAAACGGCATTACCGATTTCATCTCGCTTCCGTCTTTGCTCATCTTTGAAAATTTGAATGAGCTGATGTATTCAAAGTGCTTCAGAGGCTGCACTACCAGAATATTGCGAGCAGGCCAAAATTTAAACCAAAAATGAATTTTAGAAAAGAAGTTTAAAGAGTCCAAGCCAAGAAAGGCACTGCAAAACGGCAACAAGCATATTACCGACTGCTGTCACATGGACACAACATCGTTGCGCATCATTGAAGTGAGCATTTGGGAGTGACGTAGTGACGTAATGCAGTAGATAACCAAGAAGGCTGCATGGAACTCGTACAGCTTTCTTCGCTATCAATGATATCGTTACAGAAACGTCAAACAAATACCCAATGACGAAATAATTGCCACCGAAACTATGCATACGTGCGAACACCGAAGGTTCATTCCAAAAACTCCTGGGCCGTAAAATTTTCAACTCTTTCGAGATAATTATGGTACTTTGGGAGAGCTGATAGTGAATTTGAATCCGTGATATCGTTGGGAATAGGCTCTTACGTGAGGATGCTGATTCGGATTGCGAAATAGTATGGCAGTTAGAACGTAAAGTTCGTTTTGAGCACGAGAATCTGTTTAAACGCAGAACAAAACCATGACAAGCTAAGTTATTTAAAAATACAGATCAAAAAGGAAGCTGCTAAATTAGAAAGTAGTCGCTGAAGAATGAATTAAAGTCCTTCGACAACGAACATGTATGAATTTTGACTGGACTGATGACTTCACAAAGCTGATCAGTTTAAACTCAGTGCGCCTTTAAGAAATTTGCAACAATCCGCATTTCTGTTGCAAAACAAATATTGTGCGCATTCAACACATAAGTAAGACTCTCCACGCTTCACAAATACTTCTGGTCACTAAAAAAACGTTGCTTCCTTATATTTTGCCGGTTAATTTCACTAAAGGGTAGCATACAATGACGAAATTCGTGCGACGTTTTTCAGCGCGAAATTCCCATCGTCTTGAAGATTTAAGTGTTTTCCTAAATGCAAGGCAGCATCCAATGTTGTCACTTGTTTCTGAACAATTTACCTTTCACAAAATCGCTTCAGCACTTTCACTTCTCATTTTTTTTCAAATGGTTTGCGCTATTTACGCTGTAGATTTGGCGGAAGCTACGATAAACTGAAGTGTTACTTTGCATCGGAATATGCCGCACAGAGATGTTAAATTCTTTATTTTACCGTCTCCAGCAGTTATAAGGTACAGCATGAATGACAAATACCACGTTAAATTTTGAAACGAGTGGTCTTACACGTAATATAACAGATAACAACCGTTGTTTGATTTGTCTGGGAATGCGTTAAGCCATTGAAAAAGAACAATATGTATCCTTCACAGTAATCATTTAGAAATTCGCAATTTCTAAGGATTTTTACACAATCTTCCATCCATGCTTCCTTAAAATGTTTTCGAGATTTTAATTCTCGACAATTCCTTCTTTTAGTGAACTATCCACTTTAAAATTTACAGCAACAAACCAAACTGTAGAATCAAATCTTACTCTCGTGTATTGTTTAATTTCGAATCGACTCCCTTCCATTTTCATCTTTAGCTGATTACTGTAAACGTCTACATATAGACAACAAAAATGTATCAATTGCGTGACAAATTTTTAATGATCGGTCATTATCATCTTATATATTCGTCAAAACTTCCAACAGAAACATCTAGAACTGAAAGCTAACGATGTAAACAAAAGACGAGTTCTAGTCTTTGGTCATTCAATTTGGAAATCTAAAATCACTCTGGTTACTAAAACAAATAGATTAGATCTATAAAAAATAAATTTCCAATTACCAATGACCTTTAAACTGTAATAAATTTTCACTCAATATTACCCGTAGTCCTAAAAATAACCAAGCACATAATGTTTTCACACATAAATTGGTCCCATTTAACGAAACATACCAAACTCGCGTAGAAAATAAAGCAAGTAAAAGGAGAAACGTAAATAGAAGTACGGAGAAGTACGATTAAGAATTATATAGTGTTAACAGAAACAGAGAATGTAAAACAAACGCCCTGAGCACTACTGACAGCATAAAATCCAATAACATTTAAATTACCATTAACTTCAAAAAAAGGTACATAATTTCTCTTTTTTTTGAATGAATCCGTAAATGTTTCATAAAAAGGAAATAAGTCAGTTTCAACTAATAGTTGAAAGAATGCTTTCGTCAGAAAACAGAATGAAAATTTCTTTGCAACTGAAAAGGAAAATTAAGCTGTGCAAATGGAAAGCTTCAAAATACATCATATAAAACATTCAGGTAATTAAGAAATCCGAAAAACTGCTAAGATTTTCCACAAGTGGCTAAAATATTCAACTTAGGTAACACAAGATCAAAAATACCGGTACCACCACGTAACAGTCCACCAATCACCAATCTGGATGATGGAGAAATTAAATGATCATTGTCACCTGAAACGGTTAATCTTTGCAAATTGAAGTTGATTTTCAAAAAACAAAAGTGTATTATTTCTCACTGTTTTTCTTTGAAAAATTAAACACTAAAACTTGCAGAATTTATTAGAAGAAAAAATAAGATATCCGACCATTTATAAGGGCATCACGCATGAATGCAATTGTTGTTTCGAAAGTCATCCGCTGAAATGGTGAGGCACTTGAACTCATTGCGTTACGGCTAAACGGCTGAATTCTTCCCGTAAAAGTCATATAATCAGCAGCAAGTGTTAAGTGCCGCCAATTTATATCGATTCCGTATGGTGTAAAAACACGTATTATTTCCTGAAATTGTTATATTCAAACTTGCTTTCTATAATGCTAAAATCTTCAACAAAACAGTAAGTAACAAAGAGCAAACCGCCTAAAATTCCGTTTACGCTTTTATTATTCTGAAGAAAGTTCGTAAACCGTAAACATTGGAGTGTGTTACATGTATATAACTTTTTCACAGTAAATAATCAATAAATCATCTCAATGTGCACAAAAAAACACCGTTTCCAGTCCTCATCATACATCATCTTACTATGCCTTTCCTCCTTTACGTCTAATTATTCTTTTTGTTTCATAAACATTAAACTTCAGTACTGATCTTTCACAGATCCACCATCGCTATAATGCTGATAAAATTCGGTGATTTTGAAGAATAAATTTAACAAAAAAAATATCTGCTGTGTTCAAATCCCGTTAGTTCCTTTCCTAGTATTCCCACACGGATTAACGAACCACTGATGAATACTGTCAGGAACAATTACTAATTAACAAGTCTTATTTCCTTTACTCACTTTTACTAAAGCTCGACCGCATGCTTCGATACCGTAATTATTACATATCATGTTCAGATTGTTGGAATACAATGTATTCACATCAAGTACATCCGAATGTTTCATCAGTGCCTAAAAAATCACTCTTCAAAGAAACATCTTGTGGAAATATGAGAAATAATAGACAATAGACATAATTAGACAAATAAATGAATATATCGGTTTAATGGAGCTATATCCAAATGCATGATTTGTTCAAGCAAGCTAATTTAACTTAATGTCCTCGACGTTTTGAACTTTAAACCAAGAGCGATTCGAATAATCGAATGATTATTCCCTTTCTAACGAAAAGCAAAGCATTGATTAGAAACAATTTGGTCTACAATAATGGTTTAATCTAAAACTGATAAGAAATTTTCAAATAATTCCTTAATTTTGCCCTGAATGAAAGAATTATTTGCAGAGAAATTGAAAATGCAAATAATAAGTGGAAGAAACGTCCAAAACAATACAAAAATTTTAAGAAATCATTGCGTTACCTAATTTATACAAGCAAGCGTAATACAAAATTGTCACCTGCACATTGATACCCTGTGTAGCCAAAATCTGGCACTGATCATCGCCATGATTTTCAGAGCGAACAACGCATTTTTCAATACCGGGTGTTTCCCAGACCACGAAATTCTCCATTTCTCTTTCAATCAGTGCTCCAACATCTAATTTTGTTTTTGTGCTGAGTGGCAACTAAAATTATTAAATCAATTCCATAAAAACCATTCAGGAACAAAAGTAACACTCAAAAATTTAATTAAAACGAATATGGGGCTCAAGATTTCAGATTTTGAAAAGTGACAAGAAGCAGTTTGAGAAAAAAAAAGTGTTTGAGAAAAACCGTTGATATCACTCTAACACAGTTTAGAAAAATGATATAAAAAGTAGTCCTAATCGCTGCTGTAAAACATTGGCACAAAGAATACCTGAAATGTCACAGTACACCACCGATTGCTTTTTACATCAAATTTGTAATCCTTTACCAGAGGTGATGATGCAATTACACTCTGCAAGCAAAACTGTTATAGATCTTAAAGGATCAGAAATTCCTTTTTAAGTGAGAAATGAAAATCTTAATGGCTACAAGGCACAAATCATATGAGGGACTTTACTGCTTTCCTTAGAAAAGTTATCCAATACACATTAAAATATTTCATCACAAGAATAATGCCGAAATATCTCTCAGTGTAGAAACTGTAGTATAAGAAATAAAATGAAAGAGTATAATGTGAAACCTAACAGCAATATAACATAAAAACTAGTATCCGTATTACTAGCTATTAAAAAAAATCAAGCGTTGCAAAAGCCAAGACCGTGAAAAAAGAGATAAAACCAAAGCATGAAAGTCAATACCTGTATGCGGGAAGCTTCTGCTTCTTGAGACTTTAATCGAGCAGCAGACGAATCATTCGCATCTCCATCTCCTGCCATTGCTGTTTCCTCATCTTCATCCTCACTTTCACTTGAAATTTCCATGAAGATGTCCTGAATATTGCAGTTGGAAATATCTTGTTGACAATGGTCTTAGGCTATCGATAATTGAAATAACAAGTTTCAAATTAAGATGAAATGAGAAATCAGAAAAGACACTAAACCTCGACTTTCTGCTGCGGTAGAACGGCTTGTTGCTCATCTTCTTCACCTTCATATTCAGCAGCATCATCTAAGTGACGCTTCAAAATACGACTTGCGTCAGCGTCCATATCAATCCCCCCACAAACTTCCTCGTCACTACTCATTCCATCATCCTATAAAAAAAAGCCAATGTATGCATCACATTTTTACCATTTCATTTCACTACAGGATAATCATCTTCCTTTTCCATCTTTAATGTGACTGTCTACAATTCTACAGCAAAATCAAATTTTTTTGATTTTATTTAATTTAGACCGTAATATACTGAAATGGTTAAATAATAGCCATTTGCAAAACATGAACAATATAAAATGATTTAATTTAATTTAGAGCACTCATTACCTGTTTCTTGGTTTTCGGCACCTCTTCTTCGTTGCCAGCATCGGCAGTTAAATTGTTTAATTTCAATTTCCTGATAAAAACATTCATTAAATTAAGAAAAAGCAACATCGGATACATATAAAGAACTTTTCTTTCTGGGATTAAAGCCAATGAAAAAAATGCGTTACCGTTTATGGGAATGAAGTAAATCGCTAAAATAAGCAGAACTGACCTATGTTGCAGTGCCTGATAATCAGTCATCTCCCTGCATCGATCCGAGATCCGCTTTCCAACTGCTTTGAAAAATCGACGTTCCACTTCAGTTAATATACGACGACGCGATATGTGTCGGATACATTCAATTCTTTCTTTCGTTCGTAGCAGCTCAATATGAAGGTCGTAGCAACGCCAGCTTTCTCTGTAAATAGCTTCATTCATTAACACACCGCTGATTCCACAACACTCGTGTAACTCAATTTGCAACATAATGGAATTCAAAAATAATTCATGGCAATTACAATTTTTGAAAGCCTAGAAAACACCGTTAAAACATTAGGTGATCATAAACTTTTGAGGAGTGCAAGCTTGCTTAATAACTTTCATATTCAAATAGATCTCACAATCATTTGACTGAATGTTAGCGTGTTTTCAAAAGACGCAAGAAATACACTACACTGTTAAAAAATTCCAACCCTAAAAATATAAACCAAGAAAGATTAATGCTGAATAATATACGAAATCAAAGACATACATTTCGTGGAGGCTAACGCGTTCATCAATTGTAAGCTTCTTTATTAACTCTTTTAGGTAAATTCGATCCAACTCCCTCTTGATAGCTTCAATACGATCCGCTGATGTACCCGACTTTATACGAATCTGAAATGAAAAAGTTCCTACACAGAATACAACTAAAACGCATGTTATAAAAACTAGTTAATTTGTCATGAATTGAAGAGTTTCGTCTAAAACTTTTAATGTTAACGCTTAGCTTGATTCTAATAGTGAGCAAAAGTACTATATGAAACCAATAAATTATTCACTAATGCGAGTTAAAAAAATATCGTTCAACAAAATATAAATCCGACTTATTCAATCTACGGTTACATTAAGCAATACAGTTATGGAATTAAATGAACACACAACAACTAAATGAATATAAATAATTTTACAATCTCAACGGCTCACAGTTCAAAGCTGTGCATAAAATTGCGACTCACTTCTGCACTGGGTGTTTTGATGTTACTACTAGCAGTCATCAAAATTTCGCGCAATCGAGGAATACCTAAAGTTACATTCATTTCGCCTCTTCCGGCAAAGTGGAAAGTGTTTAGAGTCATTTGAGTTGAAGGCTCGCCAATAGACTGAGCTGCTAACAAACCAACATTTTCACCAGGATCCACCCGACAGCGCATCCCTTTAAATAAATTATAATTTAGAGAACGAACAAAATTGAATAAACGATGTAACTAAAACATGAAATAATTTATATAACTCAATAAATCATTTGGGAAAAGGCAAAAGTCACTGACAATATTTCAAACGTATGAAGTAACAGTTTTCAGCAGATCACTCTAACACATTTACAAAAAAAAAAACCTTTCCAATATAAGGACTTCCGAAACGTATCGAGAGGGACATCAGCATTATGGTTTGACTTAATGCGAATATACTCATCTATATCATCAAGAAGTTTCTGTGGCAAAGCGCCCAAAGAACGATTTGGATTCATCTTCTGAAAATCATTCCGCATAGAGAATGAAAGTTTCCTATTGCTTCTTGTTTAATTTTTTTGGCAAAAGAGAATAAGAAAAACTAGCAAAAATTAACAGCAGGAAAAAAAAATAATGATCAACATAAGAAATAAACTAGTGGTTCAACTGCGTTCAAATGATTTACAAATGCTTTATCCATTTATATTAAACTAACAAATGACTTTGGGTTGATAGCAGTAAAGTAAAAAAACACGAACCGATTTTATTAAAAAGTCTTCCCAAACAGTAAATGATACTCTTCAAAAGAAAGTAAATCTTTACCTCATCGACTGTAATTGGGCAAGCTTTTCCGGCTTTGTTATGATACTCGTAACGCTCTTCATCAGTTAATTCAAACCACATCTTTTGAATTTTGTCCTTCGGTGTTCCTCGATACTCCTTGGAAAACTCAACATAGCCACTTGTATATATTTTTTTATTGTGTGCACCGTATTTTCGACGCCATTTCTTGATCTTTAAAAAACAAATCGAGTAAACTTTCAAGCTGATTCCTAAATATAAACATAGATTAAAATATTACTAATTAAAACTTCCTCCGTCTTCCTATAGCAAATCTCTTATTCACACACTAACAATATTACGCTAAACTTCTTAGTTTCTATTAAGGCTATTAGCAAAAAGCAAACTTTCTAATAATCATACAGCGGAACGAACATCATACAGCGCAAGAACATGAAGTGTGATCTAACATCTCAACCTGCACTACTCTACTATAACGATAGTCCACCTTTTCAAAGGACTTTTTCTTCAGAGACCTAAGTTCAAATTCCTGCAGGAATTTTGCGCTTTGCCGTATAACGAGAAATATACTTTTTTATATGCTTTTTCACATTTCTTCAAATCCCAGTCGTCGTTGTTATAATCTATCGGAACTACACGGGAACGTAACACTTGCATGTTGTCAGCCAGAAAATCAAATTGCTTAGAATTCATGAATGTACTTTTACAAACATCCATCCCATCTTCCCCATACCGGAACTGCAACAGATTACTTATGACTCGATTCAAACTGATATTTAAACATCCACTCTTAATATACGACCAAAGCAAAGCACCTGGATAACGCTACCATCGTGGTCACGGACAGTAGAATCGTAGTGTGCCACCAGGCCTTCTAAATGCTTCACGATACAACGCTGCAGGTAACCAGATCGAGATGTTTTCACAGCCGTATCAATCAAACCCTGCACTTTTAAATCTCATAAGTATTTAAATTTTGAGAAACTAAACAGTTCAAGTCAATGTGAATTTTACGCCTTTATTAAGAAGCTAAACAAAACAAATATTTTTGACAAAGAGAAACTAAAACTTCACATTTCTCGAAACCCAATCAGCTTCAAAATCTACTCTTTACCATCTGAATAAATTTATAACGACTACACATCTCTAATCTACATGTGACGGGAGACAAACAAATCAATAAGAGCCCTCCAACAATCGTGACGATAAAAGTTGAAAAAAACCTCTCGTCCAGCCATGGTATGGAAAAATAGTTCTTGCGGATTAATACCAGTTAAAAACCTTTGATCAACAAATCCACCAGCTCGTGGCGAAGTATCAAACGAACGAAAAGATGGCAGTGTACGCCCTGAGCTTGTCATTGGTGGTCGATGTCCCTCCAGCTCAATCTGACCGAGTTCGCAGCTTATCTATTAATTAGCATAAGTTCGTTCTCCATAAGCAGTAATAGATTCTAGCCAGGTTAAACAATCATCATAAAGGGCAAATCTAACAGAAACGATTACTCACAGAAAATTGTGAGATCAAAGTTGAAAAAAATGGTGGTAAAACGACATGAACAAGTCAACAATTTAGTAAAAAAGTGATTTTCAAAATAATTTCAACCAACCTCTATATGCATTACTAGTTCAAAAGAAAAAACAAATAATCTGTAAGATTAACATGATACAGTAGTGAAGAATAGGATGAAATACCTGAACTGAATTGACCATTGTACCTTTAGCACCACAAAGTATCATCAATTGCAGTGCATTTTGTGGGAATAGTTTTAAAAGTCCTCCTGGCACACAGGCACTGTAATATCAAAATTTGAAAATCACAAATTATGAAAAAAAATTATGAAGAAACATAGAAAATACAATTCATACAAAATATGGTTTTAGGAAAATGAAAACAGAAAAATGGCAAAAACATGCCTATTTATTTTTTCACTGAATCGGTTCAATGTTTCTTTCATCCTGTAATCCAACTGTTGTACATGATTTTGCTCACCTTTTGGATTACAATACGCACTTGCCATCACATGCTTTATTTCCGATTCATCTGCATTCTCATCCAAATTGAAGCATTCTCTGACCACACAGTCACCTGGTTTTTTAACACATTTCCACAGAAAAAATTTATTCCTCACTGCTCACAAGAATTATAAATGGTAGAAGAACTTTAATTCTACAAATACATACCACATTTCCGAAGTGCCTTGATTTCCTTCTTTCTCTGCTTATCTGCTTCCTTCCGGACAAGAATATCTGCCACGCCAAGAGTAAATCCATAATACTTTAATTAAATGAGAGTATATGTGAATTAAAATATTAAATGTAATTAAAATATTGTACTTAAAATATTACACTTATTTCTATTATAGAATAAGACAAATATAAAATTTCTATCGTAAAGTAAGGCAAAGAATAAGCAACATTTTTGAAAAAAAAATAAATGTGCAAAAGGAAAACCTGCAGATGAGTTGTAAAAAGACGCGAAAAACAGCTTAATATTTTCGTAGCATATCGATGACCATAAAGATCCCAGCAACAGTGTATCAACCCGTACTGTGTAGTTCCATAGTGCTGCTTATCTAACACGCCCACTAACAATTCGGCTTGCCTATAAAATAAATAAAATTTCCTTTATACATAGAATAGAGTAACATGCCAACATAAACGAAACCAGTTGTACGTTGCGAAATCGATAACGAAAGAAAATCTTGGTATTAAACCACAAAGTAAATTCAAGCATTTTCTCTGCAACAACTAGCTTTATAAATAGTGCGGAAACAAGTCTTACTTCCATACAAATCTCCAACAGATTCCGATTTCAACATGAGTTTCATAGAAACCAAACTTAAGCCAATTAATCGGAAGGAGTTTTTCTGAGGATAAAATAGGGTAAAAAGAGCACCTGAAAATAACTTCCGATTCACTCATATCAAGCTTTGGTTCAAGATGATCATCAACCTTCCAACATGAAAGTGGTGTTTTCGCCTTGCTCTTTATATTCAGAAGTGGTTTATGAACCGGAATGCAATTTCTTAGTACGGTGCTGATTATCTGAAATTATGTAAAAAATTTTTATACTCTATTCTTTTCTCTAAATTTCAATTGAGAACAACAAGTCATAAGCCAAATAAGTTGTAATTTAATGACATTATTCTCTGAATTATATCCTACGTATAATCTTTCAATCATCAATTGTAATCATTGATGAAATTAAAGTAAAGTCTCACCTGTTTTCCGCTCCACAAAACCTGAGGTTTTAACATAGCTGGTGGTGGAATGATTAGCCGTTGCGTAGTTTCAGCAAACGCCGAGAGCACCAAGTGCATAAAATCTTCTTTATTAAAAAATCGTCCGCGAACCGTTAGCAAAACTCCCGATACTACGTGATCTTGGATCAAACCCAATAAAGGTGTTCCATCTTTTGGTACCAAGAAATTTGACCCCACGTTAGCTAAAAGTTTGCTTTTTGCTTACTCACGGTTGAGCAATTCAACCCTTCAAATATTGGTTTCTTTCACATAAATTACAAACATGGTATACCAATCCACTGATAATCCAAGCAGATTTTAAGATCAAAATTAAGATGCGTCAAAGCAGTTTCTCAAAAAAAATCTTCAAATGAAGCTCACTTCTCTTACCGTGGCATACAAAAGATTCATTCATCAAAAAGTGATAAAAATTGTAAAAGGTTATTTCATAGCGAGATTTCGAAATTAAAAAAAAAAGAGGGAACTTACCAATCTCTGCAAGTTCAGCCTGCGCAATTCGATTTTGTACAAAATGTCCATTCATTTCATCACCATCAAAGTCAGCATTGTATGCTTTACAAGTTGCATAATTCATGCGCAGAGCTCGCTGATTTTTAAGTACCCGAACTCTATGACCCATCATAGAAGGTTTGTGTAGAGATGGTTGCCGATTCATCAGCATCAAATCACCTTTATCTAGATGTCGAAGAACCTGAAATTTCATCAATCCCAAGTTACCATATTTCAATACTTAATAAATTTAGATATAAGATCGGTTATAAATCCAGGCCATAACAAAAGAATCGCAAACTACAAGTATACTTTATTATGGTGTGGTGTTTTTTTAAACATAATACACAGCTTCACAAAAACGACCTGTAGAGGGTAACCAAGTTGAGAGCTGCTACCAGGCTGAAGGCGTTTTGCAGCTGCATCACGTTCATTTGCTTTATTTGTCGACAAAACTTGTGTATATCGCCCTGGTTTTTGAATAAAATTTGCACTGAAAAAATACCAAATGTGAAAAATTACAGAACCTAGTTTAAAAGTTCCGACGTGAATAATTCCTCACCATTTTGCATTTTCAAACAAAAGTAATAAGTTATACCCGGGATGAAAACCGGGGCCATTCTTGATCATTTTTCGTAATTTAGCCAAATTCATGGCATTTGCAGTTTCAGTAACTGTAAGCTTCTTCGCAAAAAGCTCGGGTATACCAATTTCATCAATATCTAGGTAAGGGTCTGGAGTGATCACAGAACGACAAGCAAAATTAACACGCTTGCCCATCATATTCATTCGAAATAAACCCTAAAAATAATGTGTTAAAATGCAATGAAATGTGAGCCTGAAACAATCCACAATGTCTAAATGTCAGCGCTCTTTTAACCTAATAAATTTTTAATGAATTATCACTGCATTACTATGAAGAACGTGCAGTGTAAAATTTTTCTTCAAATTATAATTGGTATCGCTTGTAAAAAGTGGGTGAAGAACTCAGCAGACAAAGTGGTAGAACGAAAATCTAGCCTGCTTCTTCTCCAAAATTTGCTTGATGCCGGGAACTTGGCTTCTTAAATCCGTCCACTTGTCGAGGTCTTGATCGAAAATGGCCCCCATGCGTTGCTGTAGTATCAAATATGCATTATGCATTTTGGCTTGCATTGTATGCCCCACGACGTTTTCCGACACCAAATTCTAAAATTTCATTATTTTTCTAAATAAATAGCGAGGAGAAAACAAATAACACATGAGTGAAAAATAACACACCTGCATTTAGAATTGTGGAAAAATGTTCGAAAAAGTTCTTACCAAAACAGCTTTTTCACTACTTCCAGATAATGCTAAACGAATAGCTCGAATTGTTTCTGAAGCTTCCAATAATTTTCGAAGGTTAATACTCTGCGGATTTTCAAATTTATCGCCTTTGAAAATTCGAACCGGACGATACTTTATAGGTGGCACTAGTACTGCTTCACAAAATAAAACATCCAGAGGGCAATGCGCGTTATCCTGAAAAAAATTTTTACTTTAAAACTTCCGCGACAGGTGAACTTCAGCCATTTCATGAAGTTCTCAGTGAATAATTGTGTGCGCACAATGAAGGAATTACATTCTTAAAAATAATGTAAGAATAGCGAAAGCTGTCAATATTTCAAAGAATACTTCAGAGAGACCTTTACAACAAAAACTCCGGATGACTACACATCAAAAAAACCACTCATAAATAAGAAAAAGGACTGAAAAATCACTTTAAACTCGAACACAGGGAAAATTTTCCTCAGTAGAGGTCCGTCGTTTTGCCAAAGTATGCGAAAATGCTCACGCACTTCAGCACCTCGCCAAGCTAACTTATCACAATTTCCCTTTAGCACCCACTCCATTTGATCTTTCAAAATTTGTTCAGATGAATTCGCTAATGATCCATAAGCAGTCGCCTTGTCATCAAACTTTTTATCATCTTTCTGTGTTTTCACATCCTCATCTGAAAATTTGTAACCCTGACTGGTGTGTGCATAAAAATATTACTCTTTACTATGCTTTAATAATAGCAAATATTTAACAACGTAGTACATTTTGATCCTCAAAAGATAACTAATCACTGGAAATGAGCATTAATAATGACGATAACCTTCGATTTAAAATTTACCAGCATCAACTTCCTGACCCTCAATATTTTCAAGAGCTGCAAAATGTGCTGTTTGCTTAAGCTTTTTAATGCTATTCGTTCCACCAAAATCAATTAGAATGCAACGGCCGCCATCATTACGAATGATTCCATTACTTCGATTACATAACCTACAGCGTCGTCGGCGTTTGAACTGTATTAAAAAGATAATAAATTTTGCTTCTGGTTAATGGCTAGTCAAAAGTCTGCAATCTGATTTGCAAGCCTACTTAACACTATAACGGAGTTATGTCATCGTTCTGACCACACATTTTTTTGAAACCGTAGCAATATTTGCTCAACATGAAATACTCTTATTGGTGCAGATAACAAACTTCAAAACATATAAAATCACTCATTACAAAAGAAAAAAAATTTCAAAACATTTAAAATCATCGAAAGAGTAACTCACAAGGTGTTCTCTACAAAAATCCCGAATTAGCGATCTTTTCAGTTCTAGCGCATTTTTTACAGGGAAAGACTGGTTCTTGTCGACGCCTGAGCTTGTTTGTTCGTTAAACTTGTCAAGAAAGTCGTCTAGTTCCTTGCATGCATTGATTTCATCTGAGAGAGGTGGTGCACTTTCTAAATTAAACATCAAATTATACAAAAAAAAAACCATAAAACGATCAAAAATACTGTTTTCAATACAAAAAAGATCACACCCACCTGATTTGATCTGATGTGACTCAATATTTAAATTTTAAAAAATCACAAATAGCCTACTTCTAAATTTCGATTTCATGGACTTCAAATGGACTTCAAAAATAATGAGTATGAGTCTGCTTCTTCTCACATAACTAAAGAAACTAGGCATTTTTCCACATTAAGAAGAATAAAATTTATTGTACTTTTTTAAAATAAACGATTCGTGTGAGCGTTTACTAATAATTTTTAGCTTATAGCTCAGCTTCAGAAAGCCCGTTCAACACCATGATAAAAAAAATTTGTAATGAACCATGCAAAGCTCCAGGTCCATTTTCGGCAGAAAAACGATCTTTGATAAAACCGCCAAGTTCCTGTGCAATTGAAAAGAGACCAAGATCTATTGCTCGAAGCTGAGCCATAAGCAGTTTCGCTGGCAAGCCAGAAGAATTGCACGTTAATTTGTGGCACTGTACACAAGTTCCTTTCATTAGCTAAAACAATTCCCAGGTTGTGAACGAGGTATTTAATTCGAAAAAATATATTGTATCCAAGTTAATTAGATGTTAAGACTTTATTACTACAAGCAATCCACATCTCCACACTCCAAATGACTATAGATATCTCTCCTTATATGTATTATTACAATATGATCAAGAATTTCCTAGAAGCAACTTCCACTAGAGATACTCGACTTATTCAACCGCCTGTTGATTGCGTGTCACTAGATCAGGATAAATTAAATAATCTGCTAATAATAAAACTTGCTTACGGAAAAAGTGAAGCCAAATAAAAGTGGATTGAATACTGGAACTTCGAGCTGGATATGACCCATATGTCCTGGACAATAAGTTCCTTGTTGATGGCAGGTCTCACAAGTATCATATGTCTCTAACGGGCCCAGTCGTGAATCATATAAACCACCACTGATTGGATGTCCAATCTGAGATGTGAAGGTTAAATTGAATCAACATTATAAAATTAATAATCTCACTTAAAGTTTAACAGTAGGATCATTTATCAGGAATGCAGCCAATGAGACATTCTCATCCGTAGAGTTGTCTTGCACGAAATCGCTGAGCACATAAGTAAATTAATCACTGCTGCTACTGTAAGATTAAACACATTTTAAATAAATACATTCTCGCACAACCATCAAAACATAATAGTTAATAACAGCTCAACTTACTTATTAAATTCGATAAATTCAAAGAGGACACTCGTACGTTATTATTATTTAATGAATTTTAGTTTATTCCACGTTGTCCGCCAAATAAATACAATGTTTCTTTTAGAACATCTTCATATGTCTTGTATATATCGCACTTTGTGAATGTGTTTCCAATGCATGAACCATTAAACCGTGATTGGTTGTGTTGTTCGCCTTGCTGTGCAAATCATGCAGCCTACTTCGATTATGTAGTTCATGCAGGTTTTGTGACCGGATATGACTTTGAACTCACAACTCAGCTCTAACTACTGCGCTACTGCGTGTTTGTGTAACGTATACAGCAAAATTTTTGGTAAAATTAAACAAACTTCGTCAAATGTTTTTGTTTCGGTTATTCTTAGAACGCTGATCCGCTCGATTTCGTGTGGTAGATAGCATCTTAACTGCAATCGATCGAGTATCTTATAGGGCTCATGACCCGGACCACATATATGTGCCATAGATTCTTAAAATGGATAGGACATTTGCGAGAAACAAAGTACAACGCAACGAGTAAAACAATTCTCAAACATCCACCTACACATATGCGTACTTATAAATCAACTAAAACGTTAATCAAATAAAGGAAGTGAAATTACTTCAAATTTCTGCAGCAATCATGTACTGAATTAGTAAAAATAATCAATCATCGCGCCCTGGTTGTCTCACTTATATGCTGGCAATAAATTAGAATATAGAAAAACAAAACATTCAGATTTCCGTTACATTAAGTAGAACAGCTGTAGTGATCACTGAAAAAGCTATCCACACAAGTCACTAAGCAGAGCGTTCATATGTCGGTGTCCCTCCTTCTTGCATAAGAAGTGACCTCTTTTAGTTTTTATATCCCTTGTGTCCTCCCTCAAACTAACTATAATATCCCTTCCAGAACATCAAAGAGAAAGAACCTCCCTACTAGAACCATTAAACACATCTAACTTTACACACACTTAAAATCCTCATCCTGAGAATGGTCTATTGCGCTGAACGACCAGGATGATTGGCATGTCGTTCTGCACGATTTCAACGAACTTTGAGCAGGCGGTTTGACGTTGGTTTGCCAAAATGTTTAGATTTTTTTTCACTTAACGAGGAAATAAATGTTAAGTTGTAGGCCTGCTACTGGAAGTGAACACGTCAGTTTTAGTTCACTGGATAGTAAAGTGTTGTCATTAACAGGATATCTGCAAAGGTTGTCTGTGAAAAGGAAACGAGAGGGGACAGCGCTGTTGATTTTACGTTAGCAGAAGTCGAAAAAAGTGTGTTTATTGCTTTGTTTACGACACATTGGTAGTAGAAATGCATCTGTTTAGCGATCAGTTTCTGCAAGCTTTATAGCTGACCAGAGTGGTGGCATTGATGACAGTACAATGTTGTAAAACAACGGTGTGCCGTTTTGTCGGAAAGGTACTACTGTTAATATGAATTTAGCATTTTTGAATGTTGTTTTACAGTGATGATAGCGCGAAATGAAAATAAGTGATAAAAAATAATTCGGAAAGGTACTGTTGATATAAATTTAGCACTTTTGAATGTTGCTTTTTTATGATAAAGTTCCAGAGCTTTTCTAGGTGTGGAAATGTCTCACTGATTTCGATCCTTAACTAAGAAAGCTGGATAAGGCGACGTTGCTATGTGAATTAGTGAGAATTGCCGGAGGCATCGTCTGTGCGAATGGAATTATAATAGCTTTTTGGAAATTTAGGAATGATATCCATCATTTCCAACACCATATGTCGGAAATTAGCGGGTGGCAACAGTGCATATGGACTAGCCGATGCCGCAACAATGAATTCACGTGAATATATGATGCGAACGTCCAAATGCCCATCCTGACGACGTCGGGTGACAATTTGGCTACCACCTGTGGGATCGACGTTCACAACGCTAACCTGGAAATAAGGTGAAACTAAAGATGGATCAAGCTGAGTTTTATATTAGTAGGTCACCGAAAATCCTTCAGCAGATGGGGCGAGCACCAGGTAATGTCGGTCCAATAACGCTAAACCCCTGCAGCGGATTTATTTGCAGTCTGTTTCACGCAGATTGTTATAGGAACGAACGAACGAACAATATTTCCGGCGGATTGCGAATTGTTGTTAACAGATACGAGTGATTGGATAGCTCGTGGAGGTGGGAGCCAGATTGGGCTCAGTTCACGAATACGAAGCGATTGTCGATGATGAAAATGATTTTCATCGATGTGGACAGATTCGAACGTATACTGCAACAAATTGACGTTATCGATGACGTGATCATTATTTGCTTTTCCATTACAGCAAGAGGAAACACGTTGTCAATGTCGACTTTTAGAGCAAGTCTTGAAATTTATGCAAACCATGAGATAGTGCTAACATTATTGGCTGCAATGGGAGATTGGTGTACTAGTGCTGGAAGCATGTATCCTTGGCTTGTTTGCCAGTTTGCGGCAGTCATTTGCGGTGCTGTATCCATTCTGTCTGAAATAACTGAAAAAACGAATAAATCGTGATCCACAATTTGAAATATTTAGACTTTGACATTCTTAATTTCTTTCACAGGATTGCGTAGATCCAAATAATGAAAGGAAAGCCAACAGTACGAGGTATCAGTCAAGTGACACTTATGTAAAATGATTTTAGTCACAGGTGATATTCAATTAAGCAGATGCTGTATCAATCGGTTAATCAACTCCACGTGTTTCAAACAGAAATAAATGGAGTTTAGGACACCGGAAATTTTGGAATAGCTTCATTAGCAGTCAAAATTACTTTGCTGAAATATTGGTAGTGGTAGGTTCATCCTAAATGTAAGCTTTGATAAAATAATTAAACGATTATTAAGTTCTGAAACCCCTCGGTTAATTTATTTACTAAACATTTGATATGAGATCTACCATCAAAACTTCATTTATTCTTACTTACTGTAAGATTTTAGCTAAAAAATCTTATGAAAATTCATCATGTGCTTCATTTATAAAAACATAATCAAGTGACATATTTAATTTATAAAAAAACACGGATGAAAAAACAGTAAAGAAATGCAACAGTTTTGTTTTAACTTATTAAGTTGGATCTAAACTATCTAGTTAATTTTTCATAGGAGTGGTGAAGTTAAATGTGAAACTTTGGTTGAAGTAATTTTTGAATTTCCAAATAATGATTCAATGCAATAAAAATTGAAATTATAAAACATACAGGGAGCATTGAGAGATTCAAAAGGCGCACTGGGTTGATAGAATCCGACCCAGCGCGGATAGTCCATTCCTACCAATTAGAAGTACTGATCTAGAGAAGAGTGAAGTCAACCGACCGGGATGCTTGATGAGAAGAATGAACGCAGAAAGGGGGAAGTTGATGTTGTTTTTCAGGGCGAGCATCTTATGCAAATTTGTGTGGAGAAGGTGCAAGGGCAGGAAGAGTGGTGATTTATGCAAATCTTCAGAAATCTAGTAAAGCTTTGAGTGTGATTTTATAATTTCAGGCTGCTTATTAAGTGCACAGCCTCAGACATCTGACGCAGAAATGATTGAGCCAATGGAAAGTAAAAATTGAATTTAATTGAATAAAACTGTTGCTTCTACCCAAAACAATTTGAAAATGTTCTCTTACGATTTTATAATTATATATTTGCTGAACGACCACACCAAATTAACGATTTGAAAAGCTCAATTTCGCAAAAAACGAAAGATTATCCAACTTGGTGTCTAAGAAGATGTGGAGTGCCAAGTTCGGCAACTCTTTCCATCGTATGGAACTATCAATGGACAATTATATGCAATATTGTCTAATAGACGTACTTTGATCGGAAATTGAAATTTGGCATAGATTTAGATAGGCAATCAAACACCAGTTATGCACTGTAGAGGCGCCTACAACCTTTGCTTAACACACAACAGCGATTCGAATTAACGAGCAATATGGGTGAATTTGAATTTTACGCTATAATTTTATTTTTCAATAATTGCAGTGGTAAAGGAATTCGGCCGAAATCACTGAAATGTAGCACGTAGTGAGACATTTTGCAATTTATTGTGATGCATTGGGAGGAAGTCTTTGTACATTTGAGTGACGCAAAATGCCATGGCATGAATTTATCCATGCATAAGTGTGACAGACTTTTTTATTCCTAAGTGTTAAGGTATTTCAGTTCAGAATTTGTGAAATCAACGTTGCAACGTCAGGTGCATGGATGGAATGACTAGCAGTTGTCGTGGAGCATATCCTTGGCTCACCCAAAATCACCCTCTAAAGTTACTAGCAGACTTTTTCCTATCAATTCAACGATTCCTACTGAGTGGCTATTTCATCTCTCTTTCAGGTTTTGTTTCTTTCTTTGTTGCAATTTTTTCGATTCCTGAAATTTTTAAATTTTCTGAATGGAAAGAGCGCACTTATAGTTTTTTTTTTTTAATTTCTTCCCATCTGTGCTATCGATGATAGAATTACCAGTTGAAAATTTTAGTAGTTTAGATTTCGATTAATTGTTTAGTGTTTTACACTTAATTAATTTATTCACTATTTGTAACAATCGAAAACGTAATTCTCTTGAATTGTCAAACTATGAAATTTAAACAATCAGTGGGAGTGCTTCTCCAGTCTGATAGTTTAAGAAAAATCATGCAATAGCGGACATTTTTGAATAACCAACCGTGCAAATGGTTTTTAAAAGAGTAATTTTAAGAGCCTTCTAAACGCCCGACGAGCGTACTGCTCTAACTTAAAAGGAAGTGAATTAATATATAAACGAATAAAAAACTAACTTTAACATCACTGTTAATCGGTCTCTTGTTGGGCAAGCAAGGTTGACATGTGCTTTGCTCTGTTTTTTTAATTGAAAATCATAAAATGTGCAATTTCATTGAGAAAAATTTCCACCTCTTGAAAATTGAATTGTTCCGTTGAGATCTCCGCTATCGATCCCATTTGGAAGAGAATTTGCTTGAAGAGAAAGAAGCTAAAGTGACTCGGACATTTGCCCTCTTCTTCACATTCATCTTTCCGCTCATTTTAAATTTGCAGATAGGTAAGGAGGTGTAGAGAAGAAGTAATCATCAAACTCTTCCACGAAAATCCACTCACTATCCAGTGGTAGATGTATTACGCGTCTTCATACGTTTCCAGAATACCATGTCGAGTGAAATAAGAAGCACTGAAAATGAATCAGTAGACGCAACGCTCTCAATAGATGCGGTTAACGTAGAGGGCACGAAGGTAGTTGCTTCACTGGTCGTTTGTGATATCATTCTGTGACGTGTCCAACGGGACCGGTGCTAGCTGATATATGTCTGATATACTCAATTTGTAAGCATATAATCAGTAAGTTTTAGCGTCAACTAACAACTAAGACTGATGGTACCACTGAAAAAACATCAAATTTGGAGGTACGTCGAGCCTTCTTCATTGAGAAACAGAAGACCTGCGCTAGACACTGACATAGTTTCTCTTTTTTATTCGCTAGCAAACTATTAGTAATTTTGAGTGAGTTCTATCTCACCTTGCTAGACTATTTGGCAGCAAGTTCTATTAGGCATTTGCATGGCAAGAACACTTTAACAAACTTTGATACCATTTATGTCGCATCTGTTCATCGTTCAACCTGTTAAGTAAAGCAAAAATTAGAGCTGAAAGGTTTAACATTTTCATGGTTGCATTAAAACTTCATAAGGCAAAGACTGATGTAGAAAGAAGGATGTCTTGAAACTTCATGCTTAAATTTCAAGATTGAATCTGGGATAAGTTCAAGTGCAAGTGAACAGCCACAAGGAATTAATTGGTTCGTCGCATCGCTGTTCATTTTAGGCGATTTAGTTGGCGGTGGTGTCGTTGCAATGCCAGTTGCATTCGCTCAAACAGGCTTGTTTAATAACAAAAATTTAACAAAAACTTTCGAGAACTTTATTTGCCTAAGTATTTTCGAGGATAAAATATTTTCATTTTCATATCTTCGAACAGGCCTCATTCCAAGTTTTGAAAATAACTGATATTCATTGCCAAATCTTCGCACGTATGGAAAAGGTAATGTAGTAGTCTATGACGTCAAACAGACTGGTAGCTGGCAAGTCGGGAAATCTCAGGCTCACTAACAGCAATTAGCAACTACTCGATGAATTCTTTGTCGCAGGCCTTAGACCAACTATTTCAGGATTTCTACTAGGCATTGTGTTTATGGCAATTATCTGCATAATTTTTGTGATAACTGGTTGGCTACTTGCTGACACATGGGATATTATGCGTGAACGATGGCCTGAATATCGCAAGCATTGCCGGAAACCGTTTCCAGAGATGGCTTTACGAAGCATGGGCAAGCAATCGGAGTTTGTCTTAATCCTTTCGCCTGATTGACTTCTTTGTCATTTTCGAAAACTCATATTTCAAATCTTCGTACTTCCTTTTGTACCTTTTCTTTCTAATCGCCTGACTTATTCTCTCTTCCTCTCTCTCTCTGTTCAGAATAATCACAAAGATTACTGTGTACCTAACTCTATTCGGTGCAACTGTGGTTTACATACTTCTTTCATCCAAGATAATCCAAAAATTTATGGCCAATTTCGATGTGAACCTCAATTTTTGCTTACTTCTTTTCGTCGTCACCCTAGCTATATTGCCTGTTACATTCCTCAAATCGCCGGCTGATTTCTGGTAAGTGTTTCTTTTTCAGTCCAATTCCACTACCTATCTAGACAGCTGTATGTGCTAGGCTTTCTTTCGCCGAGCAAACTGATATGTCTTGAAAGTTCACTGAACAGAGAGTTTCATTTTCAGGTGGGCAATTGTCATTGCTGTTATTTGCACCATTATAACAATCGCTATGACAATTGTCGGTATTAGCCTGGATTTTAATGACTGTTACTATGAGGCTCAGTACTCGGATATTTCAATTGATTCCATTCTTGGCTTAGGGATTTTCCTGTTCGCTTTCAATGGACATCAAGTGTTCCCGACTGTGCAAAATGATATGCGCAATCCTTCAGATTTCAAAAAATCAATCTTCGTTGGATTCATTTGTTAGTTTTATTTTGAATTCGTTTAGACCGTCCATAACTGTATCGGCGATTGATATTTGCTGCAATAGGAATGACTACACAGACTTGGTGTTTTTTCGATAAATATATCCAAAATCTAAATTTTAGTTGTGGCATTGCTTTACATGCCATTATCAGTGTACTCGTTTCTCGTATACGGTGTTAGCATGGAGAACTCAGTGATAGATTCAGTGCAAACAGCCTGGATCCGTAATGTTGCTGATTTATCCTTGGCAATACATTGTATTCTTGCCATTATTATTACTGTAAATCCGATTAACCTGCAACTGGAAGACATTTTTGATGTACCGCATAGTTAGTTCCCTTTCCAGAATAATTTAAACCCCACTTAAAATCCAATAAGAAATTAAAATTAATTAAAAGTTATGAGATACCATTATAGAGATGTAAAACTGTCCCATAACGTTTCACAATTTGTGCTATTACACCGGTATTCTATAATTCATCAGGAATATATTGGAAATAAAAATTTGACCCATTAAAGAGTTCTGCGTTAAACGTGTAATTGTTCGCACGAGCCTACTCTTCCTGGCGTTATTCGTTGGTCTGTCGCTACCGAATTTTGGTTCCGTAATGAATTTATTCGGAAGTACAACAGTGCCTTGTACGTGTGTTATTCTGCCAACGCTTTACAACATTTATATTAAAAGTGCTAATTATGATGAGAAGAGCAATACATGGATTACACCGACATTTTCCGAGTAAGTCTTTTCGCATACCGCAAGGTAAGAGAAAGTTTATTTGTTACGAAATTATTTAGCCATCGATTATTTGCTGTATTTCATTTGGCTAGTAAGAAATATTAGCAACTTGAAGCGTAAATTATTTTCGACATTTCAGAGTGCTGCAAAAGACGCCAAAAGTTTCACTTTCAATTTTAATGCTTATAAATGGTATGTTCAGAGACAATAAACTTTTAAATTTCTTAAAAAAAAAGGCATCTGGTAACCGAATGTGCAGAATCGCTAATAACAACTTTGCGACAGCAGCGGAGATTGCAAGAAAAAAATAGAAATGTCAATTTGTTGAGGAAGAAGTCGTTTGTCATTTCAGTTTAATTCTATTAAAATTAAACTTTTTTTTCGTTAAATATAATTCAATTTTACAGTTATAACTGTAATTTGTTCAATTATCGCTACTGTATTATCTGTAAAGGAAATATTGGGAGTGCGATTTACTCCACCATGCTATGTTCTACCATTTCTCAACAACAAAAACAAAAGTCAAATTAATGCGGGCGCGTTAAACTGCTGCGGAATGTTTGCGAACATTTCCAAATTCAACTATCAATGCGATGTCCGGCTGTGCGTTAACTCTTCCTTTTAAATCTTATCTTTCGCAGCTTACACTTATAGGCTTGCAAATTAGCTTCAAACTGCAAGTATAATCAGTCTTTCCAATGATAGCTGTTCAACAATGTGACTGTCCAACGTTTAAATTAATATAATTTTCAGCTGAAAGACAAGCAATTTATAGGCATGTAATTACAAAAGTTAAGGAAACAAGGACGAATTTCTAAAATTTGCTACATCTTTGCTTTGCTTTGCAATTGCTATGAAATAAATGATTCATATATTCTGTTCCTATCGAGAAACTGTCACGAACTGTGATTTTAATTTTAAATTTAATTTGAACTATTCAATGGATGGATGTGCATTTCAATGGGTGCTTTTTGTTTCACAACTCCCTCCATGTTTCATTCGAATCCTTCTAGTCTTTCAACCCTTTAAACCTTCTTTCTACAAAAACTATTCACTTCCAAAAACTGCAGCTGTGAAAAATAGCCATAGCGAATGCATTTCACAAGTCGAATTGAATTTAGCGCCCTTTCCATCTCGGAAATATCTATCTGTCCATCTGTTGGATTGCGCTGTTTACGCTGACCGCTTCCTTCAGCTTTGCATCATGCAAATTGACACCCACAAGTGAATTACTGTCAGTGGCAAAAATAGTTGAAATTAGCCGGACGAGTGATCCGTTTAACTGATCAACATTTTCCGTGAAAGTATTGTATTGCAATAGGCAAGCAAGTGGACAAAGCAGACTTGCTTTGCATGGTGTTGTGGAGCACGCAGTTCGCGTGATTGAGTGGCGAAGCGGGGGGAGTTGTAAGCGACTGCAGGTCGATCGGTTTCGGAGGACTCATTTGAATTTAGACAAGGCTGAGGTATGCGATGGTGATTTTTGCAGTGAGAACGAGTTAGTGCTCTTTTGGCCTGAACAGAACTTACAACAGATCTTCTGATGAAATCCTATCAGATATAACGATGGGTACGTGAAAACAACGCTGCCTGAGTGAAAACCGTCTCCGGCAATTTAGCAATTAGCGATAAAAAAGGTGTGAATTGAGGAGTGATTCATCGCATGCAACACTTGTCGCATTACAGAGATTGTGTTAATTATAAATCATTGCGGTTCGATGAGAAAATTGGATGTAATTGGAGGAGGAGGTGTGGAGACGTTTTGAAAATCAGTGAATTTTTTCCGCACCTCGTAGAAATTATTGCAACCAACACGATTTTCTAAATTTCGTCATTTTAGATGAATTCTATTGAGGAAAAAAAATGTTTCCATTTGAGAACTGGTTCTTAGGAGTTATCGAAGCAACCAAAATAAAGTTCCTCATTAATTGCACATTTGGTAAACTGCGACAAACACGTCTTCCCTATTATTTATTAAAAACACGTCCTACTAATATAAGGCCTAATTGAAGGAATGTTTGCTGGAAGGACTTTGAATTGTGATTAGACATTGTACAATTTAACGCTTCATATTTCATCTTCGACTTGTAATTGCAATTGAAATGAGAATTTTTGGCTTAATAACAGCTTAATTTGAACCTAAATGCTAAAGTTGTTAACTTAGTTTTAGTTCCAAAAATAAAGTAAGCCTATTTAATTTTGCTACTAAATAAATAAACAAATAAATAAATGAATAAGCTGACTGGCAACCATGCTAAGCAAATATCACAAAATACTCCTCAACTTTGTTTCTCTGTTCATTTAAATCTTCTGTGTCGCAGTGCATCGCAGGTAAAGTGACCGTTAGACGGAAACGGTGGCCAGTGGGTAGTGGGTGGTAATCTGATCGGAAGTACTTCCTCTCAGCAAGTGACAAGTGCCCAAACTTGTTACTGTCAATCTGTAAATCTGTCTATTTTGCAAAAGTTTTCAAATATTTTGTTGAAAGAGATGCGACCACTGAATGGAATAGTAATGCGATCTAAGTAAAATGCAAGAAAGGGAGAAAAAATTGATGACTAATGTTAGCTCAATCAGTTTCATTCATTTTTATGTAATTAAGGAACAGAATTACTATTTGCTTTGTTAGACATATCAATAGTACTTGGACACCTTTAAAGGATACCGTAATAACAGTTCCTCTAGCTGACAGGGAAGTTGAAGAGAGTGGAAGTGAGAACTGGATTTGAGCACAAACTTATGGTAGTTGTAAAAAGTCAACATAAGTAAAAGTCAGTGTTGATGGCGTTCACTTTCTAGTTTTAATATATTAGCAAAACAAAACTGCGAAATTTCTAATTTTATTTTTTAAAAGATTTATTTGCTACCAAAATCTTTCATCAATTCAGTCCTCCTCCATTCCACCCTCACATGTAAAACATCGCGGACACACATTGACAGCGTTTTTAGTAACTGTCAATTGATAATTCATTTGTTCTCGAAATTTCATTGCACTTTAATGCTGTGTTGCTAATGAGAAAATTCACTGAAGAATTGAATCTCATCCAAGCGCCTACTCCCCTTCTATCTCAATTTCAATCTCACAATCAGTTTCAATCTTTGATTTCTGATAGCATCATGCAGAAGACAACCAATGTTTTCGTTTTCCATAACCATTCCAAAGTTGCCCCTTATCTCCAAGCCTTCCGTATTACCATTAAGTAACATCGGAAGTAAGCTGATCGAAAGTCAAGCGTCAAGCATTGTAATAATGAAATTGATTTTCAGTCAACAAATTCCACACATACTTTTGTTGTAACGCTTCAATGAAATTTTAATGTACCGTAAAATATTTGTTGTCGACGGGAAAAAACAATAACAATAACAATAACAAAACAATAAGAATAAGAATAACAATAACAATAATAATAATAATAATAATAATAATAATAATAATAATAATAATAATAATAATAATAATAATAATAATAATAATAATAATAATAATAATAATAATAATAATAATAATAATAATAATAATAATAATAATAATAATAATAATAATAATAATAATAATAATAATAATAATAATAATAATAATAATAATAATAATAATAATAATAATAATAATAATAATAATAATAATAATAATAATAATAATAATAATAATAATAATAATAATAATAATAATAATAATAATAATAATAATAATAATAATAATAATAATAATAATAATAATAATAATAATAATAATAATAATAATAATAATAATAATAATAATAATAATAATAATAATAATAATAATAATAATAATAATAATAATAATAATAATAATAATAATAATAATAATAATAATAATAATAATAATAATAATAATAATAATAATAATAATAATAATAATAATAATAATAATAATAATAATAATAATAATAATAATAATAATAATAATAATAATAATAATAATAATAATAATAATAATAATAATAATAATAATAATAATAATAATAATAATAATAATAATAATAATAATAATAATCAACGTCATAAAATCCTTTAGTTATTAGATGATTGATCATTGTGTTCGTCCATCTTTGTTTACCACTTGCGACGGAAGAAAAAAACGAAAAGCTTTAATTTGTGGAATGTTTTACTCGGCCCTTGTCGCATTTCACTCTGTGCTTTTGCAGCTTAAACGCACGTTTAGTTTAGTTTTGTTTGTTGCGTTGATTGTGGAAATCCGTCCGTGAAAGCGTGAAAGCCGTCATCGCACGTCCTCACGGCACGCTGACAGTCTTCCTGCAGCTGCCATCACTCCCATCATCGATCATTATCAATATCATTATCATTGTCAACATACAGAAACTTGTCAACGATCGTCAAAAAATCGATCCGCTCCGTGTGACAACAGCACTACATGTAATGTGCGAGAAATTTACAATCGACGTCAATTTCTTGCTTCGCCATGGGTGAAATGCACGAATTTGCAGGAAAATCACTTACTTACACCTTCTTGCGTCACAGTTTGCCACGAGATGACTGTTTGACTGTTTTTACAGAAATAAAATGTAAATTTATTCTTGCTGAATGGAATTGAATTGATCCGCATACGCTACGTAAACACCACACCTTTCACCGCTCCACTCATTCATCAACGTTTAGCGCATATTGAAGTCCTACTTCCTCAACATAATTCGCCTTGCGACGTCTCTATTATTACTGCGTTTCGTATTTGTGAATTTTCTTCAAAAAAATTTTGACATTAGAGAAAATCAGATTCATTAGAAGATCACCGCTTAGCGTACTGATCTGTGTTCATTTTTTCTATTCAGAAATTCATTTCCTATTTTTTACTTTTAATTCGTTGCGTTTGTAAATAACGGCTACTGTTATTTCTCATTCTCACATACAAAATTTTTTTTAATAAGTTTCAGTTATCTTTCAAATTGATTTGCATAATTCACGTGATTGGAATAAAAGTTTGAAAGGGTGGCGATGCTGAAAACCGGTAATGGATTACCGAACGCATTCGACGCGGAGTACGAGCAAAGTACTTTTGATAAATTTATCAGTACCATTTTATGCAGGTATCAACCGAATTATTAGTAAACATAAATAAAACTTGATGAAGAAGGCAAATAAAGAAAAATAGAAATAATTGCAATTTTTAAAAGGAGCAAATTCACTCTTCGAACTAACTTAATCGCTCAACTCTTCCTAAATTAATTTGATAAAAGTTGAGGAGCTAAAATTGATTTCAGGGGCGATCTTGCCAGACAAAAGCTTGACGCAAGACCAGTTTCATTTTTCCAACTGGTATTTTCTTATTTACTTCCCTTTTTTGCAATCATCCGGTTAAAATGTTTCTGTTATTCAAAAAGTTTATATGAATTATTTTTTGCGTCAAAAGAGCAGAACTGAAATGCTTTAATCTCTCAGTTCCGATTTGCCACAACCTACGACCGGTTCATCGTGTCAGTTGGAGTTATCTTCTCCATAATTTCTGGTATCTGCCAACCGATGATCTGTTTAATTACCGGTGAATTAACAAATATCTTACTACTCACAAAGGACGTGGGTTTCTCGTCTATTTCTTTTCTCACTTTTTCACAAAAAATTCACTTTCACCTATCACCGCGAAATATCTTTTAGCATTCTTTTGCATTCAATCTGATAGAAAATTAAAGTTTGGAAAAGTTTTTTGCAGTTTGAGAAATCAGACACGTTTTGGTACCAGGCCTACGTATATGTGTATCTTTTTGCATCAGTGGGAGTTTCGCTGGTCGCTGTTACCATAACAGAGGTTCATTTCCGCTTGAATTACTTTAATACTTCAGAGAGAAGCATCGCTATATGTGATAAGATAGAAAATTAGAAGGCGAATAATTAGCTCTTTGGATTTTGACGATTTCACTTTAAATCTGTTAAATTTGTAAATTAAAGCAATATTAATTCATTACTGTCAATAACGCTTTCAGTATATTTGCTTCAAAAATGCATCTTTAAATATAACATGCACGATGCGCAGGGAGTACATGAAGTCACTGCTGCGCCAAGATGCGGCATGGTTTGATCAGCAGAAGGCTGGCACATTGACTGCTCAATTGAACGCGTAAATTTCATTATCATAATGAGCTTGGACGCGATTTTTACTCTCTGAACAATCACAATTCCCCGCACTTTTTAAATAACAAAATTTCAGGGACATAGAAAGAATTAAGGATGGTATCGGTGATAAAGTGGGAATGATTTTACGTGGCATAGCAATGTTTCTCACCTCTCTAGCGATTGGTTTCTTCTATGAGTGGCGGACAACGCTGGTGATGCTTGGCATGGGACCTGCTTCTGCTGCGCTTCTCTCCACGATGGCTCGCGTAAGCATTTCAGTAGCTGGTGACGTACAGTAACGGGAACGCCGACCAATTAATTCATTGCTTTCTTGCAATTTCTCTCCTCAACATCACTCGCAGATCCTTTGTAGAAAATGGAAAGTTCAAGTGGTCTTCGGCTCAGCGCTGATGGTCGTGCGTCAGCAATTCTTGAAGAATCAGTCATCAATGTAAAAACAGTAGCTGCGTGTAATGCGCAAGAAGCGATGATTGGACAGTACGCTGCAGCACTGAAAGCCTGTCGCAAATTTGCATTGCAAACGTATGCAATCGCAGGTTTTTTCGACGGTCTCTTCTTCTTCGTTCTGTATTTTTTCTTCGCTGCTGGATTCTAGTAAGTTCCATTCGAGCTCCTTCTCCGCAGTCTAAATTTTTCACATTCTTCCCGTAGCACTAATTTATATGAATTCTAAATTCCTTCCATTCCATGTGGATTCTAGGTTCCGCAACGTTGAATTCCCATACTTACTTCCCAAAAGCAACCGATACTCTTTCCTACGAAAACTGCATTCCTTCGTTGAATTGCTAAGAACGAAGCAGCATGAATATTTAAGAGGAGCATCTGTTGCAATCTGTAAATTTAAGGGGATTAACTCATCTTGTTAAAGCACTCTCTGACATCGTCGTCTTAACTCTTCTCTACAGCTACGGTGCCCATCTCTATCAAACGGGAACAGTAATCAATCCAGGATATATATTTACTGTTGCAAATGTGATTATGTTCGGTTCTTACAACCTTGGCGTACTTAGCCCACACTTCATGGCTGTGCTGAATGCACGAGTTGCCGCGGCCGTTATATATAAGATAATCGACCGAGTAAGTTAACTTTCTCTTCTCACCGTTTCCACTGGTCATTAGTGAAAAACAAATTCGCAGAGGTCGTCAGATGTTTCCGCTAATATGTTTTCGAATTGTACCGGAAGTCGCTGTGGCAACTAGTACGAAGAGGAGGAGAAAAGGAAATTGCAAAAGGTTTTGAAATATGAAGTAAGACGATGCTTACCAGGTCTGCACTCGCACTCCTCGGTACGCATCGGAGCGATGGCTTTTGATACTAAAAGTTAATGATCATAGCCTTCTTCATCTTCCCAGTTGTCGTTTTCGTGATAGCTATTTTGTTTTCTATTATTTCTTAATACTGTCTTGTTTGCGCAAGTTAATTAGTGAGGGTTCATCTTAATTTTAACTTTCCATTTCAGAAGCCATCTATTGATTCTAGTTCAACAGACGGCGTGCAGCTGAACGAAGTAAAAGGTTTGGTAGAATTTCGAAACGTTAAGTTCTCGTATCCATCAAGCAAAGAACATCTGATTCTCAACGGATTATCATGGACAGTAAAGCCAGGAGATACAGTAGCACTTGTTGGTCACAGCGGTTGTGGCAAAAGCACATCGGTTAGTTCTTTAAGCACTTGGCCTTACTATACGTTGAGTGTTTCATGACGTTTTTGAGTGCTGGCATTTCGTTTCATTGAATCAACTGGAAAAGGCTTCTACAAAGAGCTACGTTCACGTACCTTACACAGTCTTTACACCATCGATCTTTGTCTTATTTTACGAAATTTAGATTGGTTTGTTAACATCCCTATACACTTGTAATTCCGGTGAAGTGCTGATTGATGGAATTAACGTACTTGATATCAATATCCACAGCTTGAGAAATGTTGTTGGTGTTGTGCAACAGGTTCGATGACCTCAACAATACTCAAATAATTTAATTAAAAATTTTTTCATCATCAGAGATTATCTAGCATTTGTCATTAGTGTTTTTCATAGTATATCAATGTGACTTAATTATTTGCAAAGTCACCTTTAAATTTATTGCAAAATTCTTAATTTCCATTGCTTTTAGTAGCGATTAATTTCACTGCGTTATCGCTAATAGCTTTTTTCTGAAATTTAGGAACCGTTATTATTCACAGGCACAATCAAAGAAAACATACGGCTCGGCAATCCTAATCTCACGGACCAAGAAATCATCGATGCTTGCAAAACAGCGAATGCACACGATTTTATTAATAAACTAAATGAGGTAATATGTAAATTCAACTTTTTATAAAGGGACAATTGTCGCAAGAATCAGATTCATGTTCCGTCAATCATCGGTAAAGAAAACGTGAAAAGTTATCTTCGCACAAGTTTAGAACAAAATTTTATAAATAAAACAAGGGTGAGTTGAAGGGTTACAATACGAAGATCGGCACTGGCGGCATACAACTATCTGGAGGACAAAAACAACGCATAGCAATTGCGCGAACGATAGCTCGAAATCCGAGAATTCTGCTCCTGGATGAAGCTACCAGTGCGCTGGATGCCGAGAGTGAGGTGGTAGTGCAAAACGCTCTAAAAAAGGTTTCATAAGGACTTCTTCTTTTTCGTTTAAGCCTAATTTATTAAGACTGCTCTATTTTTAAGAGTAGTTAAGTAAGAGATAGCTAATGACTTCCAGGCATCTGTTGGACGCACAACAATAGTTATAGCTCATCGACTGTCAACATTACGTGACTCCAATCAAATTATTGTCCTTGATAAAGGTCAGGTCGCTGAAATGGGTAAGAGTTGCGTTTAACTCAGTGATTTATTTCTCTGTTTGCCGTAAGAATAATCATGAACTTTTGACATTTGCAGGCACTCACAAGGAGCTTTGCAGCCGAAAGGATGGCATTTACGCATTGCTCGTCAAATCTCAACAGTTTGAAGAAAAGCAAAACGTGTTACCTGTCCCGCTTGACGAGCCTCCATCACAAGCCTTTCACAGATCCATGTACAGCCTTTCTCGTTTCTCTAAAATTTGACAATCACAATAAGGCGAGCAGCCTAGACAACCTGAGATTTCGGTACATCAAAAGTAAAGGATGTTAAACGCGTGTGGAGCTAACCGAACACGAGGATCTTTTAGTGCTGGAAGTAGTCGTAGTTCGTCAAATTATGGTGTACTGTCATCAATGACACGAGGCAGTATTATGAGCTGTGATGTGAAACGTGTTTCGGTTACTAACGAATCGCTTGAAAGAACTATTGGACAAGATGGAAAGGTTTACTTAATTAAGCTTTTTTTAAACTGGCTCGTCCTCAAATACTATCTTTTTACTAATTATACTTCGCTTTTATATTCGGATTCAGAACGCATGGATACATCCTTCCTAATTAAAGATTAAAAGAATGCAAAATATTTTCATAAATATTGAACATTTTGCTTTTTGAGCTTTTTGACTTTATTTGACGCGGCGTGGTTTGCCTACCGTCTGCTTGTCGTCAAAGTAATTCTTTTGGTTTTGATGTTGAAGAAAGATAACAGTTTTTGTAGAAAAGGAATAATTCGAAAGGTTTGTGGCAATTATATAAGAACTGTCATGGCAATTACGGAAAGATTACCTTAGCTTTGTTTGTATCGCTGCTACGTGGGATGGAATTGCCAGCTTTCGTACTCATTTTCAACCTTGCGTTTGCCGCATTCACGCCAACAGAATTAGAATCAGTGATGCAACGGATTTTGCCCGTTGTCATTATTTACGTTGCTCTGGGTGTAACGTGCGTGATTGTTCTTTTCGCTGCAGTAAGTATTTTTGAAATATTTCATTAAAAATGCGTGATCTTTTGATATCTCAAATGCTTCATGAGCTTATTACAATGTTAAGCGCAGTGTCTTGGTGTTTTAATGGCCGAAGAATTATTCTTTGTCTATTTGAAATTGAAAAAGGTAATTTGAATAGCACACATACGTTTTACAGACATTTACATTTGGCTGGGCAGCAGAATGTGTTGTAGACCGCCTACGTCTTCGAGCTCTTCGAAACGTACTTTATCAAGATGGAGCATATTTCGATACGCCATCTACGAGCGCTGCCGTAACTGTCACGCGTATATCCGTCGACGGCCCAAACATTAAAGCGGTAAAGTAATAGTCCATTTGTTAAAATTCTATGCAAAGTAGAATAGCATTACATCAAACTTAAAGTTTTTTCGAAAGCATTGAAAGGAAGTGACAAAGATTTGTTTCCTCTTTATAGGCGCTTGATTCTCGAATGATGCAAATTGTGAATAACGCTGTGGCAGTTTTTGTGGTGATTATTGTTGCAGTATTATTCAACTGGCGAATTGGCTTAGTTGGTACCGGAAATCTTTTAATACTTACTTCACTGCTCTTGCTTATTGCACGTCAGATCCAAAAGTTAAATAAGCATGCTTTAAGGAAAGACCTGACTGGTCAAGTACGTTATTTTTCCCAATCCATTTCTCTCCAATGACTTAACTTAGGGGATAAGTTTTTTTTAGCTCAATGCATGACATTCATATGGTCATTTTTGCAATCGCAAATGTTTTGAAAGATTGTGATCAAAGTGGAAATTAGCATTCAGTAAATGACAGTATAGTTGAGGAGCAATGAAATGTCACAAAAACTTACATGTGAAGTACCAGCGCAAGTAAAAAAGTACGTAAAAAGAAAGTTGATTTGTCGCTTTTTCCGCCATCAAGACTGATGTACACTTTGCGAGGTTAATAAAAAAATGTATTTTAAACATTTTTTTTGAACAGTTGACAATCGAAATTGTGGAACAGATGCGAACAATTCAGTTGATCACAAGAGAGGAGCACTTCCATCGGGAATATGTCCAACAAATCCAGGAACTTTTGCGCTTGCAGAAAAAAAGCGGTCCGTATGAAGCAGTACTTTTTGCCGTTACATCTTCGTTCATGTTCTACAGTGATATGTTATCATATGCCGTAGGCATTGCATTAATCTATTACGGATATTCAACACCAAACGAAGTTTTCACGTAAGTTGCATCAGTTAGTATTCGACAGCTAAGCTAAGTGCTTACAGTCGCCGGAAGGAGGCGGAAAGGATCTGTTATCTAACTGAAGGTGAAAGGACATTTCAGGGCTGCGGTATCAATTTCAACCAGCGGTTGGGCACTAATTATGGTTGCTGGTTGTCTGAATACGTTTGTCATGGCAGCTCCAGCTTCCGATTCATTGTTTCAAATTATCAATAACGGAAGTAGCTCTAGCACTGTTGATGAAGGTTCACGTCCGGTAAACTTTAGCTTTGAGTTTTATGAAAAAATTTGAACAATTTTGATATCATTTGACACACTTCAAATACTTAAAATTTAACATACTTGAAAATATTGTTAAAATATTTCGCTTTCTCTCAAGAAATTACTTTCTAACTGAAAAATATCTTTAGGAAATAATGGGTGATGTTGAATTTAAAAAGATGCACTTTTCCTATCCAACAAGGCCACAGCAAAATGTTCTCAATGGTCTTAATTTAACAGCCTATGCGGTCAGTTCAAATGAATTTTGAACCAGTAAATGTCTAAAGTAAATGCCTTCATAAATTTACTCAAATATTAAGTTTAAGGGACAAACAATTGCTGTCACTGGACCATCGGGAAGTGGCAAAAGCACCGTAATTTCGTTATTGGAGCGTTTTTATCAATTTAATTCTGGAAAATTGGTAAGCTTATTGAGGCGATCATTTGTCTTTGTAAATTACTACACCCAATGGAACAGCCCTTTCACTGAGTGCGGAAAAGTGAATTTAGAAATATTTTAGGGAATTTTTCAGGATGATGATTCATTTATTCAATTGCAAGCTATTAAGTAATGGCAGTAACCAGACTTTTAGAATTTGGATGATAATTCAATTACAAAAATATCACTTCGATATTTGCGGGACCAAATGGCACTGGTAGGTCAAGAACCAGTATTATTCAGCGGTACAATAGCAGAAAATATCTTGCTTGGTACCACCGGCAAAACAATGGACGATGTACGTGAAGCTTGCAGAATAGCTAATGCCATAGGTTTCATTGGAGCTTTACCGCAGGTAATAAAGAAACTTTCTACTGAAATTTTTGTTGCAATAAAACACGTAACTGCTAATATGAAAGTATCAATTTAGGGGTATGACACGGAAGTTGGTGAACACGGAGGGCAATTATCAGGTGGTCAGAAGCAGCGCGTTGCTATTGCCAGAGCATTAATTCGAAATCCAAAAATACTGTTGCTTGATGAAGCGACCAGTGCATTAGATGCAGAAAGCGAAAAGGTTAATACTAAAACACTTATGAGAGTTTTTGATTTCTCGAAGTTAAACCTATCACGCACGTTGCTTCCATAATAATTTAACAATGCAGACAGAGCTACGGTACGGTAACTTGCGCCTTAGGACTAGCACATTGCTTTAATCATGGGGAACAAGGAACATGCAGTAAGTGACGTTTCATTCAGTCTCTAATTCAGACAGTTCAACAAGCGCTGGACGTGGCAAGTAGTGGTCGGACATGTATTATTGTTGCGCATAGGTTGTCATCCATTCAACATGCAAATCAAATATTTTTCATCGAAAATGGACGAGTGGTGGAGGAGGGGACACATCAGGAGCTTATCGAATTAGATGGAAAATACGCTGACCTGATTCGCAAACAAGACCTGACGTCATAAATGGACAACGTACACATGTACAGAATGCGACTACAGAAGGAAAACAAAAGCAATATCTTTAATACGAGTAGCGGAATTTTCGAATCGATAGGAAGTCGCTCTATCAAATTTTGTTCTCTTGCATTGCTGCTCTCTTATTGTTCACTGATTTGAAAGATATTAATTAGTTCACCTGTTCGTTAACCATTCAATTGACTAACTGCGAATGAAGTTTACCAGTTGTTAAAAAAACGTAGAGAAAAGGAAATGAATTGGTGAAATTCTCCCTTTCTGAAAATAACTGAGACATCCTCACTTCATTACACATAAGCTAATAATTGGCAGGCTTGCGCAGTGCTTGATTTACATGGACATTCTTCGGCTACTAATTCATCCAATTACAGTTATTTCAGTTCCAGTTTAGCCAAAATCGGAATTTAAGTCACGTCGATCAACGACGAAATTTCCAATCGAAGCGTATTGCATGAAAATAATTTAAATGCAATTTTATATTATTGGAGGCTAATAGCAGCAAAAAATGCAAAATGAGAACAGAAATTTAACACTTTTCCTGATGATTGCCAGCACTGAAATCGCTGTTGTTCTTACGGAGACAAAATAGTGTTTAGGTTACAAGGAGGAGGAGAAGAAGGTCATGGCGTAATGACGTATTACCATTCGCACATTATTTGGGAGCCTAACGTTCATGGGATATGCGCTTTGTTCATAAAAGTATTCTCGTACGATTCAATGCTAAATTGGGAGATTTAAGTAAGCAAACAAAAGCATGAATAAAATTCATGTTCCCACTGTTGCTAAATTACTGTAATATTTAAAAATATACTTTAGCAACTGATGCTTATTGAGTGCTTTAACACCTTAATGCATGGTGTAAACTGGACTAGAGGTGAAGAGGGAGAGGAAGAGAAAAAACCGGAGGGTAGAAGTCTTGCTAAGACATCACTGAGATCAACAATTATTGCAAGCAATTTCAAAATTATAAAAAAGTAACAAAAGAATAGAAATCAATAGTTGGTTAACCAAAGCCATTTTCAATAATCTAACTTTTCTTGATAAAATGCTTGCTAGCCGTAGTGGTAGTAGCACTTGAGTGCTAAGCAAAATTCATTGCCGCGAGAAAAGCATGTTAAATACGTTTATTAAAATTAAACTGCTAATCTTGGCCTATCAAGAAGAGGGAGCAAATAGCACCATTACTGTAATTTGCTTCTTGCTGAATAAAAATGAGGGAAAAGCTAAAATTTGAATCAAAGTAAAATGGATTGCAGTCATTTCGACTTGCATATCGGGAAGTGTAACATCCGAAATATGAACCTCTGGAAGCGAAGAGCAAGATACTTTTAAATTTACGTTAACAATCCATAGGTGAGGTCTTCCATTTCCAATCGTAGATTAGGAAGTTTCTGACTTCGGCTTCTGAACGAAGCGTGGCACAACGTATCATGCCGTTCTCTCTCATCTGCCTTACTCTTCTCAACACTTCCTTCAATTATTCATCTAATTTTTGTGATAACAAGGATTCGCTAGTGGTCAATTTCCGCTCCGAATTAACCGCTACCGCACCACGAACATATATATTTGCTAGCGCATCGCGTAACTGTAAATTTTAAAAAGAATAAATTATTTTTCCAACATTTTTAGCCATCAATGGATTGCAGCGATAGTGAGCTAATGGTCGCGAAAGCCTTTCACTTACTAGAGGCGCATTTTGTTCAGCAACACGTTGTTGCATAAAGTGATCGGACATACGTGGTATTTGATTTGTTATATTGAGATGCTTGCAGTAAAATTTTGATTACACATCATTACTTCTAGTCTATTCAAGTATAGAAATTTGAATAGTTCACAATAAAATCGAAGGAGCTAAACACGTCTTTGATGGTAAAGCAGAACGCTTAAAAGGACTGTTGTAATTTTTAAGGCATGAGAAGTCTTAAGCCTTACGGAATCATAACGTTACGATCAAGTTTTAATTGGTGATAATTACTTCTAATTTTGAGGAATAGCAAGTAAAATGAGCATGCGGAAAAGCACCTCTCTCACAGCGATAACACCAACTAGTCGTCCACGATCGGTAACATATGCATGAGATAACGCTAACAAGGAAAACAACGTATGCACCTGAAGTGTTACTTCACGTACAACAGAAAGAACTGTAGTATAATTTCGCTAGGTGACTTCTACTCTCTGACAAATTTCCCTCCACCGACCTTTCCGCCTCCCTTTCAAATCCAATTTTTTTCATTTCTATGCAAGAAAAAAGTACGTAATAGTAATGCAGAAGGGAAAGTATTCACATCTTACTTTGTACAACGACGAGCCGAGAACAAGTTGAAATGGAGCAGAATCGACAGCCACGTCATCCAGCTCTATCACCTGATCCAACAAGCTTTCTTCACTCACCTTTGCCCTCCTGCTTATCTTATCGACTGTCGGCTTTACAAAGATCGCTGATAACGGAAATTCTGCAAATCACGCTTAACATGTAATGCGAGAAAGGTATATTGCTGAAAATTGTTAGCTGAAAAGCTATTCTCACCTGTGCTTTAAGCCAACTAAGATTACTCATACTACTTTTAAAGTAAATTAGGAGAAATGCAACTTTATCAGTCAGAGATTAGCAAAATTATTAATACATTTTCAAATACGGAAAAATCAGTTACACAACAGCTCACAAACATGTATTCCGAAAGTTAAGTTGAAATGAACCAAACGTCCGGTAACACGTAACCATGTGGAGCGTGAAGAGGTGAAATTGAGAGTAATGTGTTCCCAGTGATTGAGCCCTCTTCAGGTATCTTCTTTTCGACGTTCAATTGCAATGATCCATTTCTTTGATTTTGACGATGCCGTTCTCTTCTTGAGAGTCGTAATGACGACCTGAACTCTCTGAGGTAAAAACATCAACTCATAGAAAAGTAAAAACACTGATACTGGTACTTGCACAATATAAATCACTGAAATAAAATGCTTCAACAATTTCTAGCATTAAAAGCTGAATCAACCTCTTTAAGCTATTAAAAATCTCCCCAGCGGTTCGTTTGTTAGAAAGAGGATTGAATTCTGCGCCAATCAATTGCCGCCTCATTATTGCAGTCAAATATTTTTTTGCTACAGACCCGAGCAATATTTTGTATTCTAAATTTATCGAATGATACACCGAACGGTCTCCAATTAATGGATATATTAATGATGTAAAATAAACCAACGAATAATAGAATTAGTTAAAACATGATTGCATGCATATCCCGCCAATCAGTAGAAATAAACAAACCTACCTACCTGTAATTATAGAACAAAACTTTTCAACTAAACTTTATTTTCAGTTTGCTTTAAAAACCAAACTGCAATTGTAGCATTTTTTTTTCAAAATTCTAAAAGATTTCCAGAAATGGCAATAAACTTCGGTCAGTAACAACAGGGAAGCTTTTAAGTGTTGGCGCAAAGTGTAGTATTTCGCGAAGCTCTCTGTAGGTCGTCGACTTCGTTATGTAAATAACATCTTTAACCATAATTTGTTCCACTTTGATCGTATGCGCACTACAAGAGGAAGCAACATATTAAGCTTATAACTGCGCCCAGTTGCAGGCTTAATAAGCCATGCACGTGTTATAACTCAGAAAAAAAAATAACCCACTATTTGCAACTCTATTTCAGAGCGTTGAGAATCTGCTCAAAGCATAGAAATGAGTTCAATTTCTGAATGAAAATAAAAAGCACAATTTTCAGATCGATGCAGTTATTTCAATTTATTAGAATCAGTGGATAAAATGAACGATTAGTAGTTGGGCGAGCGACCTTGTGAATTACCCTCAAAATTTAGGCCTTTCTTTAGCCTATTATTTAAATGCCTATTTATTTGTAAGTCACAGTAACCTGATTCGAGATGGCGGTAGATCCGGCAGGTACGGATATTTCTTGATTCGAATGATACTTTCATAAATAGAAGGTTGCAGAAATTTGCAAACTGCATTACCCACCAGCATTGCTATCTGCACATCCAAACGTATTAATTTCACGGACGACGTATTAATTACTATCTTACTAATAAGAAAATGAACTGTTTCACTTTTCCCGCTGCTCAATTCATTTCACTTGCCCAATTACTTCTGTTTGCGGGAAGTAGTTGGCCATCTACCAACTGAAAAGTTAACTGAACCAAATTGTACCAGAACGGGTAGTATTGGAGTAAGTTGCCCTGTAAGCTCGCATATAATTACAGCTACAGAAAGTGTATGTGTTACCGCACCTGTATAAGCTGCTGCACCTAAATAAATTATTGTCGAAAGCTTATGAAACTTATCACTTCACATTATACAAGCAACAAGTTCAAATTTTAGGTAAAATCATGGCAGTTAAGGAAAAATTAACTAATAAATTAATTGAAAAAACAGTTGGGAATGAGCAAAAATCTTGCAGGTACCAACAACTGCATAAAGTCCGGGGAAAATAAGAGGTCCATTTGCTCCACGTAGACCATTTGGGAAGAGAAATGCCATAACTTCACCCGCTAGACGACCACCGGCCGCTCCAATTATAAAGGACGGGACAAAAACACCTGCTGGCACATTGATGGATATGCAAATTGCCACCAGAAAGAACTGAAAACCGTATAGTCACCGGAGTTGTCAACGCTGATAGGGTGATATCAACTTTCTTCACAACAAACTTTCACTCAATTTTCTTTCAATGGAAACCAGAAAAGCTCAATTTTACTGAGCAAAGCTCACTCACGTAAGTGATTAAATAGCACGTGAGTGAATGAAATACGGTTATTTGACTTCCGAAAGCGGCACCGGTCCAATGTTGAAGGAGCTTCTTACTGCACGGTTGTTTATTGGTATTTGTAATGTGCATTGTACAGTTATTGAAAAAGTCAGCCATCGTTTCACGAAAAGTCAACTAAAAATTTGTCGCTCATTTACCCCTTTTCCTCAAAAATTAATAAATTTAAAATTGAGTTCTGTAAAATGTGAAATTGTTTTTCAGAATAGGAAGCTTGTGGCGTCATTTGCGAGATATTTGAGAGTGCACTTATGTCGTTTCCGCTTTTCACCGTTGAAACGACAGCTGCCGTTATGGGCAGGCTCAGTTAGGCAATTAGCAAACTTTGCTATAGAAAGTTAAGATTGGCTTATTTTCTTCCGCTGAACTCTGAAAAATTTCGAATTCGATAATTTTAGTGAGTGACTTCGCAAGCCACACCACATTCAATTCGCTAAGTCAAAGTGTCCTACGCTCTCGAATGAATCAATCCTCTTCACATCACATATAAGCAATGTTAGCTTAACAGTTGAAGCCGAAAGCGTACTTGTCCAGCGATATAACGTCCGAAACCTTCCGGATAAGTGAGCGTGCCAACAACCAATGCCATGAAAACTGTGAATGCAAAGAAGCTGCAACAGATGACGCTAACTGCCAGGTGGAAGGAACTTTTTCGAAGATATGACGAGGAGTTTCAGAGATGAGCAAATTTTATTAATTTCGAATTAGAAATGAGAGTGAAAAGCGAAATTGTACTTTTGTCGAAAAATCATCTTATAGATGCTGTTGCGTTGGCGAAACAAAGTTATTTGCCTGTGAGTGAAAATGAACAATGCCGCGAAGAGACCACCAAGTAACCTGCAAATTGCGCCTCATTTGATTGGCTGAGTGAGGAATTAAAAAGTTACAGTGAACGAAGTTGTTTGAAAGTTAGTCACTCATATTTTATGTGACCTGAATTGGGTGGTCGAAATGTCTCACCCTAAAAGTGCAAATATAGGCAATTCCTCCACCAAAAATGACTCGGTTGGAATGCTTGTCTGATAGAAAGCCATAATGGTTCCTGCAAAAGCAAAATTGATTTTCTCTCAAAGTTATTAGTTAGCGTAACGATGTGAACTCCGTTCCTCTGTTCGTGAGAAGTACGAGCACAATTCCAAGGAAATTTAGAAAATGCTACACTCTACCAGATTGTTCTGCGGCAACGAAGAAATTCGCAAATCGGAAAATAATTGCACTGCAAGTCGCAGCCAGAAAACCGCGCCAATAATTTTTTACAGCGAAATACTTCGATGTTGATTCTATGGCATACAACACTGCTGCAAGAAGGAACTTCAATGTGAAACGAAAAGTTAAACTGATTCCCACTCATTAAGTGAAGTTAATTAAGCGAGCAAAAGAACACCTCCAACAGGAGCTGAAAATGTGCACGCAATGCCAACGGCACAACCGGAAGAAAGCATTTCCGCTTCTCGGCCTTCATTGGTGAAGAATTCCGTGTAGTGATAACTGGTTGTTACTTTATTCAAAATTGTTGCCACAATTGCGCCCATATGTACAAATGGTCCCTAAAAAGCCTGTGTCTACTATCAAAAATTTGAATGTTTAAAAAGCTGGAATTGAATATTAAAGATCAAAATTTTGAAGTGAAAGTATGAAGATCAGTTATAAATTTATCAACTAAATCAGCAAATGTAATTTAAAAAAGTGATAAACTTCTTTTCCGATTGGAAGGCCACTACCAATTGCCAACGTTAATCCAATCATTTTGGCAATAAGTGTTCGAAGAGTGAGATAATTTTCCATTTTAAATCCATGCATTATCACTTTTACTTCCGGTATGCCTGAACCTAAAGTCACTTAACATTGTGGCGGTGACGAATTCACTTTTAATTATTATCTTTGCTGACCGGGGGAAGGGTAGGATTCTTCTGCTTAATCCTTCATTTACTTCGATCTGTGTAAAATCTATAAAGACTCGGTGCGAAGCTCACTTCTCCTGCTTATTTAGATTTGAAAAGTTTACAAACGAACAAACCAACGGCTTGCTTGGAAATCCATAAACAGGCAGCTGCCGAAAGAAATGTCAGCAAAGCGACGTGTAACACCCAATGTAACAAAGCCACGTAATGGTACCAGTGTGTTCGAAGAGCCTCGTAGAATGCCACATGGCCTTCATCAAATGAAAGGATTGCATTTATGCAAATAAAATTTTCAATTTGAAAGCAATTTTTAGTTTTCTCAATTTTGCGTGAATTTGCAGAAGAAATGCGACAAGATTTACTGTGTTGTAGCTTTTCGATACAAATGTCCATAACGACCGATAAAATGGCCGTTATAACGCCGAGCATCGCCGAGAGACACCAATCTTCCACTAAGAAATGCAAAACATTTTTCATTTGTCCTGAAATGAACATTCATTTGAAGAGCTCCCAAATGCATAATTTTATGCGGAAAATTGGAATCGCTAGAATAGGAATTTTTTCAATTAAATTTTCGAATTTCATTCCTTAACATTAATGCATACTTTTGAAGAACTCGGCAAACGATTCTTTGCTGTGCTGTTCGCTTGCATCCAGCCCGATGTGTGCCTCACTTCCATCCTTTGTAACGACCACTTCACCGCCTTTCAGCAATGAGCTTTTCACGTCAATCATATCGTTGTCCATAAATAGTACAAAAGAAGGACAAGAGAAACTTCAAGCAGTTTTGCTTGAAGTTCACCCTATGATGGTTGTTACAAAGAGATTATGAAGTTTCGAAAGGTAGTAGCGCTGATTACTTTACGCGGAAGAGATCTCATAGTGAAGTTTGTTGTCGTACAAAATGAGACTGTGTATTACTACTGTTATTGCTATCTGTGAGGGCAAATAAAGGCAAAAACTTTTGCTCATGCACACAGACATGAGGATGAATTCAAAGCTTCAAGCTATCTTTCATGGGAATTATCGCGGAAATAATTAGTTGAAGCGATGTTATCCTACATTAATTAACGTAGAAATCGTTGTTGCAATATTTTCCATCCATTCATTAGACAAACGACGAGGAAGATCTTCTGGTACTTCAGAAATGACCGATAAAGTTGGAGGACTGCGAAGGATCTGAAAGTCTCTCGGTTCATAGACAAACCATTGAAATGCGTGAGCTTAACAGGAAAAACACGTACACACACGGAACTGATAAAAGTCTCTTAATCAATTTCCGGATGAAAGAGCTGATGAATTTCGTCTTCCTATGAATTCTTTCATCATATCATCCCTACTGATTACCTTCGCTGATAATGAATTTCGCTAGAAAAATAAGAAGCGAGAGGGTGAATTTGATTTGTGTAATTTCGTTTGAAGCGAAGTGGTCTTGCACGTAGCTCTCTTGGAGCATTAAGTATTTCTGAACTTGTAATTTAGCCTTAGATTGAAGTGATTATCATTTTATCGCAATCAATTGAATATCATTTCATGGCGTACATCGCTTATCACATTGTAAACATTTTCCGACAGGCACCATGAAAATGACTAGTGAAATAAACAAAGTTCAGATTTCTGGAAATGACGAAAATGACTGAGTAAAAGTGAACATTCGAAATTCACCACCACGAAGAGACTTTGATTTGTTAAATGTTTTATTGTTCTTAACTTTCTCTCACTGAAGAAAAGGTAAACAGTGAAATGATATATTAAAAAGACTAAAAGTTCTTGTCGCTCGAAATATTTGTTCAAACTTTTTACTTCAACGCAGTTACTGCTAACAGAACGTCAAGTGAGAGAGCTAAGTAGAGAGTCTAACCACAGCAAAGTGCGAGAAAATTGGCGGAAAGAAGTGAAATTTACTCTTTCTGCTAGTTTCTTCTGCTAAAATAAGTTCTTGAAAAGAAGAAAAGCTTTACTTAGTAGCTAGCAGTTAGGTAATCATTTCCTCATCCTTTCATTTCTTTTAAAGTTCGAGGAAATACTTATAGGCATTTAAAAATAGAATTTAAATAGTTGCTCAGAGACGAAAAGCTTTAGAAGGATTTTAACAAAAATTTCACATGGACAAATGAGCATTACGACATAGCTTCATTAGCAATTAAGCAGCGTTAGGATTTAGCACTAAGCGGAAAAGAGACAATTACAAAAATAATATTTCAATAACTTCACTTTTTCACTGCAAATTGAAATTTAAACCTTAGAGGTGTTATTATTCAAATTGTCCAAAAGTACCATTATTGGCAGCGCTAAGTGCGTAATGAAAATCATTTCAATATCAAACAAAATTTCACGTTGCAAAGTATTTCGTAATTCACAAACCGTAAGTAACCAATACATACTCTAACTGTAAGACCGGAGGACAATGCCTTACTTCGGCACCTTTCCTTTCTTCAATCACTTTGAGGTCTCCCGACAAGCTCATTGGTTTGGACTCTTTCCAAGATTTTTAACTTCAACATTTCCACATCGTCATCATTTGCGGAAAAGAGGATAAATTGAGACTTCAAAATATATACGAAGTCATATTCGTTGAAAGGAAGAAATTAATTTCAAATTCATTTATGAGAGTATTTGAAACAGGAATTTCATCATGAAATTTGAAAATAACAAAATTGGTATTTAAAAGTATGCAAATATAGCGCAGATTACTACATTGAAAGACAAATAGCTTTATAAGTTAATATTCAAAATTAATTTACCGGCAACAATTCTTTCAAGGCAAATTTTATTGCGGTTGGACTTTTATTTTATTTTTTTCAATTTGAGTAATCAATTGAGCACTTATGCCACTTGAATATTGAAGTCCTATACTGCTATATTCGGGAGAAGTCTAAGATTCAGGACCCAATTTAAGTTAAGGTATTTATTTAAATGATAAGCACCTCAGAAAGCATCCCAACAGAAATTGAATTTTTATTTTATAAAAAGCATGAAAATTTAACTTCCGGATTTTTATTCGTTTTACAAAAAAATCTTTAAATTTCAAATAAATTCAATTAATTTTCGTTAAAGGAATGCAAATGGGAAAACAGCTATGCACTGAATCATCAAATTATCATTTGTGTTAAATGGTTTTTCAAATCGCTTAAAGGAGAGATCGCATCTGACGTTACTGGTGAGGAGTGAGGAGGCGTGTGGGATGCTAAGATTGGAAAGTTTTTCCATTTCAGCCGCAGGAGAGAAATTAACTGACAACATTAATTGAAGTGTGATAAAAGGAAGTGGCATATTCTCAACAGGAATGCTTGGCAATTCCGTAAAATTTCTTTTCCGAGGAAGTATATTAATTGAAAGTTCAAACTGTTAGACGAACTGCTGCAAATGTGCCTCTCTAAAATTTGCATTTGCCATGGAACATTTGCAGGGGCTAATTTTACGACTTTTCACATTAGGCAAATGTAACATCTTACTGTTTATAAAATAATTGAATATTCTTCGTCAGACGAAATTTCACTTTCATTTTAAATTATTTACGGAATTTCCGTCGAAAGGACCTCCTTCTTTTACTTCTTTCAATCTATTTCGTCATTTTTCACTGTCTTTTAATCAAAGTTTTGCTGAGTAGTTGCAAATTATTTTCCACCTTTCCTTTTTCTCTTATCTGAGGGGAAATGACATTGCAAAAGATTGAAAAATCGACAAAAAAAGCTATCGGAAAATGATTCATAGCTTAAATCGAATTGCCAATTCCAAATAAACAACCGATAAGATGAGAGCGAACATTTTTGATAGAAACACTCTTAATTACATCCAATCTACTAAGCTTTCCACAAGTAATTAGCGATTGCTATTATAAAAAGTAATCCGCGCCATGAGTTCAACCTCACAATTTTTTGAAATTTGCGCACCGTCAAAGATAATGATATTAAGCATTTCAACAAATTACTTCACAATTGTATCAGTCACTCTTTCTTTGTTCTCTTTGTTCTTCCTATATGGTGGCAGCTCTTCCAGAATGCTGCAATGAACGGAAAGCCTCCAAAAATGCCAATTCTCAAAATAAAACAAGTTTGCTTTAGCTTTGAAGTAATTCGTTGGAATAGCTGAGGCCGACCACTTGTTCAGTACGCTTATTTAGGAGGCCTTAAATTTGAACTTTATAGCTAAAGTTAGGGGATAAAATCGACAAGCTGAATAAGCTGAGATACGAGGAAGTGGAATGAACTGAAAGGCAACAATAACATTGAGAAGAAATTCAGCAATTTTGCTCCATCTGAGCAATGAAAACATGTGGTAGCGGCGAAAAATCACAAAAAAATGATTGTGAGATAAAGAAGTGGGAAGGAAGTAAACTGATTAATAAGAAATTAATTATTTCAATTAATCCTCTTTATGTTGCACATTTCGGATTCACTTAAATAAAAGTTTCTTACATAATTGTTAGTCCAATTTTTTATCAATTCGGAATTCCGGTTCGCAGCTGCGTGAACATTTTTCAATTCCTATGTTCATTTCATTTAATCAAAAGGATGCAAAATATTTGGTTGGTATGAGTGAATTTCGAACCGTATATTACGTTGCCTCAAATTGTAAAAGTGGCACAGTCAGACGAAGAGGTCAAGGGTCATTCATTGCATAAGAATAGGAGTGCATTTTGTGATCTTTCCATCTATGTTTTCACACGTTTGAATGTATCAGACGAAAAAGATAATTAATCCGTTGACGATGACGTTATCGACGAGTTTCACGTACGCTTCTTCTCGTCTTGTCAGCAAATTTCACCACATCATATCTAAGCAAAATGTTGAAAACGAAAAAGACGTGAAAAAGGAAGTAATGTAAGATGAAAGCACCGATCATGGAACTGCGGCTCGCCACTTCCAACCTGTTGAGACACACAGCTTGCAAGTTCTACAACTGCCAGGACCTTCAACCGTTGACGAAAGCAGTGGAGCGGAAGTGGTAATGCAAAACTTCGAAAGCAATAATGCGCGATCAGTGCGAGGAGAAATAAAGGAAACTGCAGTTTATGACCTATTATTATCATTGGTAAGCTAAGTTTTCAAGCGAGAAGAGTAGGCACTCGTTCTGTGGAAAGTAAGGAAGTACTGTTAAATCACTCCCGAGGAGGATTACTGTAGCGTAATTGTTGAAAGTAACAGCAAGTGATGGATGAATATGGGATGATCCATTCCTGACAAGCTGTAAGTAAGCACTCGGAGAGCGTCGAGCACATTGCATCAATCAGCGGAGGAGGACACCGACCGTCGCTGATGGAAACTGTCAAGTGCCTTACAACGCAATGAGTAATGTTGAACTCTCGTCGATGGAGAGAAATGCAAAATGCATTTTAAAAGGAAAGAGAGAGAGAGAGAAAAAAGCGTCTCCGTCTTGTTCAGTGCGAAATGCCAAACTGACATTGTCATAAAAATTCATCGAAGATATTCTTCTTCCTTGTAACTTCTTTTAATTAAATTTTAATTCCATAGGTTATAATTGTAAAGAGAAGTAATTTGCTGCAAGCGATCAGAAAGGATGCGATGTGTCTGAGGAAATCAATTTTTGTAAATTATTTTTCATCTTTCAATGATATGAGCGGGGCAAACTGTCTCGCAGCGTTCAGTACTACGGTTTATCGAACGGTCGTCAGAGGACCGCTGGTCGTTCGGTCAGCTCCAGCACACTCTCCCCTCTTTCCTTTTCACTGAGAAATAAATGGTCTTTGTTGGTCTTTCTCTTCGGTATGATTCGGTACGAGGAAGGTACGCTTTCGGAAAATGGTTGCAATCTTTCCGTTCGATTTACTCTTCCTCATTTGCAAGTGGAAGATCTTTTCTGCAAAATCACATCTCTTTTTTTTTTCTTTTGAAATTTACATTTTTTCTAATTATTCCCTGAAAAAGCAGTTTAACCAGTAAAATAGGAACTTTGGTTGGTGATTTCTATGCAAATTTAATATTATACGGAAATGTTTTAATAATTAAAAAAAATTTCTTGATGAAACATTCTTTTGGTGAGGCTATTTTGAGGGGATAAAAAAAGGGGATTTTAAGCAAATATGGAAATAGAACTTTTTCATTGGTTTTTAAAATGCTTCATGTTTTTTAATATCTCACGCAACAGCAATATTAAAAGTGAAGTTTCCAAAAAGGAATTCTTTTCTTGAATAACGTCGGATGGAAGACGTATAGCCAGTATTTTCAGAATGAATCTTTTGTTTTAGTTTATAATAAAACTTTAAAAAAAGAAATATTTTTAAATAGGAATTTTTGGCCTCCTCTGCTCTCTACCTACTTTTTTGCTCTCTACCTATCATTGCATGCTCTGACGATCATTTCGAATTTCAGCTTTTAATTCAAAAAAATGCATTAATTTAAGTTGCATCGAAAGAAATTAATTCCTCTTCCTGATATTCCCTTTAATTTAATTCAAATTTTTGTTGAATACAAAGAAATTAAATTATTGCAGTAAACAGTATTTCCCACGTTATATTAATTAATTTCTCAAATGAAGGCAAATGCACTCTGGAAGCCTTTGGGAATCGAGGAATCGGAAGTGCGAATATGAAGGAAAGCAAGTTTGCTGTTAAATGTCTATTGCAAGCAAAATCCTTGAGGCCTTGATAGCGAAATAGAACAGCCTATGTTAATGTGCCGATTTATCAAAAAAATAGCTTTGACAAATTATTTTCCGAAAGTTTCAAATGGTCGACATTCAGGCGAGATCGATGCTACAAACAGGCGCTTTGATGCGACAACGATTTGGAAAACTCGTTAAGCCATAATTAGCTTACTTTAGCTGAAAGGATTTCATAATGTAAATTTCCTTAACTTGCACTTTCTGATTTGGGTCGTTAAGGACCCGATTATTGTATCAGATCAGATCGCAAAATGCGATGGGTCATTAAACAACACTGTACTGATTAATAGTTTTCTTTTTTTTTTAAATAGAGAACCACCCAATTAGGTGAAAACTTTAAAATGTTTTAGTATTCCTTAATGTAAATTTTGTATAATAAATTCTCGATATCTTCTTAATTCACATTTTAAACGATGGCTGGAAATTCTGTTCACAATGAAATGACTTTTAAACATCAGTAGTACATGAAGGTTAAGGCTGGAGGAACAGTTGCGATGATTGAAAATTGAATGAAATTGAGAGAAACTAAGTAATGCGATAATAAAAGCGCTAATGTAATGAAAAAAGTTGAAACGACCGTTCTACCGCGAAGAGAGGAAGAAGAATATCCAATTTCTATTTCCTTCGCAAAACGACATCTGTTAGCGGTTGCAAATCAACTTGCAATATGAAGCAGGCGATAATTTCTCCCACTGATGATTACCTTACTTCCTAAATAGAGAAAGTAAAAGGATGGTAAAGTGACGTCAATCGTCACGCTGATACGAATCGCTGAAAATTTCAATAGATAGATATTGTGATGGTAAATTTGAACCAATTTTTAAACTAAAGTTTGAACTTTCCAGCTCCGTCTCACCGGAAGAAAACGAGTTCCTTCGGAGAGGAACTGTAGAGATTGCATGGCAGCATCAGCACTCTCCCAGTGCGAAATAATGCTTGATCGAAGGAGGGAGGAGCGGGAGAAGAAGGAAAAACCGATCGTAGAAGTGGGTCGTCGATGCGTGCGAGACATGACATCTTCGACTGTCGTTCCGTAACACGCACTCCTCTCCCGTCACACCACCTTCCTACGACGACGCACCAACTCGAAGGATGGTCAGTTCTCTCTCTTCGGTCCCTCTCGGTATCATCGTCCTTCTACTACCTCCACCAAACAGCGATGCTGCCTTCGACGCTAAACAAATCTACCAAAACCCACTCTCACACGGTTAGCTGTTTGCGAAAAAGTGGAAGCTAACAATGATTGCGTGAATATTCTAACTGTTAGCACTGCTTGGAATGGAGAAAGGCTTATGTGATACTTTTTTTGGTGAAGGAATTATGCAAATAGCTTGCTGCTTCGTTGAGGGCCCGCAGTCTTTTAACTTCAGTAGCACAGCATTCATTACCTTCGAAATGAATATTAATTACAGGCCTGTAAGTTCTCCTTTTGGTATTTTGAAGGTTTTGGTGAAGACATAGACTGGGTGAAGTGGGAAGATGCGGTGGAAACGGCGATGGAAGTAAATAAACCGATATTCCTACTAATCCACAAATCGTGGTGTCATGCATGCAAAGGTTCATCTTCCAACTCTTAACCAATTCCAGGCTATTTAGTTCCTTTTTCCTATTTAGCAGTCACTATGAACTGACGTACGCTTTGCATTTTTCTATGGTTGTCGTCGGATAGATGAAGAGATTTTTGGCGTGAAAGTTACAGTTCATAGTGGCAGCTCTTCTATTTTTAGGGTAGCAAGGGATAAATGCACTTGGCATGACAAACTGGCTTTATTTTAGCACTAAAGAAAACATTTCAACAGTCAAATGCCCGGAAGGCTTTTAAAACTCTCTCCAAGTACTTTATAATGGTAAATACAGAAGATGACGAAGAGCCGTATGAAGAGGAATACAGACCGGATGGAAAATACATTCCTCGTGTGCTTTTCTTAGGTAAGCAATGGCACCATCAATTCCTGTAAGAACCATTCCGCCTTTTTTGAAAAGGAATTTAAAGCCTTAATGAAAGGAAATAACCGCGTGAAACTATTTTGTGGAAGAAAAATCTGCATACTTTGATGTCAAACATGAAGCATGAATGAAAGAATGAGCAGCTGAAGACAGGTCACAGCTATGTGGCAAAATTCTGCTTTGAAAGGCTGAATTTTCTTTTCTTAAGTGGAATTGTTTCACAGAGAGAGTTTTACGATCTCTGCCACACAACAATTAGGTCAATCAATCATGAAAGAAAATTTAAACTTTTATTAGTCACCGATTAATTGAGTATAACAAATTTAGAGAATTAAGAAAAACGAATTTATTTCTTTAGAAGAACATTTATCAACGCATTTTGACGTGATATAGATGTTTTTAGCAATCAGAAATCAAACAAAAACATTAGAAGTTGAAAATCAGGTGACGTTACTGTGAAAATCCTTCGCTGCTGCACTGATTAAAGCAATCCATGCTTAACAGTGCACATTTGAAAGAAATGATAAATTATTATCTCTTCTTAACTGCATTAATCGACTTCACGAATCAACCATTTCACAGTCACGCTACTTCTACTTCCTAAGTGGTCTAGGTTAAAAGGAGGAGTGAGGAGATAGTTCCAGTGATAGCCATAGCAGTTGGCAATTGTCTTTGATTTTACCACTTATGTTGGAATTGTCAACTGATAACTATTCGTTTCGTTGATTGCTCCTTTCATTAGTTTCACAGTTCACAGCGATGCTACATCGTTTCAGATAAAAATGGCGATTTGTTAGCACAGTTCAAGAACAAGAAAGCAGAATACAAGAACTACGCTTATTACTACTCCTCACCAGCAGATGTACTCAATTCAATGAAGGATGTTATGCAGTATTATAACATTGATGTTAGCTTTATCACTTATTAGCTTAACAATTCTCTTGTTAAATTAAACATTTAAAGAATGCTAAATTTTGTTTCGGTAACCAGCGTGACTACTGGATTAGTAGTTGAGAATGTTAGCGCAAATTGGTGTAATGAGGGATTGAAACCTATTTTTTAACAACATTTCTGACATATAAATTTTTCGTAAAAAAGACAGATTGCTATGTGCTGAAAGAGTTTTGGTTACGACAATAGTCGAACTTCAGTGTCAGTGCTGTTAGCTCTTGTAGTTTAGTTCTTATAATTTTAGTCCTTTTGCTTCTCATCTCAATGCTCAGGATGATCCCTCCTTTAGGAACTTTCCTCCTCACTGTCGTCAAAACTGTACTCAATTAACATTTCAGGTCCCGGAAATGAAAAAGGGTGCAAAGTTGAAGCCAAAGAAATCAGCCAACGATGAAGAGGAAAAGGCGGAGGAGGGCAAAAGTACAAAGGAAAGCACGGAAAGTTCAAAAAGTGGTAAATCTGAATTATAGCGTAACTTTGAGAAGAATTAGCTAGCGTGTATGCGAAGCTAAAGAATTGCAGGAAGGCTGCAGTGATAAGTTGAAAAATTGTCCTAAATAACTTCTCTTACAAAGTAACACACGTAGTGCTTGTGGACTTAAAAATGATGATTGCGTACAGACATTTGTTCAGTCACCTCTTGAGCGTTGACGAATTAATTTTTCTTATGATTGAGAAGATGATTAATTAGCTAGTTGGAGGGCAAACTTCATGCTTTACTAGATTTTGCACCTGAAGCTCATCTTCAGAACCATTTGTTTTTGTTGTGATTTCCGATTGCTATCACTGGAAAAAGGTTGTCTGAAACAACCGTCAATCTGAATATTGCTGTAGGGAAATGAAATTTTTTGAAAATATAACTAGAATAAAAAATTGAAGGAATCGTTTTAAATTATTTAGCAGAAATTTAATAAATTAGTTGCATTTTCACTTGAAACTTTAATGTCGCGTTAGCAAATAGTTTCTTTTTCCTTGCCTTTTCACATTTGCAGCTTTAATGCAATAGCAGTAAACATGCAGTGTTTTTATGTATGTTTCAACGGTTTTCAGCATATGCACGATTAAATTAAAATATTGCCGTGTTGTTGATGAATTTGAGAAACGCTAAGAACACTTCCCATATTCAAGTTGAAATTGGTAACTGTACAGTACATAAATCATTCCAGAATTATCTGAAGAAATGTTCCATCAAATTAACTTTCAGTTACAGGTAAGGGAAAAATTTTTTCAGACACTAATATTTGCACGTCCAATCACCTGCCATTTCATCGTCACACAAATGAAGTTAGACGCAGAAAACTGTACGCCACGTTTCAGTTCGTCTCGCTAGCACTTTCCTATTTGCAGTGTGAAATTGATCTGATCTGGTAGTGCAGAGAGAGAAATGAGGGATATTGAGAGCGCAGATTTACGGAGCATCTGAACTTCAAGCTATTTAAAATTTTTACAAAAATTTGGGAAATATTCAAAATGGTCCTGTGAAATGTATGCTTAATGCGCAATTTGTTGGGATTAGGAGATATTTAAGTGTTGTGTTGGGTTGGGGTCGCAACCCTCTGTGTTAGGCACCGATTGACCTCTGACCTCCTACTGAAAGCTATTGCACCATTGCATCATAAGCCATCATTATCCTTGTTGAAGTTTTTATGATGCGGCCGGAGAAGAGGGAATGAAAGCTCTCAAACTTATGCAATGTTACCACAACTCCTACTATTTCTCATAAATCTCACTGTCAGATGCTTCTGTTCACGTCGCCGAACAATTTGCATATTTCGGATTTTCTCTAATACCACTAAGTCATTGCAAGTCGTATTTAAAATAATATTATGGTGATACGGTAGTGTTGTGGTTACGAATATTCCTATTTTCACTCGAACCTTAAACCCGAATTCGGCTAAGAATAAACTTTCAGTTCTGGTTTTATTTTATTTATAAATAATAAAAATTATTCCATCAATCAAAATTTGATCATTTCCGGATATTTTCACACAACAGATGAGAGTCAGAACAAATAAATTTATTCCACCTCAATGCTTTCAGAATTGCTACTGGTCGATGTGCAGCAGTATCATATATCATAATGACCTTAAGATGAGCTATAAGTAAAATAGCACATGACTTCAGTCACCTCAGCGCAGTACTTAATTATCCGTCACTAATGTGACCTCTGATGTTCGCGTTCTTCTAAATTATTAGCTAGAAATTAAATTTAGACTGTCACATCAAAAGCAATTATTTTGTCAAATACATAATTATTTTTCATTCGAACTGCCAGGCCAGAAGTGAAATTAGAAGAAAGTGTCAGTAATGGCTGATGTCCTGCTGCGTGTTGAACTTTGTTGTTGGAGTGGCTGAGACGGTTACCGATCGTGCGACATTTATAATTATCTGAGAGATAAACAAAGCATATTTCAAAAGAGAACTGTAACAATAGCAGGTAGAAATACATATATATATAATAGCAGGAAATATATATATATAGTTTGCCGACAAAATATGCTGCGAGAAATTAAGTCACTATTAAATTAGAAATAGCTCTTACCACATCTGTAACAATTTTTCACCATATGTGAGCTAGTTTCAGGATAGGCAAGGCGATCTAGTAAATCACTTTTTTTCATATTCCGAAAACAAAACCTTCAAGAACAAACATTTTTGTAATTTTGACGTCATTGCAGACCACATCATATTTGTAATTTTGTATTCAACTTAAATCGATGCCCCTATTTTGAAATCTGGAAAATGTTTCTAAATCACAAACTGAACGTTTCACTGCACTTAAGCCTGCTGTCTGCCGAACCATAAAGTGACTGCCCATGAGGAGTTGTTGTAGCCACCGTTTCATCTCCTTCCCTTTCTTGACCGTCGTTAAGGATCTGCCTTAGGGAATAAATGTAACTGTTGGCCATCCGAAGAGTTTCTAAAAAGAATGAAGAATACCGATTTCTTAATAAAAGCTCATCAACATGTTGCAAATTGCAAAAAAAATTTTTGCGTGAGTTGAAAAATTACTTGAACGAGAAGATTTTGAAAAACATATATATTCACCGATTTTGGTTAGCTTCGGTTCATCCGGTAGTTGTGGTAATGTTCGCCGTAACTTTTCTAGTGCTTCGTTTAAATTATGCATCCGGCGACGTTCACGAGCATTCGCTTTACTTCGGCGGATTTGTTTCGTTCGTCGGATTGTTTCTGGACTTCGAATTCGACAACGATATTTCCGTTTCGTACGTCTCATTACATCTTCTCCACTGGTTTTATTTGTTCGCTTTTTCATTAACTGAATGTTTTTCGTTGAAAATAAAACTCAAAACATTATTTTGAAGAGATAAATTTTTCACTAATCTTCGAATTTTGCTAAACTTACGGCAAGACCTAAGCAACAAACGGCATAAAAATAAGCATTTGGAATCACAGCTTTTCCAACAGTAACAACACTTCACATATTGTTACTGCATCAGTGATACCAATTGAGAATCATCTCACTGATAGACAGATTCACTGAGTAAACGGTGCAGAAGCGAATAAGGGATGTATTTTTAGAAATGAATAATTAACGAACTAATGTGCCTAGTAAGTTTGATAACAGACAACTAAAGTAACAAGTAAATGAATTTATAAAAATATAATGGAGAAACCTGATATTGATGTGTGTACGTGGAAGTAGAAGACTCCTCATTTTGGCACTTCGTAGTAATGGGTGACTTCCTATCCATGTACGAAGCTATTGGGACTGATTGTGCCCATTGACGTTGATGCTTTAATTGGCGCAGAAGGCGTGGTAAGTGATTCGGCGCTAACATCCATCACTCACTAATTTACAGTATCCTCCTGAAAAAGGAAACCTAAGAAGCTGCTGCTTCAGTCTCCAACACATTCATGCGTTGCAAGAAAAATCCTTCTATCTTCTTCCTGCAAATTTTACAACATTTCCTACAGTTACTCATGTTTTAAAGTAGGAGGTATATTGATTGATTGCTGAAAATTTACATAAGCGTATCTGTCTATCTGTTCCTATCGTACCGCAGGTCGTTGTTTGGAGTAGGCTTGAGTGATGGCAAATCAAGTTAGATTGTGACAGTATTGGAGAGGAAAATGGAAGTAGCGAACTTCGGGAGCGGAGAAAAGTGATAATAATAAAAGTGAATGATGAAGCTCGAGAATCGCTGTAAATCCATCCCACTGAAATGCAGCTGTGTTCTTAATATTACTAATGTGGACATACTACAGTGCTACTTATTTATTTATATCAAATAAGATTCTGACCAGAATTTTCAAAATTTCGAAACGGAATTGGAGAAAGTTCCGTTAGATCTCTTGATGTTATGCCAAAATTTGTCAATAAACTTTTGCTTTGTGTGCAATCCAAATCAATCCAAACAATCCGTATATCGTTGGTTCTGTTTTTCAATTTCATTGCAATATACATTCGTTGGAAATGAAGACAATGTCATACCTAGCAATTTTCATAAGTCGAAACAGATGTAGCAACGTGTCATTCTGCTCACAGTACAAATTAGCATGAAGTGAGAGGCGGAAAAGCGGTGGCAATTTGATCAGATAAATGGATTACTGGATTATAAGGATGGAAGTAAAGGGAATGACGATCCAACCAGGTGCCTTTCTACCGGATCTTTCATTGCGTAACAGTAGTCTACTACCTGTTCTCCAATAATGATGTCTGTATCTTTCTGACACGCCACAGATTACCTCACGTGTCAGTAACCACAATAAATAAAAGTATCGTCAGAACGAACTTTTCCCATTAAGTACATGTCACTATACTTTGCATTTTTCTTCACTCGATTTTCCTGGTTTAGTGTCAAAGAACAATAGAGCAGATATTTTCCTTTGATTAAAGCGCACGTGCTAGAAATGAGAACGAGTAAGGAAAAAAGTATATTGCTGACTAATTTCGTATTCCGTGGACAAACTGTTCAGGTGCCTCAAAAGACCAAAAAAACATCATTTATAGTTACGGCTAATTGAATATTGCAAACGGAATTAAGAATTACAGTTCTCAACTATTAGTTTTATTGTACGAAATGCAGACAATTAAACATTCTTCGTCCTTAATAATAATGTAATAAACATGGTTTCACATTTAAAAAAGTCCTGAAACTTACAGGGAAACTTGAAGGGACAAAAACCATATATATAAACAATCAATAATGAAACGAAAAACAAACAAAAAACGATTTGATTTCCAATGAATTATCTTTACATTTTTTGAAATTAAAATATTTCCACAATAATAAATGAATTTACATTTATCGAGCGCCTCTCATGGAAAACAGTTATTTTATGTGTATCTTTTTCGATCAAGTCATATTTTACGTCTTTTCGGCCAAGTCACATTTTTGCAAATCATAATGTTGCAAAAATTATTCCTTATAATCTTTAAGCACATTGAAATCCATCAGTAAACTAAGATGTAAACTCGTCTAGCAGAAAATGTTCAACAGGTATAAAGTGCGAATAATATAAAAATCAATAACAATAAAAAATATATAATGACAAAAAAAAGATCAGTCGAGCTACTCCTCATCACGAGCCCGCTTGCGACTACGTCCAGCTTCTAAAAAAGTTAGTAAATTCGCAGAAAACTTATGGTTAAAAAAATGTAGCCAGCGAGACAATGGATGTTTAGCTAAAAGTTTGTTGTAAATACTAAATAGTAAAATTTTAAAAATTCGTAGAATAATTAGAAAAGATAAATTCTAAAATTACGCAAATTATTACGGCAAAAATTTTTAAATCATCACGGTAAGATTCAAAAGGGAACTAAATTGCTAAAATACCTTCAACACGAAATTTGAGATCGAATTCTTGGTCAGCTCCTAAGTATGAATCACAAATGAAATATAACTTGTAATGCATCTTTCCTGCTGCCAATGCAGTGAAATCAAGAGTCATTTTCGCTTTCTGATGAACTGTTAATCTAAAAAAAAAAGTGATTCCGCTTCTCATAACATAACAGATTACTTTCTGACATCGTCTTATAACAAAAAGGCCTGTTTTTCGCTTTTTTCTGTTCCTAAGTTTTTAACCTTTACTAAACTTCCGAACCAGCAAACAAAATCGAAAATAATTAAAAACGCATAATAAGCTGAAAAAATTAATCATTGCTGAACTCCAGGAAGTGGACCTTTTTATAGAAAACAAAGTATTGGAAGAATGATCGCCTATAACCAGCCACCATCCTTCTTCTTTTCGCTTCTGCGGAAAAAGAGGCGCCACTACAGGAGGAGCCATTCCATTTAAATCATTTTCACGTTCCATTTCAACGGTAACGTTTATTGTATCACCCCTGAAACAGAATTAAGTTAAAATAAATTGTACACGAAGTTACACAGAAACCTTTTAAGTGAAACTTATAAAATTTCACCGGTCTCAAACCTCATGGAAGGAAAAAGAAAGATTAAAAAGTGTGCCAAAATGTAATTTCAGAGAATACGAAATATAATTTACACAGTAATGGTCCCATTGTTTTCAATTTTGTGCTCAACTTCGATGCTAGGATAATGATTACAAAATCGAGCAACATCCGACATTTCTGCAGGGGTCATTTGTAAAAGCGCTTGCCGAACATCATCCTCCAAATCCAGCAAGTCAAATATTGAGGATATTTTCTAAAAAAGAAGCAGAAATTCATAAAAAAACTTGCAATTCAAAGTTCGTTTGAATAGAAAAAGAGATTGTACAATAAGAAAAAAGAAAGTTAGTGCCATGTTATTTTAGACTATCTAATAAGTAAGCAAATCTTCATTACGTGCAGGTAAGAGAAAAGTGATGCCCTTTGTTTCTTTCTTCAGCAATCATATTCGATTTTATAAAAAATAATGAGTGATACGACTGACCTTTTCTTTGCATCGTTCAAGTAAGGAAGCCGAGCAATGAGGTAGTTGTTTCAAATATGATTCACTAGTGAACATTGCTTGTGTTAACATTTGTGATAATTCCATTGCATGAACTGCCGGCATCAACCACCCATTGCTAATTTAAAGGTATATAAAAGTGTAAGAAACTTGAAATGAACAAAGTTTTGAGCGAATTTTTACGGATATTTATATTATATAACTACTTATTTCTGATAATTTAAGAGCAACTAATGCGTAACTGCTGTCGGTGCTATTTTCCGCATTTTTTCTGAACCAGTATAACATACCTGCTCAAAACATCAACACAAGCTTGTACTAGCCGAATTGCCCTAAGAATGACAACTTCTGTGTCTTTGTTCAGCTCAGCTGATAGCTGTATGCGAGCCAAGTGAGCGTTCATCAATAAATTAACCTGAAAAAAAAGTAAACCAAAACATGTTGCGCGCTCAATCGTAAAACTTGGTATGTTTTAGAAGATTACGTGCATTTAACTAAAATTCGTTCATCTGTTTTTAATAAAGTTATTAACATACCTTCACATGTGGATCTGTAAACTTCTGATGTTTTTGCTGGCCTGATAATCGGTCAGCCAGCTGTTTCAACAAAATATCTTCCTTGTAACGTATTGGCATGTTTGCAAATTCGCTTGCATTACTGATAATTTCAATAAGCGCTCGAAGTTTAGTTTTCGCACTCAAAGACATGCTGAACACTTCTAGAAATGAATAAACTTGATCTAGAGAATATCTTTTTTGTTATTTAACGGTTATTAGAGTAAAAAACACTAAGTGCAATATATGCAATGAAGATTAATATTTCATACCGCATTACTCTCCACCGACAGTAGGAATCACAGAAAATTTCAAAACTTTGAAAAAGAAGTGTATTCTCCATAATAGCTATTTTCCACTTATTCATAGCTTTAATATGTCACATATTTTCAAAGGAAAAACTTACAAAAATCTTATTCCTTTTTTAGATGAAATGAATAAAAAATTTACCAATTGTCGTATAACTTATATAGTAGTAGGCTGCAATCATTCCCAAATTAAGTGGCTGTGTATCCATATCGTTCTTGATCGTAATGCATTTTGAATTCTCCAGATCTTTCAACGTATTTTCTACTAATTCGGAGAGACTGTCTGATAAATGACGATGCGTGACACCTTGCAAATTGTAGTAATTCGGATTTTGTGTCATGCGTCGGTATAATAAAGTCCATGTGAGGTACTAAAATAGGGACATTGATAAGTTATGATACTAGCGCTAAATAAATGTCAATGAACTATAGCTAAATAAATGAATGTCAGCACTTCACAGGGAAAACTTCAAGTGGTTCTTTCGATTTTGCTTTTAAAAAATAAATAACAACAAAATTTCTCAAAGCGCATATATTTTTCTTCATGGCATTATTACAAGCGCCAAACTTACATCGATAGCATCTTGTTTATTTTCGATCGTTTTAGTAACAATTTCAGCATTAAAATGATCATGAAGACAATGATCCAAATGCGATTCAACAGGAAGTGGTTCGTAAAGGAATTTTTTGAAGAAATCCTTTTTCGAAGACTGGCACATAAGGACGCACTTTGCTGAAATGAAAAACTGTCTCTTAAACATAACAAAATAAACGTTTTCCTCACACCACAAAAATCATGACTACCCCTTGATGTACTTGTTCGCTATATTGCAATTATGGCAAAAATCAAAGACAGTCAAGAACAAAACCAAAACTCTGCTTAAAACACCGAAACTAAAGCAATCTATTTATGAAACGTCCTAACTTTACTTTATTCTTGGACAGTCGTGATTTATGTTTCTTTTTTAACTAGTAACACATAACTTTGGACAAAAATAAATAATTACCGTCGTCATCAATTCCAGGCCTGTTCGCTAGTCCAACCATGTGCAAAACATCGCCTACTGGATAATCTTCGTAAACGTGGTATTTTCCATTATAAAACTGTGTATCCATAATAACCACAACGTATGCACTCACGGAAATTTGATAACACATTGTGCGTGGAACAATGCAAACCTCAAAAATTAGCTCATGATGACTTAAATACATTAAACTAAACATTTAACCAAGAAGACAAAGAACGACAAAACATACAGTATCATAAACATATACGGCATGTTTCAATAAGAGTCCTCACATTACGTATGTAGTCGAGCAAATGAAACAACTACTTACAACTATTCACAATATATATATGTAATACAAGTCATATTATACACATATTAATACAAAAAAAAAACCTGAATTGCGCCACTCTGGAAGAGTTGTTCCACAACAGCCATATCTTTGACATTTGTACCTTCATGTAGAAAACCCACTCCACAAGACAATGTTTCTTTCAAAGTTTTATCCTATAAAATATAATAAAATCAGAAAAACTTTTCCTTTTTGGTAGAAAAAAATTTTCGAACGTTTAAAAGAGATTAGCGACATGCCTGAACATTATCTAGCAATCGAACAAAACTTGGTTCCTGCGGATTAATGTGCAAAAAACGCTTCGACTGCCCGTCAGCATGTGCCATTGTAAGCATATCAACAGCAGTTGATCGTGACTGTCGTCTGCTAGGCACAAATACGAGTGCAGGACGTGGGCGCAGCTTACCGCCATGCCGCACAACAGCTGCATAAACTGGCCGTGTCATTGCCGCCAACCGAGAAGCAGTATGAGATAAATTAAAGCCCTGGAAACGATTTCAAATTGGAATCTTCACTATGAAAACAAAAATTGTGAACTTTCATTATAACGATAGAATTTTGCTGCAGAAGACTATAGAAGTGACCATACAAAAAATTTATTTAAAATAACCTGTATGAAAAGTTCTAGTGGAATGGGTCTGCAGTTTGGTGCAAAATTAAAAGTAGCTTGCGAGGAGCAACCAAGCCACTGCCCTACATCTCTGGCATTGGCTAATGATGATGAAAGAGCAACAATCCGAACTGTTGAATCCAATTGTGAAGACATGTAGCGCATGCGTGAGCAAATTACTTCTAGTACTGGCTGGAAGAAATCAATTTATCAAAATAAATATACTTAATGAGGTCATTAAAAGAGATCACTCTGAAATATAAACATAGTCAAATAAAAGGAGATATTAACAAGAATTAGAAAAACCCCTTTGACACCAAGTTATATTAAGCTTCAAGAAATGCTTTTAGATAAAAACTGGACGATCACTACACCGAATGGCTATGTTTAAGACTCATGTTTGCCTGATACTTATCAACGAAATTTGCTTTGAGAAAAGCAGAGCGGCTTCCCATAATCTGTCCTCTTTCTCTTTTCAAAAATTCCGATGAAAAAAACAAGTAATGGGAGAAAAAGTGAATAAAATTTCAGCAACTTTAATGAAAACTAACTCATCCATTTTCGAAAAATAGCAATTAATGATAAAAAAAGCTATACTCGAGAGATAAGACGGGTAAAACGCAGAGATTTCATTTAATTTTAAATCGTTGCACTCTACTACTGGGCATTGTATAATCAACAAACCCCATTATTGCTTCCAATCATATGAAGATCGTCAACGATAAATAACCGCACAGCTTGAACATTCTTCCGCTGTTTCCAACGTCTACTAACGTTGTCCCACTTTTCTGGTGTTGCTATAATCAATTGTCCTCGTTGCAATAACTTCAGATCAGTCGACGGCTCTCCTGTCAACATAACAACTGTTTTTTCTAGCGCAGATCCAATTCGTTCTTGCCAATCGGTAAACTTCTGAAAAAATGCAGTTTTGAAGGGAATCAATGTAATTATAAATGTAATATATATATATATATATATATATATATATATATATATATATATATATATATATATATATATATATATATATATATATATATATATATATATATATATATATATATATATTCTTCGAACCACATGTGTTTTTTTGAATCATATTTAACGGTGATCAAACACATAGCAACAGAAAAAATAAAGGAACGAACTTTTTCCGCCACATCCTCCATTGGTGTTACGTAAACTGCTTTTGCATCCGGCCTATTATCGAAGTGTCGAAGAATAGCGAACTCAGCACAAACAGTTTTGCCACTTCCATGTGGTGCGCCGATGAACACATTATCATTGCCTTCATAAACTGTTCGAAAAACTGTAACATGAAAATCGAACACGTAACGTAGAGTAATTCAAGTCGCAGATGTAAGTCCACATTTTCTGGTTATATACAAACCTAATATAAATTTCCTAAACATAAGCACTATTAACAAAAACCTAAAATTTAAAAATGCTGCGCAGAATACCTGATAGATCCTGTAAATAATATATAGGTCTTATATCTGGGGCACTGAAATTGTATTTACCTTGCGTTTGGATGGGATTGAATACGGAGATGTTCTTCTGTTCGAAAACTGACTGGAAAAGCTTGTTGTTTAAAGCTGATAGAGGCAATGGTTGCAAATCCAGTAGCTCGGTTGGTGGCGGATATTTCTCGGGCAAAATCAAATGTCGAAACGATATGGGTAAAACAGTTTCGCTACCAAGCCAACGATCAGAGACTAAAATCAATAAATTTTGTCATAATTACTGGAGTTCCTGGTCTATAAATTATTTTTCCTTAAATATCTCGTTGAGTTCTCTATTTATCAAATTACGAAATTAGGCGAGAATGACATACCTATGCGTATAAAATATAATGGTGGCAAAGGGTCAAATACTGGTACAAACATTTTCACTAAATGTTCATCTTCGCAAAACTTTTGCTTCAGGAGGAAATATTCATGATGCAGAATCAATTCCCCATCAACATCCTCAACAAATATCCAGAATCCTTCAGCTGTTCCTGAAATCAAAACTCCCATAATTCATTTTATATTACTGATGTAATAAGATGATTGGGACCCAAAAGAAAACAAACCATGCACGCGAGCATCCCATAGAAAATCAGGTGTGATTGCTAGTTCAATTCTCAAAGTCGATCGTGTAATGGGTTGAATGAGTGCCGTCATATCCAATTTCGGTAACTGAAAAACCAGTATCAACTCAGGCACAACATCACGTGACATTATGTAAACTTCAGAAAAAAAGTCTATACCTGACGAATGAATTTGTATAACGGTTTGCCCATTTTCGGCATTTTCACCAGCTCACCAAGCTGATGCTGATCCAAATCATATAAGCGTTCGAATGAAAGGTTCTTCTTGTCGATGCTTCGAACGACCTCAAAATTATTAAGTCAATAGAATGCATACCACTTAACACTTCAATTTGAGAGTATTACCTTACACAACACCATCAATCTTTACCAATTTACTAACCTCTGAGGGTATTTTCTTGAACTGATGAAGTGGATTAAGTGACTGCCACTGCCGAGCGTTGATCATTTTACACACACCAAGAACCTTCTGAAAAACGTGCGTGTCAGAGAAGAATATCAAAACGCAGAAGTTTTAACAGGAAAAAACAAATGTACCTGTGAAAGATGTGCCCAACCTCTCCATAATACAATTTCAAATAGTGCTCGAAATAGCCGTCCTGCGGATTGACTTATAAATACCATGTCACTTTGAAGTGCGAATCCCTCCAACTTCAGTTGTGAAATATAAGCCTATACAATAAGGAAGTTAACATGTTTGCACTAGAGTGATTGGGACAGAAATCATTTTAAATGATAAACAAATCAGTTACTTAAAAAAGTCGCAGCGAGTGTAAATCAGTCAATTGACAATTCCTACAATGGCTACTACAAATAAACATAATTTAATTCCTACTCAAATTTCTTATCGGAATGAGAATAGATGTGATATGATTAAATGAGAATAGATGTAAGGTATGCTAAATCAGCATAGTTTATGACATGCAATTACCTGCAGAAGCACATTAACTTTTGCACTGCTCTCTTCTAAGCTTTCTTTGATTGGAACTGGAACATGCTCAGCGAGTTTTTGCAATTCTAATTTCTCCTCTTCACGAACCATAATATTTCGGAATTCTGAGGACATTGAAAATATACGAAACAAGTCAATTTCTGTTGCTGTTGCCTTCAGCAGTTGATTGTAAGTTTGCATCGTATCATGAGTACAGTAAAAGTGCGAAGCAATACGACCCAATTCAGTTGCCTGAAATTAACACAAAGTGTTGTACATTTACTACCTTTGTCCTATTTTGCTGTATTTTTATTGCCAACATTGTATATCTAAGATACCTTTATTTGCTTTTACCATATACTCTCCAGTATAAACAGAAAAAAAAATCAACTGCAATTTTGAACATGATATATGGCTTATTTAAGACGACATAGATATCCAAAAATTAATATACAGGTTTTTTCCAAACATGATTTCATCATTTTCATTATTTTAACGATCTAAAGTCTAATAAACGAAGGTAAGAATACCTGAATAAGTCCACTCCTGCGATCATATTTAATAAGATTAGCTTTATCCAACTGTGCTGCAGCTGTGTGAATTAGGTCTGCACGTCGCTGTTCTAGTAACGGGTCCAGCTTCTAAAACGGACAAATACAAAAAGTGTAGTTTAATGTCATTTAGAAAAAAAAAAACAAAATACAATTTCCAGATAGATTTGACCCAATACATTTTTAAAAGCTCAAAGTTTCATGACAATAAACAGTTGATTAAAAATTAAATTCATGAAGTTGAATACCACTTGTTCATGTGAAATCCCGTACAACGCTGGTGACTTAACCATCCGAACATATAAATATGTATAGCCCAACCAATTCATTGCATCGCTGACATTGTTGACAGTTCCCAAAACTATTTCGGCATTTAGCGTGTCAGATAATTTTGAGATCAACTGACTTTCGATCGGCAGCTGCACAAAGTTTAGAATTCAAAAACATCGATAATTTTTCATATAATCAGCACAGCGCAATAGTTAAATCTACAAACCTGTTGATTCATAAGTGAGAGGTAGTACTGCAACTCGGAGTGGTGCGTTATCATAATACCTTTACCCTTTGAATCATACTGAGGTCGTCCAGCACGGCCAAGCATCTATAAAAACTGAGATTTTCAAAAAATCGAAAAAGTTTACATGACAAAAGTAAAATTTCCTAAATACTTTTAAAAAAGTTTTAAAACTCTCATAATGTATAGCAAGAATCTTACACGACGTTTCTTTGCTCATAACACAAATGCAACATGTGTTAAGATTAAAAAATATGTCATGCATTTTAAAGATGAGAAAAGATCACATTTTCTTCTAAAAAATTCGTAGCCATACCTGCATAACATCCAAAGCGCCCAGTTCGGTCCAACGCCCAATTTCGGGACTGTAAACTTGTGTTCCTTTGATGATTACAGTATGAGCTGGTAAATTAACACCCCACGCCAATGTAGCTGTTGAAACAAGTACCTAGAATCTTATACTTTGATATAATTTGTAGGAAAACATAAACGTGACGCTGAAAATAAAATGCAACAGCTGTACCTGCAAATGGCGATCGGCGAACAAGTCTTCAACAAGAGTACGGTCAACACGAGTCATACCAGCGTGATGAATTGCAAAACCATAAGGAATTAAGTCCCTTAGATCTGCATTTGCTACCTAAAAACAACGAAGAAACGATGGGCTTTGCAATATTGACATCAAATCCAAAATAAATCTACAGATTAAAGATTTTCAACATTCTCTTATATGAAAACAAACACCTAACTCCACGATAATAGACAAAAAATTGAAAGTAACCTGTGATGCTTCACTTCGTAGAATCTCGGTACTTGCACTGCCTTCTCGCATAAATGCACTTAAAGTATCCTTCTCAAGACATGCATCACGTATAGCCTTTGCTGTTTTCGCTGTTTCTTTTCTCGAGTGTACAAAAATTAAAACCTGAAATACACGTAGAAAAGGTGAAAAACAACTGACTAAGGCAAAAATATCTGGAGAACATATAAGAGATTTTTGCATGGAGAAAATCGAAGCAAAATATCAGAAACCTGGCTCTTTCCAGCATGCTCCATAACTTTATCGTAAACAACTTCATTCATTGCTTGATATCGTTTTAATGCTTTCTTCTCAGTAATACCGATATACTGTTGTTCAAGCGGAACAGGCCGGAAGCTGTTATCGAAGAAAAACAAATTCTGTGGCTTCACTCGCAAGAATGTTCCAACGTCCTGATAATTTGGCAAAGTTGCTGAAAGTCCAACCAAGCGACATTCTTCGTGATTTTGTTCCATTTGTCGTAGAGTTCTGAAAAATATGAACATAGTTTTGACAAATTTCAGCAAAAGTGTAAGAAAAAACAATGAAACTTGACATGCAATGTACCCTAAATTTTTTCCGAAATTAATCACCTGACAACAATGGCTTCCAACACAGGTCCTCGGCTATCGTGAAGAAGGTGAATTTCATCAATAATTAACAGTGCAACGAGCTGACTATAAGCACGTTCACCACCTGAAAATTCCTCGTAACTACAGTTAACTGTGAGTCAAATACAATGCTGGTTGTAACAAACTTTCAATTCTTCGTTAGATTTTAACGTTCAATTTACCTTTGCGAGTTACAATATCATATTTTTCCGGAGTGCAAACAATCACTTGAGTTTGCATAAACTGTTCTTTGTTCATTTGTTGATCACCAGTCATTTCACCAACCTAAGATATAAATTTTACAAATGACCCTAAATTAATTGAAAGTAATTCATACTGTAAAATAAACGTATTATCATGTTTATTTGTGTTTTTAATTATATGTAATTCATAAAAGGCATGCGGAATTCCACTTACAATCATCATGCGATCGGGACAATTGAATGATTTTGAATTCGATGTCTCAGTGAAATGTAATAACTTACTGTAATTTTATAAGACGCTAAGCGTTTTGTGAAAGTTCCAACCATCTCCTGTACTAATGATTTCATTGGCGCAATGTAGATACATTTAAATTCATCTACCCGTATACTTCCATCAGCGTTCATATGTTTTGACATCTCGCGTAAAATGCATAATAAAGCAACATTAGTTTTACCAGCACCCTAAAAACCAACATTTGGCTATCCTATATTTTCTGAAAAATCTGTTCAAGAGCACAGATCACCCGTATGCTTAAATGTTTGAGAATGAATGACAGACAATTCACAAAAACAATGCACGATACGTGCTTCTTTACACTTACTTTCTCTCAAAATTACTTACCGTTGGTGCACATAAAAGCAAATGTTCATCTGATTTTAAAGCAGAATCACATAGTCTCGACTGGATTCGATTAAGTGTCTTGAATCCTTCAAAAGCTGGCTGGGCATATTTTGGTAAGTCGGTTGTCGCAATCAGTTTCTGAAACACTTTATTGTAAACAACAAACATTTTCAATTCGGAAGATCCGGCGCCCCTTTTTAATAAGTTAAAAGTTTAATCTAAAAAAACATTAATTTACCTCATTTTCCTCAAATGCCTTCGGTTTGAGCGCTGGCACATGAACTTCTTCATAACTTTTTTTCTGTTTACGGTATGAGCCATCTGGCAAATGACAACGCTGCAATATAGACAGATTATTTTCGACTATTTTTAGAGTGTCCAATATGTCATAAGTAAATTAATATATTTTTTCAAACTTGATAATTCTAAATAGATCTGTTGGTCTTTTTAACTGACTCTTTAACTGGAAACGCAAATACAGTCCATTATCCTCACTTACACCTCTCCTAATCAAATGACAATACATACTTTTGGTGGTAGATATTTCCAAAAAGAAAATATTAAAATATTAAAACAGGCAAGAATTCCCAGAACAAAAGTCTATTGGAAGCGCATGTCAGGTCGTTGGAATACAAAAACCATTCATATTTATTTAATTGCCAGTGTAATGAATTTTGGTAAATCATGATTTTCTATCACTTAGAAAAAGCTGCCTACTATGGATTGCTTGCGATCTAGTAATAGACCCTTGTGACAAGAAAATTTTTCAAAAAATAATTAAAGCATGTGTGTAAGACATGTAACAGAAATGATGATAATGAAGTTAAAAAAGTATGATGTTATAATGTAATTTAACGAAAAGGAATTGGGAAAAGAAACAAGAAATGTGAAAATGGATAATATACTTTGTTGCTCATTAAATGTGAGCCTTGTGAAAACGCAAGATCATCCAAATCAAGAACTTTACGTGACTGCAACCAGTTACCCACTGCTGTTCCTTCATCATTACCTCCCTCAGCTTCAGCTATTCTACGTTGTTGTTGCGCCCGAGCACGTTTTTCTCTCTCTGCCTATAATGAAAATAGAAAGTTTTTGATGCTTTTTGATATTAAAATCTCTCTAGTTTTATATCTAATTAATCATTTACCTCAACTGTATCTGCACTTTCCGTCTCATGAAGTTCAGCGAGAATATGATGCAGCTCTGGTCGGCTTAACATTTCCTTCTCGATGTTCTCTCTTTCTTTACCTTCTTGTGCCTGCTTCAGCAGAGTACAATACAGAATCATTTGTCGATGTTGGCGAACCACTTTGATAAATTCAAACTGATCAAAACCAAGCAATAATACTAGCTGATTCTCGCAATCACGGTCATCGGATGCTTCCTGAAAAGTTCACGAATACAAAAACTGGCATGTTGATGCAAAAATGTTACAAAGTATCAAATTGCTCGATATAAAATTATCGTGATGAGTTTTAAAGGTAAAGTTTTTACCTTTAAAACTTGTAGTACTTCATTGACTTTCTGCTGCGCCACAATCGGATCCTTGTAGAATTTTGACAAGGATCGCTGAATCCAATGTGCATCTATATCGCGAGCATGTAGATTTCCTTTACGCTCACCAGCTGCGTTCTATAATAAGCGCCTTATGCATTTTCCATAACTTTCGTGTGCTATGCATCACTTCATTTAATGAATTATTTTACAAGCAAAGCACTAGATTAAATAAAATGCCTATATAAGCTACGTAAGAATCCATTTATACAGCCACAAATACAAAAATTGGTTAGCCCTGACTTTTACAGGCTAAAATTCTGCCGGCATTAAAAGTGTATCGACAAATTCAATTATTTGCACTAAAAAGTCTAAACAAGAAACCTCATCATCCTCATCAACATATCGAGCTTTAAGTGTTTCTTCAAAAACAGCTTCAACACCGCCTTCATCTTCACCACCTGATCCTTCTTCCTTTACCTCTTCCTCCATGCCTTCGTCACCCTCAACTTCTTCGTCAGAATCATCGAACTGTACATTTACACCGATTGTTTCATCTATTTCATCTTGCTGAAAAGAAACTCTACAGAGATTCTGAAATTTCCGTAAAACAAAAGTCTATCAATAAAGTTCTATTAAAAAATCTTGAAAAAGTGATTTCGACTAGAATCTTTCATATTATGATATTCTTAAAGAAAAAATTCACATTATCAAATTTCCCTTTCTCGTCATCGACTGAAAAATCAGTTATTTTCTTAGCGAGATTAATCAGCACAGCAATTCTTTCATCCGTCAACGATCCAAGAAGAAGTTCTACTTCCTTTTTACGATCCTTCTCACGAATCTTGTCTGATTTTAAAACTGCCAAAACTTCATCAGCTGCACCACACAGGATGTCACGCGGCTGCAAATAAGACTGTGTAACTTTATAACAAAAATAACTAAAACGAATATCAGCAATTCAAAAGCTATTCAATAACAAAACCTTTCACGTCAAAACCATTGAATGATATGTACATCGAGAAAGTTGCTGATAGAAACGAAACAGTTCGCGAATATATTAAATCCATAAATATAAGTCTTTTTCAACAATTCTGAAGATACTCTATGCATAACTTTTAAGAATTTAGTGTCTTTGGATCGAAAATACCTGATCTCCAATAGCATCTTGTATGTAAGCCAGTACTGCTTCATAAGTCTGCCTTGTTTCCTGAGTTCTTGGCTTGTACAAACCCATCAGTTCTGTGTTTGAATCTCCTAACAAAGTGTGCGATGCGGTGCTGTTCCCCGTGACACTTACATCAGTTCGCTTTTTTCTGAAAATAAAGGTGTAAAGAATTAAACTATGATAAATTAAAAGATAGTGAAAAACAGCAAATCGGGCTAAAAAATGGTACGGGAAACTTTTTAGAAGGCAGGATAATAAACGTAGAATAGAAAATAATGCAAAGAAATGAATCTATCGTCCGCAGAATTTTTTGCGCTAATCCACTTAATGTTAGAAATTGGACCAATGAGCTCATCAACAATTTTTTCATAAATCCTTATAATTTAAGAGTTTGTCATAGTTTATTGCAAGTTACTTTTTTGCTTTCTTGGTGTCAATTACAGGTGCTTTGGCTCGCTGATACTTATCGCCCATTTTAACACCAGCCAAGACTTCCTTGGTGAGTGGCATGACTTCACCGGTAGGTTCATCGCGACCACGACGATCTGTGAAATTGAAGTCCACTTGCAACACAAGGTTACTATTCTGAAACGAAAAGCATTTATCTCAAGATTTTCAGAATTATTAAAGTAAAAATAAAACTAATTAATTTATGATTTAAAGCAACCGGACCCAGCGTTATGCTAAAGGGGTTACAGTGTTCAAACCTTAAGGATTGTAACAACCAAGACAACACCTGATTTCTTATATCACAAAGAATTTCTAAGTGAAAGCTACCTGTCGATACTCGTACTGCTGTACGCGGGCTATCTCATCCGCCATGATGATAGCACACTTGTGAAGGTCGTTTTAATCTGACTAGTACACTTCCCTGAAATCAAATTCTACAACTTCTAATACCTTCACTTTTGTGAATTGAACGAATCTACAGCAAACTCGCTAAAACAACCGTGAGTTGGAAAAAATTCAGAAAACGCGCTGGATACATTGCAAACGAGCAGTCATTGCCTTTCGTCTTCTCTAAGTAAACATTTTAAATCTTCAGCACCACTATTGATGGCTGTTACCAAATTATTTCTTAATCCTTCAACCTTATGCTCTCCACCGCTGCCAACACACCTCACAAATCCGCAGCTCAACTAATTGCTACAACGACCGGAGAAGCAACCTGCATCCACCGCATGCAACGGCGCTTAGAGCGGTCGCAGTGCAATGGATTGGGTCAGAAATTACATTGCTTAAATACTAAGCCGAAGAATAAGCATGAGTCGGAGAATGACAAGAGAATTGAAAATATTGGTAGTATGAAGACGATTCCGGACAGCGGTTTTATTTCCTGACACAGTTGCTTGGTGTCGTTCGTGTTCCAAGGTTAATTCGATCTAGCAATCGCTTCATTACTTGCTCCGCTTCACTGTATAAAATCAAGTACAAAGGTAGCCGATAGGAAACAAAGGATCCCAGTTCAAATAGATCACCCCACATGCAAACCATCATCCATGCTTTGAGGATGAATGTTTCACTCGTCGCGAGACAAAATTTAACGGATTCTAGGCCCGATCTTTCGTTTCAGACCGCGCTGAATGATGGCAGGTGATGATGAAATGGGCTAGGCCGTGGGTGCGGAGAGTATGGTGCGCTGTGGATTTGTTGGTTGGATAAGCAACAAAATAAAAATTGAGTAAAACTGTTGGCATCTCGCAACCTTGCTAACATTTAACGGGCAGTTAGTATTGGAGGGAGTCCTGGAAAATTCGAAATAGGCTGTCCTGCGAACGATTTGTCATTCCATCTCAGTCCCCCGTTAACTTTGTTTGGAATGCAAGTTGCTAAAGGTTGGCCGACTGTCGTAAGAGGATGGATTCTGCATAGAACACTGTATGTTATCGGTTCATTTAAACAAAAATCAACCAATTTTTCGGATAAGTTGGACGTGTGGTCAATTGGGCTGGTCTAAGTGAAGCGGAACCGATAATGACGAGTGTGTTGAAGACATTCAATGCGGTTTTGATACTAGTATGTTCCATTTTTATTGGCATTGGTAAGTTTTCCTGCATTGACATTTACCTCACTTTTAGTGTTTACTTAGTAAAAACCCTTTCAGTCCGTGATCCAAACATAGTTTCAGTTAACCAAAAATTTTAAGTCATTCTGAAGAAAACATTTACGAGTTTTCTTGCAAGCTAATTCATTCCATACCTTACTTATCGGTTGTGTTAAGGTGGAAAGTGGTAAGACATTTGGGCAGGAAGAAGCTGAAATTAAAAATTAAACTGAAATGGTTAGATTAGAAATTGGCAGTGCTATCATTGTGTAAATGGAAAATTATCCGGTGACATTTTAGGGAGGAATTAAGTGGACACTTGTAATTGAATCCATCATGTGGATCTGCTGACTATCAGCTTATCCAGTGTGATGAATTTGCATTTTATTATCTTTCAGCCCTCTATCTCATGTTTACTGAGCAGGGTTATCGCTTCGACATTGGGTGGTTCTTGACGGCGACATCGCCGCATATGTGGGCCGGTTTGGGCATTGCTTCCTCTTTATCGTTATCTGTTTTGGGAGCTGGTTGGTACGTCTTATTAAATGCATTTTTTAAAATTGACTTTGAAAGTTCATTTACTTTAATCTGTCTGAAATCTTTAATCGAACCTGCAAATCATTTCCACTTTTGTTTTCTATGAAAATTTTCAGGGGAATATTCACGACAGGAGTATCAATTTTGGGCGGTGGTGTTAAAGCACCTCGAATCCGAACTAAAAATTTAGTTTCAATCATATTCTGTGAAGCAGTGGCTATTTTCGGCATTATAATGGCATTTGTATTCCTTGGCAAAATTCATGTAAGGTTTTCATATTCAAAACTGAATGTAAACACCTGAATTATGGAGAGGGAATTATTCCTAGCTTTTGTACAAAATCTTCGCCGTTCTTTTTTTTCTTCCTTCTTTTCATTGGTTTTTTTCGTTGAGTGCATTAAACTAAGAAATCAAATTCAATGGTATTGGTAAATTGTGTCAGGCGGTATTTGAATTAGGGATCCGCATTTTATTAACAATTGCCTTTTTATTTACCTATGAACGAAACGTAAATTTTCAACCATTTATATATAAAAATAAACGTGTCCACACATTTCTGGTCATGACTTACAATGGATCTTATTTGTGTGGTGGAAGAGCTGATAGGATGCAAGTTATTTTCTCAGTTCCCTATTTTTCAATTCTAAATATCAAATTTGTAGGGATTCAATCGAGCTGTTGCGTCAAATGCAGTGCTATCTAAAAACATTGCTAGTGGGCATATGATTTTCGGCGGTGGACTTACTGTTGGTTTCAGCAATTTCGTGTGCGGTTTGTCAATAGGCTGGTTTTTGTTCTGAAATCAAATTTCTATTTGTTATTAAATGCATACAGTTCTATGTGCATTACTTCTGTAACATTAAGAGGATTAAATGCATTACTTCAATAACATTAGGAGCATTAAGTAACACACGTATGACGGCAGTAATTTAACATCTAAGCAGTATTCATATTTCATGTTACCGGAATAATTTCTAAGTGCTTAGATTTAAATAGTGCTTAGATTCACATACATAAACGCCAAAAAATTTAACTTTAATTGTAGGCATCGTGGGCAGCGGTGCAGCCCTAGCTGATGCAGCAAATCCGGCTTTGTTTGTAAAAATTTTAATTATTGAAATATTTGCTTCTGCAATTGGCCTTTTTGGAATGATTATCGGCATAGTACAGGTAAGTAGAATTTAAGTATGAACTCATTGTTATTGTTTTCAATAAATTGTCTATAGAAAAAAATGAAGTCCAGAAAAGTTCCATTGAGATTGCACTTTCGGTTGCGAGAAAAACTAATGCTTGAATTATTTGGTCGTCATTTTAAATTCACGCTTTTTATTTTCAGACAAATAAAGTTGCAATGGGTGATCAAGTCTGACAACCGAGTTTGAAGCTGTTTATCATTTACAGCTTGTATACCTTTGGTCTTAAAGTCTAACTTTAGAGCGCGAAAGAAATTCCTAAATTTAAGCAGCATGTGTGATTCACATATATTCGCTTGGTTCTATTTTATGTCAGGTATTTGCAAGAAGCTTTTCTTCAGACAGCAAAATGAAAACGTGAGGAAGTATGTAAACAAATCTGGTGAGGAAATATGTTTGTCTAAATCTGTTTATTGTAATATTAATCACATTTTTTGATTAGGACTGCTTTTGTCTCTTTTATCCTTGCTTAGTTTTTGTATTTTACACACATTTTTGTTGCTTTCCTGAATTCTTGTTACGAAAAATCTGGAATTTTGTTTCAATGATATTTGTTCTGAACCACTGAAAAGTTCTAAAAAAACAAAAAGTGAACTGAGTTCACTTGATTAAGTTGCAACCATAGGTAGTAGGGAGTTTTATTATTTCTTTAGACCTTTTTTTTGTTTGGAAGAGTTGAACATAATGTTTCTAAAAATTTTCTTTTTTTCACGTGAAGTTTGTAAAGTTGTGAACGCATCAATTTATGTATATGTCAGATATGAATATCATTCTTGTTTCTCTTATTTCTCTTGCATTATAAAAAATGTTTGTTCGAATTTTTCTTAAGACATGTAAATTTACCCTTTCATATTCCGGCTCACTTTCATTGTATCAGTTATACTATCCATTGTTGTGTGTGTTTACTAATTTAATACCTGCAGAGTAGAACTTATATTTTGTAAATAAACAAAAGCTTATATTACGCCTTCAACCACATATTCCTCTTTTACGCATTTATCATTATTGAAAGCACGAGAAATGGACTCATTTTTGTTCTCATTTACCTTTAAAGTAATTATAGTTTCTGCATTAGCATCTGCTAGCTTCCGTGAAACTGAAAAAGATAGAGAGCAGCAGTTCTGATCGATGACACAGACCATTATTCACAGAGAGTTTTGGTTTCTTAAAACGCAATTTTACTACAAATCAGTAATCTATTATTTTGTTCTCTGTTTTCCAGTAATGGGAGTCGAAAGAGCTTCCCTATCGAAGTTCAGAGCAAGCGTACGGAAGATGACATTTTGATGATTCATAAAAGTTTTCGTTTTTGAAAATAAGGGTCTGCTTTTCGTGGTTCTAACTTTAAATATGTGCGTGGCGTAGCTGTAGACGTTTGTCTGATTGCAATATGAAGCTTGCTGGGAATGCAGCGTTAAGTGGAATTTCGTGATTTTGAATGACAGGTTTATTTAGATTGCGTTTTTCTAGGTTTCTTACAAGTTTCTGAATCCTGGGATGTTTTTTTTTGCAAATAAATTTGAACTTTTTGATTCAACTTTGAAGGTTTAAATCTTTCCAGCAATGTATTCTATTCTTGCCATCCTAAAAATGATTTTTTACCTGTACGGTAAAGGATATGACCCCAAAATAGGTTTTATTTTTGAAGACACCTTATCCACAAAAGAGCGGAACTGTTGAATGATTTGAAGCTGCTGTTGTTTTAAAATAGCATTAGAGGATCTGTGAGCACTGACAATCATATGCTCTTTACAGGTAGTAAAGGCTAATCTCATACATTGTTCTCTCCTCCTTTTGTAGAAGTGCGATGATACGTCTAATTAAGAATTAAATTTGATTCCAATCGTGCAGTGTCTGTAAGTATGCAAATGGACGTGTAGGAAGATTGTTTAATTACTGTTGTACAACCAGTGAGGAACTTTACACTCATTAAGTCGGTTTGATACTTTTTTTCTTGCAGCATAACATAACATCTAAATTGTAATGGAAATATTCATTCACTCATCGTCTCACATGGGCGTCTGGCAATTGCTTTCATGAGTGCTCTTCGAACTTATCATTGTTATCAGTACAGCAAGCGGGGATACTCTTTTTCTGCAGTATTGCCATTTCATGACTCATCGTCATGTTTCTTTTTAAATAAATTTATCATTTATAAATTTGCTTTTATTTTTTTCCGTAAATTTGAGAATTAAATGTTGTTGTTAAATTTCGATGTAAAAAAGGTCAATGTTAAGCGTGTTATAGCAATGCTCCAATAAAATTAAAAAACTTCGAAAGCCAACAATTCACAAGTTGTACAACATATCATTGTGATAGAGATCACAGCTATATTCGTTTCTTTTTTGCATTTCTCAACGTTAATTATGTAAATAGCTCTTTCAGGCAAGATTGATATTGGGGCGTAGCTGCATAAAACGCATAGTTTAGTTTAGTTAAGTTTAATTCATTTTAATTCAGCATAGCGTAATCTCGGTATGATCCAGCTTAGATTCGATCATTGTTAACATTTTTTTTTTGTTTGTTGATTTGGAAAGATTAAAACTGCAGAAGGCGGTATGCTCTAAGAGTTTACGGATAAGTAACAATTTCAATCGTTTCTGTTCTCTACTATTACGCCTGTAGCTAATAATGTATATTTCTTACAACAGTGCCGAGAACAGCCCTCCTAAGTTTAGTTCCTATTCAGCGAAAAAACGATGATTTGGCCAATGCACGAAAATGAAGCGTTCGAAATGTCAAATTTCGGCAATATCACCGATGCGTCAAGGAGGTATACGAATTTTCTTTATGATAAATAACTACATTCAATAATTCATCTCCATCGGTACGATCATTTCACGTTGATCATAGTTTGCAGAATTACTCTCTTCTAGAGCTTCCAAATCTCATTCACCAAGTGACTCTTTGAACGAATTTTCAATTTCAGGTAATCACAACGAAATTTTCATTCAATTTAAAGCTTCCAATATTTTTTTTTACTTTCAAATATATTTGCAGGTTTGCAGCAACTTATAATGACTCGTCAATTCTAAAATTAAGAATTTGGTGGTGGAATTTAACGAGAAGACAGCGGCGATTTTATGTCATTTCGTTGTTAATCTTCGCTGTATTACTTACATTTATATTTGTAACTGTTTCCGTACAACATAAACCAGTTGCTCTCATTCAGTAAGCGTGCACTTAAAGTTTTTACTTCTAATTTTTAATTCTTTCAAGTTTTCATTTTTCCCCTTAATTTTATAAACCAGAAAGGTACATATAGTTTGACTGAATACTTAAATATATTTTAAATAAACAGAACTCATTTCTCATTCTGACTGAATTGAATAATTTTTTAATGACGAGGGATGTTTTCAAGGACCTCAACCAGTGCTTTCACAACAGCAGTAACAGTAAGATCGTCTTCGGTAACAGGCCCTACTACATCTATATCAACAATTGCAACAAATACTTCCATCGGTACATCCACAACGTAAATTTCGAGTATTTTCTCAACTGACACACGTAGTATGCTCTGTCTGTGCCGTCCATTTGCTTTTTCTTATTGTATGAAATTTGCAATTGTAACTTCACTGGTAAATAAGCACAAAGTGTCCAACTTTTTTCTAACCCATCACACCCACAGAATATACCAACCCACGAGATTCTAGATTATGTTTGGATCTTTTAGGAACGCTACAGCAACGACCCCAACCGTTCCGATGACATCGATAAATCCGACGAACAGTTCGATGACTCCAACTCAAGGACCAATCCTGAAAAAAAAAATCCATAGATAATAATATTGACAGTATTTTAAAAACGATAGATTCCGTGTTTACAAAAATGATAAATTCGTTAGAAATATATAAGTTTAGGGTACAAATGACATTTCTATCACACCGTCAAAGCATTGACTAAAAAAGCACGAAGGCACTTCAAGTTATTTTCAAGAAGTCAGAGCGATATGTTTTCGTCGACCAAGACCTTTAAGTTTCTAAACACCTTCGCAGAGATTAATAATAGAAGTCACTCATAAATGACCAAACCAAATCTTTCCTAGGCTAGTTAGTTCGGCATCAGAATAGCTCGACTGAGACAAATCCACAGTTAAGTGGGAATGAACAGTTGAATTCAATTAAAAAATCATTTCTTTCCAAGAATGATGCACTGAAACTGCTCTCATGAGCACAAAGCACTCAGTAGCTCTGTTCGGTGTCGCTCACAGGCAACTATTCAACCCACTTTATTGTGAAATGAAGTTATGTACCCGCTCTCCACCAATGTTTCAAAAATGTTCCGCGCATGGGTATTAAATTTATTAAGCTTGGTAGCTTACCAGATTTGTAGTTTGAGATATCGTGATCGTCAGTAAGTGTAGCCAATAAATATACAACTCGAACTTTTCACTAACTCTTCCAGTAGACATAGATTATGCTAGTTGGAATGAAACTAGCACACTCGCACAGAGATATTTGATATTTAATGGTCCATACAGCTTTAAGTATAGGATTTTCTGTTAAAAGAACGCCGAAAAAAGAAAAATAATCGTGAACCCACACTATTAGAATTTTAAGCCATGCACAAATGTACAGCATTTCTGCAACAACTAAACTCATCGGAAAATTTTGCCAAGCAGAAAAGCAATCGCACGGCAAAATTTACTGTTCTGTGACCTCTTAACAAAGCCATTGTATTTGAAGCTTAGAACGGTAGTACAAAACCTACATCGATCTATAAAACATGTAAAAATTTATCGTTTTCTTTATGACAACTCTTGCAAAAACATAGTAAACACAGGAGTCATCACAAATAGCCTGAAGTACAATGTGATATCAACTTAAAAAATTGAATGAGGAAAAAAATATACCAAGACTGTACAAAGCACGTCTAAATCGTGTATGATAAATTCTGAAAGGAATTTTTCACTTCTATTTAATAAAGTCCGAAGTACAATCATAATTTCTTTTAAAATACTCTTTTTGTAATTGAAAAATGCGCTTTCCAAAAAAAATCGCCAAGGAACCTAGTTTTTTTTTTTTACTTTTGACAACGAAAAATCATTAATTACTATTGTTTGGAGTATACACAAGGAAACAAAAAGAAATTCATCCTAAATAAGAATACAATAATTCGATATAAGTTTTGGAAAATATTGATGAGGCAACAGAGTAGAAATCATAAGATAAATCCTGAATTCGTCTATTTGTTGAACGTAAATATATAACCTCGTAATGGATTTATAAAGTAAAACACCGTGCCCAAAAATTTATCAAACAATAACAGGAATTATTCATTATACATAACTAGGTCCTGGCATCCCTTCTTCATCACTCCAGTGATCTTCTTGCAAATTCGAAACTCTTTCTAGTTGTTGATCTGGGAGCTGCTCGTCCATATCTGGACTCCAAATATGTATCATACGGTCATTTCCCGAACTGATAACCTGTACAATATATATCTTTAATAATTTACCAAAATCTAACATATTTCTGTATTTCGTAATGGATTCAAAAAATTCAAAATTTTTAAAACGAGTTAAAGAGTTTTCATTAAAAATCCACCTTCCGTTGACTTAAAAGAGGGACTTCATGCTTGATAATATCAAAAACACTATATCCGAACCTGATTATACTTTTGGTGATATATACATGCATTGACTCGTTGAAAGTGACCCACAAGAAGAACGCGAAAATTTTCGTGATCCTGCCTATCCAGAGTTAAAATAAGAACCTCATCACCCACAGGTGTGCAAGTTCGTAACACCCCATCATCCGAACAGATGTCGAAACGAATGGATGGAGCAATTTTGGTAGAATATTCTTGAGGTAACTGAAAAAAATCCAAGCTTCCAAAACGCAAAGATTTCTTTACAGAGACAGCAGAATTAACGTAATAATTGCAAATTACTCAAACCAAAGAAGATTTGTTCTAGAATCTTTCGTAAACACGCCGGATGCTATAAAATTTCTGGCGATCTCAGGAGTTTCTGATCAGAACAGCTTTTCTTAATAAACATGCCACACGATCAAACTGAAAAGGCGAATAAAATGAGTCTCCAAATTTCTTAAAAGTCTAACAGTACCCAAACATGGTTGATTATTTCCATCGTGTGAGCTCTCCAAACAGTGAAGGTATGATTCAACGACAATGAAACTAGGTACAAGCCATCTTTTGAAAATCTTAAGCCGCTAATGCATTCAACACCAGAATCTTTATAATGACACGAAAATCGTTTAGAAGGCGAAACTGTCATTAATTGGCTCTTTGAACTTCTGCAAATAAATGAAGGTAAGTTTTTTTTTTTATTTAACTAGTTACCTAGATCCAGGATTAAGGACAACCTATAGTTGTACCCTATTATATTTAAATTTGTAGATCATCAGTGTGCAGAATTAAGCTGAAGGAGATTCAAGAATTGCTATTATTGTAAAACAAACACCAAGAAATCATTTATGTATAAAAGGAAATGATATTGAAACCAAAATTTCGAAGCATATTTCATGAATACATGAATAAAATAAATGACATAAATTTCCGAAAGTATTCAAAGACTTTAAACTAAACTATTCGAATTTCTCACCTGACGTCCCAAACCACAATTTTTCCACTAACCGAACCGCTGGTTAAAATGTTTCCGTTCTCCAAGGACCACCTTACCGATGAAACTCGTTCATTTGGCCATCTCAAATTGTGTGACGAGTTACCAGTTCTACAAAAACCAATTTCAAAACGAGAAATATTACGAAGTATGCAAAAAACGCAACATTAATGCGTTAAGATATACTATTAGCTACAGTCAAAACTTACAAATCAAAACTTATAATGCGGGAAGGAATTGACTGATACGAAATCTTATGACATAAAATGATTATTTCAATGATTAAAACAACACCGTCATTGCTACCTTTTGCTTAAACAGTCAACAGTAAAGCGTGCTTAACAACACATATCAAACTCACCTAGGGTCAATAAGAACGATATTTGAAGTTAAATTTGCCACGGCTATCAGTGGATTCCGTACAAAAGCATTACACCAATGCATTTCCGTTATTTCTTGATTAAGGAAATATTCATCTACGACTTGAGCTTTATTAGCATCCCATAGCTAAAACAAATTATTGATGCATTATTGAAATTTCGAAACTGAAGTCGATATGAATTCCACTTCCGGATAGGCAAAACTATTGAAATTTGAAACCTACACGTTTAATTCAATAACTACAGCCCTAAAGAAATTTGTTAACCACTAACTACTGCATTTCATACAAAAAAATTAAATGCTACTTTATGTTTTCCTTTTTTTAATACTTCTTTAACTAAGTTAAGACATTAATTGCAACTATGTGTTAATCTGAAGTGATGACCAGATTTCACCTAATCATACCCCGTTACGCCAAGTTTTATGCTTGCAAAATGAGGAGATACGGGTATGTAATAATATAAATTTTTTCAAACCGAAAAAAAGACTGCGAATCAATTTCAAAATTTCCAGTGTTAAATTAACTATAATTTAATGAAAAGGAGATATGCTAACGTTGACTTTTCCAACTTTATCTGCCGATACAAATGTGCTTGTGTCCTGGGGGTACCACTGACAACACGTTATCATTGAAGCGTGTAAACTGAAAGGAAAAAAACTGATAGAAGAATATGTTTATGACAAAATAAGAGTAATAAAACGCAATCTATAGGACGGAAAAAAACCATTAAAATAAGTTTTTAAGAATATCTCCATAATTTCCATAAATGAATGAACCATGCTGATTGGCATGGCGTAACGGTATGTTCCACACGATTTCGTTCATCATTTGGGAGCGGTCTTTCCAAGTCCACGATAGATATTTCACCACGAGCTGCACCGCACAATAAACTGTAAATTTACTTCTTACACTCAAAATTTGGATCCTTCTGCATTTGTCACTAAAACAAAAACACTTTTTCGAACATAACACACAGCGGGAAAAAATAATTTCGATGCCACTCTTAAGCAAAAGGCTGAGAACATATGAAAAAACCTAGTTCTTTACATTTTAATAAGATTGATTTTTCGAATAAAACAAAGGATTGGAAAACTTACTATCGGTTATCAACGGGATCCACATCCATGCTATGAACTCCTGATGCTAATGATGAGGTAAATGGAATTTGTTGTCGCCAGCTGATTCTAAACATAAATAAGATGCTAACTAGATCTTGAGTTTTAAATACCCACTCCAAGTTATGCCCCGAACACCTCAAAGCGAATGAACTTGTAATGTCACAAAAGCATTTGACGGTCACCTTAAATGTTTCATCCTTTTTTCAATTACATGTCGCTGAAGATCACACTTGAGTAATCCTGGACGAGCGCTCTTACCCATTATATTGTGCCATAAGAAATAACGTGGTGAAAGACTTGAACCATGAATGTTTTCTAAATTATATTCTAAACTACATGGGAACTAACAATTGAAGATGTAATCCATTCTAAAGTGGCTTTTGTTAAAAGTCAGTTGAGATTACAAAGAATTTTATTGCAGGAAATATTAGCTTTTAGTAAGTAATGTTTCAATGGTAATGTTATTCTCTCATAAAGCGACAGTTTTAAGCAAATTGAACCATTATGTCGTGTTGATATTTTGCCATTTTGCGCAACGATGCTGTTGTGGGCTTTGAGATCAAATGGGGTTGAAGATATTCGTTGCAGGTGTTTCGACTTTCGGTGCTGAAATCTCAAGCTCTAATTAAAAACATGTTTTATATGGCAGCCATTAAATCTCATTTCGATCATTTCCAAAATCCAGCAAAGCAACCAATGCAGCTAGCTTAGCATGCTCTTCCTTATGCAGCCGATAATTCCACGAATTGAAAAGAAATTTATCTACCTTTCTAGCGATCATATATGCTTCGTCGTTCCTTACGTGAATCCGCCGTGAATGTTCGTTATCTCTTCCAACTCATTTGAACCGAAATGTTTCATAACGCTTATTTAATACGTATTTTATTTTAAAAGCAAATAAAATGTAACGAGTAAATTACACAACGGACAGACATCCACGTCCACCAACACGGACCGCACCTACGTCAATTGCTGCAGGCCGCAAATCGGCTTCTCCCTCAAGTTGCAAAAAACAATAGGTCGCACTTCGCGACAATCCATATTCTCTGCTTTTCACAACCTCGCACACTTCTGTTTGTCTGCCCTCTGGCGTTCAGGTTGGAGATTTCTCCATGTCTTGCCAGATCGACATTTAGTCTTTGATTTAAACTCAGTTTATTGAAGTAAAACTAGAAATTAGGCTCGTAAATGTTTGAATGTGAAGAAGAGAGCTGAAATCTACATTAGATCACATATAGGCCATATTCCATTTCATACGTGCGTGAAATCAAAAAAAGGCCCCTGCTAAACAGTCCTCCATTGATAAGTGTATAGCAAATAATTGAAATTTAATTTATTTATCACCTTCATTTGAATATCTCTCAAAACTTACATAGCGTAGGCAATTTATTTTTATCAAATATTTTAAAGGGAGAAAGAAGTTAGCGGACATTATGGCAGCAAAAGCAGTTGCATTATTGAAATTAATAGAAAGTAAGTGTTCCAATATCAATGGGATTAATATTTTTTCAAGAACATTTTGTGGCTTTAAATGTAAAATTTTTGTTTAAAAATGGATCTTTGCTCTCTGAAGAAAATTAAATCAATCAGGGGACAGTGTCGGTTGTTCAAAGTAGAAAGGACAGCAAACTGAAAAGTTAAATACAGTACTTCTTGCTCGCGCTCTGCAGTTCTGCAAACATTTATTTCTTAATGAGTAAAGAATAAACAAAAAATAAACTTTCAATGGACCATCAAAATCCGTTGGTGTGGCGAGCAGGATGGTAATTTGGTTGAACAGTTTAGCTTAATTAATAATAATGCTTTCAAAAAAAAATTTTTTTTCACCTACTGAATTTCCATAAAAATTCCAAAATTTCCACCTACTGGCTTCATGTAGTGTGTGTGGTTCGTTGAAATGACGCTGACATAGAAATTAATGAAAAGATTAAATATGAAATCAGAAGAGAACTATGCAACTCCGAAAATCTGACCATTTCATGAAGCAAAAGAAGATGTAAGGAGAAGAGTTTCTGCTTCAGCAATTTTAAATATTTAAATTGAAGAAGCTGTCTTTTTTTCGCTAAGTTAAAAATAAAGCAAATTTTGATGAAATTTTTTGTTTGATTTATGCGCGTATGAATTGTGTTAAAATGTGAGAGGTTAAAGAATTCGCTAATGCGAATAAGTGGTGGAGCACAGTGGAACTTTGCGTGTTTTCTCTCTGCCCCTTCAAAAAGGTCGATTGCTGATGTACTGTCGTACGACGTATTGCATTTGTGGCGCACGCCACTGCGGTGCCATATGTCCTGCGCCTCGAACGGTTAAGAATGTCAGACCTTTGTAGACAGTCTTGAAGCCAGCTATCTGCGAGTTGAACCTCCACGGCTCCTTGCCTCTTTTCTTCTGGAAAATCATTCACTGCTCTACCGGTCTGCTAGCATGCAAATAGCACAAATGGTTGGCTGTACAACTCATCGCACGCACGAACACACGAACGGTGCTAATACCGTCAAATTCATGAGGAGTACCGGTAAATTGAGTGAAGCGGAGAATTGCTGTCCCATAATGAAATTGCATGCCATATCGGTGTCGCCGTAGTACAGCAGCACTCGAACGCCCGCTCCGATTATTTTCTTTATGAACGGTGCCATATCGTTGTACACCTTGTCATAGTTCATTGTGATCTGTAAAATTAGCAAAGCGAATAAAAATTTTAATTGAATCGTTTAAAGGAGCTACGCTACAAATTGCTTGCATTTCCACCTACCTGTTCGTTGCACACATCCCATCTAAGCAAGTTTTCCGGAATGTGAAGCGCACGGCGCACTTTCGCATCGTTCATATAATGGATCAGTGCTGAATCATTCAGACAAGGCACATCTCCAGCGAGAGATGTAATTTGCTAAAATAACAAGTAAAATTTAAAAATTTCTATCATTTAAAACTGAACGCTTATACTCAATTCGGAATTTTATGAAATTTAAAATAAATTATGCCAGCGAAATTTGACGAGGAATGTAATTTCCTGTATTTTATAGCATATTAAAAATGAAAAACTGACAGGAAGTAAAATTCACCCTAAAATAGCCGAAAACAGATTCCACGGATTTTTGCTTTAGCAATGGTTCGTTATTTCTGAATAGGCTAGAGGGCGAAGCAGCAAGGCCGAACTTCATAGCTCGAATTCGGGCTTTGTTTAGCTCAGCATTTGAATTGCAATCACGATACAAGTCATATGGATTTAGACTTCCGGACCAAATGAATTGGAGAATTTGTTGAACCTTTAAAAAAATTTTGTTTTAACTTGCAAAAAATTAGCATAATAATAAAATCATACTAGTTTAAAGACAATTTTGTATTTCAACAACTGATCTAAGAGAATTTCAACATGCGCTTAAGTGATTTCATGTCTCGCCGCACGGAATGATCATGATAATAATAATTGATAATTGATAACTGCAATAATAAGAATGTAAGAAATAATGAGACTAAAAAAAGAAATGAAAGAAGCACTCCCCTTGCTTATGCAATACCTACTGGTGATATTTGTCAGTTCACAGGTGTCAATACAGCCATGACAACATTTGTCCTGAAGCGTATTCCACGTTTTCTCATCAACAAGTCCGTGACTATAAGCGAAAATCACCGACGTGTCAACGTTTAATGCCTCACTTACATAACCATTTCCAAGCGCGATACCCTAAAAATCGTTGCATTCAAAACTGCCAACCTTACAAACGCCACTTTGAGTAGCTAAGAGTTTAATGTGTCAAAAGTGAAATTTGGAAGTTTTAAATTAAAAATAGTCATTTTATTAGATTTATACTTTGCCATTGCCAACGCTCAATTAATCCAAGCATTCATGTGCCTGAGTCACTTCTTTACAGAGAATGGACAAATTAAGGCAGTGATTGAATGCTAATTTGATGCAAAGGAACTCACACCGATGGCATGTGAAATTAATGAAGAGAACCTTGAGATTTATCGGGAATTCACTGTGGCCATCAATAACGAGGACTGTTAGCGTTGGTACATAAATGCCACCATAACTTTCTCCCATTATGTAAACGGCATGGTTACGGAAGTCCGGAAAAGCTGCGAAGAATGCTTTTATTGCCGCATAATTCTCCTCAGCTGTCTTAAAAAAACAACCGAGTTAGATAGCATGAAAATTAACTAAAACTAAAATTTCTAAAAAAATATTTCCAAATTGCACCTTACGGTCATCGGTTTTAATGTCCCCATTGGTAGAGTATGAATAGCCAACTCCGGCAGGCGACTCTATATAAACTATGGAAGACATCTGAAATAAATTGAACTGAAAAAAGGACGAGTCAACTCCACAATTTTCCATCAAAAAACCACCCGGCAAATTGTTAAATTCTTCGAATTAGCTTTCGGATCTCTCTGCGAGTATGTTTGTAGCAGTGAATTTACAGAAGTCAACCTGACTCCATGAATACGGATTGTGACGAAGTGTTCGTCCATCATCACTGATAACATATGGTCCCATCTCATTCAACAGGCCATCTAATGAGGAGCAGCCGGGTCCTCCATTGAACCAGAAAATCAATGGATCTGTCGTTGCATTATTTTGTGATTCCACAAACCTAAAATAGCTTCACAACAGCCTAATTAAATGAGTGTCCTGAAATCACAGCAGCATATTGCTACTTTTGAAATTTTACCAAACATCCCGGAAAAAATTACTAATTTAAATAAATTTTATTTCACTTCACATTTTGCCAAACTTTACTGCAAACAGCTTGTTAGCGGCTTACCAGTAATGCAAATAGTGTGAGTCTGAAACTTGAAAGTATCCGGAATAATGCTTAAAGTTTATTTCCATATGTTCCGATCCTGGAAGCTCCGTTATTTTTTCCGCACGAACAGCACAAGCCAGAAGTATGAGCGCCGCCGCGTACCACATGATGTTCTACTGAGCAGTGAGAAGCGCTCAGCAACTCTCAACCCTTCGACAGCTGTTGCTTGACCAGAAACGAAAGATTACAGTTGTCGTTAAATCTAACCAGTGACCTCTGACCTCGTCCTCTAAATAAACAGTGTGTTTACCATTGTTGCAAAGTGAAATTCAGAGTGCTCCAATTTATCTTGTCATTACACTTTCAACAGGATTTAATTGTTGATGTCAAGATGCTTATCTATCAATAAAATTTTACACAAAGATCTCAGAAGAGAAATGAAATTAAAGAATTCAAGATTCTTACTGTTTTATCACATAAAATTTAGGAAAATGAACTATCAAACAACTATTCCTTCATACTACCAGAGCAATTCATAATTTAAACATTTGACCGAGTCAGTCGTTCACATCAAATTTTGGATTGCTTTTGCCCAGCAAGTGGATTATTATCACTTAAGAGTGATAGTCAACTCAAATTCTGTCATCCATTTTTCATTCGCGATTATTAAGTTTGAACTTAATAATTGCGGGTGAAACTGTTCTATTAATTAGCATTGACCAAATTGTTGCATTAATTAAATGCCAATTAATAGAATGCTCTCTCTCTCTCTATTTAGCGTCTACGCATTGCTTTCACCTCCGATTCATTTCTTTGCAAATCTCTGCTTGTTACAGCACCAAAACTGTACTGGTAAAATTTAAACGATACTCATATTGTACTCTATGATCATCAAAATTTTCAAATATCTTTAAAATTAAGATGATTAATATTCGTGTTGTTGAAGCGCAATGAAAAGTTATGACTTTTAAAAACACCAGTTCAACATTACTTAATTAATTAAAACGTAAATCCATCGGATTTTACTTCTTCAGTTTTTGCGGAATTTTCAAGGAAGGAATTCAAAAATGATTTATTGTAATTTTGTGATGAAACGCCATCTTTCCTATTCGGCGATAAGTGTACGAAAAGTTAATTAATTCCCTTTCTCATTCTCTCTACCTCATTCTTGGCACTTTTAATAAACTTTATTCAAAGACGAATGTTGGGAAATTTGCTTCATTTCAATGCATTTCTTAAACTCGTAAAGCGACCATCGAGCAAAAATATTTCATTCTTACGGGTTTGAAATGAAATGCAAAATTAGTTCCATATTTACACTTCATTCCTTTAGTGAGGCAGAAGAGATTATGGAAAGTGATAATTCACACTTTAATTTGAGAAATTTCGATTGGTTGAAATTTTCCTGGACATATCATAAACATTCAGCACACCTAACATTCAGTTGGCGAAATGGAAATTTCAATCATCAAAATCCCTTTTCAAAACTCGGCTTAAAGTCGACAATTGACTGTCCAATTCTTGTTTAACTGGACGCTTCACGCAACACACATTGATTGGTTTCAAGATTTCAGCATTGCCATTTGCGACGACGATCAGCGATCTTCGTCGCCGCTCCATTGTCGATGCTATGTTAGCAAAAAAGCTAGCAGAAAATCTCACTGTTAGGTTAAGCGGAAGGACGGTGAAAATTCATCAAAGGTCACTGCTTCGATTTTGGAGTGTTTCCTTTTTTTTTTGTTTAATTTAACATTGCAGCAAAATTGCAGTCGTATTGGAAGGGATGAGGGAATGCGGTCAAAGTGAATTGGTGGTATTTGCAGTGATATGAGGCAGAGGAGCGTGAGCATGAGGGAAGAAGGAGGAAGGAGAGGAAAAGGAGGACGAGTACGACGAAATAATACCACGTGATCCAGGTCCACCCGATAATCCGTGTTCAGAGCGGACAGGAGAAACACAAACAGTGACCGACCGTCATCTCAGTTCCTCGACATTTCTATTTATCTCTTAAACTATCGTCTGCCCTCCACTTTCTCCTTATCTGTAAATTTCGATTTTTTTCTCTTTCGAAAGAAGCACCTTATCTGTCGAGCTGCGAATTGAATTATTGCATTTCTAAAGTACATAAAGGTAAACATCGTTGGAAATGAAATAGTTTCCAGCAGTAGGAGGAAAAATTAACTTTTAACTTGTGATGATGCCTCGTAAAAGGTCAATTTTAACTGCAATGAGAGGTCATGCATTATGTTTCCTCTGTTGCTGATACCTAATTCTGATCACAACTGGTTATCTTTTTCACTTTAATTCTCTTCGTTTTTAAGTTTTCTCTCTCTTCGGACTTCTTGCTGAAGGAGTAAGTGTAGGAGAAGGAAACTAGAAATTCTCTTCTGCAACTAACCGCTACCACTGCTCTTCTTCTCATCAACGAACGAATAGTGCCCTTTAAAAAACACTGAAGCAAAAAATTTTGCGCATATTTTCGTGCAAGCCATTGCTCTTTTCATCTTTTTTTCCTTTTTGAAATTGTTCAAAATCGCAGTGGTAGAAGTCATGCATTCCTTCTCTTTACATATCCCACGTGCCTTTCAGTAACAAAACCATTTTGAAAGAAATTTATTTCCATTTGGATTAACCGATCCTTCGTTTCGTTGCATACAACAAATTCTACGAAACATTTTCGTTTGAAAGTTGTAAATTAGACGGAACAGTTAGTCTAATTGAAGTGCCTGACTCACACGAATAATTAAATGTGTGAAGATTGAAAATACCTTCTTGGAACTTGCAACCTATAGGAAACATTCATTTAGAGAAAAATTGCATAATTTAATTTATCTAATTTTCATTTGATGCATCCTCCTTCTCAATTGCTTGCAGTTTGCATAAGCGATACTTTTTAAAGTGCGTAATTGCTACAATCACCGCAATATTGTAGTACATTAAAATGTATTTGTTGCTTCTGACGTGATTACCGTCATTTACATTGCACTCCAAATTCCGCGTAATATTATCACGCCAGATTTGTGATAACGAACTTCCAATAAAGGGTGCGATTATTTGTGGCGGAAATCCAACCGCGTCATCGCCTCCCTCATCTTTCTCATTTTAACACACTGATAAGATGTACGTGCACAGGTTGACAAGTAGAGCTATAAAAGTTTTTGCTTCATCGGAAGGAAGCTTAAAATGAGCAAAATCGTGATCTGATACCGCCGGAGGCATTTTACGTCCACTGCACATAACCATTCATAAGAGTGTATGAGGGATCCACACACCCACCCACACACACACACACACGCACAGACGCACAGACATGTTATTGCATGACAGTGAAAAGACCCCATCTTCGCGACGTGTTTGAAGTCATTCCGTTCACAGTCTTATCCAATCAGTGCCCTTGAAATTGCAAGCAGTTCATGCCAAAATTTACGTTTTATACTATTTGTGCGCTAATGTCGCCGTGCACATATACACAGAGAAGTGCGCATATGTACGTATGTAATTAACATTGCTTAGTTTTTTTTGTTAATTGCATTTTTCTTTGTCCGACCATTTTCATTGAAATAAACACAATTCATAAGTTGCATAGATTTCTGTCCATTTTCTTTTTGCAAAAAAAGAATTTTGTTTTTGCTTTTTTGCGATGTTAACATCTTCGTGAGTATTACCGTCTCCAAGCTCTGAACTAATTTTTATTCGAATTCTAAGCTTATAGGCGCCATATGTGTGTCACCAAAAGGAGCATCAGAGGAGCAGTAGGAAGAGCTTCTCCAATTTATATGGCTCTGGGAAGTGAAATAAGCGGAGTGAAATTTGAATCGAAAACATTTATTGAAATAAATGTAGATGAAGTAAGGCATGTGAATCTAAATTAATGAATGCTGCAAAATAATTGTTGGAAAAAGATCACACCGGTGTGTTGCAATGGCAAATTGCGCTTTGTTGACAGAGAATGTGTCCCACTGCGCTCGTTGCTATAATATTCAGTTGAGCAGCATTGAGAGTGTTTTGCACTTGATAAAATGCACGTTTTGCCTAAACCTTTCCTAATAATTGCAAAAAATTTACCTTTTTTGCTGTAGCAAAATAATTTAATATTACACATCCTTGTCCTTCGAGTGATCAATCTTCAATTTTGAATTTCATTTTATTTTCATACATTACCAGAATGCATTATTTTGATTTTTGGAGAAATATTTGGCCGTCCGTGTTTTCATGGTTATAGTCATTTAAATTTCATCAATGATGATGGTAAATAAGTGAAATAATGGAATTAAACCCGATTGGATTTTAATTTGCTTCGATTAAGATAATGGGCAGCAAACTCGATTGGATTTTAGTATGCTTCGATTTTAATTTGAAATTAAATATGCCGCTTCAGAAAACAATTATAGTGTTGCTCAGTGAGAGTGAACGAAATTAGTTCTTTTCAATATTATAAGCAAAAACAAAGGGTGACTTCTGACGGAAATATTTCATTCAAAGGAAGAACTCTTCTCCGATTAAATAATTTCGCTTCGCGGTGCGCTGTGCCTCACGCCATTTCCCCTCTGACCTTTCATGCTAAACCAGTGTTCTGCTAATGACATTCTAACTTAGTGAACAAGTCCAGAAAACTGTGAAATTACAAATCTTCCACACTAATTTTACTTCAAGTACGTAGCACACATTACTGCCTACTACTGTGTGTATTATCATTATTATTACTGTTACTTTCGTCCTTTTTCAATTTTATTGTTCATTAATCGCTTCGCTTTATCAAGCGATTTTATCGAATTGTGTTATTTAGCATGCCTCCTTAGCGTGACCTTTACAACCTGTCATTCAATCAATTGTGTTGTATAACAATTGAATAAATTCATTTGAATGATAACATAGCGTGTTGTGTTGTAACTTGTAAGGTAATTGGGATGTGACGCTTTTTGTGTGAGTTATCAAGTAAGTTGTGACAGGTGAAAGCAAAGGTTTCGTCATTTAAAGATTTTCATCGTTGTCTGTGAAAAGAGCACTCAATTGGTGAAATCAACGTTGCGCCTTGTTTTGTGTGCGAGTAATTTAAGCAATTTCAGAATGGTTTTTTTCAGTTGCTTTCATTTCGGTCATCCGCCGCCTTCGTAATTCTCTTTCTGATACAGTTTGCGAATTTTCCGAGCATACCAGCTTTCGATGCTTTTTAAAGTACTGCTATAGCAGAATAGCTTTTGCTCATTTCCGGAGGTGTGCTTGGCTGTTTGATTTCTCAGATGTCACTAATGATTTCTACTTGATTCACTGTAAACGCACAATTTTCAGTCATTTTGCTCAAAAATATTTAAGTTTAGGTAAGTCTGCTGCTTTTCAATAGTTTGGCATTCCATGAATGCGTTATAATTAGTTGTTGCTTTCTTAATTTATTAATTCTAATTGATGAATTTCATTTCACGTTGTAAAACGAACGCTTATGCCTTTGGGTGAATAATTATTAATCTTCAACTTGCGTTCCTTGAAATTAAATTTGAACCAAAAAACTGGAGTTGAAATTGAACCTGAAATGTAAGAAATTTAATTGGTGAGAAGTTTGTGCAAATATTTTCTTCGTTTTTTTCTTTTAAAATTTCCTAAAAGAAGTATTTTTTACTTATGTTGGTCATTAAAACATTCATTTCTCTCATCATATTGTAGTAAAATTTGAAAATTTTGGTAAATTTTCTTTGATAAGTTTTTTTCGACGATTTTATTTTTTAGTTTAAATAAGATGCGATTCTTGGAAAGCATTTATCGGCACTATGGACGCTATGTTGCCAAGCATCCTACGCCATTTCTGGTAAGCGCCGTTGCTTTACGTGATTAATTGAATTCTTTTAAGCAACACGATAGATAATCCTACATAGCAGAGATGCTCAGTAATTCATTTCAAACTGTTCGTACCTGTGGAATCTTTCGACAAAATTGATATCCGTGTGGTACGAACGATTTTTGTTCGAATGAAAAAATTATTTTCAAAATGAAAGTAAATTTCTAATTCGTCAAAAGGTAGCAGTTATAATTGAAATAAAATTCAGCTTACGCCGGTTATCATGACGTTGCTTTTAACGATTGGATTGCCTCGCTTTCACATTGACAATGATATTTGGAACATTTATTCGCCAGTGAATGGGTTATCACGTGCGGAGGAGGAAGCACTGAAACGTTTTGAGTATGCTAGCAGTGCGCATCACTACAGAGTAATTACTGAAATTTGAAATTTGAATTTAAGATCATTAATTTTTTCTACTTTCTTTGTGTACTACAATTGCATTTTACATAGGAAATGTTAATGAGGACCTTATTCCATTTCTTTTTTTCCAGTTGTTTACTTTATTTTAACTGCACTTTACACTCTTTTTTATAAAACTTTATGCAAAGGCCCTCGTCTGCCGTCTGCCAAAACTTCAGGAGCATTCGTTACGTCTGATTGATTTGTTGAAGTGAATGCCTCTTTTAAATTACTTTAAAGAAGAAAAAATGCACCCTTTGGGGGAATTTCTTCTTGAAATAAAATCCTTCCCGTAAAGTGTCATCGATCGGAAGGAAGGAATAGAAGTACTTCGCAACGATGTTTCAAAATAATGTGAAATCATTAACACAATTCATCATTTACGTAACATCACTTGATTAATTTAAATGACATTTTGAAATGCTTTCAAAAACCTTAAGTGAGAAGGGTGGAATTGCGGTGGAAATTTGAATTTAACAGAGCCACGTGCATTATTAATTGTTTTAATTTTTTTTCTTTATTAATGGAAGGAATTAACCTGAAATTATTAGCACAAAAAATCGAATAGCAGGAGGTTTACAGCGGTTGAAATACGAGCATTTCGGTTGTAATGAAAGGTGTCAACGATGAAATAGTCAAAGAACCTATAATTATTGTAGAACAAAATGAACAGTGCTGCTGTTGAGACTTCCTCCGTCGATTTTTAGGAAATGCGACAGTATAGTTTTGCAAGCTAAACGAATTCATTGCTAATTATGGAATTTGCAACAGTCGAAAGTTGAAATTCAGGAATTGATGATCTGAGTGATTCAAATGCCATCAGTGCTGTAATTAATGTTCCGTTTCAGTTGCAAATTTTGGTAAATCGTAAAGATGGAGGTGATTTAATGAACGATAACAACACCGATGAGATGTTAAGGATGGCGAGATTCATCGTTAAAAATGTCACTGTCGCAGATGGCATGAAAATTCTAACCTATCATAACATCTGTGGTGTTTACTGCAACGAGAGCAACGATGCGGTTCTTACCTTCATAAAGGTTGCCACCCACTTCTTCTTCCACAGCATCAGCTCCGTAGTGTCAGGTCGGCAAAAAGTCAGATCTCAGTTAAAATTGAATATATTAAAGGACGATTGTATTGACCAGCGCTTGTCCAGTGCTAAATTTCAGGCTGCCATCGATAACAATGGTCGTTCTTCACCATCCTTAGCCTTTACATTCCCAAAAGCGAGAATATTCGGGCGACATATTTTTATGGGGTACGCTATGGACTATTTCAGATCGTTCATTTCCACTTCACTTTAAATGAGGCCAAAGTTAGGATGAGTAATGAAATTTGCGAGTATACTTTGAATTTTGAAGTTTGCTTTCTGTGAGAGTTACCATTTGCATATTTAGATATTCTGTTGGCGAATTGCATTATTCTAAATACGACGTAACAATCGTTGATGGCTTCAAACTCTTCATATTTCATTTCATGGTTGGAAATGATACTTGAATTTGATAATCGAATAGTATAAATTCTTAATTTAAAAATCATTCCATTTTGAAAAAGTTGACTTTTGATTTTTAAACAGGTAAATCTAAATCTTCCAAACGGTGTAAGAATTGCGAAAATTTTTGAATCACAATTGCGAACACTGCTGTCACTGGCTAACGAGAAATCAAAGGTGAAGAAAGATTTTACGAAAGAAATAAAAATGGATTTCATTTTGTTTAAAAAATACATAGACAACAATGTCCACTGTTTCTAATTCTTTGTTCATTTTGAAAAGTTGCAAATGGAAAGTGTTAAATGTGATATTTCAGGATTTGGAATATTTCTTGTTTAGCAGAGATCGTGAAATTGAAGAGCAAAGCCAAATAACGCTTGCTTCTTTACCATTTCTGGGTGTGACAACTTTGGTGCTAACTGCATTTATGATCATTAGCTTAATTGATTTTCCATTTGAAAATAGTCAGTATATTGAGGTGAATTTTTTTTAATATTCGAATAGCATTTTCAGATTAATTAAAATTATGAAATAATTTATTTAACGACACGATTGAGTGAAAATTAGCCTTTCTTTATTTCAGGCTATCTTTGCAGTAATTTCACCAGGGATGGCACTGATCACTTCATGGGGTATTTTATGGGGCATCGGTCTGCCGTTTTCCAACATTCTAACTGTTGTGCCTTTTCTCGTGGTCACAATTGGCGTCGATGATGCGTTCCTCATATTAGCTGCGTGGAGGCAGTCGAAGTAACAGTTTCGCTCCCAATGCTTCACCAATTGTTCCTTTCAATTGCTAACACTGAAATTGGAATTTTAGTGCTCTGAGGAATGTGACTGAATGAATTACGGTAAACTTCACTTATCTTTAGCACTGCTTGTGATCTCGAAACACGAATGGGTGAGACGCTAACTCACTCGGGCACGAGTGTTACGATAACTTCTCTTACCGACGTATTGTGCTTCACGGTTGGGTTATTCTCAAATTTACCAGTTGTACGACTATTTTGCATTTATACTTCCGTGGCAATTATGATTGACTTCATTTACCAGGTATTCTAAACGAATAAGTATTGGATAGTGAAGTTTAAAGATTAATTCAATTCTACCGTAACAAAAGTACAAATTTAGGCCTAATTTTTTTCTTTCACTTTCTCTCTGTATCCATCATATTTAAAATGTTTCTAAAATATTTTAAATTAGAGTTGTTTTAGATTACATTTTTTACGGCTATTGTTGCATACACTGGGAAACAAAGAATGGGCCATCTCGAGAAAAAAGTAAAGCACTAAATTCCATGTTTTATCTAAGGGTACACATAACTACCGGTCGACTATGTAATTTGACGTGACCGTTAATCAGTTGATTAGTGAATTTAGTGAATGTCAGTAGTCTACGTCCAGTTTTATCAAAACTCCAAAAAATTGAAGAAAAAGTCTTAGAGTCCCGTGTGAAAGGTAACCGCACTTGAAGCAGTGTTACCTATCGATCCGACTTCACAAGCCCGGAAATTTTTATCAACGAATAGTTCAAAGATTCTAATTTGTAACATCGTTATCTAATTTGTAACATTGTCTATTTACTTCTTTTTTTGCAGGATCATAAACCAAAAAATGTCTTGAACGGATTGTGGTCAAAAATTGAACAGAAAGATTTGCATAAGCTATACCCCGTTGACTTCGCTACTACAAAGTACTGCATAAATGGCGGCGATTCTTTGTCGGCAAAAATGTTGCAGAAAGCGCCGAAAAAGAGCGAAATTGTCGTGCAAAAATTTGTCAACATCCTTCATTTGCCATTTATAAAATTTCTGGTTATCGCCACCTTCATAACTCACATCATTGTAAGTTAATGGGAAGTGAGCAAGCGATTTGCTTTTTTCAAAACATTTTTGTTTAAATTTAGACCGGACAAGCGAAACCTTTTGTAATGAATGTTTTGTACAACTGAGTTTCAACTAAGAAGATAGCAGAATGGCAAAATCGAAAATTAAATTACATTTAACTAACTAAATTACAATACATTTCAAATTACATTTGAAGGTTAAAAATTCCATTTCAAGCATTACGAATTCGATTTGAGAAATTTTTTTTTTGAAGTTTCATTCAAATAGTATTTGCCTATTTCGTCTAATTTCGAAAATTGAAATTATACTTTAGGTGGTATCGTATCTTTGTACTGAAGTGAACACAGATTTCGATATGGGAAATTTGTATTTGGAAAATTCGTGCATGAATGCAATTTCGCGACAGCTACAGCGTTTCACACTCAGTGAAACATTCGTCGTAAATTTCGCTCTTTATCCAATGCCAAATTTTGCCGATGTTCTCATTCGAAATGAATTCAATCGGTTAATCGAAGAGCTGGAAACAATACCGAACTTCGGAATGGGGTCAGCTGGAACTGTTTTGTGGACCAGAGACTTTGCTGATGTCAGTAGGATTTACTAGCGTTTCTTTTCTCTTCTTTTATAACACGAAAAGAGACGACTGACTGTTGTTATTACTTTACTTTGTGGAAGTAATAAGAACCGGAAATGATAGAGTTAAAGAAGTAGTAAATCAAAGAAACCGTCTCACAAAGAATGGGATAATTTAATTAGTTTCACGTTGTTGCAATTGGACTTTATTCTACAGGCAGTAGAATTTTGGGATGGCGAAAGCAATTTATGGCTACAAGACAAGTTACTTTCGACATTTCGAGAGTATGAAATGGAAGAAAAGTTCATCATAACTCAGTTAGCTTTTTGTTACGTTTTTTCAATGGTACATTAATTGAAGAGCAGTCAGAGCCAAGAAGCATATGTGATACATAGGCCTTAAATGAGCCAAAATGATTGGCTCATTTAAAAGTTACTGACTGAAATTATGAGTTAGTCTGAAATTTGAAGTTAAATTATAAGGCTTTAAGAATATGCTTTTTTAACAAAACAAAGTTCGTTGCAACGTTCTTGGGGAAAGGTTTAGCTTGAAATGGATTCGTACTTCTATTTTGAACACATTTAAAAAGTAATTGGTTTAAACTCTGCTACTAATGGTTTACCGGGAATAGTCTCTCTCCCTCTCCCTCTCCCTCTTCCTCTCCCTCTCCCTCTCCCTCTCCCTCTCCCTCTCCCTCTCCCTCTCCCTCTCCCTCTCCCTCTCCCTCTCCCTCTCCCTCTCCCTCTCCCTCTCCCTCTCCCTCTCCCTCTCCCTCTCCCTCTCCCTCTCCCTCTCCCTCTCCCTCTCCCTCTCCCTCTCCCTCTCCCTCTCCCTCTCCCTCTCCCTCTCCCTCTCCCTCTCCCTCTCCCTCTCCCTCTCCCTCTCCCTCTCCCTCTCCCTCTCCCTCTCCCTCTCCCTCTCCCTCTCCCTCTCCCTCTCCCTCTCCCTCTCCCTCTCCCTCTCCCTCTCCCTCTCCCTCTCCCTCTCCCTCTCCCTCTCCCTCTCCCTCTCCCTCTCCCTCTCCCTCTCCCTCTCCCTCTCCCTCTCCCTCTCCCTCTCCCTCTCCCTCTCCCTCTCCCTCTCCCTCTCCCTCTCCCTCTCCCTCTCCCTCTCCCTCTCCCTCTCCCTCTCCCTCTCCCTCTCCCTCTCCCTCTCCTTCTCCCTCTCCCTCTCCCTCTCCCTCTCCCTCTCCCTCTCCCTCTCCCTCTCCCTCTCCCTCTCCCTCTCCCTCTCTTTCTCCCTCTCCCTCTCCCTCTCCCTCTCCCTCTCCCTCTCCCTCTCCCTCTCCCTCTCCCTCTCCCTCTTCCTCTCCCTCTCCCTCTCCCTCTCCCTCTCCCTCTCCCTCTCCCTCTCCCTCTCCCTCTCCCTCTCCCTCTCCCTCTCCCTCTCCCTCTCCCTCTCCCTCTCCCTCTCCCTCTCCCTCTCCCTCTCTCTCTCTCTCTCTTGATTGTGCTAATGAATGATTCCATCTCAGTAAACCTCTCGCGACATATCTAGCATTTCTAACGTCAGAAAATGTTTAGTTAGGTAATCCACCATGTGAGCTGGGGAAACAAATACTTTTCCAAATCATCACATTCCGCCTGCTACGCTCAGGCTGGAGAAGAAATGGGATAATCGTATTTCTGGAAATAAATGAGTCTCTAGGAGGAGGCGGAAATTGTTTTTCGCCTCCGTCTTACTGCCTATTCAGTACTGCTGCAGCGCTTTTGTCGCACGAATATCTGTACAAGAAAGGAAGGCTGGGCAAAATGCGACAAGCTTATAAATAATTTCCTCGAAAACACTTTCTCACTTCTCGCTGTTTTCTTTTCTAAGATGGGTGATTGATATCTATAAAAGGTGAAAAACATATCAGCGACCAAAAAAAAAGGATTAAAGAAATGAAATAAGTGCCTATCACTTCATTGTTTACAATTTTGATAAATAAACTCATGGATTTCAAAAAATAAAATGACAAAAAAGTTTTGCGATGATAAGAATTTTTAGGAAAAAGGCGGATGGTGTGGAAGTGATTTCCGGTTTCTTCTGGTTAATAACTTACCGCAATATGAGTAACTTTTTAGATGTGCAAAAGCTCATGCAACAAAGGTTTCCTCTATTCAATCTTATTTTACTCAATTCCTACACTCAGTTTATTTTGAAAGAAAAGTTTTTCTACGTACGTAAGTAAGGCTTCTTTCACTTACTGATAAATATCAGTAAGAAGTGTTGCAATTTAGGCGATCGATAATATCCAAATACGCCAAGTTCTTCAACGTGAGTTCACATCATCCGCTGGAAAAGGTTCCAACTGAGTCAGCGGCCAGCGCAGCAAACAACTTCATTCAAGCCGCATGTCCGTCACACTTTCTTCTTCTCAAACTTGAATTTGAATTACTTGAAATGAACTGCTTGAATTTATTCTCACTAAATCGATGGAAAGGAAAATCCTCGATATTGCGAGTATAAAATATGCTTGAGCGAATAAATTCAGTAATTGTTGCAGTTTCGGCGGTAGTTTTAATGTCGGCCTTAGTTTACTTCTTCATTACCGACCTGTACGCCGTAGCAGCCATCGTCATTTCCATCCTGTCCATCTGCTTCGGCGCACTTGCCTATTTGCACTTGTGGAACGTGCGGCTGGATGCAATCTCTCTGATCAGTTTACTTATGAGCATCGGCTTCTCCGTTGACTACAGCGCTCATATCTGCTATCATTATCTTGCGCAAAAGGTATTTCCTCTATTCTTTAATAGTACTATTTTTTGAGACAAGTGCTGTTTTCACGTGATTTTGATAAGACTTTCAAAGTCTGATCCATTCAATCATTGGTGATGAAGTTTCTCGATCTCACAGTCTAAATTAATTTGTTTATAAGTGTGTAGGGCAATAAGAAATCGGATGAATGCTGCCATCAACCCATTTCAATTATTGTTAATCCTGACGCAAACGTCAGAGATTTATCAATTTTGCCAGCAGCTAACAGTAGCAACTGTTGCAACAATTCAAGCACCAATACTCGGGCGAAATTGTTCGTCACGTTCAAAAGTGTCGGATGGCCTGTGATTCAGTCGGGATTTAGCACTTTACTGGGTGAGTGATAGCATTATTTATCTGGATAATTGCTGCAGAAAAGTTGGCGAGCAAAAAATTTGGAGGATTTTCTGCTTAAATTTTGAAATATCTAATTCCACGGCTCACAACTCAAATGATCGAAGTTGTCCAAAATTGTTTTTTAATGTAATTTATATTTAACTTTGGAAAGTTCCAGGTATATTGCCGATGGTTATGGTGAAGGCATATGTGGTTGCTGTATTCTGGAAGACAATAATACTATTAATTGTACTGGGCATAATCCATGCACTAATTTTGTTACCCGTACTTTTAATAATTTTTGATGATTTAAAGTGTTACATGAGAAAATCTTATCGATCAAAATAATTTAATCGATCGATTAAAAAATGTTCGATTTGATGGATTGCAGTTGTTTGCTAGAAAAGGTGAACTGAATGAGTAAGTCGTACCACAACCTGCTTTTTCCCATGATGAATTTCTCTTTTAGCGAAAAATAACATCCCTTTGTTTCACTAATGAAGAGGAATTACAGTTTTCCAACTTCATTTCAAAACCTCTCACATTGATTTAGACGGTCATCCAGGCAAAACAGTTTCTTAAAAATGTGAAATTGATTACAAATTTCATTCAAATTCGAATTCCTCTGCGATTTTGGATTCATTTAAACATTTTCAACTTCTAAAGAGTGGTTCTATTTCAGTTTACTACTGCTCTGAAACTGCGCTTAATGCGCTTAAACTAACTCTTCCTCAGCAAAATTCACGTAGCAGTCCACTATTGTTTTATTCTTCAACATATTTTAGCTAATTCGAAAAAAAATTCGTTCAGAAATGAAAAGTTTTGAACGCCTTGGAAATGAACGCACAGTTCGAAAAATGCTAAAACCAGAATACGTGGCTTTTCTAAAGAAACATATTACCTACACATCAAATAAGTTTCAATATTTATTCGTTTTAAAATTTCATCCTTAATTATTCAAACAAAATTCCCAAATTATTGCTTGCACTGTATGGCTTGATATTCAATACGTGCAGGTTATATATTTAGTGATTATCAAGGAAATTAATTGGCTGCGTAATTCTGTGTGGAAGGAATAAAACTTCAAACGATCTGTGATTTCAATATACAAACTAAGCAACACACTTCGTGGATTTTAAAAAAATTTCGTAATTATGAGAAATCTAATTAACTTCTGAATCTTTAAAAATTGACTATACGATGCAAGAGCTTCTGCCAATTTTGGATGGCGCAAAAAAATTATTTCTATCAGAACCAACTCTACTGGAAGTTGAGGTACCATGTGTGGTGATCGGTGACATACACGGACAGGTAGGTGGGTAGTTCCTAATACGATCACTTAACGAGCAATTGAGATTGGGAATTTCAGAGATATTTTTTCAGTACGAAGACTTGCACCGAATGTTTTCCGTTCTCGGCACAGGTCGAAAGAGCGGAGCAGTGAAACGACGATTTGTATTTCTCGGTGATTACGTCGATCGCGGGATGAGCTCACTGGAAACTATTTGCTGTCTTCTAGCACACAAATTAATGTTTCCAAACATGGTGAATGATCAATCGGATTCATGCCAAAAAAGGAAATGAAATTGCTCAATTGAGATGATTAAGGTTAGTTTCAGTTCAATATGCTACGTGGAAATCACGAATCGCCGGATATCAATCAAACGTACGGCTTCCAAATGGAGTTGGAGCGGAAATTTCCAACAAATAGTGAAGGGCTTGTGTTGTGGAATGCATTCAACGATCTATTTGCTTGCTTGCCACTTGCAGCTTTAATTCACGACAGAATACTTTGTGTTCACGGAGGTATCGGACCGGAACTGAAATGTCTGAATGACATTAGAAAGGTGAAATCAGTACAAGTTAGTCCGCTCCTACTACTTGTCATCACTTCAGCTGTGATATCACTTTTTACTCGGTCGATTAACCCTTTGAAATTTCAGATCAAACGTCCAATTTCTGATCCAACTGAGTCGCCTCTAGCATGTAGTTTGTTATGGTCTGATCCTATGCTTGACTTGAAAGGCTTTATTAGAAATTCAATTCGTGGAGCTGGTTATTTCTTCGGCGAAGATACCGTAGTTGCTTGCTGTGAACAGCTGAATATCGATCTTGTTGTACGGGCACATCAGGTACCACACCAAAGGCCTATTTTGGCACATTCTCATAAATTAGTTTATTACTTCCAGCGTTGAGTAAGTATTCCTACATTTTAACGCGCACTATTTCAGATGATAATGAATGGCTACGGTTTCTTTTGTAAGCGACGATTAGTTTCGCTCTTTTCAGCACCGCGATATCTCTTATCGAAGGCAAAATTTACGGATAATTTATGAAAATTGAAACTTCCGTGACCCATAAAACACTGAATAGCGCCAATTTTCTTTTTTTAAAAAAATTAGATTTTAAAAACTAATTGTTTAAATTGTCAGAATAATAAGTGCGCCATAATGCAAGTGGAGGAAGATTTAAGGGTTGGCTTCATATTACTTTGCCCGGTAACACCTGAAACACAAGGTAAGGTGTTTGAATCACAGCGTTAAAACAGCATCCATTAGACGTGTAAAACGACCTGTTTATTAACTGAAGTAAGTGATAGTCATTCATAGACCACTCACCTAATCTTTGGCGGCAAACAGCTTTTAATGATGGCTAGCGATAGAATAATTTAACTAATGCCTACTTTCTCAGGACAAGAACACTTCCGAAATTTTTTCACAAAAAACAATGACAGCTCATCGTTTGCTTCGCGGAAAGCTGCAGCGGAAGGCTTTATGTGTGAAAGCATTGATAGCTTCCGTGGCAACGTGAAGTTCACCTAATACGTGTATCTCTCCTCCATCCGCGTCCTCATTATAATGTTATCGGTCACATTTGGATGTAATATCTTTTGCAGTACCGCATATTTTTTAATGCATTTCATATCAATTGATCGAATTTATGCCGATCACCTGTAATTGCAATGATTTTTCACTTTTCGCCGTGCGGGATGAGTTCATGTCAGATGCGCATATGCATGGGGCGGTTGAAGAGGGACGATTTGAAAAACTAGTTTTTAATTTGGCTCGATCCAGCACTTTCAGTAGGGAGGAGGTAAGTTGCACGTAGAGGAAGCTAAAAATTATTGATTTCTCCCTTTTTTCATCCGAACCGACACCATTTATTCCTGTCATTTAAAACTAATTTAATTTTAGGCAGTTTAGTTACTTTTCAAAGTAATTTCATATTAACGATCTATGCTTTAATTATTCATTCACTAAAGCATAATATTTGCAACATTGCTACATAAAAATTTTGTAATGAGCCAGTGCACTGTGATTTCTTCTATGAAATTTTAATTCACTCATTTTTTTTGTAATTAATAAAATAAAAGAAGAATTAAAATGACGTTGAAATTCACCTAACGCTTTTGGAAGGCTCATCCGGCGAAATACCATATTGTTAGCGTAAATTGTGAAGACTCATTTAAGGATTAAAAATTTGGAGAAATAAGCCTTCTTTGCGAACTATTAGGAACACTGTTTATGAGAGCGACTCGCTGTTGAATTTCGGAGAAATGAATATTAGGAATGGAATATGCACACACGTGTGGCACTGAAATCACTTTTTACCACCTTCCATTGCTATGTCTAAAAGTCCTTTTAGTTGATCTGCAAAAAGATGTTACGTTATATTTTGTGAATTTAAGAAATCACAAAATGCATTCATTTGCTTCATTCCCCAATCAATAAAAGTTTATGAAAATTTATTTTATAGGTACTCTAATTTGGTAAGCGAAAGTTATAATATTTCCTATTGCTGAGTGTTACGAACACTCGGTGATTTAGTTCGAGAAGAGCTGAGTTGGCTAACTGAAGTAAGTGTGAAGAAGGAATTTCTTACGCTAAGACTTAACTGCTTGTAAATTATTTCATTAAAAAAGATATTTAAGATGAAATTCCTTAGCAAGCAACTACACTGTTTAGCAGTAAGTTAAGACGAAATCGTCCAAGATAATTCTCTGCAAGGATTACGTAACTTCTCATAAGCCTAGCAGCGATCATCCATCTTTCTTTTGTTAAAAGCGATGTGATATTTAAACGCAGTGAGGGAAGTGAAAGTGTGGGATGCATGACAGCGCCATTTCTTGAAGTCATTACCGCCTCTAACATATTTTCAGGTATTCCACTTTCCTTTATGAAGAGTTTCCAATATTTAAAGCTACAATTACTTCCATTATCTTCGCTGACTGGAAACTTTCGCCTCTACTGCTGTGCTCACTGGCCTTATGTGACAAGTTTGTGAAAAAGCTGCTGGAAATCGACACGAAGTGCTTGCCTGAGTGGTATCATAAAGATGAGAAAGTGCTTGGAAATGATCATATCGCTGGCGTCTCTGGCACAAAGCATTGTTAGCATTGTTAGCATCAAATGCGCAGAGTGCAATTACTTACCTCACTCATCCATTTCTGGCATTAGAACTTGTCCGAAAAGTTGCTACGGCGATATTTGCTTTATTGGTAATCTATTTCCTCCCAAAACACAGTTCAATCACTGGTACCGCTTGAGTTGTTGGAATTTAATTCCGAATGCTTAGAACTTGACGCTCATTATCTATGCGGAAGAAAGATGCCAAATGGTTCGCTTCATTTCAGTAGTAAACAGTTACTACAATGAAACTCTGATGTCGGGATGTGTGAATGTTGACAGTGAAACGCAAGCGTTTTTCCGTAATCAGGCCTACTGTTATGAAAAAGTCGAGTATACGATCTGCGGATGCACCGTTGCAGATCGGTGCAATAGTCCTCAGGCACCATTTTCCATGTTTACCTTCGTCACCACACCTTTTTTCGAAGACTGTCAATTCGTCCCAAACAATGGTTTGTTTCCTCTTCACCAATATAATTCTCACAGTGAGCATCAAATCTGACCGGTCATTCATTTCAGTGCAAACAAAAGCACTGGTCAGATCTGATGGTAATTGTGAGAATTATGTGGCTTAGGCAGGTGAATTTGTAAAAAGCTACTTTCACTCAATTGATTTCACTTACCATTCTCAACCAGGCTTTTGGTAGAATTGATTCACTGCCTTAAGTTTGAAATGAAATTTCAGTTAAGAGCACTTTAGGAGATAGCGGTTGCAATTCGCTTCAAGGTAACATCACTTTGAAAGAAGATAATTCGCAAGTGGAATTAGCACAAGCTAAAGAAAATGGACGAAGTGTTAACGTGTTAGTCTTTCCTTTCAAAAATTTCATAATTCATAATTCGTAATTGTCAGTACTTTTCACTAACGATGTTTACAGCTCCCCGTCTAGCTTCATAACTAGACCTTATAAGTACAAGGTACACAATAAATCTAATCGTTGAACATAATTCAAAATAAGCTCAGAACATAACTTTTTAAATCTGTCCGTTGCATACATGATGAAAGTAGAGGATTTCAATTCCAGCATCGAATTAACAACGGAAAATGTTGACCGGTCATCGGTAATGTTCGAGTCGACAACACCTTATCCAACGATCAGTTATTCCATCAAAAACATCAAAGCAATCAATGAAAGAAGTAGGTATTATGGCGGTGTATGTTTGCCTTACCATTTTTAACGCATTAGCTTTAACCGCTTACCTGAATAGAACCAACGTTTTCTGCAGTCAGAAAAGCAAAAAATGAGCAGAGGAAAGAGTTTAATTTGATGAAACTCTCTACAATCGCAAATTAATTTTGCGAGAAATGAGTTTTAAACTGAAAACGCTTCATATATCTATCAAACACCAATAATTCTATTAATTTTAAAATCACAAGATCTAATAATAAATTCAAGAAATTTGTTATATTTGCTTTAATGTGATTAATTGCTGCATTTTGCAGCAATTAACGCTTCAATAAACTGTAAGAAATTGAGGGCAAAATCTTATGTTATCGTTTTGCAGTAAAAATTTGCTTAAGCGACCAACTTGACTTATTTACTGTCACGCCACTCGCCTTGGTACGACCGATTTTGAAGACTACTTGTTTTAGACGGTAGAAATGAGATAAATAGTGAATTCATTGATGAAGTGGTGCACAGTTTGCTACCGAGCACAGATTTCCAGCGTTTCATGAAACCGGGATTCAACTATAGCAAGTTTAACGAAGGTAGGAAGAAATTATTTTACGAAATTTGCAGCAAATAACTTTTATTTTTCCATCTTGTAATTCAACTTTTGAATTTGCAAAATTTCCTTTTCTCTTTCCCTTTCTAACTTTCAAAGTTTTTAGCGGAAGTGAACGAGAAAATAAACATAGCATATTATGGCAACGGTTGTAACAGTCAATGTGGAACACCCAGAATTACCGTACTACTCATTTTTTCTGCACTCACATATTTCCTCCAATTACGTAAATGAAGTTTGAAGGAAGCGTTGCCTTCTCCCAACAGCATACTTCCTGTTAAAAATCATTTTCTACCTGTAAAAGAGGGAATAAATTTCCCCCATTCATTTGTCAAATTTACCCCAATCGGATGACTCACACCATTTTCTTTTGTTTCTTCTTTGTTCAAACTTTAATTTGCATGCTTGTTTTTTGGCTCAGTTTTATCCTGTTCCCTTTCCAAATGTTCTCTTGCAAATCATTCACTGATGAAAGAAAAGCCGCTAGGATATCACGCCTGGATGGTTAGTTCGGTCAGTTCATCCATTCAAACGGAATAACAAATTCATCTTCTTCCATCTCTCCTAATTATTCTTTATCATTTGTTGTTCATAAAAGAGCGCCAAGTCGATTTACCACTTTACCGTAAAATGTTTTACGCATTTACAAAGTATTCGGTACACGTGAAAAGGAAAGATATAACGGTGGCAGTGGCGTTTTATTTTATACTGTTTTGCAAAATCTAAATTATTAATTTTGATGATATTTTATTTGAGAACGATTAAGTTAACGACATCATTGAAGTCCATTGCCATTTGTTGTGTACAAATTAAAAATTAAATTTGTTGCTTCTTGCAAATGCCACATAAATTAAAATTTTTTCTTCATTGCTAATTCTTTCTTCACGAACAGAGAAGACTTGATGATTAAAGCTTCAACAGCTAGCAGTCCGAGAAGAGTAGAAGAAGCAGATTATTCATCCGTGTAGTGTAAACGCATGAAAGCCTACGCGTTAGTCGTCAGGTATTGAAGCAAAGAAAAAAAAATCTGCATATTTGCTGACATCAGAAGCACTGCTGCGTGTATCGTAGAATGAATGTAAGCAGCGGAAGGAAAGAAAACAGTAAGGTTATTTCCGGCAACTCTCAGAGTGAAATTAAAATTTCCCGTTTAACTGACTTTTCAATATTCCCTAATCTACTTATCAGCAGTACAGTGAAATGCATGCGGAAGAGTAGTAAATCTGAAGTGAATTTCAAACAATTTTCTTTTACCAAATTCATTCAACGACTTTTTTCTTAAACAAAAACCGGTTGGACAGAATTCTTAACTTTTGCAAAATTTCAAAAACAAGCAATGCTGAAATGTGAATGTATACTTTTTTCGGGTTTTTTTTTTTGCTATTTGGAAATGCCATTAGCTGTCATAACGAATGAAGGCTGTTCGCTTGAACAAACTTGTTCTTCGATTGCTTTTTTTAGCAATTTAGATTGCTCGGATATAAACGCGGATTTGGCATGAAATTCATAAATGATAAATTACTGTTACTATCATGCAGGATAAATGAATATCCGGTATTTTCACGCAAACTATCAGTATGCTCATTCTTCTGTTCATTTTTTGTGAAACTTCTTGCCGTCCGGTAGTGAGCGTTCGTTTCGGCTATCGTTAGTGCTCCACTATCAGTTGAATCAGTTTTCTTCTTAATACCAAGTTTCGTCCTTATTATCCTAAATAATGCAAGATTAGAGTAGTTTGCTCGGATGAAAAACTTCCACTCCTTACAATACTGTAAATTTCAGGTTCATCCCTTTCCATTTCATTCAAAAATTTCAGAATGAAATGGATTTTAGATTTTATTTAAGAACGAATTGGTACATTCTGTTTGTAAAGTTGTTTCGAATAGTTTCTTACTTTTTTAACCGATTCCTTTAAATTAAACAGTGATGTGCTTGCCTGCTAATTGAGGAAATGCTTGGAACGTTGAAGGCGCTGCACACGCCGTCACTGATAAGTCGGCTACGAATCTCCCACGAGAACATCGACGGTCGACAATGCTTGTAAATCGCAATTGCCGTCACCACCTTTTTCAAATTAATGATTTTTTAATGCAACCGAACAACCCCTCCCTATCAGTGCTATTCATTACAAACGCCAAATGCAACAACGAAAAGTGAATTTTACGAGAGGCAGTGAAATACAGGGCGACGACATAACGAGTAGCATAATATCCCGCGGAATTCTATTAGACAAAAAGTAATAATTATCGCTTGAAATAGATGGGCGCTCTGATAGAGAAAAGACTCATTATCAGTATTGATTGGGGAAGGAATACGAATTTAAAATTGCATTCCTGAAATGATAATAAATGACACCTGAGGGAGTGATTTTTTGGGTTTTGATCCTCCAATTTTGCCAGGTCTGATTGAGCCTGTGTTGCGATACCTGTAAAAAATAGCTAGGTTTGAATTTAATTAAATCAATAATTCAATCATGCGATATCGACGAAAACTTTCTGTTGGAAATTGGAAAAAAACAGACGTAATTAACCTGGATAGAATTTTCGAGACACAACCATGTGATATGCGTAACTGTCGTGATATCTGACAGGGTTTAGTTCCGGAAGCAGCCATTTGAATGATGCATTCCCGAAGATGAGCTGGTAGTGGACGTCCATTAGCGTAAATACCGCCGAGTTGATTCATACCAGTACGTGCTAAATATTCCACCTATTCTGAATGCATAAGTTTTAAGCCATCCTAAACCTGCTAAATCTGTGAACTTTTCAAAAGAAGAATTCAAATTAAAATTCAAACATTTGCTATGAATGTTCCGCACAGAGTGTATCTGTTAGCGTTTTCGAATATTAGAAGAATCTTTCTGATAATTGTGTGAAAAGACTATTTGCGTAAGTTCTAATAATGACAAAAGGTAAGAATTAAGCTTGTTAATGGACGCTTATTGCTATCAATGAGACGAGGTGAGAGGCCAAAATTATCACTCTGATCACACCGCTTCCACAGTGCTTCATCACCATTGTTATGTTCACTTTCTTCTATGGTCTGAAAGAACCAGTGTTGCCACATGCACGCTATTCTGATAACATAATTCGTTAATTATGAAATTAACATAATTCGTTAATTATGAAATGATGGCCAGGCTTCACTGTCCGTTTATCGAAAATCGCGAAAAGAACAAACCTTAAGCCACTCTTCGAATTTCCGACTAAATTCAAAATCACACTGTGTGTTGCGATTAGCGGTAGAAGTAGTACCATAAATTGTCTGTGAGTTCATCGATGTCGCCACAGTTGATGCTGATGAATTGTCACTAGCGATGGACATCGATCCGGTGATGCCTGTAAAGTTGCTTAGATGACCTTATCATGACAAGCCCTCTCCCATTGTTCTGTCCAAAACACAGTGACCGTCAAAAGTGTATTTTGAGTTAGGAGAGCTGCTGGACAAAGCAAACACACGAAAAGCTTACCAGAATCTTTAAACACTAAAAAGGGCTGACTTTTGCCGCTGCTGCTGCTGCCGAATGCATGTGAAGAAACCAGTCTTTCGGCTAACACTCTCTTCAATCACCTCCCGATATTTATCCCAACATTATGTTGCCGAAGAACAACAGAAACAGCTTTTTGAAATCCGTAAAACTCATTAAAAAAGCATTTATGATCTGTGATCCTGATCATCTGTTTTACTAACATTGTACTCCTTCTTCACTAACTCTTTTCTCTCTCTCTCTCTCTCTCTTCCTTTACAATTGACGCCACTCCTTCAGCTATTTACAAACAGAAAGGCACTAAGCAACTTTCAGAAGGACGTACGATCAAACCAGCCCTCAGGTAAGCTAAGGACACGTTCAGTGAGGTAAAGATAAATGAAGGAATGGAAGAAATATTTTGCTGTTAAATTTGCTTGGAACAATAATATCAGTGACTTCACGTGTTGCCACTGAGGGAAGGCGGAAGTACTATGAATGAGAAAACACGTCGTCGGCTTGTGTTTTATTAACTGAGCAATGGAGGACACTTAATTAATTAGTTCCTATATTTCTGTTGGTAATTAGCATTGTCAGAGTTCAATGATGATGGATATTCGTTTCATCCCGAAATGAACGAGCAGGTAAATTTAGGTCATTTCATTCGCTGGAAGAAAACGCACTATGTTGGTTCTTTTGTCGAAGTATTTGGCTCAATGCTTCTAACTATTTTTACAGTGAAGAGGCGAATAGCTATGAGAAATTTTGGAAAATTCCAACAGCCATAGTGCTCGTCACCCAAATGATATGTTTTATCACTTCGCAACAGTGATAACGATGATTTCATTCACTGATTTCATTCCACGCACAACCTTGCTAATTATTTCATCCAAGTATTATCTACGACATAGTTACGTAACGGATGTTCCACTAAGGTTTCTTCTCTAAGGCTTGTTACTATATTTAAAATTTTTAAGGCTAAGCAATCTGTCGGATACTCAGAAACCGTCTGTATTTGGAATAAGCAAGCAATGATTTATTTTCAACGATTGATTTTAATTAAATGAGAAATAAATTGCTGAAGTGTAGAGTTAGAAAGATGAACTTCCCCACCGTTATCCGTGAAATATTTAAATGCGTGAGAAATTCATCCTCTTCCTTGCTATCGCAGTAGACGGGAATCACAATTTGTCATATATCTTTATATTTTTAACTCTTCAGTTTTTTCGATAAAACTTTCGCTTTTCCCCAAAGCAATTAGAGGAAATTATTTGACAAGTCAATTTCAGAGTCAATTTCACGGCAATTCCTGGGAATTCCTCCCCTCACGTGGAATTGAAGCTGACCTACATGTATCTTTTGCAAATTTTGATGAAATTTTCAGAAAAATAAAAGATTCTTTTTGATGTGTGAGAGAGAGAAGATATGGAAAAGTTTATCAACCTGTTATCCTCTCATTGGAAGTAATAACTGATAAATTAATCGCTGCCAATAATGCAATGAATAATGAAGTTTGAAATGGAATTTTCAAGCGAATGAGAAATAGGGAAGACGTGCAAATGCAAAATTACGCATATAAGGTACAGGCGAGTTAAAACGCACAGCTTTCTTGTCGTAATTGGTTATATCCTGTAAAAAGTGAACGTCAATTCAGTCAGTTGCTTTTACTACTAAGTACTTTAAGCTTCTTACCTGAACCTCGTAAGTTATGACTGAAAATATAGGTTGGATGGTTGACAGACAAGTTCAATTACGAGCTCACATCGGTGGAAAAACTGCTTAGATGTGAAATTTCATACTGTAAAATCCTATCATAAGTCTCTTTGGTGGTAGCAAGCGAAATTTGAATGTCAGCATGCCTCAGTGATCATTCGCAAATGTGCTGACCTACGATGTTTCCGAAAATGCTGGCAACTAGGAACGCGGCTGAATTCATTCTAAAGTGTAATCACAAACAAACTACAACATGCCATACATAAGTTCACTCACGTAAACAGTTAGAGGTTTCAGCAATATGTACGTTAGATCCAAGATGAAATATCTCTTGCAAAGCAGGGATGAACAAGGCCCACCTCATAATCATGTCGTTTGGCAAATGCAAATTTATCCTGTTTTTCAAATTTTGATGATTCATGGTTACATAATGCTTCATCTGCTACCTGCAAAGATTTCAAAAAAAATAATTGATCCCAGATACACTTCCGAAGAACTATTCCAATGCTTTAAAAGATGTACCTAAACTATTTATCTTCCGGAATACAGTAATAGTTCCGTGGGCTTCTCAAGCGGAAAAAACCAAGAAAATGATTTTTAGATATCTGAATATTTGCCCTTTTTATAACTACATGACCATTCAGATGTTAAATTTCATTAAATTTAGGGGAGAAAGCACACAAAGATATTTATGTAACAGATGGTCACTAATAGTGGTAATATGAAACGAATAACCTCAACACAGGAAACGGTAGCAAGAAGTGGCATGAAGACGACCAGTATCTTGAAGCCAGAAGCCATCGTGCAATGTATCTGAAGCATGGAGTATTCAAATATAAATTTGTTGACAAACACCGCCTTGATGCTTGTGATAAAACTACGTATAAAACATTTAATTTGAACAAAGATATTACGGTTTGCTACATAATAGAAGCAATATATAAGCTAATCGTCTAAAATACTAAATATTCAAGAAAAACTCCATTTCTGATGAAATCCAAATTTGCTAGCAACGAATGCTTTAAAATCCCCTGGAAATTGAAAACGATTTACACACACATATATATACATATACGTAAGATTACTCGTGAGAGAAGAAAACTGAGAAGAGTGATAAGCTGAAATGTACGTTGAGTGATGAGATCCCAGCACAGACTTGGAATTTGTTTAGAATGGAAAAGGATAAGTTAGAATGAGAAAACATTCGAATTAAATTAGAGGCAATGTCAAGTTCATTTCAGTTAAATTAAATCCTTCTCCGCCGATGGGGACGCAGTGAGCACCACGATGTAATGATATGCCAGGAATAATCTAGCCTATCTGCTCATATCCGCTCACAGTTGATCAAGAGAAAGCACAAGCAATTCCTTCTCTCCTCTTCCTCATAAATTAGGCTTAAAAAATTTTGTAAGAAAAGATCTGTTATAGAAATTCCTTGTGTTTGGCTGGAGAGATTATCTTCATTGTAATGGTGACACTTTCATCGCATTTATTACAATAGCGTGGAAATAATGATACTTGTCAAGTGTATTTATATGTCCTTGAATTTTTTAAGAAAGTCTTCCGATGTGATCAGCGGTGTAGCAGACTTTTTCAAGTTAGCAGGACTTGGGAGATCGAGGACACAACGAATACTGCAACTTACGAAAGCTTCCAACACGTTGCTTTCCACTAGTTCATTTAACTCATGTCTAAAAGGTCGAAAAGCAACTTCCAATTTCTTTTCTTCGACTTTTCTTAGGATTCAAATTTAAAATGCAAACCTTTTTGGACAAAATTTTGGATGTGTCTTATCAGAAATTTTTTCCATTACCTATGAATTACTGTGATCACGTAACTGTTAAATGCCGAAGTTGTCTGATGACCGTCTGGAATTTAATTCATTCATGCTTAAAGTAAATGGACAATGTTGTGGAGATTTTTTGATTACCAATCTCTATTATGTACGATTTTTACAACACAGAAGCGCTTTGATCGTTTCCTACTACGTTTTCCGATGGTCGAACCCTAAATTGACTTGTTGGTGAGAAGGGAATCAATCCTCAACGTCTTCCAAATTCCATCGAGCGCTAGCGATAGACGAAAACGTTGCATTGCGTCACACCCTTAAAACCCTTCGGTAAGGTGCGACTGATTTGATTTAAGGTGGTACGTGTGCGGGTGTGTATGTTTGTGCAAGTGCGCCGTGCTAGATTGTTGTGCTGAAATCTTTCTGTAAAGCTGGTTCCTTCAACTCAGATTTTGAAGAACGGACGCTGCCTACTGTTCTGCAGTCGATCTACAATTTATAATGAGTACCCGCAGGTAATCAATTAACAGTTCAGTTGGTTTAACCCACAACACAACAGTTTTTATGAAAGCAAAAAGTTTTCCACATCGTTCTTACTGCTTAAGCTCTTCAAGCATTTAAATAATTGCGAAGATAAAGCAAAGCTTACATCGAATTCAAGAAAGTGGATGCGAATATATATATGGAGGGAAGAATTTCGTATTATTTTAGCTTGCAAGTGGATGCGACCTCAATGACTGTAAGAGCTTTGGAGAGACTCAAGGATCTTTACTGTGATATTGCACAGGTACTTTTTCATGGTTTATTTCAAGTATTCCTTCATCACGACATTTCTTAAATTGTCTGTCGATATACTTTTATTACCAAGTCGTTGTTGTAGGTACCGTTACCACAGAGTGCTCGCTTACGACGTCACGGGAAATATTTTGAAGTATGTTTGTCATTTTTTATACACCTCCTTATTTTTATTATGTATCCTTATATGTGATGTTTCGACTGTTGGGAGGATCTTGTTTTTTTCTCTCCTTTCATTTTGTTCTCATCCGAATCTAATGGCTGCAAAAATTAAATCCGCTTAGAACCTTACCACCATGAGTACCCTTATTTTAATACTATTGCCAATCGAAAGTAATAGCATTCTACCAGTAAATTGCAAGTGGAATAGTAGGTTAGAACTTAGTCATTGGTTTTCGACACTGTTTATTTCAACATTGTATATTATTGAATTAAAGTGGCATTTAGATTTCTTCAGTTTGGACGAGTCGTGCAGTGGAGTTGAAGAAAACGGTTAAAATGCAGCGTTCAAGTCTAATCGTACCAAGAAATAATGATCCAAACATTTATGAGCTTATTTCGACAACATCGCTACCGCTTACTGGCATAGAGTAATTCTTTTTAACCTCGGATTAGTGAGAACGAAGGAATATGAATGATTAAGCTTCAGTCTAGTAAGATTTCTTAAGAGTAAGAAAATTAAATTAGGCTGTTTTCGAATTAATTAAGAGCTTCTAAAAAACTTCTTCTTTAGAGAGGAACTAATAGCTTTTTCCCAAAGCGATTCAAGATGCGCCACACTTATTACTTTACCCGATGGTAAGGAAAAGAAGCAATATATTAAGGTCGGTTTGTTCTTAGGGTTCTTTTTTATCTATTTTTTTGATTTTCATAAGCAAAGAAATAAGAAACTTTGTGGTGTAATGAGTATAATTGACTTATTGGTTGCAGTGACTTTTTTGTTCATCTTCATGACATTTTTTTGTTCAGAGTTTGGAAAAACAGTGGAAATCAAATATTTCGAATTTTCAGGTATTTGACCAAAAAGAGCATATTGAAATTTGTTTCACTGATGTGACAACACCAAAAAAGCATGGCCTCATTTATAGTGATGGTAAGTAATTTCAGCTTTTTAAAAAATTAATTTATCTTTTTTTATTCTCATAATGCGAAGAAACAGCATTATGAGAATAAAAAAATGATATAGGTTGTATAGTTTTGGAGCTGAATATATATATATATATATATATGTACATGTATTTGTTGTATTTATTCCGCGCAGCTGCTCTTCTGTTACTTTCCAATATACCGTCACTGCATTTGCTAAAAGTAAAGTCTTGGTGGTTCACCGTCATCTCATTAAAATTGTCCCATCAATCGTGCTAACATTATTCCATTGTTCATATTAATACAGCTCAGCAGAAGTATTTTAAAATTTAACTTCTCATTTTTTGAGTTTAACATTGTATAAAGCGGTATTTATTAGAAATGTCAGGAAATGTTTTGTAGAAGAATTTGGCGGTCTGAAATGGTCTAATGGCGAAGGTCATTTATTATATGCTGCTGAAAAGTTCGTTAAAAAAAAGGAATACTACGATGCTGAGTTAGATTGGACTAACGAAGAAAAATTTCTCGATTCTAATGTCGTAAGTGAACATAGGACTGCTCTTCTTGACAGCGTGTTTTATATTAACTGACCGCAAATTAAAGTAGGTATATCGCAAAACCTTGTCCAAACTTTTTTCTATAATTTGGAAGATTTAGCAAAAAATTATTCAGACGGCGATAGTGTTTCATGAATATTGCTATTGTTAATTTGATTGTGCAGCTTCCTGGAAGAATTTAAAAATGAACTGAAACCGTTTTGGTGTTTATAATGTGTTTATAATGAAGTGTGCTAGAATTGTGGAACTTATAAGTCTCTAAAAAATGATTCCATTATAAGTACTAAGGACCTAGTTTTAGCTAGTTTCAAATATAGTACATTTTTGACGTTGATGTAAACAGGGTGATAAGTATGGACTCATTGAAAATTGGGGCGAACAACGATACAAAATCCAACAACCTGTGCTATCTGTGTTTGATGTTATGAGTGGCAGTATCACTGTACTGGATCAAATACCCGACGACATCACTCCAATTTTTGTTAGCTTCAAGTTGCAATTCCTTTAAATATATCTGTGTCAACACCGTAGGATCATTAAATAGTGAAGTGGAATGGTTTAAAAAACTGCCTTTGCAATTTGAATCTTCGTTAGAGGTTTTGTTGCTGGTTGTACTTTGGCAAGCTTTTTTAAATACAAAAACATAATTTCACTTTTACTTTCCAGTTTCTGACGAAGTACTCAATAACACCAAATCACTTGTAAGGAATCTTGTAATTTCAATTCTATAGTTGTCAACTTTCAAGTAACTGCTGCTTTTTCTACTTAATCTTTAAATTATTATGTTTTAAAAATTGCAGTGTGTTTGGACTCCGAACGATGAAGGAATTGTGTTTTTTGGGATTCAAAATACTCCTGTCAAATTAGGAAAGATATACTGCAACAACAGAGAGTTAGTTTATACAATTATTTCATTTCATATAAACTATCAGTTTCCAAACTTTTTCTAGTTTGTTTGATTTTCAGAGGAACATTATTTTATTACGAGTTGCGTTCAGCGAAACTAATTCTATTAAGTGACGAAAATATCTCAATTGAGGGATTATCCTTTTCTCCAAATAAATCTAAACTGATTTATTTTCAACGCCGACCTGGAGGACCTCACTATGCATCGGTTTCTTGTCATTTGGTGAGTTATCATATGCAAAAGTTCATTATGAAAATATTTGTGCATGTTTTGGACTATTTTGAATAATTTGGTTTCTATGGATATCAATAGTTCGAAATCTCTAATTCGGTTTTTGAAAAATCACAGAGGGATCTAGTTCTTAGTAGTGCTAACTATAATAACACTTCATATACGTTTTATTGATTCATCACTATGAAATGTTCTAAATTTGCATTTAAGCAGTTCACTCCGAATTGAGTTTTTATAAGAACGAGTTGTATAATTTGGTTACTGAAGTTTTCTAGATCGACTGGAATAAAAACGAACTACAGCTATTAGTCCCAACTGTCAGTACAGTCAGCGGTACTATTCTTATTATTTTTTTGTTTTTTTTTTCAAGTAAATGTGGAGCAAAGGCAGAGTCTTTTTAACACCTAGGAAGTTAATTTGGTACTCACTGAATATTTCTATTAAACTGTTTATTATCGTTTTTAGACACAGTTCACTAGAAAAGTTAAACTATCAAGTACTTTTTAAAGCATTCTTTTCTACTTTCTTTTTATACCATTTTGGACTTCATTGTTTCTAAAAATCTTTTATCAGATCGTGATCAATTTCCTGGGCTGTATGCCGTGCAGTTAGTTGATAGACCATGGTCCAGTGATAATAAACGACTATTTGTTTCAACAGTATGGGGTTCTAAAAGAGTGAGTTCAACTTTTTTTTTTAATCAGTCTGGTTCGGAGGCCATTTTGTGAAATTGTGGTAGTACGCAGTCAGTTTGTTATTAGTTCTGAATTTTTTTGACTTTCAGGAAATTGTATCTATTAACACGGAAACGGGAACAGTAGACAAAGTTACAAATAATGGTATGCACATTGTTGTACGCTATTCAGATTTTTTGTTTGGCTAGTTATTCTCTGGATTACAGATCAGCGATTTCGTAAGAATGGTTTCAACTGCTTGTTTGAGACAAGCATATCCCAGCCTACGCAGTTATCGCTTTAACCTGAATTCATTTACAATATTAGGATAATATTGTGGAATAATGATTGTGGAATGTGATGTAGTCTTTGTCATAGGGAATTTCTGACTATATGTGTATTTCAGGTGCCTTCCATGGAAGTTGGACTGTACTTGATGTGAATGAAGATTGTTTGGTAGCGGTTTGTAGCGCTCCAAATCGTCCTCCAGCTATCGTTGTCGGTCATATTCCAAAAGCTAAATCGGGGCAAATGGTGATTATATTTTTACTTATACGTGATTTATACCTTATAGCTTTTGAATCCTTTCTTATACCCTATGTAGTTTTTTGGTTGAGATGTGAAAGTAAAATTTGTTCCTATTGCTGTTGATTCAACTGGGAAATTTTGAAAATTCACTGCTTCAGTATGTTAATATTCCAGGTTATCTGGACCAGACTTGATAATAGCTCTGCTGTTGAAGTTCGTTTGAAGTTGCTCGGTTTTTCATGGCAGTTGATGGATTTCGATAGAGGAGGCAATTCTTTTGATATGTCCAGCGACCTTTTTTTTTTTTTTTAATTTCCTTTGCGTTCATGTTGCAAAATTTTCAGTACATGGTTCATATGAGGGTTTGCTCTATATTCCGAATGGAATTGATATTGTTCCACTAGTTGTGATACCTCATGGTGGACCACACAGCGCTACAATTGCTTGGTAATTCATTCCTCTGTTTATCAAACTTACCTACAATCATGTGCATGCTTCATTTTCAATATAATTTCAAAAGAAAAAAGTATAGAAGTGAGAAAAAAACCTTTTGGGAAATGTACTTTTCTTTGGACAAATCGAACGATTACTTTGGTGCGTTGATATTTTCCTACATTCAGTTGGCCAAAGCATGAGATTCTCCTGTTGTTGAATTCTGGTTATGCATTGCTTTTCGTAAATTATCATGGATCACTTGGATTTGGTAACGATTTTGTGAATTCGCTACCTGGTAACTGTGGTGATTTGGACGTCAAAGATGTTCATGTGGGTTAAACTATTTTGAAATCAATAACGCTTCAACTTCATTATAATACCTAGTGAGTGTTATATGCATGTTTTTCCTGTTTCTTTGTTTTTATTCAAACTTATTACAGTTTGCGGTTCAAACGGTGTTAAGCACAGAATCAAGGTTAGATCGTGCTCGAGTTGCATTATATGGTGCTTCACATGGTGGTTTTATTGTCAGCCATCTGATTGGACAATTTCCTGTAATTGTTAAAATTCAATTTTTCCAGTTTCACTTCGCAGCTGTAGGGATTACATTACGAAATGTTGCTTATTCCTGCCAAAATTGACAAGTTCTAGAATTCAAGAGAAAAAAAAACGTAGAATTTCAGGACTTCTACAAAGTGTGCATTGCTCTAAATCCTGTCTTAAATATTACAGGTATCAGCTTATATCTCATATTTTATTGTTTTCAATATTACAAAAAATTAAGTTTTTCAGTGATAAAAAGTGGAATGGTAGTAGGAGATTATTTTTGACTACTTTGATAGTCTTTTTTCCATGCAGTAGTTTGAAGGATACAAGAGGTTTTTGATTGTAACGAACAAATATATAAATATTTCGTGCTGATAAATACTTTTGAATAATTTATTAAAATTTTTAGCAATGTACGATTTATCAGACATTCCCGACTGGTGAGTTTTTTATTCTCCAAAAACAACCAAGCAAAGATTTCTTCTGAATTTCTATTCATGCGTATATTGCGTTTTCCACTCTATTTTTTCTTTTATTTTTTCCTTATTCAGATGTTTATTTTTCCTATCAAGTTTTCCCTTGCACACATACTGCTTTTGATATATCAATGTGGAAAACTAAGAAACTAGATCCATATGGTCCAATAATTTTGAAAAATAATATAACCGATACACATTTGTTGGCGATATGACGCAAACTGCATTTTTGCGTCTAGGTCAGTGGTAGAGGCTCTCGGACGGAATGTAGACGATTGGCAGAGAATGTTGACAGCAGAAGACCGTGAAAAAATGTACCAGTGTTCGCCGATTGCTCATGTTGAAAAGGTTTTAATTTTTCTGCTATTTAATACTTTTATATATTATATATAAGGATGAAATAAAGCAAGACTTGTAATAGGTTCAATTTTGTTGATAGCGAAATGTCGATAAAAATGATTTGTTTTCACAAATTTTAGTCATGTTTTGTTTGAGAGTAGAAAATGCTGTGATTTTAGAATCAGTGTTTCAGATTATTACACCTTATTTGCTTTTGAACGGTGAGAAGGATTTACGTGTTGTGAATCATTATCGAGCTTTCATTCGTAATCTAAATGCACGCGGAATCCCTAATAAGTAAGTTATTTAGCATTTAAAAAATAAACTTTTTTCCTGCTGTAGAATCTTCAGTCTTTTTATCTTTTGATTTTTAAGATATGTTTAGGGCAATTCGTTTGACTACTTATGGGTTGTCAGTATAGGTATTTCTAATAAAATGGTAGAATTATAGTGTGTGAGCATATTTCATTAGTCTTTGAAGTATAACTGGAATACTGTCCATTTATTGTGGAAATTCAGAATTCTGTCGTATCCGGAAGCGTGTCATTCCCTAGAAGAAGTTGACGTGGAGGCAGACTGCGCAATCAACGCCGTTCGCTGGCTTGATAAGTATCTCCATCAGTGATCTTTCGTTGCTTTGATCATCTTATCTACTGAACTTTGCAGTTACTTAATTTGGCTGAAAAGAACTGATTAAAATTATGTTTTTAATGTGATTTCGGTAAATTACTTTCAAACTATCAAAGTTTTCCTAGGTGTGACACCTCTATACTGTTAATGGCAGCTCCCTTTTCTACATAATGAACATAGCCGGTTATATTGAATGGAACTTTAGCTACCTTAAAATCATGATTTGTAGGGACCTTGATGACTTCGGAAGGAGTGGAGTGCTTGAATTTTCTAAACAGCTGAGGTTAAAAATTCATTGCGATCCTTAAAATAACAAAAAGTTGCGGGAATTATATTTATTACGTGTGCATTTCTAAGTAGCGGTTTTATTTTCCGGTTTTCCCCGTGTTTCCTAATATTGTAGTTGTTCAGGAAGGAAGGGACTGGTATTTTGCTTATGATTATGACAATAGTGCTAACAGTAATGATATCATCCGGTAATACCTCACTATTTGCAAGGTATTGATGCTTTGGGCGTAGATTTATGCCTTTAAAGAGAGAAGCGTCACCCCATCAGTCCTGCTAATGAAAAAGGTATAGTGTGAGTAAGGATGAGGGTACCACGAACTGTTACGAATGTTTGTCGAGGACCGTACCACACACCACACACACATGCACTTACACACACACACACACACACCCATTCACATATAGGTCTGTACGTGTATTCAATTTCAAGAGGAGCTCTAGGTAGAAATGTGATATCAGATGATTGAAATGGGATAGCCGGCAGTTACTGTATGGGGCAGTAGCAGCCTAACAGTTTCTTTTATTTATTATCAGCTGTGTGGATTGATAGTGATGTGTTGCTAAGATCATCATTTCTGTCACCCGTCGCAACTCCTTTGAGTTGTCATATATACAATGGATGAATAAAGTATTCGTTGCACTGAGGGAAGGGTCTTCCGTAAGCCTGCTGCTGCTGAGTTTCAAGTGGCTGTACTGAAAGTTAACTTAGCAGAAACCGTAATTGTGAGCTTTACCGTTTAGAAGAATTACGACTTGACAATGAGTGGTAGTTTCATTGTTGGCACGTTGTTTATAGCGTAAGTAAGTTAGACAGTTTGTTGTCATATGTTCCTTCCGCAGCACGAAATTGCGGCATAACTAACTAATCGTTCGTGTAAATGAGTTTCAGTTTTTCTCAATCTGCCCACATTTGTTGATGGTCTTTCGAGCACATTACTAGTGGTGACGTGTGGCCTAGTTACGTGATATTACCATCCTTTGGAACTCATCTTCATTTCATATTTTCGCTGATAAACTGCAGTGATTAAATCGATGTGCAGTAGTTCTCCATTTCTACATTTTCACATAACCTTCTTTACTGTGTAGTGGGAGCGGGAGGTGCAACGTCAGGTCTTTCGCGACTCGAATAATCACTGCGTGTTAAAAAAAACATCACTCTGATTTGTTTACAGTTGCGTGAAGCAAGTGGCGATAGCGATCATGTGGGATTTAATTCCAGTCACAGGCTGATGATGATGATGATGAGATGCTTTTTGCTCGTTTCCCGACAGTCGCACCTATAGCTGTGATGTGATGATGCTCTCGCTGCTGCTGTTTGTTCACTTTTCATTTCTTCCTTTCAATTTCAGTTTTCCTCTTCATAGATAGCACTTAGCAAAGAGCTCTTCGTTTCTCTTCTATGCTAAATTTATGAAAAAAAACTGTGCAAAAGGCACAACGCTTCTCTCTCAATTTCCATTTGAATTTTAATTGCAGACTTTCCACTTTTCCAGATGACTGCTTTGCCATCTTTCAGCTTTTCCTTCACGTTTATTCATATTTACTTTACACCACTTCTTTATTTCTCCAAAGGCACTTTTTAATTAGAAAATAAACGTGAACGAAGCGTAGTCTCACCGAAACATGCACGTAGCTTCAACCATAGAAGAATAAAGGACAATGATGTTTTTGCTAAATGCATCATCGCCATGGTTGGTTCACTTGCGACGGCGAAGTGGAAAGGTGTACGTACCTTTCAACTATCTCTTCAAACAACACGCTGTTTTTCCTTCCGCCGTTCATTCTCTCCTTGTACGCCTTAGCCATCATAGTCTCCTCACTCGTAATTCAACTTCGGAAGATGGATAGGCGAAGGTTGACCGGAGGCTCAACGCAGTGCCTCTGAAATCCGAGAATGTGAGGCACCTCATAGACGTGCATTGTTGTGTTCAGTAGTTCTGCACATTGTGTGTGGTGACTGCTGTACGCATATTCTTGTGTAAGCGTGTGTAGGTAGGTACAGTGAAATTAGCCGTCACTGACCCCATTCCGATCAAGTTGAACTTTTCAAATCTCCTCTCTCGTCTCTCTCTCTCCCTCTCTCCATCCACATTTGTCAACCAGGACGCGTGTCTGCCACCAGTCATGTCCGTATCTTCCACCCCCTTCGCCGTGACCTACTAATCGAACCCCTACCCTGGTAGCATGACCGCAGGGGCTAGTCATCTCAATCCAGTCCGCTTCTGCTATCTGCAAATCGATGAATGAACTGAACTGGACGCTCTCTCTGTACACCATTCCTTCCCATCCGCTTCTGCCTCGTTCCTTCCCGCTATCATTTATCGCTTGTTGCTTACATTTCATTTCCACCTGCGTGTTAACTTCTTGACCCTCCCTCCTCCTGCCCCTCTCTTTCTCGGTCGCACTGTCATTGTGGGTCGAACGTCCACATTGAAGGACATTTTGATGTCATTTTCCCGTGCTACTTTGCTAGTTCATTTTTCCCTTTCAAAAACTGTCGCTTTTTTGAGAATGAATTTCTTTACAAAAATAGGCGGATGGGAATTTCGTTCATTAACCAACCATTTGTTAGCCATTTATCATCTAATCAATCTTTTAGCATCCATTTTCACTTCTAATATCAGAGTAACCGCTGAGATCTTCCAAGTTCTTTTCATATTTTTTATCACTTCGTTACTTGATAGCTGCACCAGCTGCGTACGTCGTCCATTTTTTTATGACGTTGATAAGGATGTATGAAGGAGTGCGCGTAGTGTGCATAGCAACAGCAACACGTGAAACGAAAAGAAAATTATCACGCTCTGCTTATTTCCGTGCTTAATGATACCAATGATAACGATTCCTTATTAATTCCAGGATTCTTTTTACTGTGAGATCGATGCCGTCCATATCAGCTCTCTCACCTTACTACTATAAACCATTTCATGCTTTGAAAAGTGATGATAAGATTTCGAGGAGTTCCAGCAACGCACGTCCGACTTACACATCCGACTCGGCACAGTCCCTTTTTCGCTTAGTTTTGCAAAGTCAGGTTTGTGTTCTCTTTATAATTTTCCAGCTGCTTTACTGTTAAAGAAAATAACTGGACATAAAGTCGTATAGTTTATCCAGCTATTCCCTTTAACCGTAAATTACTAAGACTTCCTGAGGAGACTGCAAGGTGTAAATCATTGCAAGTGCTAATATGAAGGCATAGAGTAATTTTCAGACCGCGTATGCTCAATACATGAAGCTGGTAGCACTGTTCATATTTGCTGTTGTCCATGTTATCTATATGATACCATTTCTGCATACTTTTGCTGCTGTGGCTTCCAGTGTTGACATCAGCGATGTGACTCCTAACATCGGATCGTTACATCTCCAGCATTTCATTGAAACTCTTGCCGATGTGAGCTATTTATGTTTGTTTACAGTCTGTTTAGTTAAAATTACTAGAAAACTTGTCGTCAGTGATTTGTTATGTGAACGATAATGAGATAAATTTTGAACAAAGTTGGAAGGTGAAGTGCTCAAGCACTGATTTAATTTGGGTGCGAAATTAAAGCTAAGATTTAATCGGTGATTTAATTAAGACTCAAATTTTCACTTCTTTTTCAGTATAAGAAGAACATGTGGATGATTGTGGGTAGTATGTGCGTTGCACTGTCAACTTCATGTTTCATCCTTATGCTGAATACGTCATCACACAAGATCGCTTATGACATTGTTGTAAGTCGTTTTTTTTTTATTTGTATTTTCACGTTGATCAAAATGTCTTATGTAAGTGCTCTTTTGTTTACTTTAAATGTAAGGCTTCTCTAATTTTTTTCACAGGTAGTAATTGATGAATTCGAAAGAACTGCGCCATGTCTGGTTGGAATAGTTTTTTTTTCTAGTTTTTGTTGGCAACTTCAGATGCGGGGAGTCGATCTTTTGACTTTTGGTACTTTACCGTTTTTCCTGGTCGCTAGACTGATTCTACTAAACAGCATCTTTGAACAACTACCCGTTGTACTGCGTGAAATTCAATTTGTACCATATTCGAAGCAGCTGAGTGCCACGCTTCACTGCTCATTTGTATCTATCAAAGAGGTGAACACATTAATTACTGAAGCTTTTTGTGGAAAGTTATTCGTTTGAAGAAAAATTGCTTGCCGTTAAGAAAAGCTTATTCGTAATAGAATGTACCTGGTTGTAGAAATGCTGGAAATTAGAGGAGAACACTAGCTATAGATAACAGCAGGATTCATTATTTATTATATTAAATCGTAACTGGTTCTAATTTAGGTCTCACTCTGCGATCAGGTTATACGAAACGCTCTTTTCCCTGCATACATAATCAAATTTCTCATTATACTAGCCATCTTGACAATTGCTTATATGCTGTTGGCTTATTTAATCGAATGGTGTTTGCGACACTGGTTTCCACCGCAGTGCAATCATTCCAAACACAAATCTATCTATGCGCCAATCGCAATGACTGTGTGAATGCTTGATGTGGGAATATTATCATCATTGAGTCGAATCATTCAGGAAATGTCTATTTTTTTGAAGAAATGCTCTTCTGTTATTCAGACTTGCGGGGAACCTATTTGCTGCAATTTGTTGTTCAAGTTGCTTCATACTTTGTATACAATACGCTATGCATAAATGTAATTCAAGTTATTTTTCAGAAATATGATTTTCCTACCTTGCTATTTTAGACTAGCTGTCTAGGATTTGCTTCTTTTCCTAATTCATTTATCGTACAATTATTTATGTCTTACCCAAGATGAAGCCGATTTGTATGAATCATAAGGAAGTCATTTGAAATACAGAAATTTTTTGGGTGTGCTACATGCAGAAAAAAGTTTTAGTCAGGATTTATTTCAGATCTTAGTCTTGAAGTAGTTTTGTAGACATTCCTCATGCTTACCGAACTGTTGTTTCTATACAGTTTTCACTTGCAAATTAGTTTTACGAATTTTTGCTTGCGTGCTATGATGCAAGAGTGCAAGTTCTTTTTCATTTCTTCTGTAGAAAATGTGAGCTTATCATATTTTGTACCTCCCTGCATTATTTGCAAACACATCGTCTTTCGGTTACAGTTTGATTCCGATCTTGCACGGAATAAGCTTTGTTTTCTATCGCCCTTTTTTACTTGATGTGAATCTTTCGAAGTTTGTGTTTCCCTGTATTTCATTTTATGAGTTAATTCCTGAATTTCGAAGCATTTCCGTACGATTTCAATATGAATTTCATCTATCATTCATGGCTTCGAGTTAATCTGAAGTTGTTGCTACCAGCGCTGGAGAATGTCGCAGTACGTTCCAAGGGCGATGAGGGCCAATTAAAAAAATCGGGCGAATAGTCAACTCCGTATCTATTTTCACAATAAATAAATTTTTTTAATAAATTTGTGCAGCTTTTTTACGGCGTTTAGCATCCGTTAACATTTTCAAGTGAAGAGACTGAGATAGAATTTCGTAATTCGTTGGTTGTTGAAGTACTCTGCAGTATTAGGTCATTTTTGATTTGTGGTACGCATCGACTTTCTGGCCGTTTGATTTGCGATTGTGTATCTTGAGTCTGATGTACCAAATGGCAAACTTATCATTCAGCATCGTACAAACTTTGAGAATATACCCGAGTATTTGCTTCATTTGCATGTATTCTTTCGGGCATCTCTTCCCTTAACAACTTGAGTTTTACGCCATCACTACAACTGTCATTTACTGAACTGTTGCACATAAGATGAAGAAATTCATAGCCACTTCTGGGCAAATGATTTTAGCAATGGGAAAACACCATTGGGTACCACAGCTTAATCTCATCGGCCATATATACTTTAGACTTTCGAAATGGTCAAGATATATTTTTGACCTGAATGTTAAAAAAGATGATATGATTGCGATATTCTAAATGGGAGTTGCATAATTTAAAAGATAACCGCCGTATTCACTTCTTAAAGCGGAAACTCTTACACGATCCTGAAAGTACAGATTTAAGACTTAGAAACAAATACAAATTAAGGAAGCGTGAGGGTGCTGATTGTCGTTGGAAATATGCACTCTCCTGATACACCATCATGTACACTTTATTCCAAAAAAATTTTGAAGTAAAACTTCCTAGTATAAAATTTTGAAGGCATTTCTTATGTACATAAATCGGACTTGTAGACAATCTCTTATTTACAAAATTATTAAAGGCAACGGGACTATACATAAATATGGAATATGAAAGTAACAAAATCGAAAAATCCGAATGCAAACTTCAAGGAGTAACATATGAAACTATTTGCACCGAACTTCGCTAAAGCTTAGCCAATTTTAAGGGTAAAACAAATTCATTGAGGCATCGCATTTAGAACATTACATTCGCCTCTTAGTTACCTATAAAATATATATCTCATATGATCGTTTTATATTTGGTTTCTGTACACCTCACGACACAAGCTGACTCGCGAATACCTAAGGAAATTTTTCATTAATTACTACAGTAGAATTGCTCAAGTCTTCTCCAACATTGGAGTGTTTTTTAGGCAAGGGCGGTGGTGCTAACTTGAGTGGTTTTGCTGATCCGAAGTCTGTATTCGAATAGTAGCGTTCGCAATCGCTCTGAAAAGTCCTTTTTTTAATAACAAATTTAGTGTGATCAATCGGAGGCTGTAAAAATATCAGAAAAACTACTGCATTTAAAATGTAATCTTACGCCGCAAAAACTTGTGCTAGCGAGTTTTTTCCGATAAATCTTATCCTTTGAATAATTTTTTCCTCTTATACTGTTCCTTCTGATAATCTCTCAAATCGTCGCAAATTTGTTTTGCACTTCAGGTACACTATAAAATAGCTCGGGTTTTACTAATGCTGTTGACAAACGAATAGAACGTACTATAGATGTCGGCGTACTTAATACGCTGGAGTTTTTGGAAAGCGGACTTGTTTGTGCCATGAAAGCTAATGGACTATGAATGGAAAGCGGTGTACCGGGATTTGATCCACTCGAGAAACGTGAATTGCACCGTTCCCTACGCTGAAACTACATCCCTGGGTAGAAACAATACATGAACCAGCTAACTGATAAACATTATTTAATTTAATTTTCAAAGAACAAATATCTGTCGTGCATTATTATGAATTTGTTGCCCTATTCCTTATCTTATCAAGTGAATTCTTTTTTAAATTAAGAATATATATTGAAGCAGCATGTGGAACCAAACTTTCCGAATGTGCTGGAATTCAGATAAAAGTACATATTATAGGAAGTGATATTATGAATCTGAAAGATCAAATATTGGATTATGCATACACTTCTCTTAAAAATCAAAATCATAACCTCACATTAGTTTTGTTTTTCTACACATTTGATATCTTACTTATTTCTATTAGGAAGTATATACGAAATAGTTTTGCAACTAACACGTGTAACTCACTTCAGAATTAAGCTTCTGATTAATTACAGCCACATAATGTAATACAGCCTGATACACAAAGCGATATTGCTGTTCAGTTTGTACCATACCTGATCGCTGCTCACGAACCATTTGTACAGTACGCGGAATGTCTATTTGACAATATGGCCCTAAACACTTTTTTACCACTTTCAGACTCCGAAATTTCACGTGCTACATATTAATATACATCATGAAGAATTAACAAGAAATAATAAAATCTATATAGCAAAATTTTGCACGAAATATCAACTTACCTAAACGCTTAATTTGATTGAGAAGAATATCAATTACAATGAAAGTTCCGGTACGACCTATACCAGCACTGAAATTGTTTGAATGATAATCAGAATAGAGAAGAATAAATTCTCTTCTTGAACTTAGATATGAAATAATGACAACTAACAAGAACTACCCACACTTGTGTTTTTGTTTAATTAAAGCATAAAATTTATGTTGCATATGTTGGCCTTAACCTGCAATGCACAATGATTGGGCCAGCATTTTCGTCACAATGATGTTCTTCGCATTCATTCACCTTCTCGAGGAAGTGTAAAACAGTTCTAGGATCCGTGGGGCAACCATGATCAGGCCAACCAAGAAATTGGAAGTGCCATATCAATCGGATCTCATTGTCTGGAATGGGAGATTACAGAAAAATTTGGTCGAAATCATTTTCTTTATTTGGTGCCAAAAATTTAGCCAATGTTTCAAAAAAAAAAAACGATACCATGGCTTCTATTCATGAACTGTATTCTGCGCATTGTGTAGTCAGAATTTTCAACTTCCTGTAAAATAACAAAGCCGGAACTCCACAATTCTAAACTCTCTCAAAAATGAAACAGGTATGACACAATAACACTAATAACTAAATTAATGCATAAGCAAAGATACAACGTACCTGTACCAATTTAACGACTAGCTCACCATTCTTCCCGAACTTTTCTGCTTCGTTTTTCAGAGGCCAGTATCGACAACACTTAATCTAAACAAATGAAATGTCAGTTTGGGCACTGGAGCAATAAATGCCCGCCCTTGCTTTCTCACAAAGATCTGTTGAATCTCGAAATAAACCACAATCCTCTCCTTCCATGCCAACGGTACAAGATTATTGTTGTAGTTTGCTGTATTTTTCGAAAAATGGAAAAAGGATCAATTGTTTTAAATTGATCCTCTAATAATGTTTCTCAGATGGTCAATCAACTTTTCGTGAAATTATAAACTAGAAATGAAATAGGCATAAATAGCGCTGCAATAAAACCGAAAGCCAACCCTTCCTCTTTCAACTTCTTTTGTTGTCATAACGATAATTCGTGAATTCTGCTGCCAAACCATATTCCAGAAATCATCAATCGTGTTCGGCAGGCAACCCTGCGTTGATATATAACTTCGACGCAAACCAGCAAAATCCTGATATTCATCACCAAGAATCTGTAGTTATGAAAAAAAAGTGATTATTTCAGCAGTTTCTGCCTGTCCGACGATTACAAAAGGTATATGAATGGGAGGCAAGAAATTGCCTCTAAAAGATGAAAAATATTACCACAAAATTATTAACATGAATAACTACGAGATTTGCCAACATTTTCGGTCAATTAATACATCAAAATAGAATATAAATAAAACCTCTATGCGATTTGCATTGATATAATCACTAGAATCTGTGTCTCTGACATTCAGAACAATTCTAGTATGATCGTATGGTATGATGTTCTTGTAGCGATTCTTACATACATTATTGATCTTCTTTCCCTCACGTCGACTCACGAACTGAGTCGGTTCTTGCTGTTGCAGCCTCTAAAAAAACATTTCTTTAATAATGTTAATAATTAAATCAGCAGTATAGCTGGAAAACTTTTGAACCTTTATTTTTGGTACCACAACAACTATGAAATCACAACTTCCCAAATGAAGTGGTGACTTTGAACACTTTTTGTTATATAGACCAACCTCGAACTCGTCGGCAAATCCATCCTTGCCCGTGCCACGGTTAACTTGCTCAAGTCGATGGTAGCGCGTGTCAATAGCAATCGCTGGAACACGTGTTGACGGGAGAAGCTACAAATTTTATGCGGAAAAATACTCATGAATTCAGTGGTAGCAATGGCAAGAGCACATTTATTATAATTTGCGTATGCATTATAATACTACAAAATCATCATTGTTTCGTATAACAAATATAGGGACCTGTTTAAGATTAACAACTGTCCCTGCTTGATCTACCATTGGATTTCTCGTATAATGTTCCAAAAGTTCGCTGATTGTTGAAAATGTAGCTCCACCACCGATATCAAATTTATCATTCTGTATAAACAACTTATCGATAATTTGCAATACCTCGTTCTAAATAATTTGTAAAACCTAAACAAGAGAAACAACAAATTGACAGCTTCTTGATGACAGCTCGCTGATTAATGGCAACTTTTTAGAAATTATTCATGAACATCATTTTTATACAACAAGCAACAACAAGCATTCTATCACAAAAAAAACAAAAGAGAAAATTACCTTGCTGTAAATCATCACATGTATCACTTTATCATCTGCAGCTTTAACTGAAATAGCAAATTGTCCAGGTGAGCTGTGACTTTCTCTCACCAAATATGTCCCATGCTTGCCTTCAGCAAGAAGTAGTCGCTCTGCTTCCGGTCCTGATAAACCAGCGTGGAACCATCTTTCTGTGGACGGCCGAGAAAAAGCCCATCCGACGGCTTCCGTTGAAGGTATTATCAAAGGACACCTGAAAAGCAACTTCAGCACACATTGTACCGGTTATAAGTTTATAAACTTTTAAATACATTTAAATCAATCAACTTCATAAGGTCATACTTTAAAACAATGACTTCACCATCCCTCTCTCGTAGCTGGCCTGGATTTTCGACGTAAAACTGAACGAGCTCTGAAAGGGATGCAAACGTCTCACCACCATATAAATCAAAGCAGTCTCCATTGTTCTGTATCTTGACATGCTTAATACGATCGCCTTTGCTGAAAACGTATTCCGTAATTATTTTACTTATTATATTCGTTTTTGCAAAGAATTTCTATAAAGTATATAGGTATTCTGCGTAAATGATAACATACTGAACGGAAAGTGTGTAGTCAGATGGACTGGAACCACTGGGACGAGCCAGGAATGACCCTTCAGTACCACATGTGTTCAGCAGTCTTTCAGCATCTACTCCAGAGATAGGATAATAGAAATTTGATGGTCTGAAAAGTAAATTTAAGATATCAAGAGGAATCTGCTATTAAATCAGCTATTCTTAAAAAATGTTTTATCGTACATGAAAATATAAACTACAGTGCATTCAAAGCCCTTAACTGCTTTATGATCGTTTAGACTTAATACCTTCTCCTAATTATCTTTATTGTGTATTGTTTCTTTTGGACCACTCCATGAACTTTTGTACGCAGTAACGTGCGGCTTATAGATTAGTTCAAAAATGGAAATTATACCTAAACAAAGCGAAACGGACGATAATTAATACCTTATGGACATGTCTGCCACGTGAAGATCGAAATATGAAACAATTAGCAAGCGATCAACTCATCAACGAATCATATTGACGGTGATTTTTCACATTGAATTTGAATGAAATATTGAATTTGAAGAACCGTCCCATTAACATTACGTCCTCCTGAACATCTGGTTAATAACTTCTTTGCTCATTGAATTATTTATCCAACAGTTTTTTTTCCACTTCACTTAAGTATGAAATTTTGTAAATCTGGAATGAAAGATAAATGAATCTAACGAACGCAGTGTTACAAATGACTTCGTTTTACAATACACTAGAGGTTTCACCTTCAAATTACCTAACATCAAATTCCTGGAAGAACATCAACATTCAACCAACCCCAAACACCAACCAAGCACCCCTTGTACAGGGAATGCACGGTACTTGGTTACTGCACTAGGAATGTTATGCAAATTTTAGTCTTAGTAGCTTACTCTTAATTTTTAAGAATTTTAAATTTGATTTTGAGTGCACTGATTCCAAGTATCGATTTGAGGATAGTAAGATGAGCTTTATAACTCTTGCAAATTAGTGTCGACACATGCACTTCCTGCACCGTTTTGTTAAATCTCATCCCTGCGTAATAATTTTGTAGCTCTTCTGCAATAAATTGTTTTGTTTAATCCATTGAATAATTTTGATTTGGATAGTTTTAGTTTCTGATTAATCAGTGGCTGCAAAAAGGCCTACCCGATTTGCACATTTTGGGGCCAGCGGTAAATGTTTTTTGAAATTTCGAATTAGAGTGATTTACATCATCCATCCGTTTCTCGTCCTTGAAATCTCACGACGAAAAAGTGTCCTAATTATTTTTCCGCAAGATGTTACTGCTCAAAAGTCGATCGATATGAGAGATACTCGAGCAATACTGGCCAAGAAACATAAGATGCGATCATGTAGTGAATCTACCATCGTGTGTAAGTAATCCTGACCGCATCATTTTCGCTAATTTTATTTTATTTAGAAGTGTTCGTAAATTTCACAATTCGACCCCTTCGTCTCATGGGATTAGCCAACTTTTTTTTAGTTTTTCTTCTTCCAAATGAATTTCCCGGATCATGAAAAACGGAGAACTGCGTAGAAATAACTGGTAATAATACTATTTCTTGCTTGACAAGAAATAAAATTCATTGCTTATCAACAAAACGTCTGTAATGAAGAAGCAGTTCACAAGCGAACTGGATGATTTACTTCCAGGTGTGTTAGGAATTTGAAATTTCATTTCTTCTCATCTTTTTCTCCTTCATCTTCGGGAAATAAATAGTGCAACAATGTAGCCAGGAAGAGGGCCAGATTTACTGCTGCAGTGAGGAACATCACTCCAACGACAAAATATATTGTAATTTTGTCTGCAATTAAGGTACTAGAAATAGATTTATTGAGAAATGATCTGCTAATATGATATCCCTGTGAAGCTTAACCTCCGGCAAGCTTAAGGTTATTTTGAGTCATCGCACACTACTTCACTCATATCTTACATCATTTTATTGCCAACATTGTAATCATTTTATATCTTCGAACTATTAAAATTTCTAAGCGATTTTGCAGCTTTTTACGAAATTCTAGCTCACCAGCTTTGCTCTGAACTGTGAAAAAATTTCTTGCACTTTTTCGTAGTTGGATAGAAGGTGGGTGAGGACTTCTTGAGCTATTTTCAGAAGCGGTTGAAATATGCTCTGAGAGATTGGTTGCTTGCACTGGTGTGGCGTTTGTTTGAGCAGTGAATGCAGTGTTTGAATGCATGTCTGGAAAACGCCTAAGTTATTTCACGTTTTTCGTCTCGTGTGGTACCTGAAGTATTAAGGTTACCTATCGCAATGTTCAGGACTTTGCGCAATAAAACATTGAGTGATTACATTGATTAACTTATCCGTTTTCTGGTGTCACTTGAACAGAGTTATGAGATGTTCTCAAATAGTCTCTTAAAAGCACTAGTTAAGCCCAGAAAATATTTTAAACGAGACCGTCACTAGTCAGTGATGCGGATTTAAGGCTTACTTATCTTGTGGAAGTTATGTACGCAATCCTAATGATGTATTACTGGCAGCAAATATTGAAGGAGAGTTCACGACATGAAATTAGTTTAGCTGTTGTACTTTATAGCGAAAATATCAAAATAAATGCTTCAGTATTAATAGTAAAAGTAATGAAAAGTTGGTTTGAAGTGAAAATAGTGAATATGCGTAGGAATAGAACCTTTAGCTATCTGATGAGTTCCCAAATATATCAAAATGAAAGTAAGACTTGTTGTGGGACAGGGAAACATCTCTCCTCTAGACTGCTCTAAAAGTATTTCATAAATCATTATATACAAAAATATCTCAAAGATATGCAAATTCATTTATCAACATTTGCGAATTATGAAACTTAATTTTTTGAAAGAATGGAAGTTTCAAACACGCTAATTAAACGATGAGGCTATGTTGTTGGGTAATGCTTCCTGCTCTCTTTGTAGCATCGAGAAAATCGCCATATTTTCAATTGGATGATATGTTTTGTAAGTTGTAATCGAATTTATATCGGTAAGAGAGTCTTTCAGATTATAAATTGATAGTTATAAGATGGTAATTTTATTTGCAAATGTTTTTTTAAGTTATAAAATCTTATGGATTATTGATGTGCACCCAGTTCAGATGTAGAATGTATTCCGGCTGCTCACTTAAAAGATTATTTGTACTATGGCACTGTATCAACTTATATCCCTACCGGATCATCACTGATGACCAATACCTCGATGTCGGCGACGAAGTTGTCAGGTCAATGTGAAGTTTGGAAAAATGCGATGAATGCTATGACGCAATGGGCAGTAAATAATAGTATTAAAAATTATTGGTAAGGATATCTAATACTTCTAGAATAAGTTAAAAAAACTAGCATTTCTTGTGCTGTTAGTACGAGCACGAAAGCATCAAAGGCTTATGATAATTCCATCCAAACGATCTGTAAAATGCTTTATCCTATCCAACTCGTTTTGTCTGCGATGGGTGGTGATTTTCAGATCATACATCACTTGCGATGTTCAAAGGAGCCGAAATAAAAAATATGCGCAGTGCTAACGAATTTTAGCTTCTCCTTAACGTGAAATTTTGCATTTTTTAAATTCCATCTATGTCGTGGCATTTTTTTGGCTTTAATAAGTTCAGGACATATCCAGATGAGTTCATGAATCACAATAATTGTCGAAATTTTGATTTAACGCTGCGAAATAATGATAACAATCAGCATTTGGCCTTACACATGAAGATGATCAAATCCAATGCACCAGCTATAGGGCCGTGGTGCTATGCATACGATTCCGTTTGTTCCATTTTTCAACACTGAAAAAACTTTCATTCCTTTTTATTTATGAATATAATTATTAAAGAAAGGGTTAGATTGCGAAGCCAAAACTTCAGCAGCATTAATTGTGCAGTTAAACAGCGATGAAACTTCCTAAAAGCAGAACTAAAATTAACAATGATTTTTTTTAAAGCAAGCAATCTTTAAATCTTCCCCAGAGATTGATTTCTCAATACTTTTCTTTTGAAACTTCCACATTTTGAAACTGATTTATATAAATGAGCAAGCCCTGAGAATTTTGTATTGTTGTGATGCTAAGCAGATTTGATTTCGGACTAATGTACTCCTTGCACCTATGTCTTGAATGCTTTATTAGTTCTAAGCTCTAAGCGTGGTTTTCCGCCATCTTGTATAAGATGACTGCTCTAAGAATTCCTTGCTTGATCGCCAAAAATGGATAAAAGAGGATGAGTAATGCGTAATGATTGCGTATTGAGTGGGTGAAGCAAAAGGGGTTTTTCTTCAAAAGCGGTGTGTATGTTAGTTTGATCGGTATATATACCATCGTGTGTTGGCGTGTTTCAGCTTACCGTGAGGAGCAAGTTACAGCGCACAGTGATGGTTAAGTAAGCTTGTGACATTCAAATGATGGTGGTAGATTGAGATGCAAGCACAAAGGATTTATGGTGCAGGTTAAGGTTAAGCAGATCAAAGGTTACGTGTAGCTTCGTCAGCAGGAAGGAAGACAGGCTGACTCACAGTCTTATGAAATTAGTTAAAAAGCTTATAAATGATGTGAGCAGTTGCCTTTGTTAAGCTGTGGAAACGGATTGAGAGATATACGATATATAAATGCAACAATCCCACGGTGATTAAATGATGAAATCTTATAAATTTTTATAATTTTCGTTAAGTTTCTCTCGGCTTTCCCGACAAGCTGTTTGTTTCATGTGGGAATTCTCGTGTCTTTCAACTTTAATAATAATTAATTCTGCTTGAAACACATTAACACCTTATTCAAGACTCACTCGAAATACCACGTGGCACGCTGCTTTCCGACTTGTGTTGGGAGTAATCACAGCGACACCAGAGTGTCTTCGCGTGAGTCTTAATTTGTGCAAAACAGATGATGCCTATTTCATAGTTTACTATTTTAGTACTTCGAATCGTGTGCTATTTTCAACCGTTATAGGCCGGACTAAAATTCTGGCAGCTAAGGATACCATTACGAAACCGAACTACAATGCAAAGCTGATAGATACGATTGCCGTAAACGCTTTCAGTAAATACGAGTGGGGCCCGTCAACGTATTATGATTCTGTGTGTTATTAGTGGCTTTACTGATTTTTGAATTTGTGCAATTGGATAACTTCATGATTTCGAGATGATTTCTCTTACTGTTCGAGAAATGCTTTTAGAGACCGTCAAATCTGTTACTGTCAGCTGAATTTGAAAGAAATCGTTACTCAATTTTCATCGCGATGATTGTGATTGGCATAGCTGTTTTGATTTGCAGTATTTCATTTGTTGTTGTTCGAAATTACCTGAAAACTAAGGAAAAAGAAATGAAAGAAGTCAGTTACTTTTTGTATTGCAATAGAATTGAGCAAGTTTTCGCCTGTCTACTTCTTTAACCGCTCTCTTTTTCCTATTTCCTTGCACTTCTTCAGGTTGAGATACAAGGAGGCATAGCTGGGGAAGTGCAATCGACGGCGATGTCAGGTGTCCCCTCACTTCTAAATGCATCGGAAAAGTTAAAGCAAGAAGTGGGAGTTGTTGTATGAAACGATATGTTACATTTAATTCTGTTCATTTGTGGCAAAACGAATTGCTAATTTTTATTTATTGTGTGTAAATTTCTTCCCCGAAATATCGCAAGAGAAAGAGAGAAGCTAAAGATATTTATTTTGAGCAAAAAAGAGGATAATCTCCTGAAGGATGCGTAAACGAGAAAGTGAAAGGCTTCGAGCCGGATCCGATGCTTGTTGTATGGGAGTGCCACTCACTAATTCACTATAATTCCATTCCTTTATCCCTGTAACACAACGACTTCGATACGTTTTCAACAAATTTTTTTCTTTCACTTGAAAAGTGAGAAAAAAATCATTCTTCGAAAGTTTTTTGAATTGCCAAAATCTCAGATGAGAATTTTTTTTGTCTTTTATTCTCAGTCAGTATTATATGTTTGCGAACGAGTGAACACACCAACTCGAAAACGTGGAATTTTTGAGTATCGAAGTTTCTGTTCGCTGAGAAATTAATATATTTACATTACTGAGTGACAACTCTTCTCCATTAACAGTGATATATTAAGAGGTGTTTGGGTACATTTTGAAGAGCAAGGCAAATGTCCTCTGCGACAGTTAGTCAAAGAAAACATACAGTTAGATCTGTTTCCGTGAACCAAAGTGTAATAATCCACGCACTTGTTTGAAGTTAGCGTACGTTTCAAACCACAAGTTCCCCCTTTAACAATTACCTTTATTCATTTAAATATTTGATAATTTTTCGTAGTTAAAAAAATTAACAAATAAATCTTTTTTGAAAAAAAAAATCTAGTTCGCATCATAAGCTAGCCGTATATGAGACTAGAAAAATGTGTCGGAAAAGTGAGAGCTTTAATGATTGCAGGAAGTGAGATTTGTCAACATCTAAAGAAGGTGCTCTCAGATACTCAAATATACCATTTGATGTGAAAAAATTGGCTTGTGCAGTGGAAAGCTCTTTTTTTGAGATGGAGATAAATTATTAGCTTCATTTTTTGTGACAAAAGGAAACCACTTCAATCAGTAATTTTGCCATTTCTTTTCGGACATTCTTCCCAATAAAAAAAAAAAAGTAATTTATTTTTATTTCCCTTAAAATAGCATTGGTAGTACAATAACAAGCAGAACAAATGATGAAAGTATTATGTCAAACTTGAGATTTCTTATTTCTGAATCGGAAATTTATTAAATTGACGCACATACTAGATCATTAACATATCCGACTCATTTCGTGCTGCTCAAAAAAATATTCTCCATACTTTTTAATTGAGGAAGTACTTTTTTTGAGAATTGGTTTTCTGTCTTTATTCAAATTAAAATTGTGAAAGTAGTGGCGGTGAATTTCACAGAGATTAGGCTTTAAGTGTTCTATTCACTCGTTTGTCTTAGACTGAAAAAGAGATCTCTGCAAAATTTGAAATAAAGAGAAATAAAATTCCTTTTCGAACTATATGCAAAAGTTCCCTCCTGACTATATCGTTTGTGTTTCAACAAAGCATTTCTAATATCGAGAAGCTTGACGGAATAAATTCAGTGAAACGTAAAAGGATAAAGAAGCGTTATTCTTCCTCTAGTTTTCTTTCCAGTATTTCTCTTTCCTACTTCTCCGCCATGTCTTTCCTAAACTTATTCCCTGACGATTCCTTTGCTTAAACAACCCTTCCTCCACAATACCTCTTAGATCTTTTTCTCAGTCAAACGGTGTGCCAAACAGATGAGATATCAGCGCACAATTCTGAAGTTGCGTGATGTTCTGAGAGGACCTGAAATGTGTAGAGAAACCTAATAATGAGTCTTTCCTTGCTAAGTGCTTATGTTCGTGTCAATTGACTCCATTGATTTTGCGATAGAAAGACATTGTTGCGTAAAAGTCACGCTGCTTAACAACCGTAAATTAAATTGGAAATTAGACAGTTAAGCGACCACTGAGACTGAGTTCGAAGACGCGACAATGGAGCTGATCGCTTGCTTGTTCACTCATTTACCGATGATAAATCATTGAGCTTATCCGTAGAATCTAAGCTTCTCCTGGTAGATACCATAGAAAATGTCGGATGAAAAGTATTTTCTTAATTTTTTTCACGCTAACAAATTTATGCATTATTTTTTGAACTTTTTCGGCTTATTATCATTTTGCAATTATAAAAGAAATTTGATATGCTTCAGCAATCGAAGAGTGATGAAGTGAAATTAACAGCTCTCCGTAGAAGTTATTGAATGCATTTAGAAAATATGGTAAGTCAATAACTGTCATCCAGGAATTTGAAGGCTTGTTTAGTGGTTCTTTATGAAGAAAGGGGAATGCTTGAATTGAATTTGAAAAAAGAGAGAAGAGAGGTATTGAAACGGATTAACTGGAAAAGATAATACGGATAAGCTGTGGAGGAGTTATTAAAAAAAAAAGAGTCTACGCTTTCAGGAATGACTGCTATTTCACATATTGAAGAAAGCGTCGCTCATATACATAACGCAAATAGAGAATTGAGAGCAGTGGGATAGATTTATGATTAACATTTTTTGTTTAATTTTACAACGCCGAGATGACGATGTGCTCAGCAAGCAAACATGCCTATGGGATGGTGCAGGCGAAAGCCTAAATAAGCTTCTTGGCCATTAATCCCGTCATCTCTTCATTTCGTTTCATCCACTCCTGCACCTGTAATTACCTAATGTATTTTTAAGATTTTCATCTAAAAAAGCTCTTAAAATACGACATAAGTTACGAAATTTCCAATTGTCAAAGAATTCAACAGTTTTCATTCTGTTGGACAAATTTAATTTCACTACCTTTCGCTTCTCTGAGATTAGTATTAAAACTAATCACTGAGTTTAAAAATCTTATGAAAAGAGTACCTTTCAATCAGCTTAATTGCATGAATTTCTTTAGTTTTGCTCCTTGCAAAATATGATATTATAGTTTCATGACACTTCACGCAGTACTTTGTCACACTTCCATTAGAAGACTCTTTATTTCCACTTCTCATCACCATCAACAGCTTCAAAAAGTGCGAATTTTCTAACGAATTTAAGAATAATGAGATGGTTTCGGCATCGGTGAAGATTTTTTTAAAACACTTTATATTTTCTTTTAGCTTTTTAATGAACATTCGATTTTTAAATTTTATGAACATTCGATTTCTGAGCACATCCCAATAGTTCCATCAAAAGTTGCCCTATCAATAATTATTTCTGATCAGTTTCAGCTAGAAAAAAAGCTTCATCTGAGAACCTTTCCAGTCTTCAAATTTCAATTGCAAGGGCGCAATGCGTCATTTTGCGCAACTTGCAATCACTCTCTGCAATAACAAGCTATTTACAAAGTTTACTTTCTCGGTGATATGAAATGGCAATTAAATTACTTTTATCCTGTATGTCTTAAATAAGCTTATGAACAATTAGTAAGAGCTTATATCCATGAACGGCTAAAAGTAAAGCCTTGTAATTCTACCAATTTTACTCCTTACCGTCGTTTCTAAATTACATTTTATGCTTTATTTAGATGTCTTACTCTGATACTCTCATTTCTCTGTCGTAAATTTTTGGAAAAAATGTTTGAGATTTTAACTACCTTCTCAAATTCGATTTTCGTAGTTATTGAGGTTTTATTTCTTCTATTTTTACCAATAGTGATTGCCAATCATTTTAAAATTTGATCTTTGATGCATTATTTTATATTTCAATCAATTAGACGTAGTTAGAAGACTGCAAAAAGCCTTTAATATTCAATATGAAAAACCGCACTGGAACTGAAGGCAACTTGTGAGAGCTTTTCTAAAAAGCATTCCGTCATAAGCATGCAAGGTTTAAGCAAATACACTATTTCAAATTTTATAAATATTCTTCAAATTAAAAAGGTCTTTGTTGGGGATGCTATGAACACACGTGATGGACAGGCTCTGGTTAGCCATCCTCACTCACAAATAATTGAAGGGCATAGTTTTGCCTTAGTAGGAGCTTATTCAACGCCCTTGTCACATGGAATTTTTACGAAATAAAATATTTGCGATTGCCGTTTTGTGTTAATTTTTTCTGCAGCAATTAGGAAGAAAAGCTTAACAAACCATTTAATTAGACTTTTCACCAAATATTATATTCCATCGGTTTTATCAAACAAGTGAAATCTGTCAGCAATTTTGATTTGACGTTACACTTTCAACAACATCGCTATCGCTTTTGCGTGCATTCACGTAGACGGCTATGCTCAAATCTTGCTGAGAAACACTTTAAATAGCACCACTGCTTCCTCCCTTCGTTTCAGAAGTTTATTTGTTTGCGCAACTTGCTCACTTCATCAAATGTTACCCGAAGAGGATGAGCTATCGCTGGCTGTACATATCAAGACAGCTACCATTCTGCTGCTTTGTACTGCGGGAATTATTGGACATGTCATTTCGATACGCATATTCTACTCAATGATTGATCCGAATAACTTATTCATGATAAGTATGTCCTGGTATGCTTTCGCTCATTCCCTAATATCCCCTCTAATAAGCAGCGCAATTCGCATTACTGCGCGAAAAATTATTATTTGATTCCTGGCATCAGTGAAGAAGTAATGTGTGTTCCATTCATTCCTTCCTGTGCTTCTTAGGCAACTTTGTGAGCATTTATTCGAATTCTAGGTTTTCTACATAAAAGAAAAGAAAACAAAAACTGAACAAATTTCTCTTTCTGTCATTTCCCTCTCTTCCTAATTTCCAGAAAGTGCGGTAAAGTGAATGCAGGCATTAATGCAAGGGCCAGAGATCAGTTAGACATCACTTAATCTTCATTTGATCATCCTGAAAAGAATAACTCATTATTGATACGATCAGTGCCATGTTGCTCAGGCTAGCAAAAGCAATATGAATTTAGCATCATAATTTAGCGCCACTGAATGCTGCTGTGGAATCCTCTAGAATTAAATCTTTTTTGATAGTTCAAAGTTAAATTTCATTGTTTCAACAATCTTAATTTTTTTTACTTTTCAACAATTCAACCGACACACTCAAACACCGTAAAAATAACACAGGTAAATTTTTGTTTCAGAAACCTTTTAAATTCTTCTTCAGCAGTCAGCACTACTGAATGAAAAATCTAAGAATGATAGCAATTGACCAATATTATGCTTATTGAAATTTCAAAATCAGCAACTTTAGTGAAAAGGGCTTATAAAGGGAAAAAATAATATTTATAATATCCTTAAATGCTAAGAAAAAAGTTATCTATAAAAAAGTTTTCTTCACCTCAAATTTTTTCAAAAAATTTACGGCTGATTAGGATGTACATTGATTACTGTGACCAGTGAAAATTAATGAAAGTATTATATATCGCTTCGCTACTGTACTACCTGTTATCAGTGACTGTGGGGACACATTAGAGTGCGTGAGTTGAATAAATGCTTAATTTCTCATTTACATGAAAATCCATGAACATTGATGGTATCACTTCGTAGTGGTAATGAATTTAAATGTAATCATTTATAGCTAGAAGATATGTTCCGTGCGATCTATGAAGTGAAGATTTACTTCACAGAAGTTTGATTAGACGGAAGGCGGTGTTCTTCATCAGTTCCGAATTTACGCTGGAATTTTTTCAGCACTCAAATTGCACTGTGTGCAAATTTCTTCTACTCCACCTTATTCAAATATCTCAGCGACGTACATTGCATATCGCAATTCTGGTCGTATGCATGGGTGGCTACATTATTGGTATGCACTTTGCTAGTTATATGTGGTAAGAGGGAATTTTGAGTGAAACCAAATTTAGAAAGCTTTTCACTTCATTTTTAATTGTGCAGAATTACGCTTTTCGAATCATAACGGATCACATTTCACTAGTATGATTTCAGATTTTTGCAATACTATGCAAACTAATTACAACAAGTTGACAAATCATAATAGAATAAAAATTGAAAATGAACTAGCCAGCAGAAATAAATTAAATAAGACCATATTTAACGATTTCATCAATTTAATTTAGTAGGGAGATTTATTGGATTTAAATTACTGAGTTGAATTTGTTTTCTAATAAAAAAAAGGTAAGCTGAAAAAATTGAGCATGAAATTTTTAAATATGCTCACAGCATTGCAGGTGTCGGTGAATGCGTCGGTGGTAGTTTACGTGAGTGGTGTTTTCCACGTGATAAGCTTATCGATCATTCGTTTCATCTCACTTAATCAAATCTATCAAACGAGAATAACGGAAGTGTGGTTCACTTACAGTGTTAGTAGTTTTTATTTTTATGAGAAATGATGAGGAACAAGCGGTCAGTCGCTGAGAGAGTTGACGTCATTTCGTCCATTCGTCCATGGAAAGTAAGCGATTGTTCGCTTGCGATTCCGTTCCAAAAGAAAATCTCCGCAAAATGGCAACAAAATTTGTTTAAAAATGGAAAGAATTTGCAGAAATGTTTGCGCACCATAATACTAATCAACGTTGGTTCGGTGGCGCTATGCGTACCGTTCTTCTTCAATTCTGAAGTGTGCAAAGTGTCGTCACATCGAGAATGTTCGGCGCGATATCCGCTCGAAAGGGATCGTCCGGCTCACGAGCTTGCTTTCACCATTCTTGCTAGCAGTACTGCTCTCGGACAAGTGAACTTCTGGCTTCTGGGTATTATGTGCAAATTGATCCCATGCGCTGTGATGATCGCAATGACTGTATTGTTGATCCAGAAGTTACGTCAGGTTCAGCTATTAACTCTCAGGTTTACCACGCCAACACGTGAAAAAAAATATCGACGCATAACATATATCATTATGGTAAGCAAAAATCCTCGTTTCCCCTTCTACTACTGTGCAAACATAAATTTGCTAAATTTTTTTTGCTTCATTTCTTATTCGGAAATTTCGAAGTGTAAATTAAATGAGAAAATGTGCTACAATTTGAAATTCATCAGATTTTCGTGGGCTTTTGCAAGTATAAATAGCGTAAGGCATTTCAAAAAACGCGCTTTCATGCTCAGTCTACTGGATTCACTAAATTCATGAATTATAAGCAAAGGTAAGGTGTGAATAGTGAAGAAAGAAGCTGATGAAAGCTGCAAAAGCTAAAAAATCGAATGAGTCATTGTTGGATTAATTAAGAGCTGGAAGATGAATGATTGATTTTTTTTCAGGTAATTATGATAAATTTTGTGGTGGTAGAGTTACCACAAGGTGTCATTTCGGTTTTGTCATCGGTGATGGGAACAAGTTTTGTGAGATCTGAACTATTGGGAGATTTGTTTGATATCTTTTCACTGCTCAACTCATGCGTTACATTTGGTCTTTTTTGTTCGATGAGTAGTCGTATACGAAATGGATTTGCCAGAGGACTATTTACATTTATTCATAAATTTTTTCGGCAAACTTTTCATAGGTTTCTTTTATTTCCTTGCTATTTAAGCTGTGAAATTTGCAAAAAGCCCTTTGCTTTTTAAAATAATCGAACTCTTTGAGAAAATTTTCCTCAATTGATGGTTTAAATATTCCGCAATTTTTCCCTAAATATGCTTATTTCCAAAAAAAAAATTCCTCATTACGGCGTGAGATTTCCTAAGAAACTTGGCAAATTTTCGTTTTTTAAAATGTTTTTATTAGAATATGTAAGTGTTATATGTTGCAGGTTGAGACACATTTCAGTGATGGTTGAGAGTAGCAATTCGAATAATACATGGCCTAAAGTACAGCTGAAAATAATGTCAGATAAAGTAGTCTCGCACAACGCTAATTCATAAGTACCACTCCATCACCAGGATATCACTATAATATCCGGATGATTGCATGTATGTGCAACCCTTTCAAGTGAAATAATTTTTTGGAGAGTGTTTTGGCCTAGAAAGAAGTCAGTAAACTTGACTGTGATGCAATTTCATTAATTAATTTTGTTCTTTCTGCGAAAGAATTAATGAGTTATGGAGCTAACCAACTTTATCAGAAGGAAGCGACTAATGCTCAATTCGGATGACTAGAAGAACTGAAGTGAGCCTGGGATGCTCAAAATCTCTTAGTAATTATTTATTCTGTGAAGAGCTTGTTATTCTGAATTTTATTTATTCTGAAGATTCGAGATATAATTAAGCTTCACTTGGCCCCTTCGGAACACTACAGCATTCCGATCGCAATATCACTATGACGGCTAATAATGATGAGTTAAACAAGCTAAGATGGCACTCAGAACTATCCACCGATTCAGGTTCTCTTTCCTCAAGCAAGCCGGCAGCGTCATTGAACTAACAAATTACTATTATTATACTTGAGCTTCTTCGAGCATAGTTTCTTCAACGACTAAAATTGCATTATTTCGTTGTCGCTTCGAGAACTGTTCTATTCTACATCCATTCCCCCCCTCATTGCTAAGAAAAAGCGACAAGGACAAATCCGCCCTTATGATAATGAGCGAGATACTACATACGCTAGATTCCGAGAAAATCCCAGAGAACATTGTCCAGGAAAATAGCAGAGTAACGACTGTAATGAGCTGTGGCTGTGACTGTCACATCAGTGATAAAATCATTCACGCATTCTCAAGCCAACTTTTTCATAATAGCAAAGTTGGCTTAATCTGTTACTAATTTAAAGCATTTTATAATGTTTCGTTGCGTTTCAACCTTGCTTATAACGGTGAGTCACTTCAAAATTCCACCGAAATCTTTGATTGGAAGACATCACTTAACTTACGATAAACTTCAACAAATTCAATAGCTGCAGTAACCGTTTTGCTGCTGCTGTTGCTGCTGTGGTGGAGAAATGGTGCGATGAAAGCTTTCAGTTGTTGTGGTGACCTCATAGATGCGATCTTGACTTCGACGATGACGTGCTGCAGTAGACGCAGGTGCAGGAACTGTCGGTTGTGGGATGTCTTCCTCGTAAACCCTGTCATACAACTAAGATATCCTTGTGTCATTCTTCTGTATTATTAAAGACACTTGCAATGAAAAATCACTAATGTGCTAAATATTTCATTTCCGCAATATAATTTTAGAGGTGCTTTTTGAAATAAGTAAGTAAAAAATCCATGTCAGACTTACGTGTATTCCTCTTTCAAAGAGGGTGCTCGTATGCGTGGCAATCTAAACCATTGAAAGAATGGGCTTACACGCTCGTCCAGTGTCATCGGTTTTTCTACTGCGAAGTAATAATGTTCTCGAAAGCGCTGGACAGCGTGACACTGAAAATAATGCAAGAAATACATTACTGGTTAACTGAATTCCAATTCCTTCTCTTTGAAAGGAAAGCTCAAAAGTGCTGCAGGAAGAATGCAAAATTCACTATGCAAATTATAAATTAACATTTATATTGTTGAAGTGCGTATATAAATAAGTGAATATATTACTGAAATGGAAAGTATCGAGTTTATTTGAAAAGAATCAGTGAAATAGCTACCAAGAAGAGAGCAATGCAAAAGCCGATCAGCCATCCAACCCAAATATCTCTCCAGTGGTTCTTGTAACCGCTGATTCGCGAAAATGAATCAATTAATGTAAGGCCCATGAAACCGAAGATGAGAAATGGTCGCAGCAGAGGCGCACTACGTAGACCGATCATGTAGTAGATGTAGCACTGCAAGATTCAACTCACTAACTTCTGAGCTTTAGACTAAATTCCTTCCTTCATTCTTTAACGAAGCTAATTGAGAGAGAGAGAACAAATAGACAAATTTTAACTTCCACTTTCGTGTTAAACGCTTGTCGCCGAACTGTACTGTACTGCGAGCTCGAGGTAGCGGGATTGAGAGAGATCGATAAGTTACGCGCTTAATGAACTTACCGAAGCAAATGTGCATGAATATGATGAAAATGCTGCATGAAGTGACGGGAATGAAAGTGAGGCGTAGCGTAAATCGTAAGGATTCCGATACAAACAGGCTAGGAAGGGCGACGGCGACGGCGATTGCTCGAGCGGCCCTGTACATGCGCTGTAATTTCCTTTATGATCTTTGTATTGGAATAAAGAAATCGAAGCTAAAACTTTCCATTAGAAAAAGTTATTTCAGAAAATGAAATGTTTCTGCTGAATCGTTCTGCAAATTAAAAACTCCAAAACTTTCTATATTCTAACATTTTCTAATTTTTTTGCATTTTGAAGCACAAATATTTGGCAATTAACGAGAAATCTAGTTTTTCCTTTTTTTAAAGGATTTTGATTATCATTTTGCTCTGTTTTTTCCGATATTTTCAACGATATTTCAACGAGTGCCTGTGCATCGAGGATGATGGCTTGAATGTTACAGCAGATAATTTAGTTAGCATCTAAAGGATCAAACAGTTTCTCTCCTTCTTTATGATCCCTTTTCAAAGAGATCTTGTCTGGAAAGTGATTTTCCATTTCAAATTAAAAAAACTCTGGGAAGTGCTAAGAGTTGAAGAGTTTCTCTGATCAATTTCTTTAGCTCAAAATCCATTCAAATCTTAAAAAACTTAAGAAATATCTCCCGCAATATTGCATTGCCCCACCGAAATGCCTCTTCGCTGTATACATTGAACTTCATCACTGAAGAATTGTGGATATTCTTTCCCTCACAAAGGTAAACAAAAACGCAGGAGAAAGAAGGAAAGCGATATTTGAGGGAACCTTATGTTTGGTCTACAAAGAGACAAAAAATATGGTCGGTGATAACCGGTCATGAATTTCATCGCATAAACAAATATTTGTGTTGTAAGTGCACCGAACATGAACACACCTGCAATTTAAGGTCATCGCATATTTGCCTTAAAACAAAACAGAGCTATTTCAGGATAAACCTGATTTTTCGAGCGTTTGTAAATTCAACGTTTTCAGCGGTGAATTGGTGATATTACTTTACAAATATTTACAGCATTTAAAATAGTATTTCTGAAATCACAAAATCCTCCAAATTTTATTTCCATTTTCTTTTTAAATGGAAATGATTTCAGAAAAAAAAATGTAATTCTCGCAGTGTGTTGTCGGTAGCCCCTATTGTTTTTGTTCAGCAATACTAAAATAGTAAAATTTTACTGGAAGAATTTTAACTTTACTCAATTTAAAACACCTATCAATCCGGCGGTGTTGATAAAGCATTATTAAATGTAGAATTTTAAGTAATTGACCGATAAATCGTGCAAGTCGTCGAGTTAATAAATGAATTTTACATTCGCCACAGCTAGCATAAACGGTCTTCCTCGGTTTTGTAGAGAATAGCCAAAACATTATTTCACCGATAAACATCTGTAATATAAAATAAGAACATGAGAGTGAACACAGCATAAGACAGAAAATTCGCAAGGAACGATCAGCTAAGAATAGACCAAAATGCTTAATTTCATAAAAGTGAATAGTTCATGTGGAATTTTGACTAATGGACTAATTAAGATAGCTAATTAAGGGTGTGTTTTCTAAGCGAAAAGGTAAAGAACAAATTAAAACGCACAACAAATGGCGGTAGTGTGAAGCCAAGTGAGTAAAGGAGAGCATAGGATACATAAAGATTGAAATCTTCTGTCTGAAAATTGGGCCTGTACAAGAGAACGTCACGACACTGGAATACTCGTTGATGATAGGGGAAAACGGTCGTGAAACTGAAATTCTTATTCATATGAGTGAAATTTATTAGTGTCAAATCGTTTACAGTTAAAATGTTTTTTTTTTGACTAAACTGCCATCTCCAGTGGAAAATAATAAAAATTTAAAAATAATAAGAAGCATGAAAGATGCGCTGAGTAGGTAGTCTTACCTCACATAGTACCACAATGTCCACAAACATGCTAAACCAACAACTGATAGGATGAAAATTGGAATGATAAAATAATTAAGCTGTACACGTTGTTGCTTAATTATTGGACCATCGTACTGAGATGCGGAGAAGACTTCAGATTGCGCTCGTGAATGTGGGGAGGACATTTCTTTTAATACTAGTAATGGCACAGTACTGCGCGTATGCAACTGTCTGAGCAGGAATGAATTTGAGAAATTTATTGCCACCTTGGCAATGGTACATATGAAAATCCCGGAAATATGTGTAATTTGAAAGAGAGAGAGGGAGAAAGAGGAAGGGAGGGAGGGAGGGAGAAGTTAATTCCAATGAGTATAGCAAGGATGATGATGGTAGTCGAAAGTAGCAAATAAATGAGGGAATAAAGTGGAGTTTCAGAGCTAGGTTGTTGAACTGTAACTGGAAGGTAGAAGTGCCATCGCGGTTGCGCTATACGCCGCCGTATAATCTAAGTTTGTTGATAGAGGAATGGATCGATCAGCCGACAAGATCCGATCGAGGAGTCTCCTCCACCTCTTTCGCTTCTTCTTCTACCAATTCAGTTCTTTTTTTCCTTACTGCATGAATGAATGAGTGATTTCACTCACTCATTAACTGACTGACTGATTGATTGATTGGCCGTGACAGTTGACTGTCTTCACGTCGATTTCCTCTGCTATTGTTATGACAATTGCGCGATACGTAAACAAATAGGCGTGCATCGCTTCAGATTTTGATCGATGACTAAACGAAATGACCAAAAGCAAAATCAGTGTTGTATTTGTGCATCAACCAGCTGCTCAAAGTTTATTTCATCTAGTCAAACGCCACTTACTGTATATCATACACTTCTAACATATTGTCCAGCTTTATCTCAACGAAGCCGACTTCCTCACACAGCTTTGTAAATAATCTGCGATAGCACTCACTAACTTCCCGGTTCTCTTCACGAAAATTTGGTAAGTGTTACCGCGATATGTGTAATGAGAAGTTCAGTTAGTTCGAAATAGACACAGATTAATTTAACAAATACGTGGGAAAGTGAACGATAAGACAACTGTAACGATAAGACAACTGTATGGTAGAAATGATTTTTTGTGATTACAGAAATTTCATCATCAAAAAGTATACAAAGTGCTATTTAAATTTAGGAAAGGGAGGAGTTTTCAAATATTTTAAAGAATGACTGACTTCTTCAGTTGAATCAGTATGATAAAGTAACATCTGGACAATTTAATTGCTCACTACAACATTCGTTTCATTCAAAAATTTAGAGTCTAAAAATTGAATTCCCTTGCAGTGGCAAAATTCCTCCTGAAGAAAACAATCAAGGGGAGCTGAGAAAGAAGTAAAAACAACGGGAAAGAGGTTTCGCCATAAGCCTTTCTTCAACCTGACACTTCAAAGACTCCTCGAATCCATTTCACGAAGTGATAATGCTTGCATCATAACTCTCGTCACAAGATCATAATAGCAGTCATACGCTCATTGCATTAATAAATCGTCTATTAAAATTCCGCTGCTGCCACCCAACAGATCTTGTGAATGTCAGCATTACCACCATTGTCAGTGCAGCAGGATGTTACCTTCGACCACTGAGATGATCAGTAGCAGTTACTCAGTTCACTCACTTGATTCAGGTGTGAACAGATGATGTCAGGCGCGGTCAGAACAACATGATGTGAAATTCCACACATCAGGAACTCCTACTTGCTGCTGTGAGAAATGGCATCAACCACAAAGTCGCAGGGGTACAATTGCTATAGGATAAGTGACGTTACGAGAATAACCTCTTCTTGTATGCCGAAATAAGTACTAAGCTAAAGCAAGAAAGGTTTCCAATCCAAAATGAAGGCAGCTACAAACAATCAGAAATAAGTATAAATCTGTGAATAGCCAACAATATTTTCGAAATAACAGGTGGAAAAAACCAACAATGGTGAAAGAAGCTGTAATGAAAGAAAGTGAAATGTCTATTTAAGGACATGAGAGAAATATTAAACATCAATTTCTTCGATATCAAACTGATTTTCTTCATCATATGTTGGAGATCGCCTGCTTGACTTCTCGTTTGTAAAAGACTTGCTTACAGCAAAGTTGGTACATATCGCAGAATTCATTGACATAAGAACTTGATACTGATAATTATCCAGCGTTGATGGTTTTATAAATCTAATTAGTGGAAGTGTCCTGCAATCATAGTAGTAATTGTAGTTGTATATTTTCATTAAGGACTTAACATTCATCCTTCTACTTGATCAGCACAGGCAAGTTATTATTTTAAAATGAAATGTTTGAAATCACTGAAAATGGCCACTCAAGTTATTAGTTATTAAATCTCTGAATGCAGTAGTGTAAGACGAAAATTTATGAAATCCTCGTAAAAGTTACTTCTGACAATAAATATTTGAGACTATGTAAAATTTCATGTCGAGCCTCGAATAAGACTCGTTTTTCAAAAATATGACAGAGATTCCTTACAGCGTTGAAACCTCTCGGTAAGTATGTGGAGGAAAAGCAGCATGAATTTCTTTTTGTTTATTCAATGTTTGATAATCTCCTTCAGAAGAACGAGGTTTATGAAAGCGATACATTCCACTACCTGCAGCAAAATTAGTTCAGTTGAATTGAAAAATGATCAGACAAAATATAACCACCTAGAACAGTGACACTTAGCACTCCTACCAGTATTGAACACTTGTAAATGGAATATTATCTACACTAATCAGTGAAGGAACTATCACTGAATCGTGAATAAATCTGGAACTCACTTTGTCTGCTTTTGCACCCGAAATTGTAAAAAACAGTCGATCGAGCGGTCACCTGAAATAAAACTAGTTAGTTCGTTAATAATAGTTGCACCTCATTTACCCTACTTCTTCCTTGTCATATTCTTGGTTCATCGGCAGCAGATGTACACTAGTAGCTTAGAATTACAAATTTAACACTCTCATGAACATTGTCCTCCTTCCAAAAACTTTCGTCGAATTAGTATACTTACTTCACCCATATATAAGTTGAAATTAGAATCCATTCGAACTTCCCAATGACCAAATGCTGAATCGAAAAGGCTTATGTTATTGAGAATGCCCAGATACGATAATAATGATGGAGCAAAATTGGGCTCATGTTCATGCAAGAACATCACCATCTGCAAAATATTTAAACATTGAAATTTATTAAAATCAACTGCTTGGTCCCTTAAAATAAGTCAGAAAATCAAAAAAAAATTGGAGATGAATTCAAAAAACTTCACCCACATATGAGCTTAAATTAGAATCAGAATTAAAGTCGACAAATTAATAACCTTCTCAGCGTTCATACCACATTTGGTAAGCACTTCACTGACATCATCTTTGGGAGGATAATCTCTTGAGTAAAGTCCTCTTAATTCAATTTTCAACTTTTCTTCAGCTTTCTTCCAATCGTCATCAGCTTTGTCGAATCTTTATGTGTTAAAGTTGACAATATTATAAAACCGATCAGCTAGAAGAAAAAAGAAAGCACAAAACGATCATCATAATTTGCTCGCGAGAATGAAACCTTAAAACTCCTACGAAAACTATAATGAGTAAGGAGAATTTTATGCACATACCTTTTCGCATAAAGAAGCTTTCCCAAACAATGATACGGATCAATTAAAACTGAGGATTGAAGACAATAAGTTTCATTAAATCTTCTGTTACCATCGAAACACAACTGTAGGTTGTGGATTGCTGCTCTTATGTCACCTGCAGTAAATATGGTGAATGCATAAAGTATGACTTCCAATCATATTTTTGGTTAATTACAAAACGATTTATCGAAGCCCAATTATATTTCAAATTTGGGTCCACTCAAAACTGCAATACCATATTTAAACACGAACCATTGGAATTCTCAGCAATTTTTTTAATTTGTAACGGTGACACTTTCATCTTCAGCAGCGAAGTAATCCTTCGTAGTGCTTTCGATAAGAAAATGACTGCAGAAGGATTGAAGGCTAATTCCTCAAAGCCTATTTGATAGCGAATATTTGTAGGCAAAATGCGTTTTGGACTTAAATACCAGCAGGAATCAACATCACTCATGATAAATATGTACATACAGACGGTGTTTTTAACGGTGTTCCGCAATGTCGCATGTAATACCGATGGATCTCTAAAATAAAAAATAACATCGAATACCTTTGTCCATACTGCTACAATTCGCAATGAGTCACATTCCGTGGTAAAAACCAGTTGTACTTTAAGTGAAATTTCTCGTTAGTTTAATATGCCAAATGCAAATGCGAGAAAAATGTAAAATTTTGCTTCAAAAAAAGGAAAGAATTACTGATAAAAGATATTTGGAAGTTGTTCGATAAGTATAACTTTCTGTGAAACCGACTTTTCCAGAGATCCACGATCCGATGATTTCAAAAATTCGGTAAATTTTCTGACCTGAAGAGAATGAACGATCATGGCAATGTGAACAAAATCTTGAAATTGCTGAATAATCCAAGCAATAATTAAATTCTTATTTGGAATCTCTACCCTCCACAAATTGTTTGTACTTTGGAACGATAAGACACGACAAAATTCTCGTCTTCTTTCAAACTCATCAAATAAAATCAATATTTTAAAAATGGTAAACAAAGAGAATCTACCATTCTTTCTACGCATCAACGTGTAATAATGCACATAGAAAATGGAGTCTCAGAGACCACCAAAAGAAATCAGTAAACTTGTTAAGAGGAAGTTTAAGAACTTAAAAAAAATATGACTTACTTGATTTTCCTCATAAACAACTTCCTTTCCTTCTGGATCATAAAAGATATCGTAGTATTCGGAACAATTCCATTCGATTAATTCAAACTCTAGTTCGTGACACAACATTTTCACAGCTGTTGTTTTACCACTGCCAGTGGGTCCGGTAAGCAGAAGTAACTTACATTCTCGACATCGTCCTTGCTTCTTTCGCATCCATCGCCTTAACTAAAAAGAATCCAGCAAGAAGATATATTAATTGGCGACGATAGCACTCCAAAAACGTTGATAAAGTGGTATAGGTAGTCCAATCTCGATTGCTTATCTGATTACGTAATAATATCTCACTGACCTACGATTTAGAAGTAAACCGATCGTAAATGCTAACGTCTGAAACAGTACCTCATCAACCTTTTTCGGATTTACAGCTAAATGTTCGACATTCTGAAGCGGAAATCGATCAATTAGGGCGTGAGTGGATTCCTCTTCATGCGCATTACAAAATTCTACTTCCGTAGGCACCTCTATTTCATCGCAATCTATGGTTGTATTATCAGCATTGGTACGTGAATTGTTCTTTTTTGAGAACTGAAATAAAACATGTTTCGAATGGTATAAATACATATGCATATGTATATAAACTTCTACATAACTTATCATCTCCAGTAGATGTATTGCATGTTGGACAAACACAGTAATTCATGTTTGTTAAGCGGTAATGTTTGATTACCCTATGGTGATTTGTCGTTGCTTGATTTGAATTACTCGACGACTCAAACGATGAACAAAACCAAGTAACTGACATCATATGCTCTTCCTAAAATCTGCAATATGTATTTCTCTCAGTCAAAAATTAGAGTAAAATAAACTTTCTCCTGTCGTCCAATCTTCCATACCACAACGAAACGAAATTACAAGCTGCATTAGACATTTCCGAACTTAGCTTTTCATTTAAAAAATGGGAAGTTTTTTAACTTCCTTCACAAATGGGAAGCTTACGCATGTATTTGTTAGGATAAACAGGGAGTGGGAGCACATCCAAAGCTTCTTTCTACATCACCATTTCCAAATGTGGTGGCATCACCAAATAGCAATAGTAAATTGAAACAATCACATTGGCTATGAAATACTTAAAACTTTTTAAATCGTTTTACAACATACTGTACTGTCCTAAGGTTGTTACCAACTAATATATTTGAAAGAGCGTAACACGGAATAACGAATTTCATAATTTTATTAATCTCTATTGATCCCGTTTGTTGAACGTTAAATAAACACAGCAGAAGAATTAGAGGTAAAAATTTTGTAAAATTTGCAGTACCAAAGAGATTTTGTGCTATGCAGCTTCACGCTACCACTTTCAGCATAACACGTCAACTAAGGTATGGCAGCTCAATTGATTACGCTATAATCTAAACATATTACTTATAGTTAACGTGAAGATGAACTTGGTTAAGCAAGAATTCATATTTGATACTTTTAAACATGTGCAATCTTTGACATTTCGGAATGACGTATGCCTACCACAGTGCATGGAACAGGAAAACAATAAATACAAGCTCGTGCCAATACGACAACAACGTAAATGTTAGCATGCAAGATGAAACTATTGAAATGAATGTGAAAACACAGAAAGTAACTGTTAGAGCTAAGTATCTCGGAATATGCAAGCCAACAGATTCTCCCATAAGTTTTCAATATTAGTACCGTAGTATTTGCATGGGAAAGAGGTTATCGGAAGATCAATAGAGAAACGAATCACAGTATGGTAATGTAGGAAATTCCTGGATTTTCCGGTAACTGATTTATTTTATATTGATATTACTACTTTTTCTTATTTTCGCTGGCAATATTTCAAGCCCTAAGACTGTGAAAAAATAAGCCCTCTTTAAATAAAAAAAGGACCGGAAGGGCTTGTAATTAAATGCATACGCTCCTATAATGGCAAGTGATCAAAGTGATCCAGGAACTGTAAAATTAACAATAAAATTATCCTAATACATGACAATTAATATGCTCTGAATATTAACATAATACTGTGAGAAATAACTTAAAAGTTTCACGAAAGGGAAGTATCGGACTGAGCATTATCACAGTTTCAGTAACAAGTAACGGACAATCTTATGTTTGGCACAATTCAATGTCATAAGATATCGTTCATAATTGCAGTAAAACAATAAAACAATATCATCATTTATGTACAAAAAACATCAATTAATTGAAAATGTGCTATCATCATAGAATCAGCAACAAACAGAGTATATTCATCGAATCACTAAAATAAAAACCTGATTGATTTTTCCTTCTCTTAGGTATCGTTTGCTAAATGTAGTACTGTATCTTGCCGCTTTGACAATTCGCTTTATATAATCTTAAACATTTTCTTAATTTATGGAGAAATAGAGGGAGCAAAAGAGAGTGAGAAAGCGAACAGTCTCGGGAACTTGATATGATTGTCAATCTATAAGATTTGGTATGATATGATCGTCAATCTATAAGTCATAGACTGTCACATAACTTTCACAAGATGAACAATAGCATAAACAACAAAAGACACCTAAGCAAAATCTTGATGCCATTACCCTTTGCAAACACCATTGAAGCTATAAAAAAGAGAAGAAGAAAAGGAACACCAAAAACTATTGCGTGTAACGAACCATATAAAGAAGAAAATTACTGCACATTGTTAGTTTTCTTCTTTTGATTCCCTGCAACCACAATTGAAATCATCTGAATTACCAACAGTTACACCATGCTCTGTTACACATTCCATATGGTACCATCGGCAGCAGTAATCACATTGCACCTAAAGAATCTTGAAAATTATTATATTGTTGTAACACAACTGAATAAAATAAAACTTACTTAGTGCAAATAAATTTAGCAACCGAATTCAAACAGTCTTTCATATCGGGCAACTGCTGACTCCAGTTACGACTCCAAGAGAACTAATTTGCAACGATTTTAAATATTAAAGGCTTTGATATATTATTTAAACATTGGATAAAAATAAATAAAAATAAACTAATCAACCTAAGCAACACATACCCAAACGACACTTTCGCTTTGCGGTTTTTTGCAACCCGACCTGGCGTCGCATTGCTTTTCTGGATCGTGGTATGTCCATTCATCGAATACTACTGAAGCGTGTGCCGCAGGCAACGGTGTAACCACCGGTTGAACCTTCTCCCAATCTACACTGCTCGTTTCCAACGATACCTCTGTAATACGGAAATATCCCCATTGAAAGAAATTGCTCAAAGTTAGAAATAACAAACCTAACTTGCTTATCTAGAATACTCTGATTTCAATTCCACATCACAAACTCTGCAAAAGTCAGAAATATCTCTCAGTAAGTTTTTCGAACAAACAAGCACTAACAATAATTCCAATTTCACATAACATTAGTTTTTCAGTAATTTGAAACGAAAGACTTTCCGACTGCCATACGGATTCAATTACTTGAATTTCAAAAACAAAAAAATGGTGTATGAAAAGAAACAAAATAATGTGACTTCAAGAAATAAAAGGCAATTTAATTAAAAGAAATCATCTTGGTGCTTGACCTGGTTAACAGTATTGAACAAGTAAGCAAAACAGAAAGATAAAGTGTTTTATTTGTTTCTTTATAAGTGCAGAAAAAAAAGAACATAACAACCGGCGACACTTACACCAATGACATATCCATTACCTTATCCAAAATTCCTATTTGACTTTTTTTGGATTTTCAAAAAGATAATTTCCAATCGAATATACGATGCAACTTAAATTCTCATTTCCAATCCTATTAAAAAGTCATTACTGAGGATGTTTGGATACGCCACTGCATCACACCAACCCACACATATAATCAAAAAATAAAAAATCACCCGTTCTGTGACTTACCACTTTCGCTTGAAGATGACCGCTTTTTCTTCTTACGCCCTTTCTTCCGGGTATTTGTGGAAGAGATGGCGATTCCCTTATGTGTTTGCTTTCGCGATACCTTACTTATAGAACGTGATTGACGACGGCCCGTTTTGTTCATTTTCTTACTTATACCACTACCACCGGTTGTGTGTGCAGTTTTGCGTTGTGACGTTGCGCCCCATGTTCGTCGGATAGGAGAAGGTGATGAAGAAGTAGCAACTGATGAACTGCTATTTTCATCATCAGAATTTGGTAATGTCCGCCTCTTTCTCACCATATCAAGTGCTCTTTCAATCTTTTCAGCCGCTGAAGTACCTGGTAGGTCCTTTGATAAAGTTTGCGGCTTCTTCAAATTTTCTCTACTCCTCTCCTCATCATCAGAATCTGATGAGCTCATACTGTCGCTGCTAAAAGATCTCTTCTTTCGTTTCTTTATCACTGATGCTTTCTTTTTAATTATATTTGCAGTGGTTGCATTTTCCGAAGTAAGGCAACCCTTCTTCGGACGACCACGTTTCCGTGCAGCACCCCTATCTGAACTCTTAACTTTAGAAGACGTCACACTTTTTGATGAAACAACTTTTGCTTTCGTAGCAGCTTTCTGTTGTTGCTTTCTTTCTCCATCTTTGTCTGAGCCACTCAAATCACTTTTACAGCTTCTATTATCAGCACCATCATCTTCATCATGTGTGCATGCCTTCCTGAAATTGAGATGTGCTATTTCGTTGTACCTTCTATCATTATATAATAGATATAAACTAATAATAACACTAGCTTTTTAAAGAATGTTATAATTTGCAGTGTGAGGTTTCGTTTTATATTTTAGTACACTGTACCTATAGGTTAAGAAGATTCCTAGATCAGCAAATTAACTGCACTAACTGAACTCGTATTAATTTTAACAAAAAATTATTTCTTAAAAATATTCCGAGCATCTTTTCCTTCACTATAAAACGTTATTATGAATCCTTGATTTGACTTCTGACACAAGTAACATACATGAAAATTCACTTACAAAACATTTCTTTATAAATACAAAAAAGACATTCCGTTACAAAGGAAAATTTTTTTATTGCTGTTACTGAAAATGACCTCGTTTGCGTTGGCGTAGTGATTTTATTAGTACTCTTTCTCGCAAGATGATGCCATGCTACTTCAGTTAAATCATTTAACAACATTGCTACCTGAATTAAAGAAAAATTAATCAGATATAAGTGCGGGAATCCTGCGAGAACATGCAATTTGTACAAATGTAAACCGGTACCTCAATCCCAGTTACAATTTACACCTAGCGCATCAATTTCGTCCAATACGTCTTCATAGTAGCAAATGTTTGATGATAAAATAAAAGAGCTCTAAACTGACTTATAGTCGTAATTTTCTATTTAATTTTAAAACAATGCATTCTGTGTTGTCGGTATCAATAGTCTTTTCCATTTGCAGCGTTCAGAAAGCTGTTTCATTCATAACACGTAATACGAGAATACATCGCTCACAACAATGGAAACATAATAAGCAAAGTAGTACCTCATTATTCTTACGTCGTTTCTTCGGCTCAACCTTTTGTTCCACTACGACAGGCGTCTGAGTGGGAGAACAAGACGAATCGGAATGACCGTGTCCACGCCCTGTATGCATTATTTTGACATAGATACATTTTATTGGAAATGTGATAAGAAATTAGAAATAAGTTTGCATTTACCTGCATCTTTGAGACAACTGCCCACTAAAAATCGAGATATAACAAAAGGCTCTAATCTACATGTCAGAATATTTTATCTCAAACGTAATATGAATTTATAAGTTTCGTGCAAAAAATATGACAAAGAAATGTAGAACATCAACTTTACAGGAAAGCAAATGATGAATATCAACTTACTTTTTGGTGATTGGTGGTGTGGTGAACGCACTGAATCCGAAGATTTCAGTTCGTCTATCATGTGCGGTTCTTGTTGCACCGTTGATCCGGTAGGTAATTCAGAGTAACTGGATGCTGGTGTAGGTGCACGCCTCGGTGGACCACAGTCTTCTAACAAATCATCCGTCAACTCTTCCAAACCAGACAATCGACTATTTCGTTCCGCATTTTCTAGAAATGAGTTCAGTAGCTAAAATGAAATAGAATTAAAAATTGTCGAGAAAAAAACAAAAAAAGAACTCTGTATTATTTATGATATGATCGATGGATATATTAGGGACACTGCAATTTAAAATAGGTTAAATTATATGAAATATAAAAATATTTAAAATGTTGGTTCTTTTAAAATGAACATTATTAGCGTTTGCCCACAAAAATTGGTTAGAAATATACCTCTTTGCAACTCCTCCATTGGTCTCTCTTGTGTTCTAAATGAGGTTGCCGTAAGTGACGTTGGCACTTGGGAAAGCGCAACGGGCGCTATAGATCCAGCTGGCATCGGTGTTATTGCACCCACATTCATAGCAGTTGGCAGAGTATTTAAAACTGTGAAAGTACTACAGGTGCTTACTGCTGTGGAAATTCTATCATTACTAAACCTTCGTCCATTGCTTACTACCACCGCTATTGCTGCTGCTGCTGAAGGTGTTGGGCTGGGAACTTGAGCCTGAAGTTGAGCTGGAGCATGAATAGTTATGGGTGACAGTGATGGTTGTGATAATACTGCTGTTGTTGCTGTTCGATGGATACCAACACCATCGGTCGGTACCATACAAAACATAGCTGCCGTCGTTTGTTGTTGTTGCTGACTTTTGGGCGGACTTGGCACAGAACTATCACATTCCATACGTTTCACACTATCAATAGCTGATGGCGTGGCAATTACCTGAGCAGAAGAACAATCTGTTAATCTAGAAACCCTTTGTGCATCAGCGACTCGTGAATTAGTTGAGTAGTGATGTTGATGTGCAGCTATTGTTGCAGTACTTCCAGTAACCGAGATATTCCCTGGTATTGTAGCAGAAGTCTGAACTTTAGCTGAACGTAAAGCTGATGTGTGTTGCGCTAAAGACTGTAATAACTGATTGCTCTGCGTATTAATGTTTTGGCCAGCAATTCCCGATGACTGGTCAGTGACTGCCGCAGTTGCCGTGGCTGTTCGTTGAGAGGACGCTCCTGCAACGGCAGCAGTAACTGCCATTTGAACTGCAATATTCGAAGCTACCCTTGGTGAAGATGGTTGCTCTGATACAACAGAACGCAGTCGATTATCACCAGATGTTCCCATGAAAGATGAAGTATCAGCAGTAATCGGCATATTTGCACCCATCCATGCCGGATTAGTCAACTGACCATACTGCTAAAAAACATCCGAATGGTTAAAATATGAAAATATTTTTTTTTAAATATTTTCATATTTTAACCACTAAAATTTATCTCGTTAAAAAAGATTCACTGGAAAAAATAAACTTACTGCAACAGCCTCTACTTGCTTCTGCTGTTCCAAATGGTGGTGCTGAAATTGTTGAGTAGCCGTATGTGATTGCGACTGCCAAGGATTTTGGGGCCACAATGAGTGTAGATAAGCAGAACTGAGTTGAGGAAAAGCTGCCTGATAATAACCAGGAAACCTCTGTAAATTATAGAACGGTGCTGCTGCAGCACCAGCAGCAGCCGGATTCTGCCATGAAGTTGCAAGTTCCATCGGTGGATTGGTTAAAGGTAATCGAGATGTCGTATGCATGTTTTTCCCGTCACCGACAAACATCTGCAATGAAGTTGATGTTATTATCGCAATCAGAAATAGGTAGCGAAAATTTCAATGTGCTATTCTAAAAGTGACGGCTATTTCAGATTCGAATTTCAAAAATTTTTTTAGTGCACTTCTCCACGAAGATCATAAATTGTCTAGGATCTGATCTTCTGCAAAGACGCAACATATATACTCTTTAAACCAATCTATCTATCTATCACTTATCAAGTTATTGATAATAAGTTTTATCGACAAGCTAATCTAAACTGATCTTTGCACCAAGCCTTAATATTTTTTCTCAAATTCTCAATTAGTTGAAACCTATGAAACTGTCGCGTGTTGTGGGTAGCATTCGATACACTGTGAGCAGAAAACTTGGAAAATATTGCAACTGATTTTAGAGATGAAACTGTAGTCAGTCTTGAAGAATATTCTAATAAAAATTTAAAATGATGCGGATAATTCTGTTGAAAGTCTCCGCTCTCACTTTGCTGCTTTTTATTCGAGAAAGTAAAATGATGAATGAGTAAGTGGCAATGCTTACCTGGGAAAAATCCTGCCGTGCATTACCCATGATTGTTATAGGACGTCTACGATCACTTAATCGATGCACTGGTGCTTCTTCAAACTAAAAAAAGGTCTGAAACTCTGAATATGATATTTACTTCTAAAACAAGATTATAAGGATTACCACTAAAAAAAATTATAACTCATTACTTTCCTTTTGTTATAATATTACACTTCAAAAAAATGACATTTGTTAGCTTAATTTCATTTCTGAAGGAAAGGAAACGACCAACCACCTCTTATTCACTGATGTTAAATGAAATAAACATACAACAAATGTGAATTCGGCAGAAGTTTGCGGTCCATAGCAACCGGGCTTAATAGCTGCACCATTTACGTGTCCAAATTTAATTACATCACCTTGCTGCAGCTCAGCTTCACCTGATACCTAGAAATCTTTCAAATAAATAAATGAGGTGATAAGGATCGATTAGAAGTATGGACAACGCATTACAAAGGTAGTGCTACGAGTTATGAAAATCAGCGTACCCTAAAATCATTAACATAAGTGCCATTGAGGGAATGATCCTTTATGAAACATGCATATCGATCACGTTTTACTTTTACAAATATTGTCGTGTGTTCTCTTGAGATCATGTTGCTGAAAATATATTTGCTTGTTATATACAATAAAAAACAAGTGTCCAATTCCGCTTATATAAATATCATCAAGACAAAGCGCTGTTGTCCCTACTAAGATATGAATAACACCTAAACAATATTTTCACATTTTTAAGTCAAGCGTAGTGTGTCAAAAGTATAACCGAGAAAATGAAACACAATTATCTGGAAATAAGGTTACTCAAAACTAATTGAACTAAGTTTAATTTACTTTCCAGAAAAGGATGATCTTCTCAATCCAGTTGCCTAAGTTTACATTTCTTCTCAAGTTCGATAAGAAACATTTTTCAAGAAATTGAAGCACTGTAATACCTGTGCACTTGTGAAATTAGGACAACGTCGACCAGGTCAGGATTCCTGCCAATCTTCGTCGTTTGATACCTTAAAATTTTGATATAAAAAACTAATAAGTAAAGAACAACAAGATAATATACAGCAATAACCGAACGGATCAATATGTATATTGTTTTTTTGAAGACCTTAAATAAGTTCAACTAATATGCATGAGTTATTGCAGTGATTTAGTTTTCACATTTCTTTCCATCTTGACATCATCAATAAAATAGAGAAAATCCCCACTGCTTATCACATCAAATTCTTAACCTCATTGCAACCTGAGATCCGAGCTAATAACAGAATCATCTAACCACACTCGAAGGCATGGATTCAGTGATTCAGTGGTTCCTTCCATTTCTTCACAAAAGAATAAAGCAACAAGAAGTGCTGTATGCGTGTCACTTTAGAACTCAATAGGTTCCAATGAAAATGCAATAAAATTAAAACTTACAAAAGGACCGTATCATCTGGTAAAAATGACTGCGAATTTTGATTGACATGTAAACGACGCAACTGATAGATCGTCATCTTTACATAATTCTTTGACGAGGTAATAGGAAATTATTCCCGAAAGCACTGTTGCAAAATGCTTTTCGCTGAAGAAAATTCAACCTTTAGAATACCATCACATTTGCAACAGAAATTTCATTGTGTAAACTTTACTAAAACTGAATTTCACCGTTTCAACGAAACTAAAAAAACGATTCTACATTTTACAATCCTCCACACCTACTTATGTCAGATCAGTTTTTACCTCGCTTTCTGCCTCCAAATGTATGAATACCTTTCAGTGACATCAAAAAATTTCAGCGAATTTGTGAATATTACGTGATAAGCTAGAAGAAGTGTCATGTGAAAGGTACTATCCAATATCTGAAGGAAAAAGAGTGTAAAATGGTAAAATAATAAACTGTTTACTGGCAAGAACGATGAATTAGTAATTCCTCGATGTTGAGTCGATTGATACAACAATGGTAAAACAAATATCGGAATGAAAAATGTGAAAAATTACGTCGATACAGGAAACGCCAAGCGGCGATGGCGCATCACCAAATAAGCGCCTACGTTATTGTTCTTCTTTTTTTCTTTTTTCCATTAGATGCACTATAAAGTGCTGTATTTCTGGAATAATCCGTTTTTTTTAAAAAGCTAAACATTAATTTTACAAGACAAAAACAAAAAACAAACGCAATGACGCATCGATTATGCGAATACAATAGGAATGAATTGGTTTTAAAACTATTAAAGCGAACCATTTCGCTCTCTCTCCTTCTCTTATTAGCTCTAATCATTACTTAGCAAAAGACTTTCAACTCATTTTCTTCTTCATCTCTGATAGCAAATATTTCTTGTAGCAATTTTAAATGACATTACTGAAATGCACGAGAAAAAGCTTTAAGATCACTTCACATCTTTGAAATTCAACAATTCCTCATCTCCGAGGCAGTTCCGTTCATTCATTCACTCCTTATCAGTGTTAATTACTGTACTGTTAATTAATTTAACGTTGACAATTGCAAGTGAAGCAAAACGGGGAAGTGTCGCTAACAGTGAACTGTGTGCTACAAATCGATGCAACGATGTGTGGAAGGGCGATGACTTGAGCAGAGATCAATTTCAACGGCGAAACATGTCAAAATGCGCATATATTTGAACTATATAAATGAGGGTATCACCTATCTTCATCAATTAAAAAATATTAATTCATAGTTAATTCGTTTTGGCTTGATTTTCGGTAAGTTTCGTTCAAATTTTGAACAGCAAGTAGTGAAACGAGCGTTCTGCAACAATGAGCTGAAGAGAGATAAAAGGAGAAAGACGAAATTCCCACAATGTAAAATGAATTTGGAAATAAAAGTAGGAAGAAGTAAAAGTTGGAATGCCTTCAATTAATTAAAAAAGCTGCTGAATCATTTGATGGATGTTCCTTCCCTAAAAGAATAAATTCATGAAACCTGGCAATTCTGAATCAAATTGAAGCATTTCAAGCAAAAGCAAAATTCATATACTGCAAATTCAAAAGTGAATGCAGCATTTTCCTATTGCGCCTGTCCGATTATCGTTCCTCCATCATATCATCTCTTCTAGCAAATTCAATTCCATCCAAGTCAACCCATCCAGTTACTGTCATCAACGCACGGTAATTTAATGGAGTAGTGGTGACGAGCAGCAAGCAAATAAGGAAACAGGTAAAGTGACGGTGTGGCAGTACGGGAACTGAAAACAACGACAGCTGCAAATACGTTTCATGAAGCAGAAAGTTAATGTTATGCATTACACTGTTTAGATAGTGTTAGGAGTGACCGGAAAATCTGATTCATTAATTCCCCACACTGTCTCTGTAAAAATTGCTTTGCGGAAGAATGACAGAGAAGGATGAATTATTCACTGCAAGAAAGCCTACTTATCACGCACGTACTTCAGCAGACGTTAATTATCACTGTTATTTCATCAGATGGATAGGTGAAAACGAAGCGTCAGCGTCAAGTGAATAGCAGCAGCGTGAAATGTTAAAGAGCACTACAGCTGGAGGTGAATATCCCTTCCATGAATGCAAAATTAAGCAGACGAGGTGATTCCCAGAAAAATCCGAGTAACAGGACGAGATAATTATAATAATAATAATAATCAATGGTGGTGGAGTAAGAGAGTGAAGAAGAAGGTTAACGGAGCAGCAAAGGTAATGAACGAATGAGGTTAACAGCGACACCTGTGCTGATTGTGTTCCAACATGGACGAACGGATCGTCGAGCCCTTTAATTCATCCTACTTTTCTTCCAAACCAACATTGAAATGCTGCTGTTGCTATGTTGGAAAACAATCAATATTTTAAGATGTCTCTCTCTGCTCTATTTCATCTTCCCTTCTCTCCTCTCTCTCTCTCTCTCTCTCTCTGTCTTCCCCTCTCTCTCAGAGTACAACTAACAGGAAAGTGATGAAATAAAGGTAGGGCTGAGGAATACTCCTGCGAATCTCAAATGCATAAATTGTTTGAGTTATTTTTGTTTACTCTCTTCTCCGGTTTGTCTCAAAATTTCAAATCCCAAAATGATAGATCGAAAAGGCAGAAAGAGGACTGTCTCTCTGTCTCTCTCTCTCCTCTCCACGAACGGGACTGGAAAGAGGGGAAGTGGGCGATTAGCATGTGTTTCGTTCCCACAATCTCTTATCATCATATCAGTGCGCATTCCTCCTTCTGTCTCTCCGCCATTTCTCGGATCACTTCTTGCATCAAACTGCATGTGTCAACAGCAGTGTCGCCATATGTGACATCACTGCTTGTCGTTAGGCCGATGGCAGGTGGCAGTCGCAGATTCAGTGATAAGTCCCTATGCAGCCGGAAGATTTATGCCTTTTGGCCATGTTATCATCGTTGCACGACACGTTACGCCGATCGTCGGCACGACTTATCACTCACTTCCTCCACTTAACTGTAGCCAGAAGAGCGAAGGGCCATTGTTAACATGTCTGCGAAATCTCGACAGATTTCGTGCATTATTGGAGTGAGCCAAACAAACGGCAATGGCTGCTGCTTTAGGAAACACTAACTTTAGGTTAGTGCTGCACAGGTAAAAATGGCTTTGTTTTTGTAATCCATATTTTTTGCATTTTATTTCACGCTTTCCACACTTCAGATACAAACCTAACTCAACGGAACAATGGGCGCATCAACTACTCCTGTGAGCTTCCACTGGTCGAATAAGTTAGATTACAAATATTCCGGGCCTAGTCGTCAACAGCGAAAAACATCCTACCAAGCGTCAAGGTAAGGGGTCAATGGTGAGGGAAGCAAGTCAAACGAATTTACACTTACAAAAACAAAAACATCCTTGAGTGATAAAAAAAATGGTAAAACCCTCTCCTCTCTTTAAACTAAAAAATGACCTCTACCACAACCAAAGTAAGGGAATTTCTTCAGGGAATCGTAACTTTTCGAATTACAATAATTCGGGCCTCAAATAAGAGTCGTCTCTCCTATAAAGAAAGCGCAACTAGAAGTCAATTTCCCATCTAATCTGACGATTCCAATTTTTCAAACAGACAGGTAAGTCCCATCAAAAATGAATTATCAGTCCCAGAAGAACAAAACGACAACCTTCTGAGGCATATGATAAGCAGAAATATTTGTGTCAAAACATTACCATTCGACTTTACGGTCCGCAGTTTGTCCCATCTATACTAGTAATCAGAATGTGCTACCGAGTTGATATTAAAGAATCTCTTGTTTGGGATTATTTTATTCCGGACCGAATGTGTGAATCGGAATGAGCATATACATCGGTCCGAAAATCAGACGCCGAAATTTAACATGTGAATGGACTGACACTACCGATCCTCTTCATTAATCCCCAACGCTTTACCGTAAGAATGCAATATAATTTTAATTTTTAAAATACATGAAAATTTAAGATACAGAACACCGAAAAATCAAATCCGTTCATAAAATAATAAAAAGAAACAAACCAAAAAATGAAACAAAGTTACTAACAGCCTAAAAAAATAATTGAATGAACACACTATGCCAATAATTATAAATAGGCATATAACAGAATGCAAGTTTTAAATCATGAAAACCGGAATCAAACGAATACGGATTAGAAAAACAAGAAAAAGTTGCGCTGAAATCCACAAAAAAAGGCCCGAAATGTGCCGCTTTATATAGGCACTGATTTTCTTCCGTGCAAATATACAGAGACAACCTGGATCGTTTGAAATTACTCGAAACTCTCGTAAAAAACCAAAAGTGATATCAAAATGGGCCCATTGTATGGCAAGTTAAGTTCCAAAGTGGGACACAACAAGACCACATACTGAATAGCTTCAAATAAACCCATAATGGAACAAATCAAAGCACCTGAAGAAGATATCAAACAAAAAATTTTCCAAATAAAAACAAAGTGTTAGCTGACTGGAGGTGGCTATGTTCACGAAGCGTTAATTTGAAGTAAGAGAGACAAAAAAGGACTGCAACCCTCCAACGGAAAAATCCACTGCCTTCTTGGAAATGCAATTTTAGAGCAAAGTACATCCCTCGATCGCCCTCTTATGAGTCATCAGTGCTACAAAACAAAAAATACTTAATAAATATAGCAAAAAGTAGTACTGACAGCGTTCTCAGTGAGGAAATATACATTTAACCATCAAGCGTTTCAAATGTTCCACGAAAACATAATTATTTACATAATGACGCTTCTTAGATTACACATACATTGCCTGGGTTTATGTACACCAACAGTAATCAAATAACAAAAGAAATTTAACAATATATACAAGCAAGTTTGAAGATACCCTATTCTTAAGTCGGGGGTACTCACTCTATTAGAACATATACAAACATAAGACTGACTAATATTTCAAACGAAATACAGTCTTCACCAAATATTTCAAAAAAACTTTGATAATTTTTTGCCCTCACTTCTTCGTCGTGTTTAAACTAAAGTTTGGTTTTCCAACGATAACATTGAGTTTCTTGTGAAAATTTTTGCGGAATAAAAAAAGGAAAAAAGTACTGGTAAAGGTGCTCGTGAAAAAATTAAAAAATCAGAACTTAATTATGCCCCATTCCAACTCAAAGAAATATTGTAAACAATCGGAATCATTCATTCAATCATTCTAAATGAAACGTCATGCGTAAACAATGAGAAAAAAGAAATGAGAAAAAATGAATTCTATTGCAAAACCGAGATTAGTCGAACTTATCCACAGCTACATTAAAGCTCCTTTTATGATAATGCTGTCAATTATATAAGAAAATCCAAAATTACGTCTAAAACGTTCTTGATAAATAGCAATTCCGTAAAATTCAGTCCGTTCTACAACTTCATACGCAAATTAGCTTTGATAAATCTAACTTAAAAATTGAATATAACAAAATAATCACTCGATATCATTCTATGTACTCGAAGAGAGAATAAAGAAATTTACAACAAGAAAACAATAAATCAAGGCTACTTCGCAAAAATTAAAAAAGGTTTGTCCATTATGTATCATACAGTTATCTTTCAATTTATATTTGTGCAACTATTAGCTTTTTTGAAATTAAAAAAATCTCCTTAAGATAAGTGAATTTTGAAGAGTCAAACAATTATACGAGGAAAATGAAATGTCAAAATTAAGCCTAGAAATCCAGAGAAAATAATGCAAATATACAAATAATAAAACTGTGAGTGAACAACAAGCAATGCAACGGAACGATTACTTACTACAGCTTTAGCTTCGGGTGCTTTTTTCAATCCAAATGAGGGTTTTCCGAAGCTACGATGATGGAACATCCCACGAGCCTAACTTGTGATTTCCTGGATCGATCTGGTAACAGCTGATAGCCAAATTTCAAAATATTACTTAAAATAAGTTGGCGAAATATTTCTCTAAATCGATATAAGTAATTCCCACAATTACTTCATTTAGACGTTGACCTGAGTTTCACGTCCCTGACACTGATGTAAGTCTGTTTTTGAATCCTAAAAAACCGGTGTTGAAAGTTTTTACAAAACGACACAACCGTAATTCCAAACTTCCTTACCGATTTCAGCAGCGTGGTTCAATTGAAACACCTGAGGATGAATTCAACTATTTTGAACATTTTCACTATCTAGAAGTTGTTAGAGACAAGTCCTCAATTCTTTATCTCTTTAACTTCAGTCATAATCATCCAGAAATTATTTTTCAGTTTCCTATGAGCATGAAAATGCGTACCTGCTTAACCATAGCACCCTGACAAGTTTCCAGCTGTTCAGGTGGATGATTATCGCCGAAAGACGGTCTAGAGAGATTCACGGCAGAATGTACAGTTACCATCGTTCGTCGGACTTGTCCACCCAAAGACTGTTGTAGCTGAGCTCTGGGCACCATTCCATTGCATTGCAACTTTCGCCTTCTATCTACCTCATGGAAATTATTGCCATAAGCTGTTTGATATGGTATCATACGAACAGCGGTGTTGGCAACATACGATGGAGGAACGACATGAAACTATAAAATTCTTAAAAGTTCGTATAAATTAAGGGTAATTACAAAGAAACAAGCTAATTAGTTCTAAAATTTGAATTTACTATTAACTTACAGATGAGTAATAATGAGTCCAAACTAATTAAGTTGAAATATGCAAGAAAGCCCTACCACCTGTTGCGGTGACAATTGTTGCGGAGGATAGATGGGTTGCGGCAACATACGCGGATATAGAATCATTCCATTCACGTTGACAATTTGACCTGGCGGTACAACATGTGGAGTTAATAACTGCACTCCATCTGCATACCCTAATGGAGAAGGCAATGATATCTGAAAAAAAATTTCCAGAATGCCATATCTTAATTGCCTTTATTTTGTCTTCAGTTAAATTTATACGTTAAAAAATCAAATCCAATTACAACTAAGCTTAAAGTGAACAAGACCATAAATTCCAAAGCAATCAAGAAGTACTACTTATGAAACAAAACCATGTAGATAAAAAACTACGTAAAAATATAAAATACAAGATGGAAAACGATGCAATTTCCAAACGCTGCTAAAGGCAGCTCCTGGGTTTTATAACACGATAATCCATTTGCAACAAACGGATATACCTGCGACATGTGTAAGGGGTATTGACTGCCACCGCTGTTGACTCCATTCATGTAAGGCGTCGTTAGAGCGCCGCACTGTACGACACTGTGTCCATGACTGGGAGCTTTACGAAACACTAATTTTTTAGAATCTTGTTTTCCAGAATTTTGTTTCGTTGTTTTTAACATATGACTGTTTGGATTGGATAACTCCCGAAATGTCGCCTCAACTTTCGTTGAAACTACATTGTACTGTTGCTTTAACTGCAGTGAATTGGCCGAGCTTTTATTTGCCGTAATACCTTCGGTTATTTTGTGTTCCGGTGCTCTTCTTAAGACCGGTCGTTCACCAACTGATTCATCTACGGCATAAACGATTACGCCACTTTTTACAATGCATATTAGTAATGAAAACACTGCCAGCACAGTGTACATACAGCGAAATTTATAAACACACGACAAACACAATAATATTAAATCTCAGCTTTGTAATGTAGTCACTTCGGTTTGAATTAAAAATCTTATCAAAAGGCTTATGTAAAACAGCTGAACTGATCCAATTTAAACCAACGAATAATCGCATTGATCTTGTGAAAACAAAAAATAGCACTCCTAACAATCTAGTTTTCTAATATTGGTTTTTCATTAAACTCAAAATAACTATAAGCTTGATAGAAAAAGCTTACCAGAATCATGTTCACTTTGTTCCATCCGAGCACTTAGTCGTGCTGCAACAATACGATTCATTACGTTGAAGTGTTCCTGCATCTGGTGAACATCGCGAGTGCTGTCATTGCTGAAATAAAAGTACAATTTTGCGAAATGAAGCTTTCGAATTCACTTATTTAGGCGAATTAATTCGAAGGCAAGAACAAACCGAAACAAATTTCCCGGAGTTTGCAACTTGGTTTCTGGTGCTCCGTTCTTCACCCATGGGTGCTTTAGTACTTCATCCGCAGTGAAACGCTCACGAACGTTCTTAACCTAAAGAAAACAATTCAAAATTTTGATACAAAAGCTTCGACTCATTTACTGGATAATTAAGGGAAACAGTTTTATCAAAAAAAAGTTTACCAGCAAATGGCAAATAAGATCCTTTGCCTCCTCACTAACATTCTCCCATTCCGGAGCCGGGAAATCGAACTGACCCCTCTGAATCCGTTTGAACAAGCTTTCTTGACAATCATTACAAGCTAGGCCTGAAGCAGGTCATAACGTTATATGGTCAAAGTATGTAACCTTATGCCACTCTTCGCCTGTATGAAAGAATGTATTCAGTTCCCAACATTAGTACGTCAGGAAAATTATGATTTTTCGGTAGACTAGCTGAAGCATGGAAAATTGAAAAAAAAGACAACCTTGATCCCAACCACAGTTTTCACGCCAGCACTCCCCATAAAATGGCGGATAACCACATATCATGATGTAAACGATAATGCCAAGTGACCACATATCGCAACGCTTATCATATTTAAGTGCATCACCAACGAAAGCATCTACTACCTAGAACCACAAAAACAATATATTGCCAAAATTTTAGAGGTTTACTAAAACACTGGTTCGAATTTCGTAATAACAAGAAATTGTGAGGTTTTTAGAATTTATTTTTTGTTGGATCCAATTATATAAAGTTGTGAGCAAACCTCTGGAGCCATAAATTCCGCACTTCCTACAGGGCTCGCCAAATCTGGCTCACTGTTGACATTAGTTAGTCGCGGTGGAGATGGAGGACTTGCTTTACTTGCAAGATCGAGATCACATAGTTTCACCGGGCTCACGTGATCAATATGTGAACACAACACATTTTCTGGTTTCACATCACGATGTGCAATTCCTGAAATTGGAACAAAATAAGATATTAAGGTTGAAAATCGGGAATTACTGAGTTTTAAAGCTTTAGAACGAGAGTTATAAAATATTTATTCTTCCGAAAACGACTCATTTAGATAGAACTTAACATACACGAAATTTTCGTAATCTTGCGCGTCAGTAAACCATCTTTATTTCAATTAGAGTTTAATGAATTCAAAAAATTAAATTTTCAAATAATGATTACTATATGGTGGTTGGATTAACTTAAATCTTAAAAATTTACCTCGATCATGTAAAAATTTGAGCGCTGTAGCAATGTCTTTTGTTACTTTGCTCGCTTCCTGTTCTGTAAAAAACTTTTTGCGCTGGATATGATCTAGTAGAGGGCCGCCGCGCATTTTTTCGAACACCAAATAAAATCGAGCGTGGTCTTCGAACCACTAAAAATGGCTCGTTTTATGGGTTTTGAGTGTGAATTGGGCTATGCAAATTTCAATGACTAATTTTGAACAAAATGAACTTGCAAGGCAAAAAATTACATTGTACGTAGAAATAGCGTGTCAAAATGTGACGTGAAATCAGCAGAATAAGAAAAACTTCAAATAAACCATTCGAAGTTGTAAATTTCATAGAAGTGGTCTAGTTCTGACGATAACAAGAGAATCATACAATCATGGTACCTCATGTAGCTGTACGATATTTGGATGGTTTTTGCACAGATTGAACGTTTCAACTTCATGCATGACGCGTGTGCGTGTATGACCCGCTTTATGTTTATCAATCAATTTAATAGCGAATTCTTTACCAGTTGCGAGTGAAATACCCGTTTTTACACTTGCATATGCTCCTGTTCCAAGATGATCATCCACTAGCTTATAAAAATCTGTAACATGATCATCCACTAGCTTATAAAAATCTGTAACATTTTAATTTTAAATATCCACATTATATGCATACCTATAGGGATCTTCATAAACTTTTCTCTTTTATCGAGAACAGAATACTTATTCCCTTCAATTTCCAATATTTTTACAGGTTTTTCGATTTAAAAAGAGCTATCGCAATCCATATGTTTCATACCATATAATAAAAACATTAGAAACTTTTCCTAAAACATTAAATATGGAACCTGCAAAATGGCTGCGACCCTTTTTACGGTAACGTGTTTTACATCCAGACAAGCTATAGGTACGCATGCCTAATGGAACAAGTTCGGCAGGCTGTTCTTCGGATTCTGACTCTCCGTCATTTAGACCATCAAATTCACCCTCTACAGGATGATCTGAGAAACGACCCGAAATAAACCTAAAAGAAATTCGTAAGGTAAGAACTGTGCTTAATGTGGTGAAATAAAAACTGCGCAAAAAAGTTTCGTTATTATCATTAAGCCCATTTAAATTCGACTTTGAGCTTCGAAAAAACTAAAAATTACTCGCGAGGCGAACTTCCTGTCGTTGCCTCCGAAGAACAGCGACCACCGCCGTAGCTTCCTGTCGATGATGCTGTGGAACCTAAAAAATTTCGATCAATAGTTGAACTTTATATTTTCCACACTTTAATTCCCTGCTTTTCACCAAAAAAATTTGTCGAAGACTAAATTATTGAAAGTAGTTCGTCGACATACTCCTAAATTTAATATCACGGTTCATGCAGAGTCATTAAATACAAGGATATCTTAGAACTTCATCTTTTACATCAGACATTTTCTAATGCATCAGACAACCTTATTTATTACTCTATCTTGTTCAACCTTATTTCCTTATTTATTACTCTACGTACTTAAAGCACAAAAGAGTCCTTTCAGTTACCCGAATTTTTCGCTTGCTGCCACTCTTTGCTATTTTGTGGACCCATGTCTGTTGCTTTCTGAGCTTCCCTTCCGCCACCAACTTGCTTTTGCCGCCGTCGATTCTGCTGATGGAGTGTTTCGCCGATCCGCTGTTCTTCTTCGTTGTCAGATAGTAACGGTGCGTCTGGAATGGGAAAAAAATAAAAAACTGACTTATGAAATACTCATGTGAATATGGTGAAATGGTAACATCTCTTACCTGAACTGATAGAGCGAGTTTATAAATTTTCATTTTCCAACTTTTGTGGTCCAAGGGAAGATGCAATTTACGGCAATAACCCACAAAATCTTTATTCACATTTCTTATCACTTTAAATAAACTATTCAACTAAAATGACAACGAGGCTCATCAAATCTTATTAGCACTGAGAAGTTAAACTCCCGAAATTAGAAATCCTTCGCATTATAGATAGATAATGCTATAATAAAAGTATAGAAAATGATGAAAATCTCCACAAATAAGCAAGATTCAGGAGTGTTACCAAATGCATCACTAGTTATATGATAATTTAAGAGTTCTATTCCTGCTAACTTCCCATCGCTCCTTTTTCAGTTTTTCTCAAAATATGTAACAAAGCTGTACATTCAGCTTTCCCACACTTAATTTACTCCTACTTTATATATCATAATAAAAACTCACATTCCGTAACAACAGATGCCATAACTGTTTTAGTAAATAAGTAGGAATTCGAGGAGAAAGAGCGAAATTTTAAAAGAGGCATAGCGGAGCGTAACATAATGTGCAACATTGGGTAGTTGAAGGTGTAAGGTTACAATCATAGAAGTATAGAAAAGTAAAGTAAGAAGTAATGACAGAGAGATGGCAAAGGTGATGTTCATCTCTACAGAATCAATGCGAACGATAACAAGATCAACCACTTCTTATAATAGCATCACCTTCTCTGCACACACCCAACATGCTTACCATAAATATCATCTCTGCCCTATTTTCTGTGATTACTTATCCTTCCCTTTTACCACATGAAGTCTAGGGGAAGCAACAACTCCTCTCCACTAGAATTGAAACAATAACAACTTCACGCATGACAGCTGAGATTGTGCGGTCAGAACACAAAAATTTCAAATCTGAACAGCCAATAAAAACATCTTTAAGTAAAACTACTTTAAATTTAAAATAATGAGCTACTTTATGCAGCTTTACAAAGACAAAAATCAAAGAGCAGAAATCGAGGGGGAACTGACAGTGATATCCTTCGAGAGGTGGAACTGGAACCTAGAAATCCCTAGTGTTTCCCTCTACAAATACTAATAATAAAGCAACAGTATTAATTTTACTCATCATCCACATAACCAGTTTCGGTGGATCCAGTTTCGCAGGAACAAAGTTGCATGTAATTACGTTCACCAAACCCTGCATGTAATTACGCATAGGACGTCCCTTAATTTTCAGATCGAATTTTTAAACTCAAATTTTCATCTTATTATCCCTAACTTTGCAAACTTCGAGTGTGAACGTAATCTAATATTTTATATAATATTAATAAAATTATGTTTTATCTAAATTTTCTTAGACGTAATTCTCTTAGTGTAGGAGTAACATACACAGTTCCCCATATTCCAGAAGCAAGAACCAAATCACGGAAATTTGTGACAGTGTTAAATAGTGCCCTCATAAACTCATTTCTTTAAGAGAGTGTTTTCTTTGACCGCCTTGTGCATTAAAAATAAGATTCAACGTCATTTCCAACACTGTCTATTTTCAGATACTTTCAGTAATTTAGTTGAAAGTTGAAGGCAAATAATTAACTCATGTTCGATTTTCAATGTGGTAGTAACACACCAAAACTTAAAAACCTTTCCTAACCTTAACGAACTTAGTTACAACCCAAAAATTCGACATGAAATAAATTCTCCTGTAGATAGGATAGGAGAATGATAATGTATTATAAGCTGCAGATTTATCGATGAGCAGCGTTCTGGTAATGAATCACAAGACTGTTTTTGTACCACGGCGAAAGTACCCGATATCTACAGTTACTCTACACCACGAGAACATCAGATGTGAGAACACTACATTATTAGAATGACCTACAATGAAAAACTTTAAGGAATAAGAGATAAAATATGAATTAAATTAAGCAATCAAACGATATTAACACAGAGAGCATGAAGGTTTGCAAGGGAAGGGAAGAGGAGAATGAGTGAGAATAATTCTGCACAGATTTTGTACAAAATATCTTCCATCATACTGCTTTTTGAGAACAAAAGTATTTCAAAGAATTGACAAAAATCAGCGATTATAAATTTGAATGTCGAAAAGAGAACAAAAATTGATACGGAACAGTAACATACCTTACGAAATTTTCAACATGACATTTTTTCCCCTCATAGTTTTCCGACGATGAGCAAAAGGTATTTCTAATGATGGTTTCCTCCAAAGTCCCCTAGCAATGATGCACAGAGAGGATTCAACTACGATTCACCATCCCAACAGCACCACTTAGCCAGCATAACAGGGCCTCTTCACCTGCTGCTCATCTTCCATCTTTTCATAAATGATAACCCCTGCTCTAAACCACCTGCTTGAAATTGCTGCCCTAATATATAATATTCCTAAAAAACTCTACCTTCCTCTCTCCTTCGCTGTAATATAAAGATGCTATTCATCAAAACTTTTTCCTTCTACTACTTTACAAAATGACTTTGATCTATAAATGTCTGTGCGTGTGTGTGTATGTGTGTGTGTGTGTGTACATGTATGTGTGTGCGTGTGTATGTGTATATAACAGAGGTAGGACAGAGAGTTCACCATTTGCATTGAGAGCCAAAAAACGTCAAATTACAGGTTTCAAAGGTCATGCACAGGTTCAGATGAAAGCTGACTTGATATGACTATCAGACATTCAAATAATGAAAGACATTGTAGAATGCCAAATGACATGATGCTATTGAATTTCTACCGCGCCCTAGAAGAGACCAAACTCGAGTAAAATAGTTAAGAATTCTTTACAGCGAAATAAATTAATATACATATATATATAGGTAAAAGTGCTGTAGAAAAGGCGGCAAATATGGTTACCAATTACATTTAACATTAATTATATAAAGTACTACAATATCATGTCGAAAACAATTCTTACCGAAACCATTCTCCATATGATCCTCGTCGAAATAGAACATTCCGTTTGACTTCTCAATCCACAATTCTACGGATATTCCTCAGAATAACAACCAAATATAAGTTTAACGGTTGACAATGATTATTATACAAGTCTGCGTGACCTTGAGATAAGCTTCGATGAACTGGAAGACACAAACTCTTCTTTTATTAGCTTTTTGTGCGACAAAACTAGTGAAATGATGCTTCCTGATATGAAACGCAGTGACATACGCGAGGTAGAGAATTGAGAAACTGTTGTTGCCGATTAAATATCGATTTGACCGAATGAACTAATTGAGCAGGTTATATACCTGAAAGATAGTTTTTGAAAGTTTTTTCTGAACTCCTCAGCTTTCTCTGCATTCCTAGAAGAACGGAAACAACAAACATCACAAAAACTCCCAAATAATGATATACAATTATAGTGCAAACCTCGTAATGTTAACTTCGTCCAAACAGTTTCCAGATGATAAGGCTAAATTATTTCAGTTTGAGTTGTTTGGTAACCAGATGAATTTCACTCTCACCAACTGTCGCGTTTCTCAGCCGATAGGATCGTGGTGACTAGTGCACACGAATTCCCTCCACCGCTAACCGAACTCTGCAAGCACATACATCTTCAATCTTTAATTTCTAAAGCACTAGTACAAAAATAACGATGACGCTATAAAATATAAGAAAAAGAGATGCATAAAATGCCACGTGGGATTCAGCATTACATAACTAGTAAAATAATACGAAATCTTCAAAGTATTATGAACGAGTCTTGGAATGGTAAGTAACGGTGATGTGGTAGGTTTCTGAAGTTAACAGCAGAATGACAATGGTCAGTGACATATGCTTTACGACTAAAATGTCTACTGTACAACTCATTGTTATTTGAATGGAAACCATATTCAGTAAATGCTGAGCAAAAGAAACCTCTTACAAAGTCAGTCGTAAGCAACTTACTGAAAATATTTTTTACAACCTACTATTAGCAACTTACCATTTTTTACTGAAAATTACCAAACAACTTATTTAAAAAACATGGTGCTGGAAATTTTCCCCGGTGAAATAAGGACTTTTACAAAAATCAATTCTCTATGAAAAATGAAACGATAAGCTTCCGCTATAATACACTATTTTCACGAACATAAGCAAATTGTCACAGCATAATTCCTTCAATAAAAGATCAGCGCTGCACACAAGCACTTAGTGCAACACAGTAGGCTTTTGAAAAAAGGTATGTATAAGGAATGGACTGAACTAAACAAATACAGATCCACTTGCACAATTATTCTCGTTGGTTTAGTGATGTGTGTGATGAAATGAGGGAGATGCACTTCGAAAACCTACTAATCACATTCCATAGAATCTCCCAGTTTCTTATTTACCTTTAGTTAGACTGATCGCGCACTACAGTTCACTTCGCCAGATAAATCAACCTACTAAATTAGGAACCAAACGGTACAGGTGTATTCCACATTCTCCCCAATTTATCCACATCTTTTTGCATTTACAGAGCACGCATAACAAAACGCGTTCAAAAAAAAATTCGTCAAAATATGACTTTTGAGCTCAACAAGTCGATGTAAATTAATCCCTCAACTTACCGGCTTCATTGGCAACTTGATCATTATTCACCGCAAATAAGCAAATGCCATCCTCACGCATTTATAAAATGGAAACGAAAGACGAAGAGATGTGATTTAGTGAATCAGGTAAAACGGATCCGACCAGAGCATACATATATTGTTTTCTACATATAACACCTATCTATATACAAATATTTGTATATCCGGAAGGAATGTGATGGTACGTTGCTGTGCTGCTCTGCGATGCAATGGAAGGAAGCAAAATGTGAAGCACCCACGGAAGGTGCTCCAAACACCGATCGCCGGTTCAAGCGGCACTGCCCCAATTCAAAGTGCAGTAACATCACTATCGGATTAAGACCATCATGGGAAGCGAAGATGTGAGTTCTACGTGTTCCTACAGATGTGTGGTAGCGCAGTGCAGGAGTGTTACGTGAGTGATTATATAATAGATTTTAGTAATGCTCAAAGGTCAGTCATTTCTCATCTAATAAGGTCAGAAAACAAAATTCGGAGGTGCGAACGTCATCATGCATGATATACACGTGTGCATAGATATAAGTAAATAGTGTAACAAAATTTTAACACAGCCAACAAAACAGTCAAAGCAGTCTGTCACTTAGGCTACCTGAGCGATGAAAAGGAACGAATCATTGAGAGAGACGGCCAGGATGAGAAGAGATTTTGCTTGCAGAAGCTGGAAATTCGATCGCAATTTACGAGCAGAAAATGGGAAAATCACCGATGTTGATGAAATAAATGTAAATGGGCTTGAGCTGCTGGAGGACTAACGATTTCCAATAGGCACAGAAATGAAGGCCGTAAATGACCGTGGAGAGATTCAGAAGGCAACGTCGTCACCTCACAGCGTCAGCGTACAACGCCTTCCTGTAGAATCGAGAACCTTCCAGAAGCACGCATCCCCTTCATCGTGCGCTCTTCCAACAATCGAGCAGACAGCCATCGTACCAGTCAGTTAGAGTCACTCCAAATGCAATAATAACGGCGAGAGATAACAGAGATGTGAGAGAGTGTAAACCATGAAGGAGAAAAGGCAAATGCGGAAGAGTGAAAAACAGAACATGTACCAACTATGCCTTAATGTGTAAACAACAGGACAGTGCATAGTTTGCAGGTGACATTAGACAGAAAAAGGCAGCATAGAATATTGGGGACAGGAAAAGAAGGCAGATAATGAAGAAAGGAAGAAAAACGTTTGTAACAAACAACAAGATGATTTCTAATTATACTACAAATTTGGAAACGACAGGATGGTAGGGTAACACGACAGAATAAGAGATGTACAAACAAAGGAGTGGAAAGAGAGAGCGAGAGAGGAGCAGAAGGAAAGAGAGATCGACGATCCTTCGGTTGTTGCTGAAATTCGATCGGGACCATCCACTTGTAGCAGTCAGCAGCTATCTGTGACAGCCATCGATCGGGACAGTTTACGATGACAGAGGGATTAGCTGATAAATTTCACTTGCATAGGGCGACCGCCACTTCCATTTAATGAGATTTCATAATTCGAAGTATCGCTTGAAGAAGAACTGGAACATGAGAAGTTGCAGTAGTGGTAGCAATGTGAACTAGGTCGGTGTCACTGCACCACTCGTCTTCCTCTTTCCCTTTTCCGAATGCAATATCGGAGAGCGATGAGTTCCATTTTCCTTTAGGCTTCCGGTGTACCGATATTCCCATGCCAGTTAAAAGTTCACGCGCTCACTTCTATTATTTCTTCTTGCGACAAACGAACGGACGGTGGCTTCACTCCAGCATTCCACGTTACGCCGATTTGAGAAATGCATTTGCCGTCGTGCAAAATAGTTGAGGCTCAACAAGCAAATATCGTTTTGTAGAAAGATCAATGCGGGTGGATGAGCTAGCTATACGTAGTACAACTAGGCAGGTAGAAGAAAGGGAAACTATCGCTTGAACGGAAAGCGGTCAGAAGAAGTGGACGGACTGCGTCGTCACGGTGCCAGTGTGAAACACTGAGCTGCGAAGACGTACTGAACACGCGACATTTCACAAAGAAATGTTCAATGCTATTACTTGTTTAGATTGATAATAAAATGAATTACTTCGTCCGGACAAGCCTTTCAGAAGTTTCAAACTGGCAAATTCGGCGCCTTCCCTTCCCTCCGTGAACTAACTAACTCAACAAGCTCGATAGCTCTCGCGAACTGCCTCACTGCGAAAACTTTCACGGTAACTCTCGACATTCACTGCTTATGTAAACATTAACATACGCCAATTGGTTAGAAGGAAATGATACGATCTCTTCCCTTCTCCAACCTCTCACATTATTTAAGGGGAAAAAACTGCTACTGTTAAGGGCGCGTATCATTTCGTATCATCAGGATTTTTGATAAACCGACGTGTGACGTAGAAACGTATAAAACTGGTGGTGAACACATCACTGCTGAAATATGCCAATTTTTATCGCTTTTCAAGCGCAAAAGAAAAAAAGGATGGGATTGGGGAAAATGAACAATAGAGGAGAGACAGGTAGAGAGATACTAGGAAGGAAGTTCAATTAACCATACCATCAAATGATCCATTCTGTTACTCACTGATAATAATATGAATTAGTTGATGGGTATAATTGGGAAGGAAGGCTGTTATACAAAGAAATGTTTACGTCATGACGTCAGCAATGTCCTAAAGTTGCGATGATCAAGCATTCTTCCTCCTATAGTCGTAATTTGTCCAGAAATGCTCAATGTGACTTGTGAATTTAATCTCCTTGAATAAGGAGGAAGAGGGAGCGAGAGAGAAAGAGAGAGGGAGAGAGAGAGAGAGAGGTAGAATTTTCGTGTTTGAATTGATCGTCACCAATCTACAGATAGGAAGTAGTTGTCAATATATTTGGTGCCGCGTCGAAGAGTCCAAAGATCGGTAACATGAGCAGTGGAAAACAAACGCTTATGAAGAATGAAGAAGCGATGAGGGAATGATGGATTTTCAAATTTCATTTCTAGCACTAGAGTTTGGAATGTAAATTAATGGCTCTTTTTCTAATTTTCTAAGTAATGCTATGAGGAAGTATGCAATTCAGTGACGTCATCCCAGTAAGGTATTAACCAGTGGCGGGAACATCATCGCTTCATATTCACAACAACGAACAGCTTCTTATGAAGTTTAGTTGAAAATAAAGGAAGCAACTTGAGGGAGGGAAAGCTTAGCTCGTTTCACACAGTGAATATTATCTTCCAATTAGACAGAGCCCCTGGATGTGCCCAACAGAAGAAAAGAATTGGCCATTTCATTGTTGCTGGGAAAGGGAAGTTATTACCGCTTGTATCGTTTCGCACCAAAATGAAAGATAAGCAAAATTTCTTTCTTGTCTTGAAATTTCCCCATATCTTTAGGCGTTACAGAAAGAAGAAATGACGAGAAGGAAAAAAACGAAGAAAAGAAAAATTGCAGAAAGAAAAAAATTATTAATAATAATTTTACCACTGATCGATGATCGACTGCTGCAATTTCGAAGGCTTACTGACGCCTACCTATGATGGATAATATGCATACGTACGATCACTAAGTATGTGCTAGAATTGACTTGAGATATTAACAAGTTGATTTTACTATTCTTCAGAGAGAGAAGAGAGAGAGGGGAGAAAGAAAGGCAGAAAGAGGGGGGAAGAAGGGGGAGTAAGGCGAGAGGGGAGCGAAATTGTTTTCAATTTGATGTAAGATCACAGAACAGCTGAAGCGATTTCACTTCTTCGCTCTTTCATCGATTTCAAACGTCTAATGGAAATATTGGAGAAGGGAAAAGCACAAAGTGAAACGGAATAGTTTGTTGGAAGAAGAAGTTAAATGTGACCGATTCAGATGAAAACCATAACGAACCGTAGCGTCACTGACTTCTAACGTTGAAAGGACCGAAATAAACGATCACTGTACTTTTGTGATATATGCTACTTTCTTCGATACTTAAACGCGCTTTTTATCGTTGTTTCTTGTTGAATTATTATTCGGGCTGATGATTTTTGGAAAATTTATAGAATGAGTTAAATTTTAAAAGACCGGTTTTAAAGCATACCTTACCGCCCTACGTTAGAGCAGTTTTGGGATCTCTTCAAACGTTTTCAAAAATCACCTATATGCTGTCAGATGATTGCTGAAAGAGATATCACCAGATGGCTCATTGTGATGAATTCTTGGTGGTAATCAGAAAAGTGCCAGATGTAATGTAGTAGGTAGGATTCAACGAACCGACAAAGTAGTATCAGAATTTGTTTCTGAGAACATTGGAGCAAATGTGGCATGCAAATGAAAGGTAAACGATGTTTATGCTTACAGTTAACATTTGTACATCTGATTTGCATATGAGTGATGCACGGAGAGATTGGAGTAGTGGAGATGGTGGATTCGAACTAATCTAAAGGAATTTCTCTTCTTCTAGAGGAAAGTAAGCACTCATTTCCAAGTTAAGCTTTCCAGCTCCGCCATGTCTCTTATTGCGAAATGTGATTGATGAATTCAGTGCTCTTAGTGCTCTGACATCTTAAACAGTGGAACTGGAAAAAGGCAAATGAACAACTGATATGCATAATTGCTACAAAACAGTTGCTGTTTACAACACTGTAAAATGGGCGTACTATTGTAATTGTACTGAATTACAGGAAATACAGAAGTGTTTCCAGTAAGGCTAGCTGTTATTACTTCTAACATCGAGTGATGCATCAAGGCATCCACAATCTTTTTGCTCCAATCAATGCTCCAATCTTTTTTTTCAATGGATATTTTTGTAGTCCAAACCTTTTACGGTTTACTTCTTATTTTATTACCCGAACTATCCCATTGAACTTTTCCTGTAGTATTTCCCTTTTTTCATTGATCATACAAATAGCGAATGAATGAATAAAACAAAAGGTTGAATGATTGGGGATGTATGTGATACTATGGGAGAGGATGAGCACTGCATTGATTGCACTGATCACATCCCCAAATTTATAAACCAAGTGTACAATCTATAATTTTTTTAAATTAATTCTAATCGAAAATGATTTATGATAATGCGATGATGTTTATTAAGAATATATGAACCAATGATTGGTGGGGAGACGGTGTTGAAGAAAGTGACGAAAAGTAAAAACCATTTGATCTGATTTTTAAAAATGACGGTTCATTCAAAAAACTGTTTCCAAAATAATTAACTCACCTGAAACTGCTACCTCAATGTGAAAATATGAAGCAAGTCCTACAATTTCTCCACACAAACATTCCATCTCATTCCAATCTCAACTTTAAGCATCGAGAAATTCAAACGCAAAGGAATAGATAAATTTCCTGCATGCGTTTATCATATGTCTAGAAGATGTTCACCATTGTGTTTCAAACTTTCTAGGAATCCAAATAAGGAAATTAGTGATTGGATAAACCTTAAGAACAGTTCGAAAAGGACTGATTCGAACAGGAGAATCTAACGGATCGCAGTTAAATTGGAGGGAATGATGATAGTGAAGTCAAAAAGACTTGATATAAAGAATGAAATTGATATGGAAAACTAATTTGGCTCGAAAGTGAGCGAGGAAATTCACTTTCAGTTTTCAAACCGTTTTAAATTTTCTCAAAACTTTTGCAAGAATGATTGCACACATTTACTTTTCAATGGAAGGTGAGGATAACAATTAGCTCACTCTTTTTTTTCGCTTTGAAGCATTGCAAGTCAAAAAAAAAACTCCATCCTATTCCGCCCACCGATCCCACACTTTTCCAAATTTTGAGGAAAAAAACGAGTGAGTAATTGGCGTCAGACAGTATAAATTTCATACAGTTTTCCTTAAAGTTTCACAATTTTTACAACTTTTCCCCTCCTATTTTAGTTGCAGCGAAAGTTCGAATTCACTAGAACACCGTGCGACATATTTTAATATTAATTAAACCTTTTCATTGATGTAATTGAGAAGGAATTGAACTTTAGAAGGCAGCAAGCACAACATCCTCTTTCAACTGATAATTAAACGAAAATAAAAAGTAAATGAAAGGGTTCGTTCGTTATTGATTTGGTCAGTCAGTTTCAATGGCACATCGTTCATGAGCACATGGAAAGCGGATGACCAATGCATCATCAGTCACACTGACACCTCAATATGACAGTGAGAAATAATAATGAGTTGCTGAGGAGTTCGCGAATATGAATGAATGAATGTCAACGGATGAAAATTTTCAATCGTTCTTCAAACTTTAAATTTAACTCCTACCGGATTGTCGAAGTTATTGAAAAATGCCATGCTATGTTCACGTAATATGATGCATCTCAAAAATACCACTGGCAATACAATAGCAATGCTATCGATTACAGGATGATGATGATGATGACAAGCGCATATGCCATTTTATAACTGAAATTAAGACGTCTAACAAATCTTCCATCTTTACGTGATAACCGACGGACAGGTTGTTGATTGCTAGTGCTAACGACAACTGTTGCAATTGCGATGTAATTTTAATTCACTGCAAGCATAAATTTTGGGAATGATTGTCTTTGCAGATAGAGAAATTCTTCATCCACACGATATCCACAAAATCCACACAATAGCTGTTGATAAACTTCCAACACCAATAATGTACCAGTAGGGATTCCTTCCCACCCACCACAAATTCCATTTTTCAACTGTGCTGATTTAAATGAAACGTAAATTTTTTATTGCTTTACTAAAGCAAAATCGGCCTCATCAAAGTGATGTAAATTATTATATATAATTCTGCAAGTTTCTCGCAACAAAATATTGCCTTTTTTCAAGATATTTTCACCAAGCAAGCAATTAAAAAAAGCTTCGTTTTCTTGGGTTTGCAAAAGTTTTTGAATATGAGGACAAGTCGACGACGGTCACGCAACGGGCACAGCACGGCTGGAAAGATTGACGTTGGAACGGAGCCTTTCCTTCCCAACAAAGCATATATTATTATTTTGCTTCATCACAATGACTTACCACACTATTCGTTGGACAGGGCGTGTCACGACGATAACTTCGACTTTCATCACGTGGAATTAATGCAACGCAACAAGCGTTATCAAGCGGTGTCTCGAAAAGAGCATCTCTTCGTTCACTCACTTCCATAAGACGAAGCGTGGCCGAGTTCTTCTCCCAACTTTTTTGCCAACAACAGTTTTGTTTGAACTTGGCCCATTGCCTAGTTATTGTTTATTGTCTAACTTCTCACTGAGCCAATTATCGCAGCTAGGCATCCGTGGGAAGAATAAATCAGGATGAATAATATATTAACTGTCGTCTTCCTCCCAAACAACGCAACGCAACCACGCCAATTTGCCTATTACGTCAGTGCTATTGAATGCTGGCTCGCTTCACTCGTACCCATTGTGCCTTCTTGCAGCGTTGCGTGTCAGATATCCCTTAGCACGAGCTTCTAGTCGGATCGGTGATCAGAGATTAAGTCACTAATATTCTCAAAGTTGCATCAACAAATGCAAACAGACGAAATACGAGCTTAATGCGGGAAAAGTAGCACAACTGCTTCCTTAGCTCCAACCGACATTGCAATAATTGAAAGTGATATGTGAGGAGTTTGTGTAATAAAAAATTCGCATTCATTGAAATAGCAAATTTCACTGTTTTTTCCATGTTTTCCATGTCATTAACGAATTCGGTTCATCAAAGAGATTTAGCAAGCAAACTTTCTCTCTGTGCATGCCGATGAAGTGAAATGAGTGAGAGGAAAGAAAGCACTTAGGAACAAGCATTTTGCTATCTGTGATAAATAAGGAGCACATGATCGTCCCGTCCCGTTTCGTTCCTGCTCCATTCAGTGCTGCTAACTGGCTCTACTGACGAGGACATATGTGACGTTTCAATCTAATTTAACTTTGCAATTTTCCAGACCTTATGAATTAGTTATTTCATTAAATTTCCACTAAAAATGCTTCAGGCTACTGCTTACTAGTCTCGATTATTTCACTCTAAAATGATGCGTCTCTCGTCGTTCGGAAGTTGCAGAAGTTGCTGTATGTATTCATACAATACTAACAAATTCATTAGAATTTTTAAACCTTGATAAATGTTTTTTTATAATTTAAAGAATTCTCCACGTTATTCTTTTCTCTACTTCTGAGGGAATTTTAAAAAAATTAAAAAGCATTTTTTAATTTTTTTTAAGAAATGGAAAATATTAGTTGCTGGAAATATTCAACGCTCTTCTAAAGTGGGCCTTAAAATTTTACGTATATAAATTAATTTAAATCAAATATTCTCACGCATTTTTGATTGAAGAGAGTATTACAGGGAGAGTATTGCCCTATTTCAGTGAATATAGTCGTAACCTTCTGCGGTAAGCTCATTTTTTAGCATTTTTTTCACGAACAGTTTAAACTACGAAAGTTTATTTTGAATTTATTCACTGCGACATTCTTATTTTGCATTTCCTTCAGTAATGCAAAATTATTGCAGGAAGGATGTTATCAGCTTACAGTACTCTTTTTATACTACGCCGTCTGATGAAGGTGTGCTTTCATTTACTGAATATAAGGTAAAGTGGTGAGCGACGGATTAGCGATATCTTGGATATCGGTATGAGGAATAAATTAGTTTAAGAATACCCTGCTGCATACAGCTTTGTAGATATCCAGTCAGGAAGATGGTATCCGAGACAGATTTCCGATTTGGATCATATCTGTAACAGAGTTATCATGCTCGATTCGACCACTTCTGCAGAGTTGAAGAATCATCCCGTCAGTTTTAGACGATTTGAACAATGCGTAATCTATCAATTTAGGATTAATTAGCATTATTTAATTGACCTGAATAATAACGCTGTCCTGATAAACTGATTAAGATTGTTCTTTTGTTCGAACATTATCTGTTCAAAAATTTTTATTTGATTTTCCACGTGCTAGCAGTGTAATAATAACTTTTGCAGAGTTTTAAAGACAAGGAATATCGGAAGAGAAGGGAATGGTTTTTGGATATTGCAAATGATTATAAACAGTAAGTAATATAGCACTACTAGTACTACTAAGTTTCAACTTATTCTTTAAATTTACTTTATGCAATAGTACGACTTGTGCAAATTTCAATGATAGCTTTTTGAAGGATCAATTAATTCATTTCGGTCAAGTTTTCACATGTAATACATTTCAAGTTCTCTTTCTAATAATACGGAGGAGGACGATATACTTGATGAATTATCTGCAGAGTGAATACTAGTATAGCTTGGACTCTAATCAAAAGAAAACGGATTTGAAAGACAAAATCATTTTTCATAGAAATATTGCATTTTTGGGTTTTCCATTCAAATAGAGAAATTTCAAATATTGATTTATCGATATGCTGAAATGTTGAAATAACAAGATCTATTTTAATAGTGGAACACCAATACCACGAATAGACTACACAGCAGTGGAAACGAGGACATGGTATGTGTCGCAAATGATGCCTTTGAAAATGTGCTTTAACAGACCACCTTGTGATAAACGTCAAATAGTGCCAAAATTTTGTTATGTTTTTGTTTACTGAACATCCACGTCAAGTGTCATTTATTCATCAATTAATTTAATATGAAGTGAAGTTTGATATTTTCACTCTCAGGGGTGCAATCTATCGTGACCTGAAGTTATTGCATAACAAGTTTGCATGCAAAGAATTTTTGGACAATTTCAAATTGCTTGAAGAACAATGCGGCTATTCAGAAAATCAAATTCCACAATTGGAAGACATTTCAAACTATCTGCAAAGTACATTTTTAGAGACTTATTTATTTAAAAAGTTTTTCACAATTTTTCTAATCGAAATTTTGGCGCCTGCATCTTGAAATTTGAAAAACATGTCGTAACGAGCAGCGTAGCAATAATATGTAGAATTGTGGCGGTTGTAATACTTGGTATTCATGAGAAATTTAGGAAAGATCATTCATCGGAAAGATCAGACTGAACCTTTTATACTCTATCAGTCAATATGGCATTTGCTACGTGCGGAAGGAAATGCTTATGAGATATCACCCGACAGGTACTGCTTCAGTCTCTTCAATTAGGCGCTATCGTTTCACGTGTAATTTTCAGACAAAACTGGCTTCATCCTTCGTCCATGTGGCGGTTACTTAACTCCTCGAAATTTTCTAGCTGCGCTAGCATTTCGTGTTTTCTGCTGTACGCAGTACATCCGTCATCATACCGATCCGCACTACACTCCTGAACCGTAAGACTTACCTAAATGCCGTGCCTAAAGAAAAAAAATGAAAACTCGGAATTTTTGATGATAACGTAAAATTGCCTTTGAAAATGAGACTCTTTAAGTGTTTATTTAGAGATTTATGTCATGAAATGCTCGGACATATGGCAATGTTTCTGGATCCGGCATATGCCCAACTTACTCAGGAAATTGGAATTGCAAGTCTTTGTTCATCCGAAGAAGACTGTAATGCTTTGATACGGGTTCGTTCCATTATATGCCGTGATTTCAATATTTTCGCAATTTTATTAAGAATTAGTGCGTTTGCTTAAGGTCACAGGAGTTAGAAAAATCTATTTCAGCTTTACTTCTTCACATTTGAATTTGGTCTATTGGTGGAAGGCGAAAAATTCGACGAGAGGAAGCGGAATTTGAAAGTTTATGGAGCAGGGTTGCTATCGTGTTTCGATGAGCTTAAGGTTTGGTAATCGTTGGATGTATAATGATTGTTGAACAGTACAGGTACACATGTGTAGTTGAAAAGGATTCTTTCAGTTCTGTACATCACCTGAAGCTAAAGTTTATCGATTTGATCCCGTTGATGTGATTGAAACGGAACCGGAAGTCACCAATTTTCAAAGAGCCTATTTTTATTCGGAGAGTATTAGTGAAGCATTTCACAAAATAAGGCATGTAATCATTGAAATTTGTTGTTGAAATAGGAATCTCTCTCATTCAAACCTTTATTTTGAATCTATGCTTTTCTTGAAATCTTTGTCTTGAGATTTCCACTCCGTTTTACTCCAACATATTTCAATACTTTTAGATTCTCACTACTACTAAATAAGCCTTACTTATGACTTCCTTATTGACGCCTTACTTCATTCTTATCAGAAAACGCAATGTCCGCTTAATTCAAAGTACCTATTCAATACAATAGGAGCATGTTCTGAAACGAACAAAAAGTATTCTGCTATGCAAATTTTGATTTAAAATTCGTAATTGCTTCAAATCCAAATGTCGCGTCATAGTTCCCGGCAATTAGTTTTAGATTGAAATTTCATAAATACCGTCGTAAGCAAATAAAGTCTGAACAGATAATTGTTGCACAAGCTAAAGATCAACAAACATTTGAAGTTTCGTATGTTTTGCAATAATTTTCTGTTTTTTCCACTTTCAACAAATATTTGAAAATTCACGATCAGAAAAAAATTTGAAAAAAATCAAGCATTTTAGTCAGCGATTATAGTATTCTAGCAGATTTTGAGTAATTCGTAAGGCTAACAATGTTTCACTGTCGAACTTGCTTTCAGGTCTTACATTTCAATGATTAAAAGGCCATTTTCGTTCCACTACGACCCACTCACTCAATCAGTGGAAAAGTTAGCCGCTGATGCACTAATGAAATGAAAGCTCAGACATCCATATCATCCGACACGAAGCGATGCAAACTTATCTTTTAAGTCACTTTTGTCCTTCCGAATCCGACAATCTTTTCTCAGGTCTAAACAAACAAGTCTTCTTTTGGGTGAAATTTATGACGCTAATCTTGAGTTCGTTACACGGCGTGTTTATCGCAGCAATTTCGCTATCTTCAGTTTCGGAATCTATAAATTTTATTATTTGTGACTTTACATGAAACAGGTTAGTTGTGGTAACTTGAGCCAACGAATCAAAACTTTGAGTCCCAAATTTTTTTGAGTTATACCACTTCGAAGTAATTTTCATGTGTTTCTTTTTTCACAATTATTTTAGCTTATTGGCGGGTTCTTGTTCAATCTCTTTATCACTTAACTATGTTACATTGTTAAATGCGACAGTTCAATTGTTTCTCAAATTGCCATTATCCGTTCATTTCAGTTATCTGTTCGCCGGTTGTATTAATTTCTACAAAAGTCACTTGCTGTTTCGCTTTATAATCTTTTTAACACCCAAAATGGCGCCATATAAAGGCGCACAGCAGTCCGTTATCCGATCATTTAGTAAATGTCATATCATCCTGTTTGGTTGTTTTCACGTCATTGATTAATCCAAAAAAAAACAATGACAGAATCAATCGTAAACACGCAAACTCATGATGAAGTACCATTGACCGACGATAATGTTAAATCAGGTTGCACAAGTTTTATTTTGATCAAATGAAATATGAAGAGAACAATTGATTTTGCCTTCCATTCAGCGTTAACAGAAAGTTTAGCTATTTCTCGGCAATACGTGTATTTTTTCACGTGCTGATTATCACTTTTGAACAAATTACATCGCCTACAACAAGTAGCTTAAAGCGTCAAGCAGTAGCTAACATTATCATAAATGCGTTGGTTGCTTCCCGACGTGCGACATCGAATAAAATTTTTGTTATTTTAGAAAATAACAAAATTGAGCAATCATTCACTCTTCAGAAGTTCAGTTTCAATTTTGCTTCTTCCAAACAATTAATTATCTTCCCATGACGCATGGAATACAACTTTTCGTGGTGTGAGATTAATCGTATTGTTCCTTTCATGAACAGATTTCCCTGTGACAACGAGGGATTTGCACGTAACTGATGCGGCACATGATTTTTGTGAAAGATTAAAGGCACGCAGCTTGTTCTTTAGGAAATCTCAAGCGGAAGGTATTGAAGATCGAAAGTGTGTGCAGAGTGGTTTGTTCTCTCATATAATGCTTCATTTTAATATTCCTCACTGGAACACCAGCCACATTTAGTGGATTTTCAATTTTTCTAAGTTTACATTTCAAGTTGTTAGCTTCGCAAACAATGCAATGGCTCTGAAAGAGAGCTAGACAAAATGTGTAAAATACTTGCATCAAATGAGTGAATATCTTCCTATTATCAAGGCGAACTGATGGCAGATTTAAGCTCTCAAAGCACAGATACAAGGACGTCTGATATCGACGAACTTGTTAAAGGATGGTAATAATTCAAAACAAGCATTAGCGATTCAGTGATAAGATAAAACTGACTTTGCATGCTTTTTATCATTGCAAATAATCCGTAAACTACTCGTCAGTGGCTACATCGTAAAATAATTAATACTTCATTTTCAGGTTACAGTTCACTAGCCTGAACAGTTGCTGAGTATTTAACATTCGATTGATGTTAAAATAAAATTCCATTTATCCTTTACAGTGTATACCCAGTCTATTCCAAATCGGGTCGACGTTATATTGTTAAAGTTTCGCCTGGCGGTGGTTTAGAAGCATCATTACTTCTCCAGGTCGCTCTTATCAGTCTTAAATTTGCAAACTGAAAAATATGCATGAGTCATAGACAAGCTTGATATTTGCATAAAAGAATTATTGCAGGCGAAAAAGTTAAGAGAAAGTAATACCCAAGAGGATGTGTGTTTGCCAATTCTTCTCGATCATTACTATCATCACATGGCAAGCGATATTTGTACTTTCCGCCACTCATGCATTAATTTCCTTGTCACCGTTTTTCTGTCACATAGACAAAATCTCCCCACACATGGATACGAATGTGATGCATCTGCTAATTAATAAGTTAAATTGGGTCAGAGAGTGCTAAAAAAGATGAATTACCTAGAACCCAATTGGAAGAATTTTTCAGTCAAGTACCAACTTCTTCATACTCGAATTCTGTGAGTATGGCTCGCTGGAGAAGTTACTTGGAGAGAGCGGCGTAGTACCTACTCATAGGCAGCATATTGCAAAGATCTTATGCGGAGTGGCCAAGGCAATATACTTCTTGCATTCGTAATTTTTCCTTTCTTTTCCTCTGACGGTGTTTTATTACGCTACCGAATCGTAACCGACACGATGTTCTGCAAAATCAATCCGGACATGCCACGGGTGACGGTTAAATAGTGGCAAAGAAAAGTAAAAAATATTTTCATGTATAAATCAACAAATATGCTACATTTGTATTAAATAAGATTTAACATTTGTCGGTGTACAACCACCGAATTAATTAGGACGGACGGTTTGCTTGTTAACAGCGCCGACCATCTATGCTATTGCTGTTAATCAGTTAACCTAATAACTTTGACGTAATCGACGCTTAGATCGTTGTTGCCTTTAATCCTTTTTTACTATCACTTCACTGAGTAAAGAAAGTAGCACAACATGTATCGGTCGAGTAATACAAATTTGCAGGCAGCGCATTTATCATGGGACAATTTGTGCAGCTAATATCTTGATTGACCATCATATGGTAGGTCGCCTGACCGGTCTTACAGGTGCGCAGGAGGTTGCTGAAAATATGAACAAAAATAAGCAGTTACCTGTTTATGCTGCACCGGAGTCTATTCATTCTAAGTAAGTTAATTGTCCTACAAATTCTTATTGTCGTTGTCATCAATAGCTGTAGCAAAAATACTGATGGCCTATGGGAGTACCACTTAGTATTTTTTAAAAGGGCTGAATCATTGCCGCAAGATATGTTTGCAATGGGTGTTGTGTTGTATCGGTGCATCATTGGTCGCATGCCAAAAAGAAAACCGAACAGAACAGTAAGTAGCATGCCAAATTTACCCCAAATTTCTGCATTACATTCAAGCTTGGTCAATTACACAAAGATTTCAATGCTTAAAATTTAAATAAATCATTGATAGTAGATATTGATGTAGATTGATTATCATGGAGTAAAATCTTCCATCGCACTGCCAGTGGATTCAAGAATGTGGCATACTACACAGCTTTTGATGTCGGAACGCTTAGATATGCGATTAACCGCTGGTCAATTACTCCACACTGATTGGATCGAAAATGCAGCTACCGCTCCGATCACACAAATTTTTAGCTGGAATAATTGAAACTTGCATCTTATTATAATTGTAAATCGATTAAAGTTAAAATACTTTGTAGGCAGATAGCGCAAAATAAATTTTGTAGTGATTTAACTGTGACTTGCTAATTCTTCCACATCTAAATAAGTTTTTCATCGGCTGAAATGTGTCGATCAGCAAATGGTACACAAGCTATCATGTGTGGTATGCTTCACTACTGTTGGGCATATAAAACTCTCTGGCAGCAATGGTAGTACATTTTCCTGGTTGCATTACTGTACGTCAGCACCAAATGAGGCTGTTCCTAAAACAGGAATTCTTTCGCCTAATTCGTTTTCAAATTTCAGTTTTCACACAATTCTTTTTTGCTTTTGCAATCTTTGTGCTTAGGTATTCGACCGATATTGTCGTTTTCATCTGAGTCAAATTATTTAGATATTTGATGTTAAGTAAGTACCAAACCAAGAAGTTAGCTCAACTTCACATTCTGGAATCATGTACAGTACATAAAATCACATTCTGGAATCATGTACACAGTACAATTTAAAGTTTATTTACAAATTGTATAAACTTTACTTGTAATCTGTACTTGTAAATACAATAGATGCTTGCAATTTATGTAAAAATTTTTTGAAAAATGGAGCAAGTTAAAGAAATCACATCAACCGAATTTTAGCTTTATTTAAATTCATTTGTTTATTGAAATATTCAAATTCATGTGTCAGGAGTCAGATTTTCGTTATTTTCGGGTGTCGTTAAAAACCTGGATTGTTGGTGACTTTTGGGTAAAGTGTTCAGTCAGCTGTTTCCTCCTGTAAAACAAAGGTGGACAAAAGAACCTTAAATTATGGAATTTCGTTCCGAATTGAAATTTTAAGTAAATAAATTTCTACCAATCTGAAGGACTATCAACCTTTTCCAGTGAATTATTAAAAAACTGCAAACTGACAACGCAGCAAAGTGAAAAGGTGCAACACCGTCATAATGTTTTATTCAGTTCCATATGAATTTCATTTATAAAATTAAAATTATTTCCAGTAACTAAAACAAATGACTAACCAGTCACGAAGTTCTCTTCTTGGATTTCTTTCAACAAACTGTTTTCCCGCAGACATTCGTAAAGCACATTTTGTAATCGCATAAATGTCACCGTTAAATCAGAATGGCCAACCTTTAAACTATTGCACAGATATGCAAATGCCAGATCATTTGCTAAATCCATTTTAACATTCTGACCACCTAATCCTGGATGGCCGACTAACCACTGATCCTAAAAATGGAGACTTCCTATAGAAAAATGCATAATACCGATAAATCCAGGATGGCACTGCAATAACTAATATCCGCTTTGTTGCTTTAACAATTTTCAGACGATATCAAATATTTAAAAACAAGAAAATCCGTAATATACTTTCAAAGTAACATAGATCTTTATACTTTAAAGTTCTTAGAATAGGTAAATCCTTTTCCGAATGATACGTCAATCGATAAGACTGAATCGATTTGATTCAAAACTATAGGATCGCGAAATAGCTGTTCTACAGTTGTCCCTCTCAATAATTTCCCTTCGAGAACCAATGCATGAAGCTTTGCGAGTGACCGTGCAGTGCCCACACCAGTTGCCGCTGGCATGTCCAAACACCGAATTTCTGGATTATTGAACATTGTAGCATTCTGGAAGCTGTTTATAGGATTATATTTAAATCTTTCACGCTTTCAAATAGTCTGTTTCCAGAAAACATTACTGACAGTGATTCACTTGACATTCATTTTGCGATAACATCCATGCATTATCATGTTGGCGTGAGGAGCACAGTTTGTTTACACGTAGTACACGTGCACGTGTAGCCCTGCCCATTTGTTTGTCACGTACAAGAAACATTCATTGCGAAATACGCCGAAAACTTACACTTCCCATCCAAGAGAAATTTCGTTGCACGTTATGCAACATTTGATTTCCCAAATTCATCGGCTTAAGCAGACCGGTCCAAAACATTCTAAGCAAACTTGGGTATTCTATCACCTCTCGAGCAGCCAAGAATTTTGGTGTCGAAGCTAGCCGTGCTATCCTGTGTTCCAATTCTACGGGAGCACCAATAACCAGTTCGAGGTCTGAAAGCACTAATTCAAGTTCAACAAAGCCATCAAACAGTGCCATACTATATAAGCACAGAGTGTTCGAATGAAGATCTCTGATGAAAATGGTTCTTCGTTAACTTATTAATTGAAATTAGCAGGAAATCATCTTGAAAAAAATCATACTATGCGGTTCAGCTATTTCTTCTTTGAAGAATTGCGACAATGAACGTTTCTCAGGATCAATCCTTCGTACCAGTTGATCAACCAACCAGCCAAATGTCATAGCATGATAACCGACTTCTTGCCCAGGTACCCAATTTGGTTTTTGATCTTCGAAAATTTTCGACATCCGTCTCCAATCTCTTATATCTGATTCCTCAATCGTATTGTTCACATAAGCCAGGCCACCCTGTAACCATATTTCTTGTTTTTCTTTTGAGAGAATTTTTCTGGCTTTAGCATACTTGAAAAAAAGTTTCATTATGAAAAAAAATTTCATACCTGATGTGAAAGCAACATTTCGATAGTAATATTTTCCTTATCATTTTGTCCAAATTCAGGCCAATATTTGGTAACCAGATCTTCGTAAGCAGCCAGGCCACGGTCAACTAACATCGCGAAGCATATCGCGCATATACTCTGAATCCCAACTTTTGTTTAGCTCTACAGGTAAGTTCTATTACATAAATGATCCTAAAAAAAAGTTACATACTCCTTGTAGCTTTCATTAATATTGAGGGTGTAGTACAGTAAAACCTTAGTACAACTGAACAGAAGTGTCATTGTATCAGCCTTCCACTTTCGATGTGATGTTGAATCTGCATATCCACCCCATAGGTCAACCACTTTCTCGCCTTTCAAATATACTGCAAATGCTGCACCTTCACTTTCCCATCGCTGCGTGAAGTTATTGCTAAAATAGTTTACACGCGAAATTTGGAAACTTCTAAATAAAAAAGAATTGTCGTTCAGGCGCTAAATGAAATTTCAAACAACTGTTTGAATTTGTACTAGCCAGTCTTATTGTTAAGTGTTTGAAGAACTGTAATTAACAGGACTTTTCCAGTTGCTGTGGTCCATTTGATGTAAATTTTTGGATGGATTTTGACCAATTAATTATAATAAAAGTTCTTCTTTTAATCATTCGACATTATTTTGCACAGCATGTCTTATTTGACTAACACTGCACTTCACCGAACTCTTCATCCTTTGCATTTAATGTTACTTAAAAAAAATATATGACAAATTTAGAAAGCTGAGGATTAAAAATAAAGTAGATATTCTATTTTGATTTTATGCGGAAAATTTTCAATTTCAATTTACAGCTGCTTGCAATTTCAACTTTACCTTTTAACTTTGATTAGTAGTGAATTTTATTAAAAGCAAATTAATTACTTTCACAATGTGTTTTTGGTTTCATGCGAATAAAGAATTTTGAGAATTAAACTGAAATCCAGGCATGCTTTCATGAAAATGATTGAATTAAATAAGTGACTCACTAGAAAACTTGTTTGACTCTGTCGAATCGTGAATCGCAATCGCCATCGACGACAATTGGAAGTCGAGGCATTATGGGTTATTTCCGTTTTGAACACTGGCAATTTCAATTGAATTTTAGCTCTTTTAGTAGGGGTAAGCGGAGGATGATTCCTGGAATTGCTTTTCATTAAATTTCTTTCCAGTAATTTTGGATTCATCATTTCTCAATGATGCAAACCGTTCATCGTAGAAGTCTGGAGATGAAAGTGAAAGCGAATTTAATTTTTAAACAACAAAGGTAAACAATTACTATTTCAAAGATACAAAGTTCCCTCTTTCATGTTTTCATATGTGTTCGACATCATCCTGTTGCAACTGTAAACAGTAACTATCGCTTAAATGTTATCAAATTTGCTGTATTCGTAACTTATGCAGGCAGAGTTTGCTCCATCCCTTGTCTCAAATACGTTCTTTTCCTTGCCTGGCTTAATAAGTCGTTGAAACGAATCTCACTCATGAAATCAAATCAGCTGATAATTTGCTCAACGATGGGCATTTATGAGCTGTTAGATAAGCTTGCTCGATTGCTACCGTTGAAAAGCTTAAATTTAGCTAATTCATTTTCCTGCTCGTACGACAAATCGATTTGTAAGCTCTTTGCAGAGTAATGGATGTTTCCACAAATTACTCTATCAGTTTGATACTGTCCGGTTAAATACAATGCGAGCTGTTCGGTAATCTCTGAAATATTGTATTCCGATAGCACTTAAATGTCTCAAATGAATTTGCAATGAAACGGCTCGTTATAAATAAAATCTGATTGGAATTCCACCTTTCATCACTTTTTCTGATACAGTACGAATGAGCACAAGCAAAACAATATCGGTGATACTTTTCAGTTACTGCATAGTGCAACCACACACACACTTGTGCTGCAAGGTAACTTGTTCACTAATTAATGTACAGGACATCAATAATAATTAGAAATTTCGTCCTCACCATATTCATAATTAACGGCTTAAATTTCAAGTGGGGAAGAAAGTTCATGAAGTGAAAATAAATGGGTTCTCAAAAGAGAAAGAAGAAATGAGCAATACATATGTGTGTGAAGTGATGTAACGGAAATGTTTTCCTTAAAAATATTGAAAAATAATATGAGAGAGTGAGAGAAATCGGGTGAGTCAGAAATTTTATAGGAAAAATTTCAACCAATTCATCAATTCACTTTATGAAAGACTTTTTGGAGATTTATATAGAAAGAAGTATCACGGAGGAGAATGACTTAATTCTTTCACGAAATATTATTAATTGCATGGATGTTCGCCATCGCGAGCACTGACAGTATACAAGTTGCAAGGACTGAATCACGTAAGTTAAGTGGACGTAAAACGGATGAAATGTGTTCAATTCCGCTCGAATTCATTTCTGAAGCTGCCGCAAACACGACTAGCGCGAGCAAGCGATTTTTGCAGCCCCCCTTGGAGCACAATTTGACCAAGGTGAGGCTCACCTGGAAGCAAGAAACGAGGGGCGACAACAAAGCAGAGGATTTTGCAAATGCAAAACAATGTGGCAGAGCGAACAGTTGTGAGCTCTGCTAAGAGTACAGGTGACAGCAGCAGCAGGAAAATGACAATAACGATGTCTGCTTGTGTGCGTGTGTGTGTGTGTGTGTGTGTGTGTGTGTGTGTGTGTGTGTGGGTGTGTGTAGGTAGTAGAGTTGAGTCTATGCAGGTCATTGATTATGGTCGATATATCTGATGCTATTGGCATGAGTACAGCGAAGCTAATTAGCAGTGCTACCTGGATCAAGTAGTGGGATTTAATGACGCATAGGTAGATTAGCTAATCAAGCACAAATGCCTTTGGTGTAGTGAATGGAGAGAGTGGAAAGGCCTACTTCTAACAGAAGGGTCGATCGATTCATGAGAAGGCCAGAAACATTTGAGCACAAGTTAGATAGATGATTGTAGTTGTCTCCGTCCAACCGCACTTGATCATTCATCCCATAGCTTTTGTCTACTCTAGCCCACTCTGCTCTCCGCTGGTCTAGCTTACTCTAATCTTCAGTTACTTACTTCACTGTAATCAATTGCTATAAAACTGGCAGAACACGCTTTCACTTCCATTCCAATCACTTCCTTGTTCCAACAAATGAATCGGCGGAAAAATCGACCCTTTAATGAGGCGCATTGTCAAAAGGGAATGCCCACTGACGTAAATTAAATGAGCCGATCCTCTCGTGCTGGTGCTAGTGAACGTGCCATTGTCACAAATACAGGCGAATAGCAGCTCAAATCAGGATTTGTCAGGCCTCTGGCTTCTTATCAAGTTATTGCTTGTTTTATAACAGTATTGCGGGAATGCGGAACTCCAATCACACTTCTCCATGTGTATCGTAACACAAATAATGTCAAACAATCTTGTAAATTGAAATTTTTTCATACAATGGAAAAAAAAGCTTTGAATAAAGGTCATCATCATAATTGTGTGTAGGAAGTGATCACACGTACCCGTGCCAGTCTACGTAATGATAATTGTTTGTTCCTACATTTCTCCTTTTTATGTCGCTTCTAAATATCAAATTCATCATTTTATTGATTTTTTTTGAGTAAGAGCTTACTGTAGGTTTTATTAGCTACATAAAGCTCTCCAGATGGAAGATCAAAAAATTCTGAACTATTCAGTTCTTGGATTTAAGAATAATTAAATATTTCGAAATTATTGTTCATTAGACAGGTATAGGTTTGCTTTACTGCCTTGCCGCTATACAATATGTAGCTGCAGCATTCTGACAGTCTGCATATTGTATAGCGTGAACTTTATCACAATAATTCACAGTTCGAGTAGCTATAGAGCCAGATTTGAGTGGGATATGAAATATCGAGAAAAGGCATACGATGCTATTCTTATATTTTGAAACATTATGTTAACGTTATTTCATATTGTGTTTTAGTTCGTTCAGAAATCCTTTGAAAGTAAGTTAAAATTTTTGGGTTCCATTATGAACATACTACTTATTAATGTAGTTTTTACGAAAAGAAAAGCAACCTTGAAAGCTACTTTTGAATTATTCCAGAGCTGCCATTTTCCATTATGGGTACCAAAGGAAGTTTTTTGGACAAGGAAAACAGAGGATAAAGTCTTGAATTTCACCTCATCAAATCTGTCAAATTTGGATTTCTGGAATCTACGAAGCAAATTTGCTTTTTCTACTGGGATATACAATCTACAACAAATCCACAAGACATATAACAAAATACGAATCAGTAATATAATATAAAAGAAATAATAGTAATTTATGTAAAGCAGGAAGTTACAAAGTATAACACAACATCAACAATTGAATTGCCTTCAAGATTCCGAAAAGTACTCCGATGATTGCCCTTTATTTACAGTATGTTTAAAGGAATCCACGGATGGATATTTGTGCTGTATCTAGTTCTACACCATTTACGAGCTTACAAAGAAAGTGATGCATAAACGAAAATTCAAATTATGACATTTAGATAAGTAGCTGAATTTACAATAAGTAATTACCAAAAGGTGATATAAAGCAATAAACCGACGACAACACGTCAGAAACAATGAATTTAGGACTTTGCAAGGGCATCAAAGTTAGCAAAATCTGCGAACTGATCTGCTGTTGCAGTGAATGCTTCTCCACTTCCAGCAAATGGATCTCTAGAAAAAACTAGATATAGAACATGAATCACAAAAGATGATCCCTATTAAAATGTATAAAAAGGGAAGAAAACCAGCAGATTTATCATCTGTCCCCAATGAGCATACACTTACGTTCCAGAAAATGGATCCGACTCCACAGGAGTTTTCAATGATTTCGGTGGCGCAGGTCGCGGTGGTGGTGCCTTTGCATATGTAGTGGCATTTGGTGGACATTTTAAATTATTCACATCTAAACCGAATGGATCCTTGCCAGAGAAAGCATCAAAATTCGTGAACGATGAGTTGATTGTGCCCGCAAATGGATCAGTTTCGAATCCAATACCTGTAAGGCATATTTAAGGAAATGAACTATTTTTGACTATCACTAATTTTATCCTAATTGCGAATTAGTATAATGTTTTAATACATACTGGATAACGGTCATAAATAAAAAATTGGGAGAGTAAAACCTGGTTGAATGGCTACGAGAGGATCTGTAGAGATGCCAGAATTTTGATTTTCGACAATCTGAAAAATAATCAGGGCATTAATCCGTCACTTTTGTTTTTCAGTTAACCATCTACATAATCTCTTCCAAGACTGAGGAAGAGTTGCAATAATTCCTCATTTCTTATTTTAGAATAACGTGCTCCTCGGCATGATTTCTAGCATCCTCAGTTGAACTGCAAAAAAAAGCACAAATAATTACCGGAGAAGTTTCCACGAGTACAGCAAAAAGTTCTTCTTTTTCTTTATGAAGAGTTTCAGCATCGTTGCTTTCTATTAGTTGGGTAAGACGTTCTGTAGCTTTTTTTAATTTCTCATTTTCATTTTCAATACGTTTTGTTATCTCTTCGGTGTTTGCACACTTTCTTTCAAGCTGAAAAATAATTCTTAAAAAACATACGTCTCCAGACATCTCTGGAAAATAAACCAGATATAATGCATCCAAATAATCCCAAAAATGAGCAATCTTTGCATTACGTTTGCAAACAAAGCGTTCAGTGGGCATTGGGAGCTGCCAAATTTTAAAGAGAAACTATGTTGAAAAGAACAGAGAATACAACAATGTGTTCAGCTAGTAGTTTTACAAGCAATAATATCTAAAAGAAGACAAACTTTCGTGAGTTCCAACGATGCTTTTTCAATAGCAGCATTATGTTGCGAAAGTGTGACAGAGAGCGTTTTCTTTTCCTCTTCCAGTGAATGAACTTCCTGTTGTACATGTATCAATTCTTCGCTTGCCTAATCAAAGAAACAGACGAAATTAATGGAATAGAAGTGCAGAAATCTTAAGCATTGAGTCTTAGCAAATGGTAGTGACATCTTCCGATAAGATGAACTGAAATAGTCCCATTCGTTGTGAATTACTGCAAAAGAACGGTTTGTTCTCTGCCTTCCTGAACAGAACTGCAAAAATTTCATAAATTTGTTTCCTGAGACTCTTCGTATTCCGCCCCTTGTTCTATGTGACTTATCTGCTCTGCTCTGTACAACAGCCAGAGATAAAGTGGATAACATTGCATAACAGATTATATGGCTGTAGACAATCTCAGAGAAAATACAGAACTTGCAAGCAAAAAAATCAATATTTCCACTTTCACACGTAGTAGACAGCCGAACTTAATAATACTTACGGTTTTATCCTCTCCATTTTGAGTGTTTTGCGAATGAAGTTCGCTAAGTCTCTTTTCTTCCTCCTTAACTTTTTCCCTGGATTGTTCCACACTTCGCCCCAGTTGTGCAATCTGTGAGTCGAGTGCTTCAAGCCGCTTTTCTGCTTCACCCTTCTGTTTTTCCAACTGTGTCACCGTATTTTCCAGCGTCGTTAGTTCAATATAAAATCGAAAGATTTAGAATTTCTTTCTCTTCGTTTAATTTAATGATATGATAAACCTTGTCACTCAAACTTCTGACATCAAGCCGCTAAACTGCACACACATATATATATACACATGTATACACACGGATAATTTATGTAGAATTTTTATGACCTACGAAGTTTAACCGTATAGAATAATCAAGAGTGCTAGCGTAATGAAAATAAAATGCAGCTGAAACAGTTCAAAGCGACCTCACAAAAGAGAAGTCATTGTTTATTTTAAAAACCTTCAAATTTTTGATTTCACTGTTCTTCACAGTCATGTCAGCTTCAAGTTGAACGATTTCTTGATCGGCCTCACGACGATCCACAATCAGCTTTTCAACTTCACGCAACAATGCATCCAGTTCTTCATTTCCAGTTGGTGCTGTATTCTGCTGAAGTTTAACCAACTCTTTCCCGACGTCACAGTAACTTATGAGTATAATTATTAAAGGAAGTAAATTTTTAACTATTCCGAAATAGCGTCCTTTTATTGTTAGATCGATCTTAAGAAGCAAGTTCCGCTCGTTGTAAAATTTCACAAAATTAATTCTGCTAGCACAATAACCAGGTCGCACTAAAAGTAATGAAATAAACTACCATGGTATATCCACTCGCTACACTGGCTGCACAGGATTCAACTGTTCGAAAAGAAGGCGGCACCAAATTCCGCGGCAATGCAAACGGTATGGGCTTTCCTCGTTTATGATTTTCAATCAGATACATACTAAAGAAAGTTTCCATGCAATTCACTATAGCATATATACGGCTAAAAATTCCATCCTTTTCTGGGTTTCTGTGGACTAAATTAAAGAAAAATTACATCAATGAAAACTGTTCCAAATTTAGCATTCCATTTTTCTTCAGATCCACAAGCGACCAAAGCAACGCCAATGCATTCTGCTGTATACCTGTAGCAAGCAAAATATCACGGACATCTGAACCTGAGACAAATCCATCGTGGTCAGAATCTGCCTGCAATGCTCAATTAGAACAGCCTAAACTGCAAAATTTCCTAGAAAGAAACATTACAAAAATTATATGTGAATGTCACGGAAAGATGTCCACTAGAGCAGAGAAATCTAAACAGAAGCGGCTGAAATTAGGCAAGTAAAAATTGATGTGTTGAAAATGGAAATACTTCAAATATTGAAAGAGAAATATTATATATAGAACTTTAAAAGTACCTGTTGGAAAGTAGCTTCATAACAAGTTGATTGAACTGGCCATGCAGTAGCAGGTGATAATGAAAGTCGTGCAGGCTGCAACGAGGATACAAATTACAAACAATTCACTCACAAGTAGAGCTCAAAAAACATCGGGAAGAAATGAAACTAACAAAAAGGGTGGCAGCACTTGTCGGTTGGACGCTTTGTGATCGCACTCTCTCAGATCCTGACGTTGGTTGTTCAGAACCTTCTAAGGATACTACTGAACCAGTTCTTTGACGACCACTGCTCCATTCTACACAAAATCATTAAAAATTGAAAACATTTATCTATAATTTTTCGTTGGTTCAAACCATGGTGATGGTAGCATAAATTATGTTTTAACATCTGATAAATCTTACGAGGCAGCGGAACCGCAGGAATGGTTGAGGCAAGTTGTGCAATTTCACGTTTTGTTGGATGAATTAGAGATGGCGGTAGGACACTTGGTACTGGCTCTCCTTGCAGGGCACAATAAACCAAGTGTAGTGCAACAGACATTTCAATACGATCGAGCTTGCCATCCTGAACAGAAATTGAAGCGAGTATGATTTTAAAACACTCATTACATGTGCGACAATTTTACTGTGAGTGAGGCAATGCGGGTGGTCTGAGATAGATGATAGGTCAAATGTGATTGTATCCAAAGAAATCATTAATAAACAATTTAATAAAACTGCCATTAATTTAATAAACCCTGTTCTCACTGTATCAGCCTAAATTTTTTGACATACCAATGCAAACTCAGCGTAAGTAATAAATGATGTAAATGTTGAAAGAATATCAAGTTAATTAGATTGCAATCATCTGTTAACCTTATCCATGTCTGCCAGTTCCCATATCTTCGCCAGTGATGTACTTGGAAGTCCTGAATTCAGTAGTACAGGACGTATCTAAAAAACTATCAAATAAAAAATGTGGGACGAAATTTCGCATGAAGATTAACAAGAAGACTAATGCATTCTGTATGAATAAGGAAGACTAATAACCATCATTAACTTTCTTGCAGTATCATTAAACTAATTATATAATAAAGCAGTCATAAAACTTATATAATGAAACAGAGAAAAACAAAATTAATTTTAGGACGCCGAATAGAACTAATACAATAGTAATTCTTACTGACTTCAGAAAGAGTGCAACAGCTGTGTACTCATCAGAAACCCGCAATGGGTTACGGTAAGATCCGTATGATCTCTTTGCCAAATAAATATACATTACCTTACTTCCAGGCAATTTTCCTTCAATTGGATTTAAACCATCAAAGATTGATTCATATTTCGCTTGATCTGTTGGACTGATTGCCCAGTTATTGTTAAAACCGGTTGAAGCGAAGCTAAAATTAGGTATAGAGGGCGTAGCAGATCTCGATGCAAAGGACGGAGGCTCTAGTTTAAGCAGCAAAGAATTCCATGAGATAGGTTGTCCTTGCTGACAAGCTGCCACCAGTTTAAATGCAATAAAAGCACCAGTTTTATCTAAGCAACCTTTTCGATTGTAATCAGCCAATTCCCAGATCTGAAAAAAGGTAAGAAACAACATTCCGTGTTTCTGTGATTTCGTGGCTATTGTTTTGGAACATATTGAAAACCTCCAAACAATCCAAAACTCTTTTTGGAGTTTCTTAATGATCATTATAACAAAACACCAATTGCGACGTTAACGCACTTTTAAATTGGCTTAGAAAATACAACACCTGGCCTAAACTCGTAACATTCAAATTGGATCGTTTCAAAAATGTTGCTGCTTCCTGTGCCGGCACAACATCTTTGCCTCTCATATTCATCTGAAATATTTCGATTCAATTATTAGCTGAAACGTGACAGAAAAACAGTCAATAGGAAACAATTTAAAAGCTAATTACAGGAGATGCACAAGTCGAAGTGATTCCTATGAAAAAATCACAGGATAGTGATCAACCATCTTCTCCTCACACTTGCTAGTCAACACCAGACTTTACGTTGGGCTTTATAATTAGATGAAAATTGGAGCAAACCTCTTTGTATAAATTTTCATAGACATAAGTATACGGTTGTGAGATCGTAGCTGTTGAGATATTCATCGCTTAACACCTAAGTAGATCGGGGAGAGACTTTGAAGTACCTGAAAAACAATTATTTATCCTATACAAGACTTCCTTTTGGAGTATTTCTTTCGATTTGAAAATTACTGGCAACACTTAGTTCACAGTTGGTCTAAGCACCTTTACATACGATCTCTACTGCAGGATCCGTAAATTTCGCTTTACAAGCAGTTATCAACAGTAACAAAACAATCATAGCGCAACCTAATATGTCTCCCGTTCACTTATATCAGCACCGACCGTCATTCCATCCTGGAGAATAGTCGTGTTGTTAGGAGTTACGTGTTGCATTTCCGTTGCATATTTTCTGTTCAACATTGGTCACCACGCACTTGAGGGGATGTTGCAGAGATATGGTTGAGTTTCGATTATTTTTCGTTTTATTTCCATGTACTGCTCTTACGTACACGTAACTCCTAACCGACTATCTGTAGGAAGCGAACAATGTGTCACTGAGCGTAGTAGTAGACCTGCTTGCTATCTGAATGATGAAGAGTGGGGGGTAGCTGATTACCGGGCGCCATGCTGTTATCAGTGACATGTGCCTTTTTGATCATTTTAGGAATAACGAGCACTGCTGTCTAAAATACTTGTCACATGGAATATGGAAGCGCAGATTATCTTCAGTTGAAGTTGGTAGCAGGAAGCCTGCATAATGCTGGGTACAGCAAGAACTTTATATCTGTTTCATAGTATCATGTGTAGCCCTATCAACGTACCTCTACTGCACGCAATGAGAGAATACATTCGCTTGTGTGTCGTGAGAATTAGCATACTCAGATGCGTTTTCTCACAGTACAATGTCAGGCACGCTTTGTGTGCGTGGAAGAAATACGGTAACAGAGTATGGGTGTCTTTTGATGATGATGTTGACACAGATTTTATAGGTTTATTTGTGGTTAGAAACAAAAGGCTATATTAGTGTATACGTGGAAGTGGTAATGTAATGCTCGAGGCGAGAATTATATGACGTTTATTCTTTCGAAAAAATGCATATAGCAGCGTACACGCAATATAGTGTCATGTACGCATTTAACATTGCCCTTTTCAGAAAGCGTTCAATTGCTTCGATGTGCTTTGACTTGATTTTTTGCTATTGACTTGAAGTCGCATGTGCCTTCGATTTCCACCGTCTCCCAGTCGCCTTCATTCCACGCAAACGCTAGATTGCATTCCTGTTCAAAAAAATTTCAGCGTATTCATTCGCACTCAAAAAGTCATCAACATGAGGGGATGAAGATGTGAAAGGGTTGAGCTTCCTAGAAACAGTTGATTTGACATTAACAGTTTTTGTGATTTTGATAATCTAAACTTGGAAAGCTACCAACTTATAGAAATATTCCACTTGTACGAACTTATACAAAATTAAATAACCTGATGTTGCGTTACTGGAGTATCCAATTCACAAGTTTTCAAATTGTTTAGTGGTACTATCTGTAAAAAAAGAACAGTTTAAATTCAGAACCACCGAATCACTTTCCCCTACTAATTATGGATTGGATTTTCAATGTTAATAGTACATATGATCGAAAAAAAGAAGTGATACACTTCGATTGATACATACACTTTTGCTACATAGGCTCCTTGCATTTGTTTGGAAAAAGTTGTACGTGGCGTAGTATTTTTTCGTCTCTTTGTTATAAGTTCGTATTACTGTTGCTTTTAGTGGTTGACCTAAAATTCATGATGGCATAAAGTGTCTCAACATTGATATTTCAAGTAATATTAAAATTCCACACCTGGTACTGGTATCCACCAATTGGTTTCGGAATTAGGTAGTTTTGAATTGGCATATAGCGTTCCCGATCTGTACACTATTTGCTGAAATAATTTTACTAGTCATAAAATAGAAGTTTAACCAATTCATTGTTTAAAAGCCTAATATATGTAGTATCAATGATAAAGTCAAACGTAAACGTAACTCTCCTCTTACAGCTGGTCTTTAGGTCACCTTCCTTTTATATATCTATATAATTCAGTTTATCATCTTAACAACTCCGAATCAATTATTTACTGTTAACAAAAGAAATGGCAATTAAATTAATCACTGATTTGGATTTTTATCAATTCCATTATGAACAAAAGTATTGAGAACATCTGCAACAGGTAGCAACCAGAGTTTGCAGTTTTCTGTCACACATTGAAAAATTAGATTTTTTGAATATAAGAAGCAAATTATACTAGTGTGAAAATAATGAAAGGCATTAATGTACGAGAAGTGTACAGAAAGGCATGATTTGAAGATACCTGTAATGTATTATCGTTGTCGGGCACGGGAACTCTCCTATTCAAAACTTTTCCGCCCGCTTGTTCAACAAAAAATAGGTTAACTAGAGAAAACAAGGTGAACCACATCCTATAATCGCATTTGTTTTAGATTCAAAAATTAAGAAATTCGAAAATAAAAGTTGCAGAAAACTCGGAAGAAAAAAACCACCCGCTTTGAAGCTATCACAGAATAAAATAAGCGAAATTTGAAGCATTCAATTTACTTTATATTGCTTTATCACATGGTATTTTCAATTGTAGGCTAAGTAAAACATTTGGGATATTTATTTCGAATGATTCCGTCAGGAATTGAATTTGTAAATATTGAAACGAGTGAAGTACAGTGAACTTCCAGAGCTCTAAGTGAGATGGTTAACATTAGTCTGCAATGATTCGTAACATCTCCATGTAAATTCCTGATGAAGATCCCTCTGTGACTTCCTACTACACGAGATAATCTGGTCATAGCTAAATTGCACAGCGAAATGAGAAGCAAATAAGTGGAGAAAGGAGGCATTTATACAAAGGAATGTAAAGTTAATTGCAAAAGATAGCAACCATGTGTGCATTTCGAACTAACACTAATAATTTTATAAAACGCCGCCAATTAACAGTAACAGGGATCGGACGCTTGCGACAATTTCCAGGAGCAACTTACTATTTAAATTTGTATAGGAAGAAACAGAAAAGTTCATGTTAGTAACTCATTTCAGGTTGATCCACTTTGGCCGGAAGCCAGCGATATGTGTGTGTGTGTGTGTGTGTGTGTGTGTGTGTGTGTGTACATTTTCACAAGGCTTTCACTATAGTAGCATCAGTGCTTCTGTTAGTTGCAATCGTATTCATTTCCTCCGAAAGTTCTGGGAGCGCAAATTTGTTCTTTCGAATTGGATAGGATAGCAACCTTATTCCAATTCCATATCGTCTTTAGATCATTGAACAAGCCCAGCGAAACTTCCAGTTACATGTGAACCAATAGGGAATTGAAATTTGGAAAAAAACTGATGAGAAGTGAATATAAATACTTTTTGGCATTGACATCACCTTAATTGAAAAGAGCATGAAGCAAGGGGAAACACAAAAGGGAACTGTTGAATGAAGAAAAATCTACAGCCCGTTTTGCCCAATCTCCCTCATCAATTGCGAAAGAAAATTTGCGGGTTTTTTCAAAATCCAACAAAAGCTAAAGGTGAAACTTCTGAAGGAATTGATAAGAGTATAAGAAAGTTGCAATATATTAAAATGAAACAGAATGGGAATTATCAAACAAATAGCCAACCTGGAAACATCATTTTTGGGTGATTCCCAGATGAATTTCTTCCTGCTGCATAAGTTAACTTATCATGATTTTATCAATTAACATTCTTCTACCCCCTCAAGAAATCAACATTCAAATCATGAGTGCTGATGATCGATCATCATCGAGATGATAATCATGAAAAAACAATAGGTGCGGGACATCCCCAACTTCAGTAGAAATACGCTGGAGATGTGCTTGTTTCTCTTAGGCTTTGCTAACTTGAAAAGATAACATATAGTGGTCGCCATCATTAACGGCACTCTTCTCCACAAAACCAAAGAAGTCAGTAACATCCAACAAATCTTACCATTACAATCGCCACTCGAATGCGACCAGATGTTTCATCTTGTAACTTTATAAATGAAAAGATAGCATGCATTCTAGTTTTAATTTCCATCTCAATTTCGTCCTCACAGAACTTAACAATAGATCGAGTTTGATCTGTTATGATGATTGGTGGGATATTTCATTTAGATATTTTATAAACGAGAAAATAGCATTTCTCATTCGTTACTTCATGGAGAAGCCAGCTGCAGATCTAGTCTTCCCGTTACGACGAATGCGCTTCAGTACGACGGGGTATTTCGTTTCAATCACTCTGTAAAACAACAATATAACATACCTTCCAGTTCCAAGTTTCTCTATTTATGAAGATGTCTTGTTTTTTAATATCCATCTCTAATTTAAAAACAAACACTCTAAGGATGACAATGAGAAAATTTCTATTTTAATCACAATAGTGCCAAATATGCAAGTAGAATATTAGAATTCATTTATTATATGACTTTCAATTTATGCACAGGACAAAAAGAGCGAGAGAGAAAGGTTGAAATATATTGAAATAATACGATAAAATGGATGGCAAAAAATAGTATTATTCATCGTATATCCGATAACCACAAATATAACATCCAATGAAAAAAGAAAAAAAAACCACTTTTCCTTTGAGTACTACACACTAAGTTGATTTAATCATCAGATAAGAGTGGTAGATTTTATTATATTTGTAGTTCTGCTTGTAAGAAAATGTGGTGACACGAGAATGTGCTGACAAGAAAATTAAATCGAGTAAAATAGAAAATAAGAAAACAAGCAAAAGATGGTAAAAATGAAGCAAAACTATTGAAATAACAACAGAAAAACCATTTAGCTGATGAATCAATAGGGTTAGGGATGAATGATAATGACATAACGACGATGCAAAGTGGCAGTTAGTTTAATGATGGATGAAAAATAAAGCAATTTTGCCATTTAAATTGCTTTCGTCCTCCGATACAATCAGTACATTTGCAAATGGAAGATACATTGGGGATGAACTATGAAAGCTATTGATTCCAATTTAGAGCGCTAAAGAATATGAAGCCAGGAGTAAATAGGAAATTCAGTAACAAAAAACTGTGAGTTAGAAAACCAACCCTATCATCTATACAAAATAAATGATAAGAGTAATCTTATGTATTGTTAAAAAGTTACTTTACTGTCAGAAACAACGTACAAATGCAGTTCATTAGCAAGTGAAGTGGAAATTGAACAACTGTTATTGGATTGATTTCCACAAGTAAAAATAGCAATTACGGATTGATCCTCTATTTTGGAATAAATATTATGTAAGCAATTTCAAAACCCACACGAAAAATATGCTGCATTGAAATGGCTGTAGGGTGCGGAATGAGTGTTGGTAGTAGGTAAACTATAATTTTAACATCAAAAAGTTTATTCCGATTTATTCGCTTAAACAAGTTTATGCGTCCTTAACTATAAGCTCTAAAAAACCGGAAGACTGGCATTTCCACCACATTAGAAAAAAACCACTCTAACTTTCCCTGGAAAATTTTGCCAAGGAATAGTTACGGTGATTTCAGCTTTAAGTATTTGAAAAGAAAATTTAGCTGCCGCAGCAAATCAGTTTTAGCGCATTTGAATACCGCTCACTTCTAGATCGCCACCAATTTGAAGACCATTGATTTCGTGTGGATCCAAGCGATGAGCAAATGTTGTATATCGCTCGCTGTTAATAAATATCTGGAAATTACAATTATTCAACCACTTCACTACATTCCATTCATCATGAATATTTTGTAGTTCATGCCGTGGACATAACACTTTTTTTGTACTTCAAATAGATGTTGAACATAACTCCACAGAAATTGACATCGGTAATGATTTCAAATTGCAAATGACGGAACCTGAAAGGCTAATTCCTCGTTTCTGATTTCTAAATCAAAACCGATTCCTTTCTCGAGGATCATTTTTCCTTCACGTTCCTCATTACCCCACTCACCGCCAATTAGTGAATTACGAACTATCGCCTAAAAATGAATCATATCACCTTATTTCATATATTCTCTTATATCGACGTACCATGTAGAAACATGTTATCAGTATCAAGGAGTTTTTGTAAAACATGTCTGTAAAACCAGTATGGCTAAAAACTTAATTCCTAACTGTTTTATTTCCAATTTCATACCCTCTTTCAACTTCAAAAAGTTTAAAATTAGTGGGAATACGTGAATTACTATGAAATAGAAGATTTTAAGCTTGCTAATATGAGAAAATGCAAACAAGCCTTTTCATCGAATCGAGGATTGAAGTGAAGTGCAATATCACCATTTTTTTTGAGTAGATTGATGTGGAAACGCTTCCCTTTCTTTTCTGGTGCAGCATAAATGAATAACGATTTGCCTGGCGCCAAACCTTCGCCACTTAATCCACTTTCATACGGGACCGGCTGTAAACGAAAGGTTTTTAAAAATTTTAACAGTCCAGTAAATCTTCATGAACTTTTGAACAACGTTTGTACATTCAATTCGCTTTCAACAATTCCGATTAAAAATTTAGCATTGCAATTACTTATTCATAATGGACCTATGAGAAATCCAAACTAATATCATTTCATTTTTGCCTGGAACAGATGGAGAAATTTTTTTGCAAAGAAACATGAAAAAACAAAAAGGTCAAAAATATTTACATAATATTTGCCTCCCCAATGGATATATGTAACGAGTACATCGCCATCAATCGAGAAATGCGTCACTGACGAGAGTGGGACACGATGTTCATACTCTTTCACTTCCTTCTGCAAAATGAATAGTGCACTACACTTGTGAGGACTAAAATTTCAATTTGCACTCACAGAGAACTTTTTGCTTGCAATATTTCCATTCCCTCCCTCATCTAATGGGCATCGATGAGATATATCATTTAAGAAGGGATTTAATATAGACACTAGGATACGATATTCCTATTCTTTCAATTTGCTTTTAAAAAACGAATGTAGTATTTGTCATAATTTTCGAAAAGAATGTAAATGAATATTTGGAAATCGTCTCGCAGAGGACGTGATATAACTACTCACAGAATGAGGTTGAAGTGGGTCTATCGTTATTTCGAACATGTACGTGATGCTTTGCTACGCAACGTTAGTGTAGTGAGATATGAACAGTTTTTAAGTTGAATTAGAGACAAAAAAAAAAAACTACTTGATCAACAGAGATTGTATATTTACTGTCATGCGCACGAATTCGAATATCGATGTCATCTCCCCTCTTGTAAGGATTGCTTTTTTTCTCCTCTTTACCCCATTCCCCTTTAGTGAATGTGTTGAACACAATCTGTAAAACAAAATCAACACTAATCTTGACGACGCTTCAATATCGCTGTCCAGATTTTCAAATTTTTTTCGTTTTGAATGAACAGATAGTAAGATGCATAATTATCAATGAACTACTAACTTTCCCCTCATCAAAACGCACAGACATATGCAACGGAACATCATTGCCGCTGAAATCCGCTGAAGTGTTGTGTAAATTTATTGTGAATCTGCAAAATTACTATTTATGACATGGACAAAAAATAAAGTTACAGTAGGCTTTTTGGTTCGTCAAAAGAATTACAAAAACTCAGCATTTTTCGGTTAATCCTAAATTAAAAATTGTTCGAACATGAGTGGTAACTATACAAGGTTATAAATGAATGTAAATGAAAATATTGTGTGCTTTACGATGCATGCACATACACTATAGCGTGTCGGTAATAGCAACTAAGGGAAATCTGAAAACCTAAATTATACTGATGTTCAGTAGAATCACTGGAGGAATCATTCCCTGCCATTTGTACTAACAGAGATGAAAACGATATATTACCTTACAGAATCTTCTGCCGTTCTACCTTTTACCAAAAGCGTTTGCCCAGGTTCAAAAGCTTCAGTTAGTTTGCTTCGGTACGGCACCGGCTGAAGAAAGAGATTTGAATTTCGTAAGCTTGAAAATGTTTTCAACGCCAATATAGGGAAGAAAAGATAATGCGTGTGCTACTCGTTAAGCAATAAAGCTTCAATAAATTATCCTTGTTCCCACGTAAAATCTTAAAGTGTCTTATTATTATTATTGGAAATGAAATGAAACTGACACTCCAATATAATGTATCGGCTGTTGCTCAAATAGTTTAAATGCGTGTTATACCGAGATTTGAAATTCAGGTTTCCGAGTTTCCAAACTGAATTAGTTATGACTAAGTGGTTTTTTAAGAGAAAATCTACGTCAGCTAAAACTCACATAATTCGTTTCATGTTCATTGGCCATAATTTCAGGTTTGTTATAAACGAGAGATAATGCAGCTGAAAATACTTACAATTCAAAACAGAAATCAAAACATGTCAAATGGGTAACCATTGACGCTCAGCAAAAACTGTACCATATCAGATGCACGAAGAGAAAAGTGACATATGATCGCAAACACGCCATAAACGTGCTTGACTTACGGAAAAAAGAAATAAGTTAGTATGAGAGCTTAAGTCGGACTAAAACGTTCATCGGAATCTTATATTTGGTATAAAACACACTTGGCACACTTCTGCTGGTAAAAATACACTGTTATCATTCGCGTGAGTTAGAAGAAAATTTTACAATTTTTATGAGGAAAACATATTTTTCAGGTGGAAACGCCTCCTATCGTTATGCAAAGAACTTTTAACATACAAATGGAACACGGATTTAATATGTGCAACCATGTGTGATGATCACTTCATCACTATAGCTGTATCACGCTAAGAGCGGTGATAACTACCTCAGGAGCTAATGATAATTGTCTACGGGATCAAAAATAGCATTTGATAATCATATAAACTAATTTCTGCTTATTATTATTTACCTCATTGCGCACATTCTTGTGTACCATTGCACCTGCGTAATGGCCACCAAGCTTCCCAAATTTAAGTTTATTGAAATATATAATTTTAAGTATCACCGATTTAACAATAAATATAACGTAAAATTAAACAGGACAATAATGCAAAATTAAAAAGTCCCTGGATAGAATAGTCCATTTCATAATCCGATTATTGAAAATCGACACATGGTTTGTCTATCACATAAGGTTATACACACTTCAATAGAAATCATACCATAATTTATTACTATTAATTAGTAAGAGCAGTTATTTATCTATCGAAGAATTTTACAGAATCCTAGGCGACTTACATGATAATTGGTGGGCTTGTCATACATTTATAACCGTTTCCATGAATAATTTTTCAAAATCCATCAATCATCAACAGAGAAAAAGGAGAAATGAAATGAAAAATGCCGGAAGGAGCAATGCTTTAAGAGCAGTAAAAAGAACATCCATCCACGCCAAAAACCAATAAATTACTTTTCTCCTTCATGAAGAAATGTTAGAAACAACTAACTGTAAGTAAATGAATTCAAACTGCAGCATCGAAGCAGTGCGAAGGGGGAAACAACGAAAAGGACGACAACAAGCACATAATACTGCGATGCAATACTTTGTAGAACTCGTTTTACCAAGGCTGTAAAGTTCAAAACGACACATGACCACCAGTGTTTTAGCAGTCTTCGAAGGCATAAAATATAACCCCTAAGCAGTGAGCTTTTTTTACACAGCACAGAAAAAATGTATATCGTTCAATTGATTCTCATACAAGTTATGTGAAATATTATGATCATTCCCCGTCTACAAAATATCGTTTCGGTTTGGAATGGATAAGAGAAGATGTCTACTTGAAGCTACTTTACGAACTATTCCCCCAACCAAAGCACATACAGTATACTTAAAGAGATTGTTTAACTGATCGGTCTCATATTAGCCTTTTAATTAATGAAGCATAGCAATATCTTCTATCCTTTAGACAAAAGCCTGATCGATTAAGACCGCATATTTTCACAATTTTTTCTTTCCTCATAGCTATTCGGACACTTCCGTAGAGGAATCAGTGAATGATATTTTATTACTTTTATAACCGTAAATTATCATAACCCACTGTTAAAGCTCTCGCTTCTTCCCCCTTATGCCATTGAGCGAGACCACTTTCTATTTCCGCGCCGAAAATCTTGGCAATGTTCAGGTCTCTTTCTCTTAACCTACAGTAGTATGCTGTAAGAGGAGAGAGAGGCGAAAGGAGTGAAGTAATGATTGGAAGGACATTTCAGACTCACCTCAATCAACCTTCGCTTGAATTCTGAACTGAACTAACTGCTTATAGCAGAATAGCACAAGTTATGGGCGTAACGTTTGCAAACCATTGCATTACGGTCTGCTTGTTCGATCGGCTGCTAAAGCTTTCGCGTGAGGAACGCGCTCCAGCTCTATCGATATTCATCGTGCGTTGCGAATTACAGCTAGAAGAGGAGGGGAAAAGATCGTGACGATTTCGAGAAAGGGAGAGGAGAGGAAGTGAAGTGATTCGTAGCAGAATTTACAAGAGCGGAAAGAGAGAGAGGGGGAGGGGTGGAGCACGCAGAGGAAGGCAATCTATCAACAGGAAAGGAGAGGGTGCAGTTTGCGCCCGTTTCCTTCGACTGAATGAATGAGTGAGTGCCTTCGAAAGGGACATGCCAAGAGAGGAGACGAGGCGACACCGAACGGATGGATATTAACGGTCGGATGACGATGGTGATGATGGCGGTGATGCCTTTTACCCCTTCGGTGAAAAGAGTGAACGCTTCAGCAAAAACCACTAGAACTTTTCAACAAACTATCACAGCTCGACATTCGCCCTAAACATTCCAACAATCTGAGATTCCTTTCCACTGAGAAGCATCTCACTCTTGCAAGGGCGGCGAAAGATGCGCAAGTGAAGAACCTCATTGTTAGAATGAAATTGTCTGCAATAATCAAAGATCCATCATCCCTTCAGAGCAGTAAGAAAGATCAAGCAGCTCCCTTCCCAAACATGACATCTCATTCCTCTCTATCTATTCAGGACCATTGTACTGAAGAAGTACTGGCTCTTCCTCTTTTCTATTAAGCCTCCGGAAGAATGGAGCGAAGGATTAAAGAAGCCCTTCATTTCTTCTTCCAAAAAACTAGCTATTACATTATCCTCGACGACCACTGTGATATATGTTGCCGGCAAAACTTCCTTCCAGAACTTCAAAGGTAGTATGCTTTGTCTTGCACAGAAACAGCACTTCCACTCTTCTATCTTCTTCGCCTTTCTCTCTTAGAAAAATAATACTCTCTCTCTCTCTCTATTGACATCGATCTCCACTTCCTTCTTCATTTCCTAAATAAAATGGAAATGAAGAAAAAAGCGAAGGCCCTTCGCTTCTTGCTGCCTATTTATAAACTGCCCATGCACTCACATCTCCATTTCTTCCACTCAGCTTTCAGCCACACAAAAACGCTAGCAAGCAAAAAATAGCTGGAATGATTGCAGTTCAATTAAAACGTAATCACTGAACCTCCCTTCCAATCATGGCTATGGTGTGCGACGAGACGTCACGTTGCCAACAGCAGCTTACTGCTAATATTTTGCTAATGAGTTGTGAGGATGAGGTGAATGAATAAGTGCTTTCATAAAAGTAGTAAGGAAGTAATGGAACAGCTGGAGAGTACACGAATGCATGAACGTGTAAGTATCTGGAAATTTCCGCCTTTTCTATTTATGCCATGCACGGAGGAAGAGTGTACACGATTTTCACGTAGCAACCGATCAAGCAAGAGAGAAAGAGGAGGAGGAGGAGGAAAGTGAAGAAGGATGGCATGGAGTGGTTTAGAGTAAAGCGGAAAACGCAGTGACGGCAACAGAATGAACTACGTCTGTCCTCTCCACATCAGAGACGATCGACGACTGAAGGCCGTGCTATTGCGCGCCGGCCTGCCTGCCGGTGGCTAGCGGGGCGGATGATGTTGATTGAGGGATGTAATAATAAGGCACGCGAAGTTGTTGCCATCCCAGCCAGCACTTGTGCTACCTGCTGCTACTGGTAGTACACTACCGACCGCTACCTCCACCTCCACCACCACCACCACTACTATAACTGTTGTTGTTGTTGTTGTTGTTGCTGCTGCTGCTGCTGCTGCTGCTGCTTTGGGAGAGAAGAGAGCAGTGGGTGGGGGATCGTCGAACCCGACGGAGTCATAGAACGAGAGAAGACTGAAGACAATAGGTTGCAGTATGGATTGACGACGGTAGTGCTGAAAATTATAACCACGTTGCTTGTTTACAGATATCCATCCTCGCAGGAGACCGTAACGGAGCAGTGAGGAGGCTCAGTAAGGCTCCTTAAGTCACACTCACCTGGTTTGTTTTCCAGAGGAGCTTCTTCACGCCTCAGTGATAACTGTCTTAATGGAAAAAAAGGAATGAAGTAAGTTACGTTGCTGGAAAAGAAAAAGCAGCAACTTCCACATCCTTCCTCCATTATTGCTGTATTGAGAATCCTAACGTCTGCACGGTGCAACGGTTAGTCAGCAAATAGTAGTGGTCGTCTTCAAATGCAACCTCTTCAACGTGAAATATCTGCTAAAGAAAGTTCATCCAAGATAACCAAAGACATATGTGTACATATGTAAGTAATTTGAAAAACCTCACGACCACTCTCACTTACAAATTCCCACTGAAATAGGCACTTCTTCACGTCTGTTGCTAGTTAAACGGAAAAAATTAAAAAAAAAACGTCGGTCTGATTGTGATTCAACATTATCCGATCTGTTAAATTTACTTTTCAGTTTTAAGCTCAATACAGCATGTTAGAACGCCTCACACAGCTGAAGTTATCGAAGTTACAATATTTTTCATTTAGGAGTTATATGAGCTTCCAGAAGGGTCGGATCACTTGATGACAGTGGAAAGGGTCAAATAAAAAGTTGAAAATACATGTAGTGAAGCACCTACGTAATGTCACGGAATATAACGGCTTGCAAGACAGGACTCAAATCACGAAACATACCACAAAAGATATTATAAAGCAGAGATGAATGGAAATTAATTTTTGCATTATACATTTGAGGAATGTGCCGAAATAATTTTGAAATGCAAATCAATTGAAATTTGGGATTTTTAAAAATTAAATTGGACAGTACGGAAGGGGGAGCAGTGCTGTTCTTCATGAATGTTATTTCTCTAACACTTCAGCACAACACTTCAAGCAGTGGGAAAGGAAGAATGAAAAGAGAGGAAATCCGGATCCACTTTTTCCTTTGTTTTAAGTGTAAGAATGGAAAATTAAAATCCAGTATTAGCTACTGTATAGTAACTCAAACATTGCTGAAAAGTTTTGAGGGACATCAATCGAAATCGGAAAGTTAGCTAGCGTAACTTTGATTCTCTTTAATTCTCACACACCGACCACTTTCTTTCAAATTCAGGTTGAGCTTTATCAAATGTATACCAAAGTCTCTTCAGGCGCCCTCTGAGAATTATTCCTTTCCCTTAAATGCAGAAAAAGTAGAAACCGAAATAGTGCTGCAAATGAGGCGACAACAAGGGAGGGACAGAGTCCCTCAAAAGTTAGTCTTCCCCACGTTCCCCGTGGAACACAAGCAAACGATTTCTCATTATAAGAACGCGACAATTGGGTAAGGCAATTGTGGCAATTGGATGTGGAGAGGATAATTAAAGAGCACTGAGCCTAATAGGATCTGCAAAGAGCTGTCTCGGCGCTAACAAATGGAAAAGGTTGGAAATGCTTCCACTACAACTTCAAATGCTTCATATGCGACATTCATTTGAATCGAAGTGTTTCAGATAAACTTTAAGAGAGAAATTCTACGGATATTGAAGAAATATTCCAATTTTTAATTGCTTCTTCAATTCTCTGCTTCCTTTGAATCTACAAATTGAAGAAAACAAGCGAAAAAGTGAAAAAATAAGCAAGAAAACGATTACACGGTGCATTATTTTAAAATTTTGTCGCATTGTGGTAGGAAATATTAAGGTAGCACTTGACACCTTTCCAGAGTTTGTACCCCTCCTCCTCCCCATTGCTTTGCCTACCCCATTCTAAACCTATGTTAGTCTACTTTGTCATAGTACGCAATACTTTTTCTAAATTTCATATCTAGTTGCATGCAACGGATGAGAGGTACGAATAGGAGGGTTCTGTGGAGCTTTAATAGGTTAAGGTTTCAGTTACGTTGAACCCTAGAGGGTGAAGGATGAGTTTTCAAGGGTATGATTTATTTTGTACAAGAAACTTATAAACATCAAACTGTTAGTCGTCCTTTTTTCGACTTACTTCGTTTACTTCTTGTACTTTCAGCTTTAGAAAAAATGACAGATGTGGATGAAACTCTGAAGAGAATTCAGAGCCAGAAGAACGTTGCTGGAGTTATTGTTATGGACTCATCTGGTAACTTATATCTTCCTTCTCGTTGCTGTATCCTTTCCCATAACTCTTTCATCCTTTATCCAGTTTACTTTATAATTTTCACTTTTTGTTGTTAGGTAGAGCGATTCGGTCAACACTAGATGATGAAGCTACACAACAACACTGCGTGTTGTTGCATCAATTGTGTGATAAATCAAAAAGTGTTATTCGGGAGTTGGATGGCTCAAACGATCTTACATTCCTAAGGTTACGGACAAGAAAACATGAAATCATGATTGCACCAGACAAAGACTTTCTGTTGGCTGTGATACAGAACATTACCGCACAGTTTTAACTGCATAATTTATTACTGTTTCTGATTTTATGTTTATATGTGATAAGCTTGCCGTTTTTATTGTGTGAAAAGACTCACATATATACATATAGTATATATATATATATATAGTAATTCTCATTTTTTGTAAATAGACCGATATAAGATAGAAGAGAGAGTAGGGAGAAGACAATACGAGGAAAAAAAAGAGCTAAATTTGGTCGTATTCGGTGTGTTATTATGCGCCCTTAAAAATTATAAATTTCTTCGCTTTAACCTTTGTTTAAAAGCTATTTTGCGGAAGTCTTGTCGTGATTTCATCATACTTTTTTAAATATATGTTTTAGTTTTCTATTAGCATCGCTTGCTTGTGCAGAGAGTCATAGAACTCTGTTTTTTTTTTTCATTACTGGCATTACTGGTGTTTTCCCATTACTGGTAACAGAAAGAAAAGCGAGAGAACGTTATTGTTATTGTTGACGCAGTGGATTTTTTTCCCCGTTAAATTTTTACTTTTATATGAACATCTGCATATATATATATATATATATATATATATATATATATATATATATATATATATATATATATATATTAATCCGATCTATAAACTGGTGAAAGAAAGTTCTTTTCAAGTGGATATTCATAAATTTTAGCGTAATAATGTCTTCAAGGGAATTCAGTGTCGCATTTCCAGGTGTGAAGCATGCCTAGCTTTTTCGACGTACTTGGGTTAGGTTCGCAGGAAGGATCTTCGAGGAATGTCTTGCAGACACCTGCTACTGATCCTGCTCCCGGTAAGCAATACATGGAATGGATAATTAAATTAGCCACTGTGGATTTTTCTATTAGGCATCATTTGGATAGCTAGCATATAACTGCACCATGCAGCTTCAGAGCGTTATGAGTTGATACTGTTTACATATTTCCGACAACATCCGGGAGACATTTGTAATGACTTACAAAGAGTGATTGTTCTTGGAAAATGTCATGTTCTTCTAGAAAATTTCGTACCTGTTTTGGGATACTTCATTAAGTCTTGAGTTGCACAAGCGCTTTAAATGGAAAAATAACTGAGTGACTAAAGGTTTAAGTGAACTTGCTGAAATTAAATGTATTTAAGGCCCAGACGATAATGCCTTGAAAGGAAGTACTAACTCCAAAGCTCAAACACAGATGCAGAAAGGATATTCGTTTGATTCCTCAGCACTAGAACGTGCAGCCGATGCTGCTAGACAGCTAGAAATGTCTCGAAACGCCAAGGAAGCATTCGAGATGGCACGATTACAAGAATTTACGAGGCAAAAAGAATATGAGGCTGCTGCCAAAGTACATTTAACAAATATTCATGTGAAAATTTTAAAGAAAGCAACATATGTAGAGATTTAGATTTGATTTCGTAGGTGATGTAGCAAACACTATCTGTAAGTGATTAACTTCACGCGCTGGAAAAGCAGACTAAAATTTCCTGATTTGAATATCACAAGTCCAGAACTTTCATTTCTACGCTCAAAACCTTTTATTGGTTTTTGGCATGTTGCAGCAAGCGGAAGCACAAGTACAAGCACTTCGGTCGGAGCAGATACGCGTTGCGGAAGAAGAAAGACGTAAAACTTTAGTTGAAGAAACTAAGCATGCGCGTGCCGTAAGTAAATAAATACTTGGAATATTTTTTTTTCGTTTTAAAGGTTTGGAATGACATTTTAGTGTGACTTTACCACAGTAAATTTTCGGAAAGAAAACTTTAGAGAGCAGAACATCAGGATCAGTTAGCACGCAAACGGCAAGAGGAGGAGCTAGCGATAAAAGCACGTATGCAAGCTGAAAGTTTGAAGAAACAGGAAGAAAGTGTGCGAAAGCAAGAAGCTATGAGGAAAGGTACATTTGTTGCATTTCCAATGTATTCGGTTTGTACTTTTCGCGAATTAATGTATTATTAAATGTGAAATGTTTGTAGAATAAATCTATAAACTTTTAGTAGGTGAATTCAAACAATGTTAATAGTGCTCGTAGCAATTGTTTCAGCAACTATTGAACACGAATTGGCTTTAAAACACAAGTATGATCTGGAAAGGGTTGAAGCTGAAACTTATGCGCGGGCTAAAGCTGCTCGTGAAAATCGTGATGTTAATCTAGAACAGCTGCGTGTATCCGAAAAAGAACGAAGAAAAACGGCGATTGAAAAAATCAAGTTGATATTTTAGTCATGGTTTAAGTTTACCCCTGCAAATAGCGGTACAGCATTTAGTTACTAACATTAGTTGTTAATTTAGCGAGTTTATTTTTTTTTTTGGCATTCACCGTTTGTTATCAATTGCCGTTTATTCAAAAAAAAAATACGCTGTTTCGGCGCAACCTGAAGTGTAAATCATAAACGCGGGAGTGGTATTCATTGCCATGCAATGGAGGTGACTAGTTTGAGTTGTTGAAAACCATTTTACATTGTAATATTTTTTTCGAGGCAGTAAAAATTTTAATTATATTCCCTTAACATATTTAGAATACTTCACAGAGGAGCCATAATGAAAAAAAAATGAAGCTTATATAAATTAAATGAAAATATTTTATTTACTGTTGAAATTTGTAGGACCAGCGGAGCAGTTTTAGGAGCTGGATTGCAAGAATTTTTTAACGACCCCAAAAAAATCGTCTCAGCTGTTTGTGTTTTTTTGATTTCCTTGCTAATTTTATTTTATAACCACACTGTTGAGGGCTAAAAGTCCTAAAAATATGTGGGTGCTAATGAAAAAATTAAGCAAAGTGATTTTAAGTGCTTCGTTTTTTATTACAAAAGTTTGAATTGTTTTTTCTCCTTTTTAGGACTTCTATATTTGTTTCTATTTTTCCTACAGGTCGGTGGTTTAACTGCTCTTGCAGTTGGTCTGTACAGTGCTAAAAGAGGTACAGCAGTTGTAGCTCGTCAGGTCGAATCACGATGGGGGAAACCGAGTTTGGTGCGAGATACTTCACGTATAGCATTCTCAGAACTATTCACGCATCCCATTAAAACATTTAGAACTGCTTTTCGATCTCAGGATGATCCCTTGAAAGGAATTATTTTGAGTGTAAGTGTTTCCTCGTGAAGTGAATTTTATTTTCATTTTTCCTGAATTTTATTTGTGGCGGTAGAACGAAAATTTTTTTAGCCGGAGCTAGAGGCCCATTTGCGAGATATCGCGATAACTACGAGGAACACAAAACGGAATCATGGTCTTTTCCGAAACATACTATTTTACGGTCCACCTGGTACTGGTAAAACTCTATTTGCCAAGGTATACTTTGATATGCTTTAATGGTTTCGTTTCCTTCATTTGGTTTGAAACATATACTGATTATCTTAACTTGTAAATTTTTTGTTTGAATTTAAGCAGTTATTGAGAAGGGGGAGTCATTACAGGAAACCTTGGAAATTCCTGAAACTTTTGCTATTTTGATCTTGCAAATAATAAATGGTAAAATAACACCCCGCATTTATGATTTTAACTTTTTCCAGAGTTTGGCTCATCATTCGGGTTTAGATTATGCTATCATGACTGGCGGTGACGTAGCACCGTTAGGACATGACGGCGTTTCTGCGATGCATAAAGTTTTTGATTGGGCTGAACATACGAGGAAAGGGTAGGGATGTATTTTTACACATTTCATTTACTAAAAAAAGTGTTTTTAGGAAAGTAACTTTGATAAATATGTTGCTTCTTTGCCAACAGATGAAAACCATTTTTTTTTAATTCTGAGCACGCGGGGAGGGGGAGGGGAAAGGTGGCAAGGTGCTTTGTGTGGACTACTTTTTAGATTTATTATGCAATGAGTAAGTCGACATTTTAAGTTTATTTTGATCATATTTATACATCACGTTTTTCTCTCCTAGTTTGGTGCTCTTTATCGATGAAGCTGACGCTTTTTTGCGTAAAAGGGCAACTGAGCAGATAAGTGAAAGTATGCGTGCCACGTTGAATGCATTTCTGTTTAGAACTGGTGAGCAATCTAAAAAGTAAGTTTTATAATTTATACGCTTTTGGTGTTCTGTTGAGGCCAAAATGTATTTCGTTAAATTTTTTTGTGTTTGTTTAAGCTCATTAATTAATTATTCCTTAAGATTCATGCTGGTCGTTGCTTCAAATCAGCCGGAACAGTTTGACTGGGCTGTAAATGATCGGTTGGACGAATTAGTTGAATTCAAATTACCCGGTATGTTCAAGGTTATTTCTGCAGCAAAAGATGCACGCAATTGACATACCATTCCTTTCTTTTTCTTGAAGAAATACTTCAAGTATATATGTCTATATCAACACAAAAATGAATGTGCCTGCTCTCAAGATGTTTTATTTTACAATTTCATAAGTTAAAAACTGGTTTTTTTTGCAACTATTTGAAATATTTTAAAAATTGACATGTGACTTCTGTTCACGTAGAACATCGTTGGGTATAAATAAATATCCGAAAGTAGAATATTTTACGTCATTTTGGAATATTAGGTATTTGACAAAAATGTCACCAAATGCTGATATTATGTGATATGATACAACTGGGCGCAGTTTTACATCTAAAGGAACTGTCATGGAATAAGGAACACAGTTTCTTTTTTTATTGGTACCGAAAATTTTCAGGTCCTGCGGAACGTGAGCGTATCATATTGCAGTATTTTGACAAATACATTGCTGCACTAGCTACTTCTGGTTCCAAAAAAGCACGCTTGAAGTTAGCAAATTTTGACTGGGTCAAAAAATGTACTGATATTGCACAAAAGACGGATGGGATGAGTGGTCGACAGCTCTCCAAGCTCGTTATCGGCTGGCAGGTGTCAGATTGAAATATAAAAATATGTATCAACGTTATAGCTGACATGTGTTTTTTATTTTTGCTGAGAAGTGAGGGGTTAGGATTTATGCAGACATATTTGGAATTAAGAGAAATTGGAGGAATGAAATAAGAACGGCATTCTGCTTGTAATTCACATTTTGGATTTGGAAATGCAAATATTGTTACCCACTTATAGCATTTAAAGTTTAGGCAGCGGCATACGCTTCGGAAGACGGCGTACTTACGGCCGAAATGATTGATCGTTGTACAAGTGAAATGGTCGATCAACACAAGCAGAAAATTATGTGGCTCGATAGGGAACAGTTGTCCATAAGGCACTTTGAACACGGGGTTGGTTCAGCTTCAATATTAATATATTATTTACATGATTTTCTTATTTAGTAATACATGTTATAATGAATACATGTTATAACTAATCTGATGAAAATAAATTTCAATTAAAAGGTGATTGAGAAGTACTTGTTTCGTAAATTCAGAACCTTAAAAAAGACCAATAAAGTTTCGAGATTTTAAGTGTTTTGGTTCTGACTTGTGTTCCTTGCTATGAAAATACTGTGTTGATATTCCAGGCACCAAAAGAATTATCATCAGTGTCGAAATTGAAAAGAGAGAGGGCAACATCATAAAAATTCATTTTATTTAACATCCTCAAAACAGACTGTTTGTGAATCTATAGATCGTTTTATGTCATTTTGTGAGTATTTGTGGATGTTACTTGTTCAATTGTTATAAAATTTGACATCTACGTTATGCTACTTGACTTAAATCATGTCTTGGTTAGACGTTAAAATAAATAAGCACGAAATCAATAAAAAATGTGATTGTTAAAGAGCTAGACAATGAAAATTAGTGCCGAAACACAAGGAATTGTAGTATGATAGTTTAAATGGGGATTTTTGAAAAAAAAAATCTAAAATAATAAGGTTATTGAATAGCAATTGTATTTGAATATATGCATACACGTCCGACATTCGTGCGTAGTATATTTTAAATAGGGATTTGTTTTTTTTTCTTTTAGTGGGCGAGAACTAGAAATCAAGTTTAACATACTTGAAGCTCACCGAAAATCATATTGAAATGTACAGCCAAATGTTCCTGTTTCTAGTGCATTTGAAATCCGGCTTGTGCAATCGATGAGTTTACCAAAGCGTACGGCTTTAAAGCAAGTCGCTGAACATGTTTTCATTTTACATTAGTGTTAAAGAGGCGTACGACGAAACTTCATGGATTCATAATTGATTTTTTTTGGGATTTGTCAAACTTCGTCATTCCATGATACTTTCACATCTTACATCTCTGACTAGGAAGTCCCCACGATGATCGTTTCACATGGACTTAAGAAGAGGAAGCAGTTGTCAAAAATTTTCATTGTTCTTTTTGCAAAAATCTTTGATTCGATCAAATCATTGTTTATCCATTATCCGTAATTTCGTTTGCGTATTCATATCAATATTCCAAAAGCAGAAGAGTGAGCATCTAGCAAGTAATCAAGGTAAGAAAATAGCCACAAATGTGTAAACGTGAATTTTATGAGCTTAAAAATGTAAAGTAATTGAAAAGGGCTTGAATGAGAAAACTAATAGCTAGAGATCAGATGTGATCGGAAGTAACAAGTGCACCTTAATTTAATATTACCTAGTGGAACGGTAACACCGAAAAACAAAAAAAAACAACATGAGGCTTTCGCAGAATGTACTACTGTTTGCAGGTGGGCCTCGTTTGCTCTTTGTTGTGTCTCATTAGGCTTGTCCTATAAGAGTATGCCAGGCTAGCAAATTCTCGCCCAGACAAGTTAATATTACAGGCTCTACATTAATACTCATTGTAATGCCAGCTAAAATTACTTCCTTCGTTCTTTATTTTCAATTCAACTCGAATGGGGCATGCGTGTCGGGGTGTGTCTGGAGGTGTCTGGTGAAGGAGTGCCTCTCAACGGGTAGCAAGCAACTGAGGGATATTGACTGGCACCACTGGCACAACAACAACAGCATCACACTAGCAGCAGTAATTGGCATTCCTTGTTCATTTTCACTCCCAATATCTTTCGGACAGCGGTCATTGCTAGCAGGTCGAACCATTAAACTTACGCCACTGAAGTGCCACTGTCGTCAAGTAACAAAAGTCCCTCTTATCTGTTCAAATTCTCATCCCTTCTTTTTCACGACCTGATCTTGCCTATATGAATTCCCATTCTCTTTATCACTAGTGATTTTATTGATTATTATTGTTAAACTTAACTTACACTTTTTAATTACTTCCCTGTCAACAAAACATATTACCAGTTTTTTTACACTATTCGTGTTATTTATATTTTGAAACTTAGTTTTTTTTTACTTCTGAAGGCGCTTCCCTTCACTTTGATTTTATGTCGCCAAAGCTTTAATAGTTTCAAATTTTAACTTGTTCAATTACTGTGTCATTTTCGTTTTTAATTCATTGGTGAATTATGTTCCGAAATACTAGTACGTTTGTTTCGTCAAAATACTTTTACGTGACAATTGAAGTTTTAGTTTAAATCAAGCCACTGCAAGCTTAAATCAATGCACTACGAAAGCTTTTGCATAATTTCAATTAAAAATTTCATCGTTCCCATTTAGAAAAGCTTTGCAACACTTCAGTTCATCCCTTTTCCCTCATTTGAAAAACTATAAACTTGAAGAGACCTGTAATTTCTTTTGAAATAAAACAAGTGACTGTTGTTTACATCTCATTTATTGTTGCTGCTTCATGGGTGCAAAAATAAGCGGTACGGCGTGGTACCACAAAGAGCAGTGAGAAAGGACGTACGGTAAGATTTGTTTTATTCCTTCGTTTAGTAGAGGCAGAAGGACGGTATTTCACAGAGCTGAAAATCCAGGTTTGTTTGCGGAATGAAATGAATATTTAGGCAAGCTTACAGGCAGACATCGACGTTTAAAAGCACAAACTACAGATGATCAATTAGTTGTTAACCAAGTAATGAAAAGCAACTATGGTAAATTACGTGCCACGTGTACATGAGTGCATGAGGAATTTTTCAAACGTTAATGCTCCAAAATTTATGCGCTATAAAGGTCGCAGAATATTTTTTTGAAACTTCGGAAATGAATAGTTTGAGAAGGATATTCGATATAACTAATGTTGGTTTTAATACATACTTTGTTATCGCTAGTACGTTAATGGTAGACGTTGTAGATTTAATCAAATTCCTTTTGATTATATTGCAGTAATAAGTGCAAGTTGTTAAAATATGAAGAGATGATGATGAAATAAATTTTAAAACAAAACATTGACGGAAACCTAAATGAATAGGCGAAACTAAAGCAATACTACCACATGTAATTAGTCTCTGTTCAACGACAACTCATTAACCTATTGCGCCGCAATTTATCTTTTCACTTCAGAAATGAAATACGCTGCCGTTTGATCGTTAATAGTATTACATTGCAAAAAATATGTATACAGTTTTATATTTATTGTTATGCACTTGCCGGCGTAGACAGCAGCCGGTCTTCATAATAGCAATACCATGCGTGTAACGGGACTGGTCATTTCCCACAAAAGTAACAAATTCGAATCTCTCCACTTTCAGGCTTACTAGAATCGCTAGTCTTTCATTTTCTATAAGTTTGTGACTTTGTATATTCTTCTATATTAATTTTTAAACCATAATGTCATGGACTGTTGTGGATTTCAACAGATGATCCATCACATCAATGATTTCGGATCTGAAATATTCCGCCTTACTAAATATTCCGCCTTAACCTAGAAGGGAAGGGGTGTATCAGGATGAATCTTCGTTGTAATGCCTATCCAAAAATAGAATCCATGAAAATTGGTGAAGCAAGGAGAATGAGCGGAGGGGAAGGGCAGAGAGATAAAACCGGGACGTGGTGCCAGGCTGAAACAGCTTCGTCCTGCCGCCCACACAAGTAGATGCAGGACAGAGTGGAACACTGACACGGAAGGACCCCATCTCTATCCCGTGCTGTCCCTTCCCGTCGAAGGTGACAAGGGGAGACATGTAGACGAGTGCTTAGAGAGCAGTGGCCGAACTAAATTGAACTGAACGGGAACCAGGGCGAGCTTCCTCGTCGTGCTAGGTACTCCCAGCCTATGTCATCTTCATCTTACACTCACTCCTCCGCCATTTACATTCGCAAACCAACCATCCCAACGACCAGTACGACCGGTCAGCGACCGTTAGGCTGGTATCAGTGGCACTATGTCAGGCGCACCCCTTCCATCGGTTAAAGGGACGGACGAGTAAGCGGAGATAGGTCCTTCAAGCCTTCCTTAGACGCAACATGATACGTCCTCATTCCCCCTCCCTCTTATGTATCCATCCCACCTTGCGGCCGCCTTCTCAATCGCACATTTGTCATGTTCCTTCGAATACACCGATCATTCTGGTATGGATAACGTGCTAGACCGCGGGGCTCATATCATGGACAATTATACGCTTCAATTTTTTTCAATATCTTCTTTAAATTTAAAATTTCACTTCGACATAAAATGTCTTTGGGCTCTGATTTAAAATGCTTTCAGTTAACAGTAGTGATAATTGAATTACGAAAAATTGTTAGGACAGCTCGTTATGATTTTCAAGAAGCAGTTTTATCTTGTAATTATAAGTTCCTTAACTGATCCATCGATCCGTATCACACAGATCGAGAAGAACCATTCAAATTGAATGCTCGCTTGTGTGAATCTAAAATGTAGCAATCATTGAGTTTTATGAAATTCTAAATTTGAAACAATTAAGTAGGCCTTCAGAAGCAGTGAAGATATTCGAAGATTTGTGGAATAATTGTTGGATGGAATTCATGTATTTGTATTTACATACAAGAATGCTTTCATGGATGTAAATTATTCGAATTGACGTAAACACGTTTCAGCGCTTATCAACGAGGGCACCGTTGCTCTCTTACTTCTGCTCTTTTTCACCGATTCAGTGTTGCAGTTCGGAATTTTTACTAAATAGTGTTTGAAAATTTGGAATTTCTGAAGTTTTTCTGAAATATCTAAGAAATTGAATACTTTTTTATCTCTCAATTAAATTATTGCAGCTGGAAACGCTAAGTGCAAACATTTCTACCGAAATTCATTTTCATTTTCTAAATTTTGAAGTCAACAGTTCCCTTACTGTTACTCTTAGAAATGCGTTGCTTCCTTTCGTCTTGATGCTATCTTTCCCATCCAATTTAAGTAAGCGGAATGTCTGCTATTTTAGAGTTTGAACTTCAGACTTCGCTTTATTTTTCCATCCTCTATTTTACTGCAATCTTCTGCAGTCTTCAGTTGTTTTACTACAACTTTTACCAGTGAATTTTTTGCTTTATAAAGTGGAGTTGAAATTCCTTAAATGGAAATATTTTCAGAGCTTTACTGTGCTGCTGCTTCATCGTCGCGGAAGCATTCGTTGTCCCTTCAGTTGCGTGCTTCACGGCACCTTCAATGATTCAGCGACCACATCGAAAGTACTAATAGCAATAATAGGCAATACGCGTACCGTCGAACTCAATAAATTCCTCTTCTATTTTGATGTTTTGTCGCTAAAAAGCTTCTCCATCTGAATCCTTTATGTTACATCAGCACCATCCTGCGCAGTCATCAACAAATCAATCTGTTCCACAATCCTCCAAGTCAATTCGACGAAAACGCCTGCAAGTATGAATTTTCTTTTAAAGTTTTTAAAATTTCCAATTTTTTATTTGCAATATAAGTCTGGATGAATGATATGATAGTGCCTTAAGAATACCTCTGGCATCAGTGTTAAGCATATTAATGCGAAAATAAAGTAATGAGTTATCAAACTTCATTGTTTCAAAGATCAGATTGATTTTATCATCTTCTGATTGAAGTCAGGAATTTATGGCAATTTGACCCTTTCGAAATTAGTATGTATATAAAAGAAACTTCTCAACTTAGTAGCGGAGTTATTTGCATCATTTTTCTGAGAAGTAACGCTGTGGTTTGTATAAAATATGCAAGAAGTTTTAAAAATTTTCTATTTTTACACGCGAGGTCAAAAGTGCAACAGAATTCGTACAAGAGCAATTCCGTGACCTTGATGTAATATTGCTGCAGAAAAAAATTTGGTCAAATGAACACAGTCTGAATAAAATATTGGTTTAATTTTCATGTCCTTAAGACGGTCCCTGCAAGTAATCTAGAACAGTTCAGCTCACTGATTAATTAATGCAACATTTTTCATAGCATTCTATGCTCCTGTTTGCTAATTTCTCCCACCAACTTTCCTTTCCTTTACAAATCTAAACTGCTCTTTTCTATTTTAAAGATGCAAATCTACGAAGCATCAGCCTCCTCCTTAGGTCTTCCTCATCCGTCTGCCGCGTTATTTTTCTAACGTTGCAAGTTATCCATCAATTCATCCAATCTTATTAATTTACAACAATCCGCAAAGAAAAGATTGACTCACCCAAAAAAATTAAGCCACCAGCCTCAATGAAGCAGTGGAAACAACATGCATTAATTAGTTGCATTTAATCCTTAATTAAAACATCGCACTTCTATCACTCAGAAGGATTATTAGTCATCAGTGATTAACGACGGTTTACTTTCCCGTATTGCAGCACTACCTCCGTCAAATTAAGCGTTTGATTGCGGAGCGAATACCACCAGTGAATCCTGAAAAGAAATTAGGAACAATCGATGTTCTCGACAAAGCTGTTGAATTGGTATCTTTTGCCTTCCGATTCCGCTTCCGACTCCATGGTTTGCCCTTCAATCCATTCGTGGTTTCATATCCAACCAGTTTCACTTTCTTCGTATAACCTCTTTGATTTATCTTGAATCCTATTAACTCCTTTAACTTGAAGCGCTGCTTCTTTCTTAAATTCTCGCTTCACATGATACTTATAAGCAGAAAATAATAAACCTTATTTAAGATGTCCTCTAAAATCGCACATTTTTAAACTATGCGAACATCAAGCAAATTCATGTAGAATAATCGTGAAAAGCCATTTGTTGCATTCATTGCACTGTCAGTTAGTAAAATAACGGAGTAAATGTTTCTGATAATTAAAATTTTGTAGTAGCTATATTTTCACTCAAAAATTCTGAATTTCCCCGATGGAATGAATATGCAATTGTAAAACTTTTGAAATTATCCAAAAAAATAATACTTTGGCTCGTTTTATTACCACAAAATTTTCTCTAGTTAATGTAATCACACTGCTTCAGTTATCCGAAATGTATCCGTCTGTGCTATTCAGAATCGATTTTGTAAAATTACTTTTAAGCTACGAACGACGCCAGTATATGGTGAGGTTACTAATCCCGGCCTTAGTCCACCTCATTCTTGGCCTGATTCACCTCTCGATAGTATAACACATATTAGTGACGATACCTGGACACCAAATGTCGATTTTGCCCGCCGACATATTTTTTCTGCAAATATCAGTCTGCCGGATGGTCGAATTACTGACTTCCAGAAAGTGACTTCGAAGGAAATCAACAGTATTGACGTCCGTATATTTGATTGCTTTTACAGAATTTTTAAGTTAACGAACTTCGAATTCCCAACACACTTTTTTTTTTTACGAAATCCATTCTTTTAATGCAGAAAATTGTGAAAAAGAGTTAGCAGAAGCATTTTAATGAAAATTAATTATTCACTTCTGATAGTTGGAAGAAGTGAGACTTACACACTTTTGGTTGGATTAAATTGAATAAATTCCAAATTGTAGGGTTTGTGTTGCGGAGCCTCTTTTCTGGATTTGGTAGCGCTTTATGGACGACAAGCGCTGCTTGCTGGTGCTTATAACGATTCGGTGGAGAAGAAAAAAATTCTTACACGTCTCGTTGGCAGGTAATCTTTCCTCTCTCTTCCTTCGGTTTTTATTTTGGACAAAGAAAACAAGTGTGTCACATTGTTTTTTTCTTCAATAATAAAAGGATCTTCTGATGCAAAACACAGCAACACATACGCATCTACGATGCGTATCTCCCTTGAAGTGCTGCTCTGAATCAACTTAAAAGTTCACTTCTTGCCCTCATAAGTCTCGTTGCCGACATTTAATTTATTCAATTCTAACAATTCGTAATAATTTATTCATTCAAGTAAATAATAGCAGCGGTAGCTATGCTTTTCCATCTCCTTGAGGAAGTGATGAAGTATTGGCAATGCTGTGATAAAAGTAGGTAGTGCTTGTGCTGATGTCACTAGGAGCCATATGAATAGCAGTTGATAATGATGATGAAGTTGTTAATATCATGATCGTTGTGTCGCTGAAATTGTATCATTTGAAAGTGGAGAGGTTTCAATTTTCAAACACAGAAAGATGGTTTGAATGGCAAGAGGACAGCTGGAAGACGAAAGATGACATTTCATTTATTATCGGTCAGGGGACATGTTCTTTGAAGTTAATTTTTTGAAAATTTAAGAGGAAAAAATTAATTGCCGTCGAATAATAGCAATAGTGCACTTGGCAATTTTCGAAAGAAGAAAAAATTGAAAAATGAATGTTAGGAAGGGGGGAGGATATCGTGGGTGTAATGCTCACGCAAATGGCGTTACCGTTGAAATTATCCCGTGGCGGTTGTTGTACTGATGGGAAGATGTGGTAACTATAAGCTGATAGAAGAGATAATGACGAAATTACGAAATGGTTGGGGTGATAAAGACTGCAAGGAAGTGATATTAGTGTTACAATGAAGAGTACATCAAACGGAAATGAGAGCACTCGCCTGGTTCTGCCAGTACCCGACGGTCACCAACTGTCACCTCGAATCATACGCCATCTCATAGTTCATCCATTCCCTGACACTCTCACAGTACTGACAATAATATCTAGGTTTCATCTATCAGTCCAATCTATCAATGACGAAAATAATGTTGAAAAATTAAATTTGGTGTTTTCATAAAACTTACATTCACGTTTCAAGGGACGAAGCAAGTTTTTTTTTAGTGATGAGTTAGATTTATTTCATGGATTAATTAAACTGATTGAATTAAATTATTGTGTTAAAAAATTAAGTTGTAATGAAATTTGTAGTTCCTTCGTTAAGCAGTTTCATGTTTCGACACAGCTTATGAGGTTAAGCTTGGAATCACAAAGTGTATTTCTTCCCTTAACAACTTAACTGGTATAAAGTATCGTTGGCAGTTCCACCAATTTCCGCCAAGGAAAGAGAGAATATGAAGAAGTGAAAGAAAAGATCTGTACATGAAGAAATACACTTAGGAATATTGCATTGTAGCAAAATGGATTTGTGATCTTGAATGAATGAAATAGAGTTAAATTTTAGCAGTGAAGCTTTTGAATTACTATGCGAGTACAAACGTTCCGGTCATGGAGGCGCAATATCGACACATATTCATGTACTGGAACTGGAAAGCGCATTTGGTCCATCGAAAACATTAAGCACATTTGTGTTCTCCACACGTCATACGAGTTCCTGCTCACTTACTTATTTTGATCCATCGTAAGTTTTGTTTCAATTTTCTAAGTAAGATTATTGAAAGCTAAATCCTTATTCAAATGGGAAATTATGATATTTGTAGAGCAGCCAACTACATTGGTTATTTGCCGGGTGAAGTGATAAATCAGTCGATATTGTTTCTTTTGCATCCCTATGATATGGCGCAAATCAAGCAGATACATGCAACCTGTAGGTTTAATCTTAATTCAACAGAAAAGTGCCATAGATTGTTAAAGTATAGTTCGAAGGACAATTGAAGTAAATTGACTGATTGCAACCTATTCGTTTAGTGAGCATTCAACGGAACGAAATAGTTCGACAGCGTCGTTTGAGATGGATTGCATTTAATGGCAGCATAATTCATACCAATTCGGAATGGTTTGCATTTTGGAATCCGTGGACTCATAAAGTGGATAATGTGATTGGACGGCATACGTTAAATGAACAACCGATAGGAAATGCGGATGTGTTAGCTGAACCATGTGCGCCACGTATTATTACTACGTTGGATGAGTTAACAGTGCGTAATATTGAATCCGAAATTACTGCTATACTGAATAAGGTTCAAAATTTGATCTATACTATTTATTATAACAATTCAGCATATTCATCTTAACTATCCGGATAAATGCATAAATTATGGCTTGCTAATTAATGCCAAAGTTGGAAGCATACAAAGGAAGCATATTCACTCGTGCTTATCTTCAGGAACCAAGAGTACTAATAAGGGATGAAAGGTACAAAGCAGCACCAATTGCACATCAAAAGAACTCAAATTCAATTGAGCTGAAATCGTCCGGTGCACATCTCGGCACTTACATTGATAATCTTATCGAAACATTCGTGGTAAACGCCGGAAGTTCCGGAAATAAGGTTATTTTTTTCATCCTATTGTACGGCATGAGTTGCCACATTTCGTCACTTCTAAAATCAAACAATGACAACGAAACTTTCAAAAACCACTGAATTTATAAGTTATTTTTTGTTAAAGTATTTGGCACCCACTGCTGATGCTTGTCGATCTCCAGTTAATCCAACTGATCTTTCTTCAGTAAACTGCTGTAATGCCATACCTTTGACATATAACCAGGTATCAATTGTATAATTTATTTCGTTTATTTATGAGGTTAGAGAAAGTGGCAAATTTTTATAATGAAGAAACTAGCTCAACTCTTGAAGGTTCTTTGTAGCATTTTGTTCTTTGAAGAAGTCATCAAGAAAGGATGAAATTTGATAAGTAAAGCAAATGAGAATTTGAAATTCTGATTTCAGATTAATTGCTTGGAAAATGTACATCGACTGTTGAAGAGTCAGCAACGCACAGGGGATATAGCTGCGGCATCGATAACCATCGAGGCAACACCCGAAAACATTTCATCATCGAAATTAGCACCATCAGAAGATTCAAAAAGTCCACTTCCCGTGCCGGAACAGGAAGATGACAATAGGTAGCATCACCGAAAAGTTAACTTGAAACTCTCTTAGCAGTAGAGACAAAATTAAAATATTCAGTCAGATAGGATGAGGACAGGACAAAATTAAAATATTCAGTCAGAAATTATCACATCGATATGTAAGCTGTATATGCCAATCAATGTATATCGAAATGCAGAGTTCCTACGCATACAGCGGCAGCATCAGCCATGCCCCTTACGAGGGAGCTCCTGCAACAGCACACCCGAAAATGGGAACAAGAGTATCGCGATACGTGGAAAAAACGACTTGGTCTAAAAAGATCCATTCAGGTTCATCCTTGCTTATGTGACTAACAAGAAAGACATCATAAATGACATCATAATTCACTCTCACATCTAAATATTTCCAAGAACTCTTCAAATACAAATTTCTCTTCTCTTGCAGCAAACAGAATTTGTTGTGCCGGTGTCTTCGAAAATTTTCCGAGAAAGCAGTCAAAGGTCAGCAGTAACACAGAGTGCATCAGCTACTCTTCCTTCACCGAGATCTGATTGTTGGTCACTGATGAACAAGGATGATTATTACAGAAGTCTTGGACCAAACCCCCCTCCACCGCCAGGCAAAAATTTTCAAGTAAGCTTTCATTAATTGTGGTGAAAATCTCGGAAATATTTTCTCACCCGTAGAATACAGTATTTATTAGATAACAAACTCAAATATAGGAACTGATAGATCTGCTCTTCAAGAGTTTTCTCTGCTAGTAATATCTATTTAAACCATATTGTACTATATTTTTAGATTACATCGGTACCATTACCACCTCCATTACCAATTGAGGAACGTCGATCTGCATTTGTTCCGCTTCCCGGCATCGCGCCATCTCCATTTCCTAGTACTCCAAAATTACCTCGCGACATATCACAACAACCTATCAACTTGTCATTGTCTGGAAACATTCAACAAACGCATTCAGCAATAGGAATAACAACGGTAACATCCGCTACTATTGAACGACACTTTTCCGCACAGCAACAACAACCTCAGCAGCAATACCGTTCCGTCATAAAAACCGCGCTAACAGCAGCACCGCATCAACAAGGACAGTATCTCGAATCTAATAAGTTAGCATTGTCATCAGCAAAGTCCACACACCGTTATTTGTCTACTGGAAATCTGATGGAAACAGGTCCGGAACGGTGCCCAACCGCTGACTACAATAACAGTGTGCCTGAAGAAGCCGGCGAAACTTGTGCCGCACGACTGATAAATATGGCTCAGCGGGCGCAGCAACAGTTAGAGCAAAAGCGTTATCATTCGCCGCTTGCTACTTCACCAGTCAAGGAAGCCACTGATGCGTTAATGTTGCTCCAGGAAACAACATCATTTTAACTATTCTGCAGCTAAATTTAGTTTTGAATTTTAAAAATTAAATCCCTCGGAAAATGTTTCGAGCTTCATCAATTTCCGATAATTGGCACGTTGGTTTCGTCTCTTATGAAGTCATTTTTAGCCAAAAAAACTGATTAAAGGAAAGCAAAGCATGTTTAATAGGACATTTGAATTCTAAATTGAATATATTTCGTTTCGATTTTGTTAGCAGTGATTTTTCGATAAGGACCAAATATCTATGATATGCAGGTAATTGTATGTAGTAAGGCTTAACGGAATTAATTCATTCTGTGCTATTTCGAGAAATTCCAGGCTCTTTGTAGAGTAGCACTGTGGAAAGCATCCCTCACTTTCTTCATAGCTTTGCTTACTAAAGCGCTCAATTATAAATACAAAATTGCACTGAAAAAATAGCCAAATGTCGTCAGCTAGACTAACTTGTACTGAGTAAAGTGTCCATGATAATTCATTTATCCATAAAATAAACAAGTCAGATTTTTTTTTGCTTTTAAATTTACATGCACTTAAAGTGCGCGTAATTCTCACACCGACGTCTTTCTGGTTCTGGAACGATTGCGTGTTTGTTGTCTGTTTCTTTCTTTTTTTAATTTCCTTCTGTAGTTTGAAATATCGTTCCAGTTTTTCATTTTTTCTTTCTCCCTCCCTCTCTCTCTCTTATTCTTTTGACTCTATGGATGTCTGTAGATGTACATATGATGCGATTGCTTGAGATTTGAAAGTTACGTGAAGCAAAAATAAAGATGATCCTCAAAGATGAGGAATTTAGAATCGAACATAGCAAATTACTTACCATTGCCTTCACCTGAAAGATGACTTTTCAAAAACACTGTTTTCTGTTTCACTGTTTTCTTTCTTTCATTTCCAATCCAATCATTAAAACCTTTTACTTTGTACTGCGTGTGTGTTTGTGGCCTCACTTATTGCTGTGATTTTTATAGTTCTCAACGTTTTCTATTCCGAAATGCTGTAAACAACAATTGGATGCGAACAAAATGCAAGTGTCGTTGCCTCAAATCAAATTAACTTCATTTATAGGTTGCCAGCACTATGTTCTTTCATATTTTTTATTATCAGCGCTGTTTGTTGAATATCCAACTGATTTGTGAATATTATATTAAACAAATATAATTTCTTTATGATTTGCGTCCATCTTGCATAAGGAAAGAAGAGCCTAAGTACAAAGATTTATCTGATTGTAATAATTAACAAAACGAAATTTATAAATGCAAAAAATAAAACATTGAAGGCTCTCGAGGACCCAAAGATGTGTGAAAAGAACACAAAAATTTTTGCTTATTTTCAAGCTAACAAATCACAAGACCAGAAAATGTATAAATTAATGTTTTCGATTTCTGCAAGAATAAGCATATGAGAAAAACGACAAGTTATTACAGTTCTCGTGCGCCACTCAAAATTAAGGGACACATGGTGCCCACCACTCACCATCTCAGCAATTTCTACGACAGCTAGGAAAGAAAATAACAAATAGAACATTACTCAACTTGAAAATTAAATAAAGTTAAAATAACTGAAATAAAGCTGGCAATACAACCAAACCAATTAATAGTATACGACTAATTTAGCTCAACAAAATAACACATCTGAATTTACAAAATCATATATCATTTCTTCGGTGTAATTCGACTGCGACTTTTCATCGGTGGGCCACCTGTGCGCTGTTGTCTCCTATTAATATGTCGCCGTTGAACAGGTTGCTCCCCGCTATATAGATGATTCAAATTCACCAGATGTGAAATGGATTTGTCGCAAAAAACACAACCTCTATACGTCGTTTTCTCGTCTGGCAAGACAAATTTTTCCTGCAAATGCCTAGATGTGGATTTCTGAAGCTATAGCATAGTAGAAACAGAAACCGCTCATAACAAACACCTAATCATTCATTCAGAGCAGTACATTATGCCAATTTTTAAATCGAAATTTCTTAAGTAGGATCCTAAAAAAATTTTTTTTGACTTGCGTTCAGCAAAAGATTTCAATGCTTTGGCAGCATGTCGTGCACAGTATTACCTTGTATTCAGCGAAAAACAGCTGTGCGCCACAATCTTCACACTGCTTAGTAAGAACTTTAACATGCAGTGCGCCTTCGAAGACAACTACAACAGCCGAGCATTTGTTACAAGAAACACGCCACTTCGGTGCGGATTGTGGATCCAATACCAATATCCCCTTACCAGCACTGCACTGACGAGGACACTGTACCACTCCAAGTGTTCTAGAAATCAAAAACTCAAGAACCTTCACCACATCATGAAAAACCAACTTATAGTCAACTTAATCAACTTAAGCAACTTTTGTACGATTTAAATCGGCGAGCTGCAGCAAGCACAATATTATCGTATGCCTTCTCATCATTATATAGCTAATGCAACTTACAAGAACGAATGAGAACACACGGGATTGGGACATTCGTGACAACCTGAACCTTTCCTCATTTCCTCAAAAGGCGAATTGTTATAACAATAAGGACAAAGCGCATATGACATAGACAATTTTCCTGTAAATACAACAAATATTACGCAGATGAATATTCTTGTTCTTCTATTTTTAACTTCTACCTGTTCATTTATTCAATTTCCGTATGTAAAATTTTCCTTTGTGAATGACCATTAACATCTACCCAGATATTCACTTTTTCTTGCAAAGTTCTAATAAAGATGTAGAACAGAAAACCGAATAATATACTATTCTTAAAGTTAGTTTTTTTTAAAGATTCATCCACACTTTCAACAAGAAAACTTACCTCCAGAACCTTGCCAGTAAATCAAATCAAAATTATCCAGAGGGCACTTATTTTCACCATGAAGTCTCAATAACCCATCTTTGGCAGAAGGCAATGAATATGTGTCCTAAAAACATGGAAAATGTTTCTTTTTATTATCTTCGTCAAAACCAATTTACACTTTTAATTACCTGACAATTTGGACAGTGCAAACGTTGTGGTTTAGAAGCAACAAGTTTCATAAAACGTCGGCATTTTCCACATCTGCTGAATGGTTTTCCCGAAGCAGCAAGTGACGTGAACGAATCTGAACAAATATGTGAGTTCTTACATGTTAGACAATTTGTACTACAAACATCAAAGAAATGAATTTTTTAAACATAAACTATCTTTACTAGAAATTTTGGATCAATATTGTCTGCGGATAATGAAGCCTTTTTTACCTTCAAAAAGCGAATCCACAAGACCGATATTTTCCACAAAGTAGATGAATTTAAGACGGAAATTTTCAAGTACATGATTTTTGACCTGTAAATACGCATATGGTAAACAAATTCAGCAGAAAAGTTTGCTCAATTTTTCCATCCTAAGATTGATTAATAATAGTTTAGCAACCAGGAAGTAGATTAGCAACCGATAGCCATTCGATCGACAGTAATAGCTTGTTCCGATTTTGGTAACTTCCTTGGCGCAGCATGTCAAATGCACGCGTCGTAATTTCCAACTTTTCGATGAAGTCTTCATTCATTTGGTTAGTTTGGTTTCCATTTGAGTCATCTCTCTTCATTACTTAAACCGTTTTCACTGGACACCACACCGTTGACGATAATCTGAGAAAAGCTTTAGCACATACCGTTCGTATGACACTGCTACATTTCGCAGTAGAAATGCGTACGCACATCCGGCAAACGTAACCATCTTGTTCGAAGAAAATTATTTTTTAATTTTGCAGTTCCAAGTACGCCGAATGTCATGTTTCCAAATGAAGCGATTTCTAGTTCCTTTTCTTCGGTTCTTCATAGACTCAATCGATTGATTAATTCATTATACATAAATGATAATTAAAAACCGATGATATACCGCGCCAAAGCTTTTGTTGAATTTCTGGTAGTTTGAAATAAGTGCATTTATTCCTCTGCATAAAAGCAAAATACGTTTGCTCCATTAGATTCCATCTTCAGCGAAGGAATTTGTAGTTGAAATCGAATCCAGATTCTCTTTGTTTCTGTTCTCGTTGCTTGAACTCATTACTAGCGTGAGTCCTTTTATTTAAGGGAACACAGTGTTCTAAGAAACTGTACTGCGGAAACAAGAAAAAAAAACCTTTTCGCAATCACTTGTTGCATATCTTGTTCGAAGACATTTGAAATGAACAGTGATTTTTCTCGAACGTTCCATACAGAGTTTGAGCGTGGAACAAACATGACATTCAATATCCCAGTATACTTATATATTATTGTTGCGAAGCATGCATGGTGTTCTAGCTTTTCTATCCGTGTAGTTCTAGAACTACCTCTGCCTTGACTGGTTTGACTGAATTGCTTTCTTTGAATGATTTGATTGCAGATAAGGCCATTCAAAGGAAAGAAACAATTCAAATCAATGAAGTCGAAATTTCGTCATTTCTCAGCGATTTGATAGTAAAAGGAAAAAAGCTCCGTAAAATAGTTGATTACATCGGAGGATGAAAGGACAGATTACGGAACAAAGGTCGTACAATTACAATCGGTTTTACGCTCATTAAAAGTGATGAGTCACTTTAAAGAAATGGATTTTGGTTTTCCAGAAACAATATGTTGTTATACTATAATGATTAGAAGAATGCTAGAAGGGTGGTGTTCTTATTTCGATCTTTGCATGCTACGAACAGCTATTCCAACTCTCTAAACTTTTCTTTGATTTCGAATGGTTTCATCACAAATTAATTACAGAATAGAAATTCGCATGTCCCTTGGCAATGAGATTTAGCTGACTTTCAACTTCGGATCGCATTGTAGGTAATACCAGTTCTGAATCTATTTTCCAATAGCCATGCACAAGTGCAATACCTAACTTTGTCGGTTTCAAGCGCCTCTTAGATTCTACCTAAAGATTTTAAAGAATTGAATAAAATTCAAATTTGGAATTTGAATTTGAAGGAAGCACAAAAATCATACAGTGAAAATTGAACACCTTTATAGAAAATATAAAGCATCAAATTCATAAAACTAACAGTAACATAGTTCCGCTGACAAATATTACTAATGTGAACGGGGATAGAAGCATCAGTCCCTATCCCGTGCTTTTCCATTAATGAGATCAACTCTGATTCAGTGAGGTAATCCGGTGGGTTCGTCGCGTATTCACATATTTTTTTTTCTCTTGAATAGTTCTCTTTGAGATAAAAATATTATGACAAGCAAAGTTTCAAATTTATTTCCAAGTCCCAACATCAATTATACCTTAAGGGTATAAAAAGTTAATTTCCTCTACTGTGTTTCTACTACCGAAAATAAAACAAAAAAGTTTGACTAATCCATCAGGCTTGAATATACACCATCAGAATTAAAGCTTACTTTAAAATCACTTTTGTGCCTTTGACTAAATTGTGAATTTTTGGGTCTTCTTCAATTTTTTGCCAAACCATAACTTTTGTGAAGCCCGAGTCGATAATGCGCTTACTTTTTGCAACAAATATTTCGTTTCCGATATTGACTCTTCAAGAATTATGATTGTGAATTATTATAAACGTCAGAAAAATCCGATAAAATGATTAAGAGATGAAAATCAAAGCAAAAATTAAACAAAACTCTGCATATAAATTGTAAAATGAAAGTCTTACTTTACATACGTGACGAGATAGGTGCAAGGCTTCATCAGTGTTGCAATAAAATGCTGTGTGATATAGTCATATATTTTTAAGGCATCTAAACAAGTCTAGAAGTTTAAAGACAAACTTTAATAAATTCCATATCCTTGGATTTTCAATTTTTAGTCATCAACAGATTTGCAATCTGCTTTAAAAAATTAGCGGACTAACAATTTCAAAAAGAAATGAAGAAATTAAACCTCCATTGAGTGAACCATCATTGCCACGCAAAGGTGATATCGGTGGATGGTCACCTTTGTCTTCACCGCTACGAGGTGTTATTTTTCCTGATAGCAACTAAATGAAAAAATCATGATGCAAAATGTTGCTACGGAAGCATTAAAAATTCCTTGTTTATACAGCCAACTATTTAACTAAGCAGTGCGAAATGACCTCTTTCACAATATGTTTCCAGCGACTATCGTTTTGTTGATGCCGCAAAGCTTCAGAAAAATCAAAATTTGAAGGATATGCTGTAGTTTCCGTTCGTGGGTAACTTATAAAACCCTGAAAAACAAAAATCATGCTGGAATTAATACTGTAATAGTGAAATAGTTTATAAGAAAAGTAAAACAAACTTTGGAAATCAATAAACGATGAAACTTTTTTTCTTTCACATTCCAAAAAAACTTTCAATTTCCATCAGTCGGAAAAAGAAACTCTATGAAATAACATAAATACCCTGGTGTAAAGATGTTCTGCAATACTCATCGTCTGTACAGGACTAAGACCTAGACCACTGCTAGCAAATCGTAATAATTCAACGGTATTGAGAGCTTGTGGACGCTCTTTTCGATATTCCGAACTGGTTACACCAACAACAACACCTTGGTCCTGCTGCTAAAAATTCATAAATCACGATATGCAGAATGATAAAATCCTCCAACAAAATAATAACACATAAGTTATGTATTGTATAAGTATACAATCTAATAAGTAAGAAATAATAGCTCCCAAAGAAATAAAGATGAACGAACTTTGATTCGATCGAAAAACATCTGGGAGACATCTTTATCAAATATGCGACCTCTGACATGATCTGGTTTTAATTTCTCACCTGTCGGAGTTTCGAAAATTGTCTAAAACCTTTACATACATCAAACATATGGCGACTGCTAAACTAAACAGCTCCCAATATAAACTGCGAATAAAACAAAGACTTGGACAAAATGTACTTCTAAAACCCAGTATGGTTCTGGCTTAAACTGTGTAATCAAATCATGGCGAGTAACACAGAATCCCAGTGTTGGTGTCTGACATGGGCCAAATGATATCGTCGTGCTGTCAAGATTACCATATTTACCCTGAAATATGTAAGAAATTATTTGTCAAATTGCTAGCACATCTGGTGAAAATTAAGTTATGCTGGACCTTAACTACATCAGCGCACAAAGTTTACGACGCCCAAGAATTAAACAATAAGCTGACCAAAAAGCTGGAATGATTAAGCACATCGTATAGAGATAACCTGAAAATATCGCGTTTGAAAACGCGTGAAGGCACACCCAATCCTCAGATCAATTTCTTGACGTGCATCAACAGATAAGCTTTCATTGATATTGGGACGGCCAAGATTACGCATTGCCGACTTTATATCTTTTGCAGTGATGGCTGAAAAATGTGCCCTGAAAACAGCCTTCCTCAGCTCGCGAAAACTTTAGTAGAGAAGTTACTCATTTCACGCTATAAACTGGAAGGCAGTTTGAAAACAACGACCATAAAAAAATATATAAAGCCTCCTAATTTTAACAAAAATCAAAAAAAAAGGCACCTATAAATATTTCCCATAGGATCTCCTCCTTTCGGTTTTTTAATTGAGTTTCTGACCGCCTCAATCACCTGTTAATTTAAAAAATACGGATGCTTTCATTATTTTAGTTAAAACATTTTGCTAAACACAAGTACCGTGCAACATTTATTATCAGTTATTGGAGTAAATATCAGTTATTGGAGTAAATTCGAACATCTTTTTTTCAAAGGAAGATTTTTTAGTGTCAATTAAAAAACCCCAGACTTCTTTCTATAAGATCTAAAACACAGGTCAACAAGATACTTTTTGTTTGCCCCAGTGGTTTAATTTCAAATAGTCAATTAAGGAGCAAATAATGAAAGGCTATTTCACCGATCCTAAAAGTTTTCGTGCTGTAAAAGTAATCAAATATTCAGTAAAAAAAAAACGCAACCTCAAAGCAAATATTTTCTCCTTCTTTATCACAGTCTAACCATAGGACCAGGACATCACAACCTTTTGCTTCCGAAGCGAGATACTGCAAATGTCATTTTACTTGTACTCCATACTAAAATGAATTACCTATTCTGATAATTTCTAATTAAATCCTTTCTTTGTTTATTACAGAAAAAAACGCCTGACCTTCAAACAACGTCTGACCTCCCCCTTCTCTTTTGAACATAGTTCGATAAGACATATTTTACACAACACGGGGTAACAACGGTGACAACTAGCAAACATATTCTGAGAAAATTAAGCCACCTCATTCATTCGCATTTTTGGATTTGCTTCCTTTTTCATGGTCGATGATGAAAACAAGTGAACTGGATCAACTTTTTCCCAATTATTCATTTTTGATGGAAAATCCAGAGACATTATATGGCCACAAGTACTAGTAACCTAAAATTGAAGTGCTTTCTATTTCAAATCAATCATAATAATTATGAATGTCTTATTATACATTATAAAAAAAGGCACTACATTAACAATTCTTAAAAATCAAAAACATTAAAGTGTCGTATATTACCAACTTTTAATATTTCCTTACAATTCCTCACCTTAAACATAGCTGACTGTCCTTCGAACTTTCCATGATATTCGAAAACCGAGCAAACATTGTTCCAACCTTAAAAAATAAGGTATACATTTTTTACATAATCAAGATGTTAGAAAGTATTGAAATACGAAGTAAGAGGTAACAACGGGAAACGATTAACAAAGCCTACACAAAACCTCACGAATTTTTAACTCTATTGAAACAGTTCCACAAGTGAAGGAATTGGAGATCAAAAATGCAAGAACGAGAAATAAAGCAAAAATGTCATAACCTGATTTTCACCTTTTCTTTTTTTAACTTTTCCATCGGCAAGGATTTCTGCAATAGACCCAGCGAGCATTGGTTTTTCGGCCACCATCATTACCGTCAGCGCAGTCATATCCGCTTTTATCCCTCTCCTCCTCCAATTTCCTTATCTACAAGTATTTTGGCTAGCATATTCTCATTGGTTGCAATTGGCCCTCTTTTTGATGAACCACTGAATACGAGGCAATAATTTACAAATTTTCCTGTGCTTGCTCTATTATAATGAACATAGAAGGCTTTAAGTGGAAAGTGGGAAGTTCAAGATTTTAAAATGCTTCAGCGATCAAACGCTCGTTCTGCATTAAGAATTTCAAATAAAACAAGTTTATTATCATCGAAACTGTAAAGAGCAACAAATTGAAATGAAATAACAGTATGCTTAAATCTAATGAGTGACATCATAAAGTTCAGTCATAAGTACACCATATAACAAAAAAAATTCTAAAAAAACAGCAACAACTTATGTGTACTCAATAATAACTGCATCATGATTAATGAAAGAGACAAACACGGATGTCAGGAGCTTCTTCACTTTGGTGGCCATTCCATATCAACACCTTCAACATCCAACTCGAGTATGTCGACTTCACCGCATTCAACTCCCAATAAATCTGCCAATGATGGTCGAGTTCGACCAAAATCGCCATGCACAAATTCCTTTACATAAGTCCCCGCTTGCGTCTCCATTCTAAAACACTACTGGAATCTCTCAGAAAGGATTTTCAGAAATTTATTTCAAGTAGCCGAAAATTCAATTTATAAAAGAATCATTTCAAAAATACATTCGTCCAGAAACCACTATCATATCAACTACAGCAATCCTATAACAAATTGTAGAGCAGGAAACTTGAAGAACTATTCAACAATTCAAAACCAAAATCTATTCCGGAAATATGTTACTTTCAATCTACATAATATTCAAACAAATAATCAAAACTACGGCAATGCAACAAAAAACTTGCACTATATCAAATTAAACGAAATACTAATTTTTGTGTGTCATAAATTAAAATTAAAAATTCTATCTATGGCATTAGTAGTTCTGGAATGGTGTAGACTACGTTAGATTGGATTTCAACTTTTTTAAAAGTATTTCAGCTACTGTACGCCACTCCGTAATTAAAAATACGATTTAAATAAAACAAAGTAAGCATACTTTGTGTTACCTGACTAAGAAATGATAATCATCTAATTTCATTGGTTCGATTAAAAATATCATCCTTCGTCTTTCGAGCAAGGGACGACGTTTCAGCACACGCACTGGAGTTTTTTGAATTACTTCAATAGGTGCTTTGTTACGAAGTTCTTCTAGTGTAAGCTCATCAAGTTCCCGTCTGCTGTAGCAGTAACCGGTGTATAACTTACGTCTTTCTAAAACACAAACACTATAACAGTGAATATAAGAATGTATAATTTTAATTGGAATCTATAATATATTTCTTCCAACCTATTTTTTTCTGACATTATCAACATATAAAGTCAATGGCTTACCGTCTTGGACATTTTTTATTAAAGATGCTTGGTCTGATGTGATCTGTTTCAAGCCAGGAAGAACTTTAACATCAAGATTCTTGTTAATAGCATCCTCTAGACGTTTTAATGTAGTCGTCAAATTATATCTTTTGAAGGAAAAAACTTTCTTTGGATTGATCAGCTGAAAAGAATCGGCATCGGCATGATTACATTTCACTTTACCTTGTTAAATAATTTTCAAGGAAAAAATAAAAAACTATTACTTGCAATACAAATGGCCTTCCATTACCAAGCATTCGCACATCAATATCTTCTCGTCCTGAAGCCACAAAACGTGCAACATCGCATCCAGTTTCCGTGATAAATGGTGCCCCAACCTTTTCTGATACCTGAAAAACATTAAATTTCCTACCCAAACTTCCGAGATTTCTATACTTCCTTTAATATTTAAATGCAAGCTTACTGAATGTCCAATAATTTTCCTCATATCGGCTGAAGCAGACCAAGGACTTTGAGACATGTTTCTCGAAAATTTGCAATAACGTCCGGCAATAAATAGTGGATTGCGTTCAAATGAAATAGTATAATTACATGATGTCGACGGTGATTCCATTTTGTAAATCCTGTATTCTTTTTCGAAAAATCAGCAAAATAAACAATACAAAGCATAATCAAACTCCTAATATCCACAACTGAGAAAATGAAATACGATAACGAAAATTAATCGGAACTTTCGGCATATCGCGCTAAAATCCTCTTTGAAAAATTTGTGTCGAAAAAATGTTACATTTATACTCAAAAAACACGAATAGCCAAAAATCATACAATGCGTTTTCTCGATTCATCTTGTGCGTCAGGTCTGCAATTCGTACCTTTGTATACATTGACAGGAGTGTATCGTCCATGCTAGCATATCTCAATCTTTTCCGTGATATTTGAAAATCGCTGGGGAATTCTTTCACCAAATAATCAACATCACTCTTGTTAAATTCGTCATTGACAAATGTAAGGGTAAGAATTAAATCCGAATTTAACGATGGTGCTAAACCAGTTGCCTAAAATGAGCAAATACAGAAATCCATACAGCTAAATTATGGAAATTGTGTTTTGCGGACCAGATGAACCTGACAAATTGATTGTTTTCATTTATAATGCTAAATATGCCATTTTAAGAAACTGGAAAAAGTTACAAGCATTGACAAAACGGTGGACATATTTTGAAAAAAATTGTCAAACAAGCGAAAAACCTCACAGCTTTTGCAAGTTAATAGTAAGAAAACTCTACACGAACATTGCGAATCCTTTCCAAATACGCATTGACGATGCGTAATTTAAAAGGAACCGTAGAAAGAGTACCATCTGATGGTATATTTTGACAGGCAAATTCATACAGCACTTCCCGAAGAATTGCGGTAACAGGCATGTTAATTGCAAGTTGAAATGATTTTGAGTCATAGCCACTACTTCCATATATTTTCTTCACCTGAAAAAGTAAATACGGTAAACTATTTAAAGTCATTCGATTAGTGCATGAAAATGTTTCGAGACCTGTAAAGCATAAAGCAATTGAAAACTTTAAAATTCGCTTCAATGAAAAACTGTAAAACACCACAAAGATTCTAAATCCTGACAAGTAAGACTTGTATATTTAGCTGCGCACTTGATTAAAATAAAGCTTTAATTCACAACTAAATATGGAAGTCTAACCTACCAGCGTGTAAATGTAATATAATACTTGAAGGAACACCTCACCTCAGCTACCACTTCGTCAGCAAACTTCTCATCTAATACACCAAAACATAGTGCACAATTGAACGGCTCTTTCACATTTCCACTTTCTTCCGGTCCTCTCAACTGTCGAGTACAAACTGTACAGAGAGGAATACAACTATCACAGCTAGTATCACACCTCATTCCTGCGATCAGCGGTTAGTGGCTGCTACCTGACCTGTTAACTCTTAATCGCATCTATTCACTCCCCAATAATTTTATTTCATTTAAATGATATATTAAAGATAACATTGTGCATGAAGAGAGGCAGAGAACGAGCTGGAAAAATCGGAGAAACAGACATCATAATAAGCACAGAGATTGGGAGAACGAGACGGAAAGAAAAACTATGTGGACGACAGGAAATGCAGGGAACAGCTGTTAACTATAAGGATATAAAATGGAACGGTAGAAATCCGAAACTGTCCACCAGGTGACTTCTATACGCGCTCGAGCGGTTCCTCAGTTGGGAGCATGAAATTAGCATATTAAGAGAAGATATAAGTGGATGGGAGTGTTTCGTTTGTAGATTTTATATTAGCGTGGTGGACGGTCGCCAGACCGTTGCTATTTTACGGGTTGTGAAAGGGAAGGAGCGGGATGTGCTGGCTGAAACAGAAAGAAGTGAGTGCTATGTCCGGAGGACCATTTAATTGGGAAGAAGGAAGGACTGAAGAAGTTAGGTCCACTTTCATGGCTCTCGCTATTCACCTCTTGCTTTGATAAGACCTTCGGTCAGCAGAGATGGATGGAACTTCTCCTTACGAGAAGGAAACTTTGCTCACAGAGAATCATTTCAGAAGCTGTCAGCAGCAGCTCGAGTTCCTCCTGTCCAGCAGATCATTGAGAAAGTCACTCCTGGAAATCAGACTGTAATAACAATTATTCAAGGAAATTAAAATTGAAATTGGAAAAACTTTTAGCAGTCAATTGGATGAAAACTTACAGAACGTTAACGAAAGACAAACAAATATGAAAAATGAATTTAATGTTTGAGAGATTTAGGGAAGTGAAAAAAAAGACGATAAGGGAACAGGAAGCAAGAAAGAACTTAAGGAGGATGAACATATGAGAAGGGCCAGTGAACCGGAGAGAACTCCCAGTGAACAGGAAAAGAAATCAGGCGAAAAAGAAGATAGCGAGAAAGAAAAGGAGGAGAGGGATAAAAGGGAAGCGGATGATGAAAGAAAAAGTGATAATGGGAGGAAGGAAAGTGATAAGGAAAACGACGAAAAAACCTCACAGGTAGGTATCATCATTTTGTCGTTGAAGTGTTGTGAAACCTAACAGAAGCTTCTTCCATCCCGAAGCAGCTGCTTGTGCTTGTAAATTACACGCGGTGAATTTTTGAAAATTCGTTTAATTTCTTTTTCAGAAGAAAAAGTTAGTGATAAAAGCACCTACAGCAATTAAAAAAGCCGATGCTGAGGATCCGCAGTACCAGGTTTGATGAAGTTTTTGGCAATTTTAGAAGTCCGCTAGAAACATCCATTTGAGTAAAATGAAGCACTTGAAGTTGCGTCGTTGATGAAGCAAATAATTAGTATTGATTATGCAGACACTTGCTGGCTTAAATGACGATTTATTTGGCAAGACAGATTTGAATAAGCCGAAAAAGAAGCTTGTTATAAAAGCACCAACTGGTTTTAAAAAGGCACAAGCTGAAGATCCCCAATATCAGGTAGGTATAACACACTCTGCCCATGAAGTGATGTTACTAATTTTAATTTTTGGTGATCAGTGAACACCGAATCTTTTGAAATACAACAAATATAAGTGAGTCAAAGGAGTTACGTCAGAAACAATTGAATCTTGGAAATCGGCAATGTAATAAGTTCACAGTTTTCTTTTTCATGCACAGTTTCTCTAGTTTTCGTTTCTCGAAGCTTGCATTCCACGGTCCTATACGACTGTGCGATAGTTTAAAGTCATGAACGGCATCTCTTTATCGCTTGAAGTGTCCATTAAAAAATTCCGCTTCTTCCTGAGTTTTGAATCACTTTCATTTTTTTGCGAGCACAGTTGTGCATTCGAAGTTTTTCGGAAAAATCGTTTTTTTAAATAGTTTATAAATTAATTAAAATGTTGTTGAAATTTTGAGCGTGTGACTTGCCTCGGACGTGTTTGTGCAGTTAAAATGAATGTTGACAAAAAGTGAAGTGAAACTGCCATATATTTTACAGACACTTGCTGGCCTCAACAATGATTTATTTGAGATGCAATTCAAAAAATGAATGAAAAAATTGGGATTGTGAAGAAATGGAAAAAAACTCAGCAATTGTATGTCATAGACATTTTCGCTGAATTAAAGGAAGTCTTCAATTGTATTCTCCACTCTTATAATGCCATTTATTGTACTCTGAACATAAGACAGGAATTATTTCATGAGGTACCGAAATATAAAAATTCAAAATCACTTAGCAACCATCGATAGTCCGATAAATGAATGGATTAACGTTTTAAGTCCTCTGTATCTAGCATAAATGCTGTAGCATTTCAATCGAATCTTATTCTCCTATTACCATTCTTCTTTTCAGCCTGTTAGTCTTATAATTTGAAAATATCTGTGTGAACAGTAGACTTCAGCCAAACTTTAAACGTACTTTTTTTATTTACATTAGAATAATATCTAGCTGAACTGGAATAAACAGCAACCAGCAAAATATTTAAAAACCACAATGCGTGTTAGCATGACAATTCAGTTCAGATATTGGTACGGAAGTTCTCATATTTTAAACATTCAAATGGATGTTTGAAAATTTGTGCATATCAAATAGAACCGATTAGTGTAAAGGGTTGAACTGTGACTTGCAGCATCAGATGTGAGAAAATGAAGAATTGAAGACTTCTGCAAAAATTCCTTAATCAAAAAGGCATTTCAAGTAATGTCTTGTTACAGATTAACGGCAGGTTACCTACCCAACAGTACACTAATGCATTTCAAGCTAGTCGCTCAAATGAAAGTTACATCTGTAACTTCAAATGAACACTGAATTTCTTGACCAAAGGAAATTGTCGATCAAGCACAGAAGTCAATGATGAGATAGTACCTAGTGGTTTGGATAATTGGGCATTCATAATATTTTGGTAATCTTATATTACGGGCACAGTTTCTCCATACAACAAAATCCGTATTTGACTGTGTTCACGGGTAATTGGTGGATTGGTGTTCGACAAAAGATAAATTAGTCAATCGTCTTTAACATCCAATGAAAACAAGAAGCTAGCATAAAAGGATTAGTTGATAAGAATTAACGAACTCTGAATATGCTATTCGGATTCTGAAAACGTCTGTCCATCATTGCTTGTTTCACCTGAAGCGTCTTCCTCATTAGCTGCTGATGTGTCTTCTTGAAGGTGTGGTATTGTTTTGGTGCTATTCGTTCGATAGAAACTTTTTCTTCGACCTGTAGGATATTACAGAACTTGACTTTGTTTTTTCGAGATAATGATACGATAAAATGTGCTAAGTTAAGTTATTCTATATTAAAAAAACTGAAACATTTATTTTCCGAAGAATTATAAATTTATTCCAGTTGTTTACCTTTTTCTCAAAACTATTTCGTAACACTAATTCATTACCTCTACCCGATGATGATGAGGATTTCCTTTCACGAATACATCTATCAGTATTCACTTCGTGCGGCATCAATGTCATCGGAGCACGGAAAAAATAAAAATGTGGATAATAGAGTAAATTATAACAGCTAGAAGAATAAAGATCCGCGAATCGTTCCACCTGAAGTCGAAGGAATCCCAAAAAAGCTTGCAAAAGACATTTGTCCAACCAGTTTCTGCTGCTGAAATCAGAAATTGGGTTCAAGAAAACCGCAATTTCCCAACCATACCTGTGACGCGAAAAATGTGGTACGTGACCCGCTTCGAAACAACGAACCCATTTTGCTGTAGCATTTATCCATCTCCTGAGTTCTTTCCTGTATGATAATTTACAGAATTGACACATTTTATAATTTGTGACTTAAAAGTTAAGAAAAAACAACGAGAATTGAAGCGAAATGATAAGATGCTATCTGTATTACTCGAATTTGACTGTTTCCTTCTTGGATAATTGATTGAGCAGAGATAATATTTATCTTATTATACATCACTTCAACCTGCTTGGTTAGTTCTACCACTTTTTCAAATAAATCATGCCGTTGTGACCAGATGGATATCTCTTTTACTAGTTCAGGTATCACAAGAAATGTACGCCATCCTTTCAAAACAAGATGCAATTAGCCAATTAAGTTCCAGTGATCAACAGAATTCATTTCAGTTTTAACTGCGAAATGATGATTATTTGGCCACATTTAAACCAATTCTATTTACTAAATAAGAAGTATAAAGCAGAAGGCAAAAAAAGTGAGAAAAGTTCACTTATAAAGTAAAACGTCAATAATAAGTCTAGTGTTCCAAGTTAAGAAGACAAAAGTCTTATCATACTAGACTAAGAGTAAATATATACCTTTGGTTTTCTTTGACTTAAGCACATCACCAAATATGTGATCACCAATATACAGCACTTCTCTGTCGCGAGCATTAAATAACCTACGAAAGTCATCTGAATTACCTAAAAATGAATGATGAACTTTCGCTTGAGCGGAAGATTTAATTCATTCCTTCCACTTACAATCCATTGTTGAAAAACGTTGTTGCAAATTCTTAAACAAGTCAAGAAGGAGAAATAACACATTTCGAATTGAGCTAGTCATTGATAGTCCAAATGATCGATGGTTTAAATTGAGGAATTTAGCAATTTGCCTATATCATATGCCACTTCAGGAAATAGATCGGTAGGACTAGGTCAAACATAAAGTTATGCTCATTCCACTGAAATGACTAAATAAACAAAGTACCAGTGAGAATTTTTTGTCATTCAAATAACCAAGTAATTTTATTCATCAAACACATACCACCAGCATATACGTCACCCTTTTGAAGTAATCCTTGATGTACACCAATTTTAGGCGTTCCTGTCTCAGTATCGATTTGTCGAAAAACAGTGCCTTTCACGAACCACAGCGGTTTTTTTGCGTCAACAATTGAAACATCAAAATATGATGTCCAATCTGATCCAATCAAATAGCTCAGTATTCCCTGAATATTTGTCAAAAAACAAAACGTGTAAAGCTGAACCTTTCATTAATAGATACATTTGATTTAAGCAAAATTAACCAGAGTAATGAATCAGCTTTAAATTGTGCGACCTGCAAAACCTATTGCTTACAGCTGCAACAACAAACATTTGTGTAACTGTAGTTGCTGTTGGTCAAAAGAAATGTTCGTCCACCGTGAGCGCTGATCAGCTTTAGGAGTGATTTAATTCGATTATCTTTGATAATATATTTGTCCAAATTTCGTAACACATCGCTTTTTAGCGAGCTCTTAAAACATGGATGTAAATGAAGCAAAGATCAGTTAAATCTGAAAGTTGAAATGGAAAGTTAGCATAAAACAGATGTAACGTTAGAGTGACAATATATAATTACACCCGGAATTACAAGTGTAATTTATATACTCGAACTCAAACAATTTATGCTGAATGAAAATTGAAGTTGTCATTCACCGGTATTTCTCGGTTTGTTTCTAAGTAACTGAAGTCACAAAGTATTTCTAAACAAATGGCAATCTAATACAAGTGAAAAAAGAAATTTAAAAAAGCAAATTAAAATTGAAAAAAAATTTTTTTGAGAAATTAGTTCTTCATACATCATTATGAACATAATTGACAGCGCTTAAAACATCTTCAGCAAGCGATTTATAGGATATTATCGTATCGCCGTTTCGAACACCTGTGCCGTCGCTGGTCCTAAAAACGAATGTCATCTGAGCGCACTGTGTTCATACTCTCAAACAATAGCTTTAACAAAGTTGAACATAAATTTCCCATATATGTGATGTCTTTTTGCTAATTTGAGTTTAAATGCAATCCCAAATTTTTGAGTTTAAAATATAATAAAAATTTTTTAACTCACTTAAAGGTCGTTATTTGCTAAACGTTTGCTTTACCTTTCATAATCCTTATGATTGTCGAAATAGTGAATAAGGGTAATGAGTACATATGTGTGAGCAATATCAAATAACGAGTTCATCACCAGAATGTTTTCCGGATGTCGCAATGAGATGAATTTGTTCGGATATTGCTTCTTGATATCTGATCTGCAGCAATTTGTTAAATTTTTAATTGCCAACTCCTCTCATCAATTATTGGGAGGAAAACGATAAAAATAAGGAATTCCGCTTGCCGACGAAGATAATTATAGCCATGTAAGCCAACAAGAATATTTCCAAATCCATCAACTTTCAGCAAATTGCCAAAAGTTCGATCAAACCATAAACCTGTGATAAGCAATTATACAAGAGTGCTAGAAAATTAATTGATATAGAAGTCCTTTTAAGGTTCGGTATTGCTGATTGAGGAAATTTCAATTGATGATCAGCTAATTCGTTAATGATAGCAATAAGGTTTGGAAATTATCGTCGAAATGAAGATTTCTGATAGTTATTAAAATTCATCGAGGAATATCACCGCGAATGGCAAAGTCTTGCTCATACGGGAACGATCGTAGTTGTTCAGGATAACCGAGAAGTATCAAGCGATTTATAATGCTGTTGTACAGCAGAATTTCATAGTCCGGCGATTTATAAACTAAAGCATTTCTGCGTTGTATTAAAATGAAATATGAAATTGAAGTGAACTCTGTAAAACAGGGAATGAAAGAATAAATGGAAAATTTCTAGCACTTAATATTCAGTTGCTCATTCACGCACTTGCCAGTGTAAAATCCATGTCAAATCCATAATACCGGATTTTTTGAAGATACACTGATCGATTAGAAAAAACTCTGAAAGGTAAAATGAGTTTGTGCATTAAGTCAGCTGCATTCTCAGCAAATTCCGATTGCAAAACGCGTAGTTTTGTACTTCGGGCGGAATTCCTAATTCGTACTGCTTGGATCTTGCGCGGCACACAAATCATTGCAAAATGAGAGTTCTCACAACAAAGAAAATGCTTGTTGCTATCCCCAGATTTCTCAGATTTATTCGGATCATCAAAGAGCTATTGTTGCTCTCGCTATCACATGCTTGTCTGACAGCTAGCGAAATAGTGCGGTGCAAAAGATCAACAATTGAAATGCATCACTGTTTGCATGGATCGTTCTCGAAGGCCCTCCACTCCTTCTTCACTTCTGAGCTCATGATAGAAGTTTCTTCAGGATTTGCTGCGCTTTTTGCAGGACCTTTTGTGCTCTCCATTTTTCTGCACTCAAATTCTTTGCGAGCTAATGGATTCTGAAAATCCGTTAAGGACATTTAGAACTTCGAACAAGCGGGAACAATTCCGCACTTTTAGCAAGTGCGGGGAAACTTTTAAAAATTTATAGCCTGAGATTTTCAATTATAATTTTCACTCTATCTATTTACTCCAAACCACTGATTGCATTTATCATTTCAACCGACTCATTTAGCTTGGTAACGCTTGAATATTTGTGATTAGACTGATATTCAATTTTCTTAAAAACTTAAAGCATCTGTAAAGAGATTTTCTAAGAAATAATATAACATCTGAGGAACAAATTGCGACTAAAAAAGCAAGACCGAGCCAAAAACCTTCTAGAAATAGCTAAAAATGAATTTATTTTTAAATGTGCTTTCTTATAAAGAATGTGACAAAAATTTGAATGCAATATGCACATGATCGTTGTAATATCCAACAACCGATATTGAATTTCTTCATTCAAACATTTATTACGTAGTAATTTGTTCCATTATGATAAAATTTTAGAATAACTTCCAATACATTTCCACTTGGCTGTGCAAAATGAAATATATAACGCTATTTTCAAATTTCGATTATTCGACTTCGTTCCAATGCATTCAAGAGATCATATATTCAAGTTGTTTTCTCGAATATATCGTCGGATAATGTTAGTGATGTATCCAACCTGTGGGTGTCTGCTCTTTTCCAGCAAAACAATCGCTTCGAGAAGATGATCACTGAAATCTGATTCCATTCAAAGAAAGTATGGATACACAAATAGAAGTTATTGCTATCAATCAAATTAAGTGGACATTTCTGGGGAAGACAAGGACTGGATTCTATGAACTTTATTTAGAAAGCATTTCATTTCATTATAAAATTCAAAACCACATGCTGTCACGAAAGATGGTTCCACTGTTTGTTTGCAGATATTAACAATGTGCAAGTTGGAGCGAATTCAGCATCCTCTGCTAAGATGAACTTATGACGGCTAACAAATTGAATATCAAGCTTGCATTTTAGTCCTTTCTCATATTGCTTACAAAGAAGCAATGTTTGGAATAACATGGAATTGTCAAAAAGTACAAACGATGGTGCTTTCCGTTCCACGACTAGCTTGAATACTCCAATAACAGCTCCGCGTTTACCTTCCCAGTAGTCCGGATTCGGTTCGATTTCTCCCATAGCATCGAAAGATTTTGCCGCATACAGGTAATCACCGATCTTAATAACTTTGATCATACACTCTATCAAATAAACATAACAAAATCATCTCGAGAAACCCATGATAAGTTTCTACTAATTATTGCGAATTATAATTGATGTAATTTCAAAATAAATTCTCGAAAAAACTTAAATTCTAGCAAAAATTTTTTGGTTGTTTTATAATTACACATAAACTATCTAGGTTTTTGCATTTTCAATTTACAAATAATTAACTAAAAATACCCTATAACAATCGTTTGCAATTAAAGATAATAATTTGATGGCACCATCAGAATTTTTCATCTTTTCATACATTTTCCAGGCCAAGTTACTTTTACCATTTTGGATATCTGAAAGATGACTTCAAATGTTAAGATGAACAAGTCGAACACTACTACAATCTTCCTTGAAATCTTTCATTGAATTACAGGCTAAGGCCATCATGTAATCGGAAAATTCTTTCCTGAAAGAGGTACACAACTTAGCTTCTTCATTTCCGGCAACAATTTTGACACAATTAAGCCAATAAAGTAAAACAAAATAAAAAAAACAAAAGGTAAAAAAAATAAGAAGAAAGTGATAGAAAAAACCAACAGGCTCGAGCAAGACTAAGAAAATATGCTGGGTTTTTCCTCAATTCCTCGTCCACCACCAGCAGTAGGCTTGCCTCAGCTTCTGTGCTGTTACCACTTGCTAGTAAGGCCTGACCAATGTTGAAATTAAATGTGTCATCATCATGAAGATACGCCTAAAATGGACGAAAAGCCAATAACATTTCAATCATTTTACCGACCCATCAAGGATAGCTAGCAATGTTTTTATAAAACATACTTTAATTGAGTTCAAATAAACGAGTACTTCGTCAAATTCATTGCATAGAAAGTAAGAGGACGCCATAGCTTGCCGGCCGATAATTGTGTCTGTTAAAAAAAGAGGAAATCACAAAGTGAGACATAAAAATCAAGCGCGTGGATTTAATTAAATAAAAGGGGAAAAGTTTTAAGGTAAACTATTTCCACCCTTATTCTCAAGCGAAACGTACCGCATTCAGCAGCTGATTCGCCAACCAATCGAAAATGCTTTCGCGCCACTTCCAGGTGCTCCTTCTGCAATAGAATTAAAGTTTAAAGTTTTAACCACGAAAAAAGTGCGAGTGATTTTATCAATACAGTTTTGACTGGAAGAATGAAATACAAAGAGTAGACTGAAACCTAAAAATTCAGACAAAATTGTCCAACTCACAGAGTTCTGCTGATAACTAATAATGCAATAAGTTATTGCCTTCAGAAGATGCTCAATTGGATGTTGCGGATCCATATCGCTCATCAGATTAAGTGCTGCCTCCACTTCGTCTGTAAACTCAATTATTAAATTTTAGAAAAGGTGTAAACTTGATTGGCGAAAAGAAATTGTGAAATAACTTAAGAGGACTACTTCTATCTTTCTTATCCACCCCTTAATTCAATTCATGCACAAAGTACAATGTAAAGTCGGATCTAAAATCTAAATTTTATATCGACTCCATCATCAGGTTAAGAGAAAATAATAAAACTTTCATTTGCAAAACTCGCAAAAAAGACTGGCAAAAAAATCCTACCTATTTTATCGTTTATTATAATTTATTAGCACTATTATCATTTCCGAAAACCTGAACAGCGATCCAAACAACAAATTATCGACATTCAGATCAGAGACATATGGGCAAAAACTGCATTTAGCAGTGTTATTAAGGTTAAGCGCTAATTTGATTTGAAAATTTTCTGCAGAACAACTAATTGTCCTATAAAGCGTACTTCTTTTTAAGTAGAAAATTATCAAGTTGAGTCTTGCTTCAGGTAAAGTATCGATAAGTGGCGGGAGGATTTGAAGTGCGGCATTTCCATCGCGAAAGACTACCTGAAAAGAAATACGCTATTTCAAGAAGACTTTTAAAAGATAGGTTTGAAAACAGGGAAAAGTTTGCATCGAAGCAAAGGACAAACTGTGTTGTGAGAGATAAGATCCTTCACAAACATGCAATTTGATGTTTTCCCGCTTTGTAGCTTTTGAAGTTCTTTCACTGCAGTTTTCCCATTATATAATTTGTAGTGATTGCAAGCTCTCAGATTTATAGCAATGGCACTGTCCGGATTTTCGCTCAAGTAAAGTTGCAACGCTTCCTGTGTTTAAGTGTGTTAATTCATATTCTTGATAAGTTATGGCACAAATAAGTTTAGTCTGATGAATCTACATATTTCTACTTGAAAGACATTTTTGATAAAATAAAAATTACAGGACAGTTAATCACAGAAAGCTGCTACTGAAGATGATGTAGGAGAAATGAATAGTATTTAAAATTTTAGGAAGCCGATCCATTACGTTATTTGCTATGTGCTTTTTTTAAATGAAACTTAGTGAAGAACGTTTGACATACTGCCATTAAATGGTCTATTGTTAGACACTTACGAGTGAAAGATCGTAACAGTCGAGCTTGTAATAGCATAAAGAAAGATAAACATTCAAAGCAATGAAATTCCTGAAAATAAAATTAGCGTCGTCAATAAGGTATTGAATATTCTCTTTGATACCTTTAATTCATCAACTATTTGATTGAATTGTATGAAGTGTGTTGATATTCGCTTGATACGCTACCATCAAACGTTGTGAGATTTCACAGCCCCGTAAGTTGATAGGAGGAGAATTCAAGAATGGTGATTGTAAAATTTCTAGAAGTGTCGAAACAAATTACTTTTTACTGCCTAGAATCTTCTTATAGATATCAATAGCTTCTTGATAGTGGGAACGCAGGTAGTGCATCGCAGCAAGCGATAACTGATCTTCAGTAGTATCCTGTAAGCCACTCCGATGCACCTGCAATTGCCTCTCATCTTTCATTCGATGTGCCAGATGAAATAATAATCGATTTTGGAGTGCATTCTTCGGGCCTAAATTAAGCAAGGTGTCTTTCAGATTTGAACATTCCAATACTATTAAGTGCTCATTCGGGCTGTCCAACTGTAAATACCTTTTTCGGCGTATTGTTTGGCTTCCGTACATAAACCAAGGAAAAAGAAGCAACAAGCAATGTAAACATTCACTTCCGGTGGGCAGTTCTTTCTAGGCAGCATTCTTTCATATATCTAAAATTTTCAACAACTAAATTCTTCACCTAACACTTCGTTTTTCAACAAGAGAACACACAAGAAAGAAATAAATAAAATTGAAAAAGAGAATTTTAATTCATATATTTCACTACAATACATGAACATATGAACATAACATCAAATACGATACTTGAAGTATATGAGTTATTATTGGAGAAAAGTTAATCAGTAACTAACGGCTATGAAGAAATTACCTTATTCTTGTTCATTTCAAAGGTGACTGTCAAAAAATGATTGTTCTGGTTTTTGCCACTCTGTGCTAACCCTCTAAATTGGTTATTATACTTCTTACACTTGTTACTGTACCTAAATTATTCATCGGTTATGCTTTCTAAATTGTCACTTGTGGTAGCAACCAACCGAAATTGCTTTCCGATAATCGCCAGCATGAAAAGCACAATGTCCAAGCCAAAGCTCAGTCAAATCATCAGTATTGCCATCTTTTGATTCGAACTGCAATTTTTTTTTTAAAAATTTACTTTAATTTCCTTAATTATTAGCATCGGGATTTGATACTTTTCGACCGGATGTGCTGCACGGTCAATCAGATTGACTAAACGAATAACTGCAACCAATTTTTTCCCGAAATACTCGAATGATAAATTTGTTTAATTCACTATCAAATAAAATCCTTCACAAGCCTGCAATAACGACATAGCACCGACATAATCGCGCTTCAATAAAAACTCATCCAACTCAGGGACTTTCTTGTCCTTCAATTTCTGCTCTGATTTCTTCCAGGCAGGTCGAAGTCTGGACAACAACTGCAATGACTGTTTCATTGAGTGTGAACATCATAGCGACATTTTTAAATGATTAAGGCTTTTGGGGGCGCCACAATAAGCATAAAATTTTCTGTAGTATAATGCCTTAATAAATTGTTTAAAATTATCAATTCAACTGTACCACACTTGGAAAAATCAAACTTTGAAAGTCATGTTCGTCCTCTTTTCTCATCACGTTTCCTCCGGGAGATCGAGAATACATTTTAAGGAGCTCGCAACTGATGAAAACTTACCATGACTTTTATAGGAAATTTAACTCAGCGAATGGTGACTGAAGGGAAATGTGCCAAACGTGCTAGAAACTGCTAATATTGGTAAATTGTTTGAGGCAAGTGATGGTTGCCACGGTGATCTAACATAATTGTTCATTTCAGCGACTTTGCCGCACTTTTCATTCCCGTAATATGGAAGGACTAAAAACTTAGCATCCCACAGAGATTGAAAAACGCTATTAGGTCCCACTGGCTATGCTTCGGACTGGAAACGATGTATAATAAAAATCAAATTAGTGCAAGAAAATAGACATTTTTAGAGGACTTTCATTTTACAAACTAGGAGTCGAAATAGAGATGAAACTCGAGAATGAAAAAATTGATAGCACGACGAATTCAGATTCTATAGTCTTTCATCATCCACAACATCAATCTAACGGCATCATGTAAAAACAAAAAAGCTATATGAAATAATTTATTGTAATATTAAGTACAACACTTTTACTATGAGACCAATTCTTTCACTTCTTTAAGCTGAGCAATGTCACTAATATAAGACCGCGCTGAGCGTCGATGTTTCACCTGCAATAGATTTTTCGATTACAGTTCGGTTTCGAATCTCGATTTCGAATTAAATTTTGTCCAATTATTGAAACTTTTAATGGAGTCAACTGCGAGTGGATACCACCTTCGCGCTAATTTATGAAAAGATTAAAATCAAAAAAATTCCCAACTTCCAACAACTTCTTACTTGATCTTTGTTACGCCGTCTTCGCCTTACTTCATCATCTAAAGCGTCACGTTGCTTTGCATGCTCTTTTTCAGCCCATAACTTTTGCATTAAATAAGCATCATCATCGAGATAAGGCACCTCATATTCTTTCTGATTTTGTTTGTCCGGGGGAGTAAGATGTTCCGTGGCACGTTTCCTAAATAGAAGTAAATTTACTTTATATAAATAGGAAGAGCCGGTTTACAAGAGACTTGTGCATTTGTGTTTTTATACAGATTAGAATAGACCTTAAAAAAGAACCAAGACATATCCTATCAAAAAAATCAATGTCAAAACAAACTGATAAGTGAAGCCTGCAAAAGATGTGACGGTCCGCATAGGTGGATCAGCACCATCGCCTGTTTCAAGACGAAAATAGGCATCGTTACGCTCATGTACCACTGATTCGAGGTTACGCATGCTCTGAAACGTATTACCTTTGCTATGTAGGTCAAAGTAACTTCCAAATATTTGAAAAAGTTTGGAATTTGTATACTTTTCTCAGAAATCGATTTACTATTCACAACGGTTAGATAAATAGGGATTTCGTCAAAATCATGAAATAACCTCAGCAACTTTCTCAATTCGATCCGGATTGGGCATACGAAGCGCTTTTTGGACACATGCTTCCTGCATTGTTAATAACATATTACGTTCCTTCAACAATACATACCTACAATAATGAGAAATTTTACCGCAAACTAAAACTGAACGGATCAGTTCTCTAAAAAGCAGAAAAGCAATCACAGCTGAACCATAATTAAATTTATTTTTATTACCATAATTTATGAAGATCGATATTTGATTTTAATCTTAATTCATCCGTACTCCATGGACGACCAGGTTTATTCTTTTCATCAAGTTCGTTCTTACCATAGTTTGCCGGGTCGTCGAAAAATTCGCCTAAGCCTTCCGGAATACTTGTATTTAGCTTCGCAGTACAAAAAGTTACCAAAGGCTTGCTTACAGTGCTGCAAGAAAAAAAAAGAGTGTTGCATACTTTCTGTTTTAAGTAAATTAATGCCAGATTTCGATATTTGGAATGAAATGAGAAGATAAAGAAATAGGATGATTTCTACAGGGCTGACTGTCTACTTGACTGGAACCATTAGAAATACTAGCATAATAAACTGAACATAAAAACGAAGACTGAAATATTGGACGGAAATAAAAAACGGAAAGCGATCTGGAAAAACAACAGTCCAGAAATGCATTCAAACGATCCTCTCTACAAAACCTGCTCAATAAGTTTGTCCTTTTTTTTGAGAAAAAAAACACTTACAAGCCACGGCCAAGTCGTTTCAAGGTAAGCATTACGCTGAATTCACTCCGATATCCGTCGCTTCATAGTCCCTCGTACTGTCTAGAGAAATAACATGCAAACAAAAAGAATTAAAGAAATATGCGATTCAGTCACTCAGGAAAAGCTCGAATGTCGCACTGAAAAATAAAACTAGCAAGAAGTGACCGAGTTCCATCCCGATCTACTAGCCCACGTGATTGACTGCTAGCAGAGGTAGGTGCTATTATTACTCGTGGCAGGTAGCAGTTCAAGTTGCTAAGGGAGGGAGGTGATGTTGTATAGTACTAGTGAAACAAATTGTTTGTTCTCGGGCACGTGAGGCTTTTGAGAGTTTAATTCTGAAGGTGCTACTGCAGATAGCATCGGGAAGGAGGGATTTGGAAGGAGAGGATCGAGCTAGGTGAGGAATGACAGAGCGGTATATGCCGAGCATCTTTCCGGAGTGTGACAAGCTGAAGCAGGTAATATCACTTGCTCTAAGTTTCCGTGATCTCAAGAATGATGCATTAGCTATCTTCCATCTATCTCTTAATGTTTATAAAATGCTGCAATCACTACTGACATTTGTGCATTCAATTCAGTGTTTATTAAGTGTATTTTATCACACTAACTGACTAATGACTGATTCACTTGCTCGATAGATTAAATGTTCGTTTCATGTTTAGTCATTTCCGGTTGTCTAAATGCAAGATTCTAGCCACAACCCAGTATAGTATCCACACTACTATAATAACCGTGGAATTCATACCTGACACTATAGAAGTGATTCCTCATAGTGAGACCAATCAATGGAAGTAGCTGTTTTCTGATTTTTTATCAGCGATATCTTTGCAGATATACGATAAGTGTTTCTCTGACTTCTTCGAAAAATTTATCAGTACTGAGACGTTAGCAGTTTCAAACCCCTGCGGCCGTTTGCACGAGACATATCGAAATTGCATTGAAAAGGTAATTTCTTTCTTATTACTCATGTGCAAACTGCACATATCAAAATCACCTCTTCGTGCATTGAAATTTAACTGATAATTTCTACAACAGAATCTTGAAGCGAATAAAATTTACGATATCGATCTCAACGAACTTCGAAAGGACGTGTTGAATACAAAAGACGATTTGCTAAAGGATTCTCAAACAGCCGATAAATAGGTCAAGTATAATTCTATATATTTTTTAAACCTCGTCTTCACTGTCATTTGTGTTCTGATTGCTTTCCGAATAAACCACTGCGTCAGAACTTCCTTTTAGCACTGCATGTTCGTAGACTCTTCCGAAATAACAGTTGCATTTAATCAATATACTGTTGATTTCGGAATGTTTTATATTTTGATATCGTAATACTATTTTAGAATTTTAGAATTGTAAGGAAATCAATGGATCAGTCATTAATGGGATCAATACCACACTCTTCAGTTTTACAAGAAACAGCAACTGATACACGTTACAATCAATTGGAACAAACCCTAGAAAATTTTCAGGTTTCTTGCTTTCACTTTATTCTCGCATGTAGAAAACATCGTTTATACAACCAATATATTTTACTTTATAGGAGAATGCACGGCAGATGGGAGTGATCGCAAGTGATTTTACAACTCGAAGTCAGGAACCATTAAATCAAAAAATTCATACTCTTATATCTGGTCTTCACGTAAGGGACTTTTTCTGACATCAAACAGAACCTTTAATGCATTTTCCAATATTTTATAATTAACTTTCGAAGTGGGCTTTTCAAGGCCGTATACAGTAAAGTGCAATATTTGTTTAGGAGTTGGATCATTTAAAGAACCAATTTATGGATGTGAAAATACCTCTTGAACTGCTCGAATATTTGGATCAGGGGAAAAATCCCCAGCTCTATACAAAAGAATGTTTAGAACGGACAGTAAACAAGAATAAAGAGGTGCTACATTTTGGCTTTTAAATTCTTTTTTTTATTTTGATTCTGAAGACTGCAATTGAAAATCTGTTTCTATCCACGCATATTCCAGATGAATGGTAAAATTGAAATGTATAAGAAGTTCCGTGCAATGTTGCTGAAAGAACTAGGTGAAGAAATGCCAAATGATATGGTTTTATATCGAAATTTACGAGACAGAAAAGATGCTTCTCCACAACACGAAAATTGTAACGAAGATGCTAGTGATTAATTTTCGAATGTAAACTCTTTGTTGTGTCATTTCTCATTAGTTACAATTTGTATGGAAAAATTCCGATACCTTTACATCAGAAAAAGGTCAAGAAAAGGAATGAAGTATTTACGTTCAGTTCCTTCAAAGTTTTAAATTTACTATTCGTTATACTGATACATATCTGTGACAAATGTCTATGGTTAAAATTAGTATTGTGCCGCCTGTTCTGTTAGCATCAAGTAAATACTGTGCCACAATTGTGTTATTTTACTTTTATGGCATCAGTTATTGCTATAAGCTGTATCTTGTGAAATAATTCTTTTTCGAAGGAATTTGGAATTCCTTAAGGAAGTTTCGGATGCTTCGTGATTTTATGCGGGCTGTGAGTAGCCTTTTTGTTTCTAATAATAAATCGTTTATTTGAAGGCATAGAATGTCTGTTTGTTGGACTATTTGAGCACTTTTTGTCGGGGAAATTCAATATGTCAGTTTTCTTACGTGGTATGCAACCACAGAATGGCTTTACTGCCAAAACGATACGGTTTGTAGAACACTTCAAAGAGCTGCAAATTGGATGGACACATAACAAACTTAGAAGTCAAGGTGTTGAAGAATTTGTGGAGGAGTATTTGCCATGGATAAGGTTTGATAGTATATTGATCAAATTTTATTTCAACAGAATAAGTCGAGATATTTTCGTCCTTATTTTTCCGAACACCTAAGTTAGTGGAATGAATGTGCCTTTCGAATTTTAAGATTTTTAAGTTCTTTGAAGTGATATTCTCATTGATAAAGTCCAAATCATCATCTTTACTAGCCGTAATGCTTCACATATGTGAAATGGCAGGACATAGATTCTTTATAACGGCAACGCAGCAATTTACGTGCATGATTTCCTTTTTACAGGAAAAATAATCCACATATTGCAATAAGATTGTTTCGAACTCATGTTAATTGTGATCCATTCGTAACTGGAATGTAAGTTTTCAAGTCTTGCAAAATTCATGTTAGATAAAGATCCCTATATCATTGTCACGCATTCCTTGCTGCATAACTCTAAAAAATCTGGTAGACACAAAATTTTGAATTTGAAATCTTCGTAGTTTTTTATTTAAGTAAATTTATGCAGATATGAATATTGTCGTATGAGAAAGCGTCGGTGTGACTGGAAGACCAAGCATCAAGTGTTATCATTTGTAGAAGAAATGGCTATCGGTGGAGACTACGTTAAAGGTCAGTTTTGAAGGTTTGAACTCGTACCTCTTGAAAGTACAATTCTGACTTTCCAAATTGGTTGTATTTCCAATATCTCAAAATCTACTTATTCTCTATTAAGTGAGTAAATTTTCAGGCAGGAAGCGAGGAGTGAATACGATACTACCACGCGGCTTACAATTGTGGAGTACAGAAACCATTGGGCATGATGTATTTAAAGTTTACAGTAAATGGAAAGGAGATGCTCCGGATCCTTCGGAAATAACTAGTGCTTCTCATCCGCGTCTTATACATAGAAAGCATGCTTAGAAGGCATGTCACATGCCTATGTTTAAGTTGGAGGCCGAAGTTATTCCTTGCTACTCTGAAAAATCGTCAGATTCATTGATTTAAGTGCGGAAACTATGAGGACAGAGTTTGCGTTAAGGTCTTTTTCTTATTCTATTATTTATATGTTGGGTTTTCTCGATGGGAATCGCAGTATAAAAATTAAGCGTGACATTTTCAATTTGAATGGATTTTCGTTTCATGGTATTACAACTAGCTAGTAAAGTTAATTCTTCTAGCGAAAATGTTGAGGTGGTATCGTTTTTGAAATTTGTGTATAGTACTGAGGAAACACTTATGCTACCACCAGCTTTTGAGTAAAAATATATTGTTTGAGCGTTAATCTTTATTGTTAGTTTTGAATGTGCTACTTGTATGATTTGAAAATAAAAATTCGATTTTCAATCCTTATGCATAATCTACATCTTCACTTCATGCGTCATTTGTATATCGACGGCAATACGCCTCCATTTACAGGTTTGAAACATTAAAAATAAGGTAATTTGTTTGGATAGTCAACAGTTGTCCATGTGTCTTCAAGGCGAAAATGAATTGAGGCAGGAACTAGTTTGATTATCTAGGCTTGCCATTTTTAAAAGATTGATGTTATACGTCTTTCACTTAATACCTTAGTTCCTGTTCTTTACTCCTGTTCTTTACCTTCATAAATTTACAGTTTGACTATCACTTATGGACGAAGTTGAAGAGTTCAACGAGTCGGAAGTTGGAAAGGTCAGTTTTTCATGAAGTGTTTTTAATTAGACGAAGTTATAATGTGAGCGGACAAATAGCTCACTAAACAATGGTTCACCTTTTTCAATGAATTTCTCCTGGAGGTAAAAAACTGCAAAAACACTCAAGAGATAATAGGCGTGCATGCCATATTTTCAGAAGTTTGGCAGTAAATACTGACAGTATTATATTTTTGAGTTAATATGGTTAGCGTCGAGTACGGATACTTCCTCCTCCTCCTCCTATAGGTAAACATAGCAAGGTACTTAATTCCATTCACCCTTTGACTTTTCTAAATGAAATCAAACATTCCTGACAACAACGAAACAACAAGTCGACGTTTCTTGAATGTCAAGGAAAGTATTGTATTTACGAATGCCGATGAAATCCTTAGTTTTCTTGTTTCTCGAATTGGTCAGATTGCAACAAATTTGTTACTTCTAATTGCTGTATTTTAGATTGAATGTGTTGAAATAAATCCTGATAGTGTAGGCGAAGTGGGGAGTACAGCGGTTTCGCAGAATGAACATGATGAAATTATTGCAACCGAGAAGGTCCTGAATGCAATGTTATTCTATCGACGCTATGGGATTACCAGAATTCATATGAGTATCACTTCATTCCAGTATGTTTGATTTTAATTAGTTTGCCATAATTTTTCACTATTTTTTAATAATTGCTGTCTTTTTTTGGCTGCATGACAGGCGTGACGTTGTTTTAGTGATATAGTGATATATTGACATTGAATGATATTTTAATATGAATAACATCAAAACAAAGTGCTTTATCTTAACTATGTTTATTTTTACTACGCACTAGTTGAAATTATATGCATTAAAATCATTAGAATAAGTCACAGATTATAATTAATACATTTTTTAATCAGAAAACTAGGAGAAAGGTGTAAACGGTGAAATTTGGCCGGCATGAATCATTCGTAAGATGAATCAGTTTTGTAGTTCTGTGTTTCAACACTTTTTTTATATTTTCGTTTTTGCTGCATTTTTCGTTTAGAAAACTTTCACAAGAGCAACAAGCGGCACTTTCTCCAGCTTATCAATATCACCTTGTCAAAATGAAAGAATGTATCATTCACAACCAAAAGTAACTTCCTGTGTTCGTGCAGCTATCATATTTCATACTTGAAATTAAAAATTCTCAAAACTGTCAAACGAATGAAATGACTTAACAATGCTTATTTGTAGAGTGTTAAGAGATATAGTGGAATGCGGAGTAACCATGTTTGGAGATGATTTTGCTCTGCGTACTGCTGCGCAGATGACGCAATTAAGACCATCCAATGAACATTACATGTCGAAAGTTAGGAGTACTCTGAAACAAATTATGAGAGATTGGAGTGCTGAAGGTATAGCTGACCTATTAGCAGCTGAGTTTAACTGCAAATTTTATTTTTATTTCGTTTTTTTCAGCATATATTTTTTAATTTCTTTTAAAATACGATTCATCTATTTAACAAGCTATTATGAAATTTGATGTAAAAGTGCACATATTATATATATGTATTGAATTGTAGTTTTAGTAAATTTGAAGTGCTAATAAATTACCATAGATTTAGTGAATAAATAATTAACGAATGAATTTTTTAAATTTAATTCCTAAACTTCTCATTTAATCGTAAATAGATTTGATATTAATGCAACTTTGATTTGAATTTACAGTTGACTTATTGTATTTTTCCAATTAATTCTGTTTGGAGGTAAAGCGGAGAGGGAAACTTGCTACAGCGAAACGATTCAGATTTTATGTAAGCATTTCCCGGATAAGGAAAGTCGGTCGGCAATCGGAGTTCTGATTCCGGGCGCTGGCCTTGGTAGATTGGTTTGGGAGCTTGTCACCGAAGGATTCTCTGTGCAGGGAAATGAATTTTCGATTTTAATGTTACTCACATCAAACTTTATCCTGAACAAGTGCAAAAAGGTATTTCTGATTAATGAGCAAAATGAAAAAGTCCATGTGGCTTTCTTGAGATTTATGGTTGAATTGAAATTCACATCTTTTCATTTACGTGTGTCTGTTTCTTATTATGCTTTTAATTATTTTCGAATTTATTGCCTTCTCTTTTACAGGCAAACGAATGTAAGATTTATCCTTTCGTGTTGGATACGTGCAATAATTGGTCCTACGGTGATCAATTAAGAGCAGTACACTTTCCTGATGTGTGCCCTGTTATGCCTGACAATGTAAATAGCTATGTGTTCCGAATTTTAGTTATCTAAATTAATCTTATCAAGTGAACTTACTGAAAATTCTCATTCTTTTTTACCCTCCTTTATGAATATATTACAAAGAACAATGGGATTAAAGCATTTGAGCCTGTTTGTTCTTTAAGAGATTTTGATATTTTCTTTATTAATAGAGGCCAAATAATTTTTCAATGTGTGCGGGTGATTTTCTGGAAGCAATGAAAAATGATGCAGAAAAATGGGACGTTGTTGTAACGGTCTTTTTTATCGATACTGCAATCAATGTTCTCGATTATATTGATGCTATTCATAAGTAACAATTTTCGTTTTTAAACAAAATTTGCTAACAAAATTTGCAAATATTAATTTTTGTTTAAATTTCAGCTTAATATGCTTGCAATAAAATTGTTTTTTCTTGTTTTTATGGCAATAATTTAAGGATATTGAAAAAAGGTGGTCTTTGGATCAACTTCGGACCACTTACATTTCATTTTGCTGACGGAGAAGCTGAGGGTGCTATTGAACTACCGTATGATTCAATTATTCAGTATATTATGAAGAAAAATTTTAGGTAATGATCCAATTTTGTTTTTTTGTAAATATTCAAATTTCATTTAATTTCATTTAAAAGAAATGAAATGAAATGTTTGGTTTTCAGGTTTGAACGTGACGAACGGGCCGATAGACCCAATCCGGCATTATATGCTTGCAATCAAAAATCGATGTTACGTTATGAATACAACTGTGGATTCTTTGTATGCACAAAATTGTAACTTATATGAGGATTTGAAATTAAATTATGAAACCTCTATTTTGAACTGCCTTTAGAGATTGCATTGAGCACTTTGGATTTAACGCTGTGCTTTGCTCAGCTAAATTGATTGATGCCGTTGCGACAATGTGAGTTTCATAAAATCAGACATTGCTGATAAAGAAATGGTATCGCATAACTTTTGTGACTATTTTAAGCATTTTATTTTCGAAATATTTTCTGCGAAATTAGCAATGCTGAATTTTGTATGTGCCTAGAGAAAGAGTGGTGGTAGTTTCGTTGTCTTAAAATGAGTTTTCTGATACATTTTTTCGCCAATTATTGTAATTAATATATGTTAGTACTGAATAAAATTTTTTAATTTTGCTGTAAAGAAGTTGTTTTCTTATAAATTCCAATTTGTTAGACCTGCAGTTAAACGAAGTTGTCTGCATTCTACTTTCATTGATATGAAGATAAAGTCATGAAATTATATGTTCTTTTTAACTGGTATTTTAATAACCCTAGTCGCGCTTAGTCATTTGATCAGTGAACACTTTCAGAAAAACAATTTTCGTTTCGATCAGTGGACATATCCAGAATTTAAAAGAATTGTTGAGTTTTTGAGGTTTTTCTCATGTGATAGGATGAATACCATCTATTGTATCAGTGAACTTCCATATAAGGAATCCAATGTTCGTTCTAAAGTTTTCTTTTTTATATTCACTGCAAATTATTTAACAAAGTGCATCTATCTGAATTTCAATTCAGAAATAATAGATTTGGAGGTGCATATTTAAACGAGTTATTCTGCTCTCTATGTGCAACTTTTGAGCGAATCCTTTTTCTTATCTAGTGCGATAAATTTGAATATAAAATTCAATAACAAAAGTACTTTTGTACTGCAGAAAGGGGAGTGAAGTAAAATGATACGAAATTCAATATATTATATGTCAGTTTGCGAAAATCTTTCGGATTACTATTTGGAAAGGTTTTTTAATTTTGCCGTAAAGGAGAAGTCTTTTTTTATGAATTCCTGTTAGTTAGACCTGCAGTTAAACGAAATTGTCTGCATTCTTCTATTTTCATTGATATGAAAATCAAGTCATGAAATTATATGTTCTTTCTAACTGACATTGTTTGTACTGTTTGTACTTGCAGGCAATTGTACTTGACAATGACTTTACCGAGAAATACATGTGCATCGGGTCGTAAGTTTTCATGTCTGGCGAAACTACTGATATCTGTGTACAATTCTCACTGTCACTGTACAAGTTCTAGAATTCCAAAACTGTGGTACTGGATTCAGAAGCGTGTATTAATAGCCGTTCTATCTGAAAATTAGAAGTTTATTACAAGGGGCAAACTGTTAGCCCGCAGTGATGCATGAAGTTTCGGGCGTTTACTAAAAATTAAGTATATTAGGTTTAAATAAGTCGTATTTGTTTTCGTTTTTGAATCCTATAACTGGTTCGATATTTTCATGTTTTTAGTTCTCTCATTAAGTATTCGATTTTCAAATTGTCAGAATCTGAGAACGATTGCAAAAATAAATGACCTCTACAACACTCAATATGTAAGAAGATTTGGTTTTTTCTTTGATTACAGACCAGGGGCTGTGTCTGTTGTGGAAAGTGAAAAGTATTCAGCAACCGCAAGAAATATCAGGACAAATCGACACAATCCTCATATAATACTGTGGCAACGTCTTAACGATACTTCTGGCAGTCACATCATTTGTGCGGTAATTATTCCCAAATTCTTGGAATCCACTTTGAATTTTTTCATTTTTCCGTTTCCGAAGTATATATATATGTAATCATTTCTCTTTCTATTAGTTTATTTTCAGTCCACTCAATTCTTCGATATCTTTCTTGTGAACTCTGACTACTTGAGTCTATTGGATTCCACCTGTGCTCATCCGTTCAATTTGACGGATGTTGATTGGTGTCCATACGATTCAAATGCTTTGGTATGTATTCTTTAGTTTTTTTAGAAAATTTTGGTTTATGTGAACCTTTTGTATAAACTGATGAGCATTCAGCTATCATGCTCGGTCGACGATGCTGTCAAATGTTGGGATTTACGGGATCTACGATGTCCTTCTCTACAAATGCAAGTTGTTGGTGGAGCAGAGCAAGCGAAGTGGGCTCCATTATCGGTCAACTTGCTGTGTACTTCTCACGGTACTGATTTACGACTATGGGATCAGCGGGTAAGTTACAGGATATAACGTGTTTTGACTTACGAATGTAAAACATGATTTGAATTTCAAAACAGTACAGATTTTCTATTTTATATCAAGTGTTGTGGCATTTTATTGAATTTTTTCACTGCTACACTCAAAAATAAAGGAGGGTCTTTTTACTTTTACTTATTAGGTTTCCATCGTTTAGTCAAAATTACGTGTCATCGAAAGACAGTAATCAGTTTTCTTGAATAAAGCTTACAACATGCTATATCAATGGCGAATTCACTTTGTTGGCTATCTATACTTTTCCTTATCCTTTGTCAGCAATCATGCTTTCCTTTTGTCAATCTTCGTCAATAATCGGACCGTAATTGATTATGGATCATTGTATTTCAAGAATATTGGATAACAATTTTAAAACACCAAAGCACAAGTCTTTTAAAGCAAACAAATAAAGGGAACGAAATATTTGGGAAAAAAGAGAAAGGAGAAGAAATGTATCGAAGTAGAAAAGTTCTGCTTGATTTTTTTACAGAATGTGAAGTTACCCTTGCAAACCGTCCCAGCTCATATACAAAAAATTTCTCGCGTTATGTGGCATCCTACAACTGCGACATGCTTTTTAACTGCTGGACTGGACGGCTACATAAAAGTAACTTTTACAGCTTGCAATCTTATATTGCAACATTATTCAAATTAAAATCTCACCCAAATATCAAGTTCTTATTTTGTAAACGATATGAAAACATTGATAGAAAATAGTATATATAGTATATATAGTATATATATATATATATATATATATATATATATATATATATATATATAAGAATCTGCGCATTTCGAACACTTTATAATCTTATGTCTTACAATTGAGATGTGGAATAGTAGTGATATGACGAAACCGCTTCACTCATTAGGGATGCTGCCGGCTCCAATTTGGAAAATTAAATTTTCGGTGAGCAAAATCAAATTTCTTATTGAATATTTACAGAAAGAGATAGTTGCTTTAGTGTTAGCATTTTGAAATATGATGTATAAATAATTTTGCTTTTTAATTATGTTGTGTTTATCTTTTCTTGATTGTTAGATTTCCTCCACAAATCTGTTTGAACTAATTTAAATGTGTTACACGTCTAGAGTGACGGAAATGAATTTGCATCAATATCATTACCGATGTATGGACAGTTAGAGGAAAGTTGTGCGTTAAGCTTATGGAAGACGAATACTCTTGAGATTATTCAAGTAATTGGGGTTAGTATTAAAATCTTTTTAAAATTAAAAATAGTTTTTTCTAGCAGATAATCACTGATTGTTTTTCTATGTTCGCAACTGAAGGCTAATTAATGTAATGTATAAGTAATGACCAAATTTTGATACTTTTCAGTGTGAAGATGATGTTCTGCTTGACCTATGCTGGCAAAGGTTTCGTATGCGGCGACAAACTTACAGTTGCTTATATTCAGCATCAAGATATGGCAAATTACGAAAATACAATCTGCCACTGTTTGAAGATCAAGTAATTATTGAAATTTTCAGTTTTCCTAGATGTCAGTTTTGCACTGATGGGAAATACTGGTTTTCTCACTGGTAAGAGCATAGAAAATAGGGGACTTTCCAATGTTCTGCAATCACTGGTTATTATATAATGCGAAATGAATGGCAAAAACTAGATACTGTGGCATCATTTTGTTACAGTCTGAAGGAAAAAGTTGCTCTCCAAAAGCTGCTGGGAAAGCTGGTGAGATTGTCGAAAATGCTTTCGTTCCTGATGAAGAAATTAAAGAACTGAAAACGAAGACACAGGCTCTATTTGCAAATACCAGTATGCTAAATACTTTTTTGCAAAGATTTATTTGTTTATTTTTTTCCCTCCCTCTCTCTCTCTCTATGCTACACGAAGCATTCGCGCACAGAGGATGAGTGTAGCTGACATATCTGAAAATGAATCATTTTTTTTGCGATTTTTGTGTAATTGCAGTCATAAACTTATATTGGTTGCGAACAAAAAATAGTAATTGGATCTGATTCAAAAACTGGTAAAGTGGAGTTGTTTTATTTTGCAGATTGCACCAGTAAACATGGTAAGCTGTCGTTAATTACAAATAAAATGGAAATTATCGAAAACGGGCTCTGTATGGCGGTACCCAGGCAGGTAGATGCCCTGATAGGGGAGTTGATCCTTTTAAGACGCATGTACAGTGAAGATTTAACTGTTGAACAGGTAAGTAATTTACCAATTTTATGGAATTAGTTTGAAATTTTTTATAATGTATAAATTAGTTTGAAATTTCTTATAGTATAGCGTATATTGTGATGGAGGTCAGTTGTAAGATTTCTATTAATTTTTATTATTTTTTCCCTCTCAATTTAGTTGGATGACAAGCGTAGTGTAATAACATGGCGCAGAAGTGCAGCTTTAAAATTTCGAATTAAAACTATCTTGTCACTGGAAGAAAGGATGGAAGGATTCACTCATGTAATTATCCAAATTATGAATGAAGAAAGTTATTTATCAGTCAATGAAGTTGAAACTATTCTCAAGGTGAATTCACTTTTTTCTTATAAAAAATGTGACAAGTGAATCCTTGATTAATTTGCAGAATGTTCATTAATGGATGCGAAGAATACTTAATGAATACGATGTATCTTTTTAGATGTTATCAGATGAAACGGCAAGTATAGATATGTCTTTGGAGAAGGAACCAATTTTGCCATCTATCTTACAAAATTTGTTTAAAATAGTTGCTTCGATGGAGGTATACCTTTCTTTCTACGAAAGTGCTATGTGAAAGATCGGAGGAGCATTTGTTATGATTATAGTACCTAGCAGTATGTATTTTTGTCTTGCTTTTTGAATTGAGTTTGAAATAGAAAAGAAAAAGATGTAACAGGTAATCAACCTTTAAAATCATTTGTCTTGTGTTTCAACTTATATTTTTAAGATTTTTGCTCCTCGATCACTTGATATCCCGCAGCGGCCAGAAGTCCATTTTTGTAAAAGTGCCTCAAGTGAAAGCGGCTCGCATAGTGTCGTGCTAGAAGCTACTCCAGCAGTTCCACCAAAAAGGTAATTTCTGACAAGTTATTGCAAACTTATTAATCCTGTACTCAGTAATCCCCCATCTTTTGTTGTTCTAAGCTTACCCACCAAGGCCGTTAATCTTTGCATGACTTTGCATCATTCCTATCCAAATATGAAAGTTTTTATTTAATTCAAAAACTTTTGCTATTTTTTTTTCTAATATATGAAATTTATTTTTCAGTACGCTGTCATCACCATTGCTTTCAACTTCATACGACCGTTGGATACCATCTCCTCGAACGTGTGGAGCACGTTTTAATGGTTCCGGTATGATCTTTTGTCGAAGTGTGCAAATTTGCGTGTCACACATTCGTGAAATTTATATTTCTAGAATTCCAATTTTGACAAAAATGGGCTTTTCAAAGTGGCAACAGTAACCTATAATACAAATTTTAAGGATTTCTGGTTATCTTCGGACAGAACGAATTAGCGATTCGGCGTATGCAGTCAAGTAAGAGTTCCTTTCAGGACGAATCTCTTTGGCTTTCAGCGGAACGGATTACACATACTTTGAAAGGCACTTCTTCAAAGGTCCTTTTATTTTCGAGATTGTCTTTCCAAAACTTTTGCATTTCATATATTATTTGAAATCGTTCTAGAAAGGTCAGTTCGTTTTATTGGATTACGGCCATGAAGCTGATGATAGACAAGTTAGTAGTACGCCGCGTTCACTCGATGAATGCAAACATGAACTACTTTTGTGTGAGTTTACTGCCCTCATATCTCTCCAAAGCTGTAGAGTTCTTCTAAACTGAGTATCGATATCGGTATCAGGTAGATAACTAAACAAGTGGCATTATATGGTGCAGAATAGCTGTAGAGTCACTATTGACTTTACGAATTTGACTTATAAAGCTATCTTTGACAGTAAATTACAGCTATGGAAGATATGCGCACTCGTTTACAAAATCCTTGTGGTCACGAGAAATGTAGTTCACCACTGTGCCAGTCGATCTCTGGCACTCCGTTCTTTTCCCATAACATGGCTTTCTCACACCAAAAATTTGATATTTCAAACAATGGAGCATTTTCACAATTAGGAATGCGTGCAAGTAATGTATGTAACAATGTCTTTAAAAACAAATAATAAGGCATTTCCATAAAATATGGAAATTATGATTTAAAAGATTTGCCGGGACAAAGTTATAGTTTTCAGTCATTAGTAATGTTGAACAGCATATGTAGTAATAGTACCCAAAATGTTCGATCATATCGCCATCGAGGGAATTCAGGGACAAATGTTCTCGCTGATGGTAATCTGATCATCTTATTTTGATATTCGCTTTTTTAAAAGGCTTTTTAATACGTTTAGTAAGCAATTTATTGCATATCCTCATCTTATCCTCTTATATATGTTTTATTTTTTCAAATTTATTTAGTTTTAATCTATTGATGCAAACTACGTTTTAATAGAATTTTGCAGATCATCATCACCTGGATGGCTTTGCTCCAATATCCATAGTTGTTATTTATGATGTATCAGTGCTCATGTCAGTTAGCAAAAATCTGGCTCGTAAATATCGGTTAGCTACATCATTTTTACAGCCTTTCCATTTGTTGATTAAGTAATCATTTTGAAAATTTATTCAACATAGTACACAGTATGGCTAATTGAATTTACACTGTTGTAGCTTATTACGATCATTTTTCATTAGGCTTATTGGTGCTGATGCGTTGGAGTTATGTTTATGGAATCGGAAAATGGTAAAAGAAGCAGGTCGCAAAGATTTGGAAAACATATGGCAAATCGTTGAGTATTGTGTGCGAATGGGAAAATCAAGGTTAAATTCATCTAAGCTTGTTCTAAAATATGCAAATCCTCAAAGTTACAACAATCCCATTGCTTTTTTGTTATTTAGAGACATTATATTATGCTGAATTCTTTTAACAATTTCTCTTTTTTATTCAGCTTTTGATTTTTAACTTTTTATTTTCTTTTCTAACGTTTATATGTATCTTTTGCATCATGTTTTCTAAATTCAAACCAATTTTTTTGCATTTGCTGCTCATTACAATTTATGGTTCCCTATTTTCATTTCAAATGGTGGAAAAATTTGAACAAAACAAATCTAGCTTATATAGTCTTCTATTCCAATGCTTTTCCTTTGGTTGTTATTTGGGTGTTCTGAAATAGATCGCTCACATAATAAAGCAGTGTATATTGTAGAACAGTACAGTTAGTTGTGTCTCTTAAGATATTGTTGCTGAGAAATAATGGATGTAAATACTCTTTCTTTCAGCTATCATCTTAGATATTTTTAGTTGGCGTAAACGTTGCTTCTCTGATCAAAACAAAACACTAAGTAATGTAGATCCCGATTCATCGGATGAAAGTGTATCGGAAGAAGATAGTATAGCTGTGGCGGTGCATCCATTCGGACGTTCGCTAATTAATAGTTTGTAAAATTTTCGCTGTATCTTTCAATTTTTTTCTGAGAAATGAAATTTAGAAAATTTATTTAGAGCTTTTAATTTTCCAGTTTGGACATTTTTTCGAAGGAAATTTTAGAATTATTCTAACGTTAATGTTTCAGATTGGATTACTTTGCTCGCATCAATAATTATCAGACTGCTGCAGTGATAATTTGCGTCTTAGGTTTGAGAAACAAGCGGAATTTTGAAATAATCAATAGTAGCGTGGAATCATCGGCTACTACGAGCTGTGCTGTTCATCATGAAAATTCATGTAGTATTTGTGGCAGTTTTGTGAGTTTAAAACATGCTTTTGTATATTTGCTTTTCTGCGGTGGCAATAATTTGAAAAGATATGCCATGCTGCTGCTCTTGTCTGAGAACTGCAAGTTTAAAAATTCGGGTTCCATGAAATAATTCGCAGAGTCCGGTGTGATTTTTGTTTTTTATAATGTGTTTTTTTAATTTCTCTAACATTCTCGTCCCACTGAGAATTCAAGACCTAAATTTTGACACCTCAAAACAAAACACCTTAAAACGATTTTCCTGTTGCAGGATAGTTCGGCATACAGCAGTATGAATGCGAATGCTAAATCAGACATGGACTTTCGGTTGTTGCAACAAGGAAAAGAAAAGTACTTTGTTAAAAGTCTTTCGTAGATTGAAACTTGCTGTTTTCTATCTGGTTTTAAAAGTAATGGAAACTGTTGAATGTTAAAAAAACGCACCGACAGTTTTATAGAATCGGAGAAATGAAAGCTTCGGACTTTGGTTTTGGCAAATTTTTTTTCTTTGTGCAGTACATTTCCGAAGTTTACACAGTTCTCAATTTTTTTTATTGCTATTTCGATTATCTTGTTTTTTTTTTTTGCGTAAATGCCCTGATTTTAGACCAGACATGCGGGAACAGCCGTCATTGACAGCTGCTGCTTCAAAAACTGCTCGAAAATTTTCTTCTTTATTTCAAAATGCTTTAATTGGTCATCACTCAATACAGGCTCTCAAAATAGGTTTGGTCAACGCCGTTCTTGTTTCAACTTGGCTTAACTCTATTGATGCATGATACCAACTAAGTTGTAACTAAGTTGATATGAAGATAGCAAAGATTAACAAGTTGATGAAAATGAAACCTTTTCCATTATCTGCTCGATTTTTTCTGCTTGGGAAATACAGATCTTTAACTTGGGAATTTGAATTTCAAATTATAGCAATCCAAGTTTTTCTGTTTACGTTTTTCTAATTTGATTCAGAAATAAATTGATCATAAGTTAGTTGTGGGGCCTGTTTGCTTTTATTGTAGTTTTGTTTCACAGAACAAGACAGCAAGACATCGCATAGCCGTCATATACTGGACACATCAATGAGCTCAGATATCGAGCAGCATGGTCAGGATCATGCTTGGGACGTTATAGAAAACAAATCCAATTTGTATAGGTTCGTGTCAACATAAAAATTTCTCAAATTATGCTTATTACCGCAATCGTAGTATAGCAGCATCCAAAGATATCGAATTAAAGTTTCATAATGAGAATGTGTTATACAATCCGGTGTGTAGATTATGTTTAAGAGAGAAGTTTGACGCCCTTTTACTTCAGTCGTTTTTAATTAAATTTAACAAAGCTATTTCATGGAATGAATGTTTGTTTAGTTTGTTAATTTCAGAGCTTCCCATCTGACAATGCTAATAGCATTTAATTTGGGTAGCTAGCACTCTTCCCAAATATTTCTCATAAAAGTATAAAGTCTGTAGCTACTCGAGCTTCAATGTAAGAAGTTTGGAAATACGAGTTAACTGGTACATTTCTAGCCTTTTGGATCCTCTTTTCAACGATCGATTCGATGAAGTACGACATCAGTATGCTAGTTTACTATTCAGGTGGAGGATGTTTTCGAAAGCTGCCGAAGTAATGAAATATATTAAATCTGCACCCTATTCGCCGCCACTTAGAGGTAAATTGCTAAATAAGTTTTAACATGTAGCTGACAAAAATAGAGCTAGATATAGCAGCAGAGGTTAAATAAGCAAACTACTGTGAGGAGGGCTTGAATTTTTCTTTGTTTTGAAAATGATAAAACTCGACTTTCTTCCTTCTTGTCAGAAATGCACTTATTTGTGTGGCATGCTTGCAAATATAGTAAGAGATAGATTTTTATACTCGGTTGTTATAGAGAATCTAATACATTTTAACTTTCTAATTTGAACCAGATTTATGGCAAATTTTATTTTTTTCTTTCGTAAACAAAATGAAGTGCCATATTTTAGTGCAGAGCTCATGTCCTCATTGTAACAATAAATCGCTGCATTTCAAATGTGACAGATGCCATGTGCATTGGAAATTCCTTTGCTCCTTATGTCAACTTCCTGTGTTAGGTAATTTTTTATGAATAATTTCAAATGGTGGTAGGCACAAAAAGGCATATGTTTTTGTCTTTTTTGATTGATTTATACTTAACCTTTATTCTTCCTGAACAAAAAATTAAAGGCAGCAAAAATGCTTATTTTTTGGTTTTAGTAGTTTTTTTTATTACACCCTATTATTATTAAATTTTATAGATATGCTGACAGTATGTGCCCTATGTGGACATGGTGGACATAGCGAACATGTGGTTATTTGGTTCAAAGAAAATAACCGCTGTGCATACGGTTGCGGATGCGATTGTAAATCGGCGTGTTTTTAGAAGCATTTTCAGTTCCATTAGTGATAATGCAATGTTCATATTCTATCATATTGATATTTTCCTGTGTGTGCGCTGTTAAAGCTGGTTGTAATGATAACCGAAGCAGTTATTTCAGTTATGTTGCGAGTTGTTAAGTATAAGTAAATATAGATCTGTGTGTGTGTGTGTGTGTGTGCGGTATAAATTGTACTTAATTCAAACTATTACACGATATGATGGAATGGAATTGAATGAAATCAAGTTGTACTGCTTACGATTCATGGAAAAATTCAAAATTCAAGTTAAGCAATCTTTAACAAGTCGAAAACGGTCTTTTTTATGGGAAACTATCAGATGAATTTAAATAATTACCATTTGAAATCAATTTGAAACCAACCATGGCCGTGAAAGTATTATCGAAGACAATGCCGATCACATGAAAAGGCCCAACAATGTCAATACCGTGCAGTCTGCAATGACAGTCACAATAGAGAGTTGTCTATCTTACATTTGAACATTCGTTTTAGAATCTTTGTTCTGTAATCCTATGGATTGTTCTGCTTAGTAATTAACTTTGAAAACTATTAAAGTAGTTACGTGAGGAAAACACACGTGACTTTGTAAGAATATGAGATAAGCGGAGATTAGAGGAAGTTTATTCAGTGATGAAATTAAGGATTGAAATGTTGTGTGAATCAATTCAATTTTAAATTGTTTTGTGATGATCTCTACATAACATATAAAGTCGCAATAAAAAAAAGTTAAGGGAAGGACGACTAAGTCGAACAACGCAATAAGTTATTCGTTCGTGAATGACCCGAAAATGATTGAAGTGCAGAAAATAACATTTCATTTCTTCCCAAGCTGACAATTTGAAATATTTTAACATTAAATTTCTCAATAAGAATATCACCACTGTTATTTTATTTCTTTTACTTTACGGAAAATATGGATTGTATTGATTATTGTGAAAAGTAATCGTTTACATAATCTAAGAGTTGCTTAACTTGCATTGCTATTTTGGCTGTACTTCCTTCTCACTTGGACTTTTTTCTCTCATTTCCACTCAGTTCAATCGGATTTTTACTGAAATTTTTTCAAATTTCAAATTGTTCCTTTAAGGCTAAATAATAAGGTTGTTTATTTTATAAATCATTATTTTCTATTATTTTCCAAACATTTAATGACTGAATAACTTTCAAGATTGCAATTCCTGTCTTCGTGCAGGAAAAAGAACTCCTGACTACCTCATCTCACCGTTACGTTACCTTATGCATCTCTCATAAGGTCTGAACTATTTTATTTGCATTCTGGTTACCGCGTTTTACAAATTTTCACTCATGCCAGTCGCTAAGTTGTTTTCATTCGTATGAGTTGGCGGCGGTTATTTATTTCGAAGTGGTTAATGGCCGTTCCGGAGGGGGGCGAGAATGGGTGAAGAGGGATGGAGAAGGGGAGAATTATGCAAATTTATATGAAACATAATAATTTGGAGGGGTTATGAAGCGTCGAAGGAGTAGTAGCAGTATGGTTGTGGGTCGAAATGCTTTGATTCGTGCTATGAAAACTTTGCTAGCTGCTTTTTGCTTCTATGCTTTGGGTCTCTTCAACTGTATCACTTATACTCTTCGGAGGCAGTACCGCAATGTATGTTTTGCGCTTTCTATTTTTAATTTTATGTAATAAATGTGGACTAAACGTACGCTTAGATTATCACCATTTGATTATCACCATTTAGCAACAGTTTCTCGTGTATTAACATTTAGCACTTTTTATAAGAATTGTACAGATGAACCAGACTGATTGGATAAATTAATCTTTCAAAATTTTTCCTTAGAATTTAGGAACTAAAGATAATATTTGAAGGGTAATGTTCCAGTTAGCGACACACCATAAAATGCTGTATGAATGTTTTCAAACCACTCCTGAAATTTATAGTTGCGTTTCAGGTAAGAAAGCATCAGGTTATTCGTTATGAATACATTCCTCTCTCACCTTTATCGGCACACCGATTAAGTAAGTTTTAACTCATACCCCTTTTTGTTCCTTAATCTACGGTACAAAACTGTTTGATATCGGGACGTGTTCCTGTTTTTCAGCTGGTGCACTCAAGGTGAAGTTTGCTGGTTAAAAAGGTCTCCATGATTCATCTGTAATAAAAACTTTTCAGGTGTAGTAAAACGAAAAATCTTGGTGCTTGATTTGGATGAAACACTGATACACTCACATCACGATGGTATTATACGTCCTATGGTTAAACCCGGTACACCACCTGATTTTGTGTTACGAGTGAGGCTTTTACTCTTAGTGTTTTTAATTTCTCGAATTTAATTTGGTTTCATTCCATTTGTTTAATAAAAGAAAGCTGTAAAATTGTTTTTTCTTTTGAAGGTGTAACCTTGTCAGAGATAGAAAAACAAAGGATATATGGATGATTTTTAGATGCCAGTGGCAATAAGTTAGGTTAAAACCACTAATCTTCTGAATTGAGGTATTGAACAACAAACGATAATTACAGGTGAATATTGACCGACATCCTGTACGGTTTTTCGTGCACTGTCGACCTCATGTTGATTATTTCCTTTCAATGGTTAGCCAGTGGTTTGATTTAGTTATTTTTACTGCATCAATGGAAATTTATGGAAGTTCGGTAGCTGATAAACTTGATAATGGTAAAGGCATCCTACAAAGGCGTTATTTCAGGTATGCATGATTTTTAATGATGTTTATTTATTAATTTTTTTCATTCTCGTTGCTAAGTACACCATATGGTTTACAAACGGTGCATTCCAAATCTTTAATATGTGATATTCTTTTCTACATGTTCAGTTTTTTCTAAGCCTTAAATTAGAAAAACGTAATCGGACGTTGCATTTTCTGTTCATAACTGTAGTTTTTTTAACACACTATTTTCATATTTGAGACAACACTGCACTATGGATTACGGTGGATACACAAAAGATCTTTCCGCTGTACATGCAGATCTTTCATCAATATTTATATTAGATAATTCTCCCAGTGCGTACAGGAAGTTCCCTCGTAAGTTTTCAAATTTTGGATATTTCCAGATAATGTTTATTTGCATGGACAATAAACTATTATTTCTTATGTTATGAATCACGATTTATAATTCATATATTTTTATACATATTGGAATATATTTTTGGAAGCTGGATTTTTACTTGAAGTATCTCTTATACGTGTTAGGCAATTAACATTGTGATTGTTCTCAATCGTTTTATTAGTCCCATGTAGTTTCTTGGCATCACCCAATCACCAAGGGTCTTCTTTTCTTTTGTTTATAGTTTGATGAATTCTGTGCAGTTATGGGTAAATGTTTTTTAAATGGGCGTAAAAAAAGTGATTGGCTTGTGAAAATAGTGGCGAAATGCAAAAACATGCATTATAGTTAAACAATTACCGATGTTTTTCAAATGCTTTTTAGAAAATGCAATACCAATACGCTCTTGGTTTTCGGATCCGACTGACACCTGTTTGTTAGCATTATTGCCGTTTTTGGATGCACTTCGGTTTGCATCCGATGTACGCTCAATTTTAAGTCGAAATCAACAACTTCAACAAGTTTGGTAGTTAAGAGAAAAGAAGGCTCATTCTCTACTGAACTACATCTTATTTTCAGTCCATGTTTGGTGTGATGTCAGAAGCAAATTCTATAGTCTAGCATATACAAGTGTTTCGAATAGCTGAGTTTGTAGTTATTTTTCACATATTCAATACAACGCATCTTTCTATTTATGGTATATTACTATATATTTGTATGGTTTCCAGCTGTTCATTGGCATGTTTAATAGTAAGGCAGTTACCGCTGCTGTTGTTGTTATTAATTTGACTTTTTTTTGTGTTTTTAGTTCATGGGTATTTCCATCAGGGACGGCTTCATCGTGTATGCCTTTGTAAAAAGTTGGGGGAGGTTAGTTAATGGTTAAAATTGATAATTGTTTCTAGAATTATTTGTTAATCGACCTGGTTTTGCGACAAGATTAACACTTTTAATTGCAGTGCAATAAAGTGTTTCAGCGTAAAAGTACATTTGAATGGTAGCGGCTGTTTCAAATAATAGATTCATAGTTTTCAAGGGCTTGTGCTAAAGAAGAGAAGGAACAAATGTATTTAGGAAGCAAAAGAGGCTAAGGAAATAATGGTATTTGAAATTTCTATGGCACTGTCTTTACAAGTTCTGAGTCTATGTGAGGAATGTCATCCTAATGTTATAAATATCAGATATGTCATTTGGATTACATAATGCATTGCTGTTTCTGTTTTGTCCACTTACTACGATAAGTCCTTTGTTTTATGTAAATTTTGATCTCAGCTAATTTGTTTCATTTTGTGGATATTGGCTTAACTTTCATTTTTTCCTGAAATCGCTTATTTTTATTTTTGACGATAGGGAGGTGGAAGTTGGTAGACATCGATTTATGCTCATTAAGTATCAGATCTTTTAAGGTAAAAGGAAATTTGAAGTTTAATAATAAAATTCCATTTACTGGAGTCATAAATATGCATTTTCAGTTTTAAGTTTTCTAAAATGATGTCTGAAGTGTTGGAAAGCTACGTGTGAAAATAAAATTTAGTATAATAGTGTTGATCTGCATGAATTCCGTATTTCAGATGTTTTCGCAAAATGACTGCGATGAATATTGTTTTTGAATAAAATGTTTTAAAAAAGGTAAAACGTCTAAATATATGAATACAGCAGTCTTATTTTGAACCGAATAAGTGATTTAACTTGAAGTTTGGTCCACCAATCGCATAATTATACATTGGAAAATACAATAAACTACGGTTATTTGCATTAGGAATTAAACCACGTCAATCTAGCCATTTATCACTTAGCTCGGAATTCCTATAGTATGACAGTTCACATTATTTCATTAAAGACTTTAAATGTGTGAAACTAATATATATAGCAGGTGAAATGTTTAAATTCATTCTTCACATGGAATATAATTCATAGCGACACACATAAGAATAACCGTTATACGGAAGTGTAGTAGAATAATCACTGGGTGTCTATTAGTGTTTTTCGTTTTATCGATCTCACGGAGACAATGGGGTGATGTCCTCACGAAAACCATCAAACAGTAAGAACACCTCAACTCTGTAGGGTTTTGAAAAGAAACTTTCGATTTTACTGCATCAATGAGTGGTAGTTAATATCTCAAAAAAAGAAGGGTGTTTTACAATAAGTTAATTTCTAGTTACAAGAACGCCAGTAAGATACAATATATGACAAAGCGCTGAAGTCACTGAGTATATTGCAATTTAACAGCGTATAGATGAACAAGTACTGCTTTAACAAAAGGTCGTTGAAATTTTGCGATGCGAGCAAGGTGTTAGATGAAATTTCTTATGAAAATTGCATGAAATGATTAAGTGTGGGGAGGGTAGTAAACAAATATCATGGCGTTTAGCGTTGCTTGAAGTAGATGTAAAAGATACGAGTGTCTTATTCCATAGTGGACTTCTATTTTTATTTATTTTTTAATATGAATTTGGCTTGGAATAAATTTCTCACTGTATTTCTACTAAAAGTGTTATTCGTTAATGTTCCATTTTAGCACTCAGTTAGTTCTATGAGTTTCGGTGTCATTTTCATCCCTCCAGGAAGAATGAAATTGTAACGGTAATTGAAAATTAGCAGAAATTTGTGGCATTGGTAGCCTGAAATCCATAGAATTTGGAGAGATAAATGGTAGTGCATTTTGGAGGAATGGCATATTGAAATTTCTCATTGCGTTTTCACCTGGAATATTGAGATCTGTACTAGTAGGTCGATTTTGTGGACCACCGGAGAATATGATTGCATGAGGTAATGGAGGTCTCTGGACAAACGGGACAAAAGGTTGAAGATGAAGTGGATGTAGCATATTGAGTCTCATATTCAGTTCATCTTGCAGTCGTTTGCTAAAATAATGCATGCAGTGATTTCACTTCTTGTATAGCCTTTGAACCCTAAACTCCGATTAACAATGTAACAAAAAGTTTCGACCAATTTTTAGCGATCTGATCCAGCAATAATATAATAGAAGGTTGTTGAGGTTTGCTGGAACTTACGGCAAGTCACTTGAATAAACTAGGGAGTAGCTTCTTATCATATGACTAATGAAACTTAGAATCCAGGTAGGTAAATATTTGTAGGGAGAAATTGAAAGAAAAAGAACTTTTGTGAAATCGTTTCTAAAATACGTGTTAAATATTTGAAACCAATGGACAACGACTTCACATATCCATCGAACGTAGATCGGACGGTACCACCACGGATGTGGGAGTGAAGTTACAGTGATAACTTACAATGTTCTTGCATATAGTGGTCCATGAGTTGTATCTTGCCTTTCAGTCCAGTTGCGAAATTGTGGTACTTCATCGCATCTCGACGCAAGAACGTAAAAAAACAACTGCTGCTCCAATTCCCTTTGTATTTCAGCAATGCGTACGAAGACAGCATATCGCTCTTCCACATCTGTGTCTTTCAGGATAAGTAGCCTAACTCGTGCTGAGATCATCTGCAAAGAAATACATATTTCAAAATGATAATTTAGTGTCAAGATAATAACGAAAAGGTAAAAGTTAATTTGGCAGCCTACCGCGGTGTGCAAAATATTGTTGCAATTATTGATAGATTTGGGTTTGTTAGTATTAGGAATTGAGGAATGGAAGCTTACCTGTTGTTTAAGACTTCGGAGATTACAAAATAGGGTTTGTGGAGTGAAATTTGGATATAATTCAAGGAAAAGGTCTCGTAACATTTGTGTAGGTTATTTTTTGATTAACAGTACCAGAATATTGCTCAAGACTTTGGGTACAGAAGATAGATCTGTTTGGAGGCATATCTATGATCACATAGAATCTCAAAGATCATCCACTACTCGTCTCCCTCCGTTTTCCTTTCTCTCGAGGTAGATGAAATTTTTAAGAAATTTGTCGTTGAAGAAAAAGTTATCACTTTAAGGAAACGCAAGAAAGTAATCGTCAAATATTTGAAAAATATTAATTGTGCAGATCTTTCATATATGTGAAGAACACCTAGATTACTCTACCAAACTTATCGATTAACCTGGAAATGAAACATATGTATACATCAATGTATTTCTATCTTAATCAACAGTGATACAACATTTGCATTTCAGCGATTACATTATAAAAGAATGTGAAATGATATTAAGAGATGAACACGGTTCGCGGTTGGTTATGAAAAATGAGAAATTCTAATCCACAAATTGTCAAAAAGATGTCCGCAAATTTGATTTTATATTTTCGCCATATTTTGATTATTTTTGAAGAGGTTAACTTCTTTAATCTTTTTGGAAAGATCACAGCAAAAAGGGGACCAATCAGTCTCGTAAATTTATTGTATGAGAGAGACGTAAATAATCAATCACTCTTTCTGTTGAAAAGTAGGGGTCAGTAATGAGTGGTGAACTTCGAAATCACATTTAAATCCAATATTTGAAGAATTTACCACTTCATTTCAGTCATGCTTGACGTGTACTATAGTACTGCTGATATGCCTACCGAATTTCTTATTTCATAAGGCAATTGCTCTGATGACCACAATATCAGCCGTACTTGGCTTTGTTTCTATAGCACTTCACATGAGCACTTGGCACGAAGATCATCGCTCGGAAAAATTACGAGCTGTTAAGTCACCCGTTAGCGCTAGCAACTATTTCTGAAAAATAGTTGAGAACTTGTCGTGAAGCTTTATTGCATTCAATTGTAAACTCAAAAATTATACAAATTTCAATATGAAACGACTAAAAAATGAATAAAAAAGCATTGCCATTGCAGGAATTTTCTTCAAATTCAATATTAAAATAAATTTCACAGTTGAAGTTGTAATTCATCCAAAAATAGACGACAAAAAAAGCATGTTTAACGTGCGACTGTTGCTTCATCAATTAATTTGTGATTGTCACATTTCTGTTACTATTTTTTTCCAAAATGTTTCGATATAAGTTTTTAATTGTCGGAAGTGTTCTTGAGCATCACACGAGGATTTGTTACGTTATCAGCACTGATTGCTTGGTTCTGGCTCAATTACACGTTCAAATTCAAAGATTTCATCAATACAAGATGGTTTATTTCGGTAATAATTACAATTACTTTTCATTCCACTTTTGTATGTTTAAAACACTAAGTGAATGATCAATCAATTATCTCAACCTTTTTTCTACTTGAATATTTGGCTTTCAATTCAATCTGTGGTATATTAATTCCAAATAAGAAAAAATCACAATTTTTGAAAACGTTTTCATTTTTCAACAAAAATTTAGATGTTTCTGAAAAATACAGTAAAATAATTTTGTCAAGCTGAAGTCCCACTGTTTTCTGCAGAATTTATTATCGATATCCAGTTTGGCCGTCCTATTTCAACTTTTGCTGTATCGTTACTGATATGCCAAATTATATGCATTTGTAGGAAAGAATCTGAAATATTTCCAACTGTGTTTTCTGTTTGTAACAAATTTCAAGTTACAATGGCTCATACTTTCTAATACGATAGTTCAATGGATGGGAACTAATTTAGTGTAGTGGGATAAAAAAGAAATCGAATTTTTAATTGTAATTTATATTTTGCAGATGCTTGTTGATTACTTCACTTAAATGCTAAAATAGAAATGTTTCACATCTAAGAGGCTTTTGAAAACGATAATCGAAAGCTCGCCCCACCTGCTCCCATCACATTTCTTAATTTTACCACCCAGAAAGTTTGTTGCAATTGTAAAATGCACCCGGTAAATTTAATCTGAAAATACCTTTACATTTATTAGCATAAATAAAATAATTCTGAAGTGCCTTCCATCTCTGCTTGCTTTTCCCTTTTCACTTCATCGAATTGCCAAATATGTGGTTTCTCCGTTTATCAATTCTCAGGCTTCCGCATACAAAATTTTGCACACAGTAGAACTTCATCTTGTTGTGACAAACTTAAATTCCAAATAATATTTACAATAAAAAGTTATTGAAAAGCGAGGAGAAGTCCCTTTTTAAAGAACGGTTATTGAATTTTGCAAGCAAACCCAAAGGACTGAAGTGATTGCAGCAAATTTATTACAACCATACGATAAGCAAGAACTCGTAACAAATCCTAACGCATGAACCAGAAAGGAAGTCAGTTTTTCAGCAAAATTTTCAAACTGCCATAAGCATGATGGGCTGTTGAGACAGAGGACGAATAGCCCAGAAATAATAAAGCAATAACAGACTTCACAAAACAAATCCGCTTTCACAGTTATATTTTAATTTTAAGAGATCATTTAACTCATTACATCAATAATGCTTCATTTTGGTCTTATTGCGAAGCAATCAAAAGCTTTAACGATGTAAGAGTTGCTGGAACAATCTTCTCCCAATACCATTATCCACTGCAAACTTGCTTTTAATGGATTTTCATAGTATTGAAAGAGTACCGCAACGTCATTACTTCCCAAATAATTTTCACAAATTTCCCGTACTGCAACAATAACTAAATGCCACGAACTGCCTTGTAAGCGATCTGACGCTTTGATATTAAAGCAAGCAACTGTGTTTTGTATATTTCTTCTGTCATTTCAATCCTTCAGTAGGCTGTTTTATAACGCAGTAGTATTTAGTACGTCGAGTGAATGATAACATATGGCATATGAAAAAGCAGTGAGCAGCAATCGCATTGGAGTCAAGTTAAGGCTGACTTGTCATATCCTCAAGAAGGGTTGACAATGTACGTTTTTGTTATGCTCTGAAACAGCGCACAAACCTCTGATGACTACGAGAAGCCACAGAAATCCATTCCACCGCCAAACTTAGTAACTGATAATGCCGACACTTCGCGCACAACCAATTCGACGTAGCACTTCAAGTACCCCCACACCGACCTGAGTCACCACCTCTTTTTAATTTTCGAAGCAAAGCTGTTAGAGATGACATCTGCCCTAGAGTAATTGTATCGTGTACCGTAAACCTCATCTTGGTCTCCTGCCAGCTCTGATAAAGTAGCAGGAGCTTAGCGCGCAAGGGACACGGGAGTTCCCTGGATTTTTCCCCTCCCGTGATCTCCGGGAGGCCAATACATAGATACGGCTAGATAGTGCGAACTGAGTTTAGCATAATGTTCCACAAAATTTTTCCCAGAAACTTCATTTTATCGTATTAATATATTTCATTGCAGTACCAATTCAGTTTGGCTTCCTTATTCAAAATTGGAGGCCGAATAAGCAAAGTAAGTCATACCGTTTCATTTTAATAATATCACCGTGCAAGCGTGTTTGTCAAGGAACAGTTTGTATATTTACAGCTAATTAATTATTTATTAGCTATTTGAATGTCCATTGTTATGTTTTTCTGTATGTTGTTTTTCCACGTACTAGTTATATCGCGTATTTGTGTATCTGGAAAGAGTTCTTGTCTTTCATATCCTGCCTGTAAATGTAGAAAGTCAGTTATAGGAAACACTTAGGTAAGGCTTAACTCATAGAGATCGCCTTAATGGTGGTCCGTTCTTTTGTAATGTGCAATGCTGTACATAATCGTTTGACTTAAACGTATAAGGTTGTTGGACGAGAAGCATAATCTTTTCTTTTGTAAGTCAAATTCCATTGGTTCAAACTTTCCTATTTTGCTGACCGATTGTTTTATAGTACCGTGGGATCTGAGCATTCGGACATCGCCTGCAGTTTACAAAACAAAAGTCATAGAAACACGTTTCGTTTTGTCGGAAACATTCTTAGTGTGAACGTAAATGCAGAAATAGTTTTTTTCCATGAAAGCTAAGGTATTGTAGCAACGTGCCACTTGTGTTGAATGCAACTTCTATATTTCAGACAAATTTTTGATTGAAATTACATTCAATACGCCATTTTTTTGTCTGTTTTTTTCTATATTTTTGCTATTACTTACTCAAAATATTATAATACTACCTATTCTAAATGCTTCAACTACCTACCACGACACATGATACATGCATGTGGTTGCACCTCAAGTAATTTTTACTGTGTGCTTAACACTGTGATACATCTCGAATGTCCTAATACATTTCGGTTTTGATGTCCTTTATTGATTTTTCAATTCAAGCCGTTTTTCTGAAATTTGGTTACATATTTTATATATTTATGTAATAATTGCTTATTGTTTCCTTTCATTCATTTCTCACTTCATGTAAGTTGTGGAGCCTTCTGTAACTGAATCTGCATTTAAAAATTATAATGAGGGATTATAGAGTTCTTCTTTACGGTATCTGAAAGTTGTGCCAAGCTAGAATCGAACATAGAGGCAGCCGCATTTTGAAAAATTATAGGTGATTTAAGTTAATGGTATTCGATGTATAGGATTAAAAATAGCTGTTTATAGAGCAGAGCATGATTAGTTTGTTGAAATCTTACAATATATACAGTAGCAGAAATTGTTCATTGTTTTTCTTCAAAATGTGACTATTTGCAGCATTCACCGCATAATTTGCCCTACACTTATACAGACGAATATTTTCACGCCGCTGAGCAGGAAGAAAACGTGGTACCTATTCGAGGTGTGTATTTAAAGTTGCCTAACACGGGCTCCTCCTTGTCTTCATCTTTTGACCCATTTAATCCAATTAATCCAGTTTCTGACTCCATACGTAATAAATTCGACACACTTGGCAGTACCAAAAGCAACTTGTCCTCTCTATCAAGGACGTTACCGAAATTGTCGAAAAAGCAGGCCAGCATTTTACAATCATTTTTGCGAAGGAAAACAAAGGTATTTCATGCGCAATTCTACTGGATAATAGAGGTTTTTTTTATGTAGGCATATTTCGAGATTTGAGTTGAAAAAACAATTTTGCCCACGAGTTTTCAAAAAGTTTAAAACTTTCGGCGATAGATTGATATACTGGTTTTTATAAATATTGAACTAAAATGGAACTTTGTTTTAAACTTAAACTTTGTTTCCACCAAGATTAATTCTACGTAATATTAAATGATAGAACATCTTTCAAAGCATTTTGCGAAACGTGTCATTAACTTCATGAAATTTCATATTCTAGATTTTCATCCCTATATTTTGTAGATATAGCTTGTTTTAATATTAATGGACAAAGATTTTTGTTTTTGCAGGGAAGTTCATCAAGAAATAGTCCGGTAAGTGGCAGTGACCGCCGTGAAATAAATAGAAGTAGCGAGGGCGAGGCAATGAAACGAACAGCGTCTCCAACATTGCCCGATGGCGCTACACAAGCCAAATATGAACCTACTATACGTAATAGAGAAAATGATACGCCAGGCTCATTCAATGCTGCTAATTCCACGATTGGGACGAATTCTTTGGAGGTGAAATTCTTTTCCTTAAACCCATCAAAGCAACTGCCCTAGAAGCATTGTGACTTTTAGATAATGAGGATTTTAAATTCGGTGAAATATAATGCAGTGAAAAATGCCAGGGTCGAATTTGTGTGGAAAAATGGGTTAGCAAAATTGTGAGTGCATGCACAGCAGAAAGCTATTGATTGTCTTAATTGAAGTAGTGTATTTATACATTAAAAGTTGTTCTTTTCAGTTTGTAATTAGTTTCGTACATTCTTGTGTTTAGTGAATGTATTATTTAATTTATTCTAAAATCAAAAATGGTGTGAGTTTGCCCTTCTTCATCATGCTTAAGCGAGCGACCTGTTAATTTAATTACTTCAACAGAATCCTGAGTGTCTCAAAATTTACTCTTTTTCCTCACTAGTTTTCTAGGGATTGTTGCTTTATTCATGATCAAAATTCAAGCGAAGATAAGGGTTTCATTTTTAACTTATTAATAATTTAAGATAGTTGGGTTTAGGTTGTTATATATCCCGAAAAAACAGCGTATTTTGTTTTTATGCTTACTTTATCATTTGACTCATGAAAATGCTGTTTATCCCATGTCGCCATAGTCGTTTGGGCATATTCGATTAAAATCTTGGGGAGGGGATACTTTCATGTGTCTGTCTATAAGTAAGCATGTATAACCTGAGAGGAGATGCACAGTTTTCGGTCAAGTTACGATAGGACTTGAAAATTAGCCGCAGGAATTTGTTCCTAAAAATAGTTATATTTTTTAAATATGATGTTATTATCGACGCCATTGCTATTATTTTAGGCGGGGGATACTGTTTAACTCGTAGTTTTTCACAGTCATATTATGTAATTGAATTGAAAAATTTTTCAGTTGGTAGATTTCGAAATGTTTAGAACACAGACGTGTAGAGTAACCTCATTTCTTTTGAAATCGTGATCGGTTGGTCTGAATCCGATGTTGTTTGGTCATCTCGGTAATAGGCATTCTACTGTTGATAGTGATTTCTGAGTTTTGTCCAGTGACAATATGAATATGAAATACTTTTCATTCATTTATATCCACATGCTTACAACAGATTGTAAAAGAAAATGAATGGGGCAATAAATTAGTGAGAGGTACGTTTGTTTTGTGTATATGAGAGATAGTAATGGCGTGCCGGCAGCATTGGGAGAAGGCATGAAGAAGTTGCAAGTTGCAAGGTCAGGTGATTCGGGAGTGATGCGTGTTTGCGCGTTTGGTACACGTTCTGTTGCATAATGTGGTTGGTAGGAGCAGGGAAAACAGCTATGTATAGTAGTGAGTACAGCGCTAGTCTGTCTCACCACAAAGCCAGTCTGTGCTAGTGCTGGTGTGTCGACTTGTTTAGAAGCGTTGTTCGCTCATATGTGTGTATGTGCATATGCTGATGTTTTAAAGCCTCCTTGTGTACTTTTTCCCGATTTATGTTTAATTTAAGTTCATTTTGAAGTCATTTTTTTCTTGGTACTCAGTACTCGGATTTCTCTTCCTTAACTCTTTCCAGAAATACCTTTGTAATGGAAAAAAAAACGACATTTACAAGTGTAAGGGCGAGAAGAATTACAGTAGCTGAATTGGGAATCAGTCGTACTTAGTTTGTAGTGAAATTTTATCAGAATTTTCATGCAGAAACATTTCATGTAGCGAATCATTTAGTATTACCTACTAAACTAAACTTGTGGTTTTTATAAATTTCATATAGCTGTTTTATGCCTCTGTATTTCTATGGAAAATATTGTTATAGTTGCAGGAAAAAGAAATTGAGGATTCTTCATTAGAACGTACGGTTTCACTGAACAAGGGATCTCGCACTTTCTGTTCCGCGAATGCATCAGTGAGCATGGAGGTGCAGCCTACTGACTGTACTAACGGTAAAAAAGCAACAGATATTCCAAATGGAATCACCCCTATTTCTACTCATGTGAACAGTGCAAAGGTAGAGAATGCTTGCAAAGAATGCATTGCCATACTCGATTTTGGAGCTCAGTTCGGAAAGGTAGCTTAGTTCATGCTTCTATTTTAACATCCTGTTAAGTGGAAGGTCGCCATGAATGTATAAATTCCGAAATCGAAAGAATTCCACCATTTTGTGATGCTAGTTTATCTGTGTATTAAGTATTAGCACAATTGACACTAAAAATTCTTTCGTTGTGTTTTTGGAGCTGCGGTTGTCTTTATCATTAAGAAATGATGATCATAAATAACAATAGTAACAATTGTCTTACCTTTTCTATTTGTTACAAAATTGAAATTTTGAACGATTTGTTCTTGTATTGAAACATAATCCTCATTTAAACTTCATACATGTGCTGTTATATAATTCTGCCTTTAAATATGGGGCGTTTAAATAAGTTATGAGTGTTTCTTTACAGTCATTGTGAGCTTCAGTTAATAATTTATTGCAATTTGTGATCGTTCTGTTTCCGCTTCTGTTAAATTGTGTTGTAGTTAAGGAGTGTAGACTTCCTTACTGCGTGTTTTTCTACCGGGAGAAATATTACACTTTCATATCATTCATTTTCGAGGCTATCATCACGCCCACTCATTTTTCTTATCATGCCTTCAATTTGCAGCTTATCGATCGTCGAATTCGTGAGCAAAATGTCTTTAGCGAGATTTTGCCGTTTAATACAAAAGCAGCTGATATAATTGAAAAAGGGTGCTACAAGTACGTGTTAAGCTTTCATGTATAAGCATATTTTTGGTTTTGTTTTCATTTGTTTAATCCACATTGTGTTTTATAAAACTGAGAGAATTATTTCCTATAGATTTTTTTTTCGTATTTTATGAGACGTTTCAAAAAAAAACGTTTCATTCAATTTGAAAAATGCGAAGTTTTTTTTATAGGGCAATTGTATTGAGTGGCGGGCCAAATTCTGTAAATTCACTTAATGCACCTGAATTTGATCCTGCTATATTGAATTGTGGTATTCCAGTCCTCGGTATCTGTTACGGTTTTCAGGTATCTTTTCCTTTTATTTTATGCATTTCTTTGCATTTTTTTTTACTACCATATCTGTGAAGCTTCTGTGATGAATGATGGTATAGTTATTTCAAAGCAACGCTTTCTTCGTTGATTGAAACTGCTATTTTTCAGCTGATGAACAAAGCTTTTGGAGGATTTGTTTCCAAAAAATCAGTACGAGAAGATGGACAACTTGAGGTATTTTCAAATGTGTTCCGAACATGTATATATTGACTGGAAAGGAACTAGCCGAAGCATAGTTAAAAATGTGTCAAAGGCTTCCAAATAAATGAAGAAACCATTATTATATGTTGATCTGTGATTCGACATTTCGAACTGCTAGGGGTATATCCAGTGGGTTTTTAATCTTTATAATAGCTAAGAAAATTTTAATGTGAAAACGTATCAAGTTCAAACAGCCTTAAATGTTTGAAGAACTTGATAAGAGATGCAGTTTTCGACAACTTCCTTAAAAGTCTCTCGCAACAGTTTTTCGCTGTTACTATTCGATTTTTGCAGATTGATGTTGATACCAACTGTCCATTGTTCAAGGGACTTTCAACTTGCCAGAAAGTACTGCTAACACACGGTGATAGCGTTACTGAAAGGACTGTAGCTGATAACTTCAAAGTCGTGGGTAGGAGTGAAAATTTTGTTGCAGGTTGCTCTAGTTTTCTTTTATTTTGTATTTGATATATTATTTTTTGCTGGCAAAAATCGTAAACAAAAATCTTTTCTAAATTTTATCTTTAGCTATTGCTAATGAAGGACGAAAGTTATACGGTGTGCAGTTCCATCCTGAAGTTGATTTATCTATCTGCGGCAAGGAAATATTGCATAATTTTCTGTTTGACATTGTTGGTGTTACTGGTTGTTTCACAATTGATAACCGCGAGCAAAAATGTATCCAAGAAATTCGTTCAGTTGTGGTGGATAAAAAAGTGTTGGTATGTCTTTTGATACTTATTATACATTCACATATGAGTACTCTGTGATGTCCAGGAAGTAGTAATCTTCCAAGAGTTTTGTAGGAAGTTGAATCAATGCTAAAAATGTGTGGCAAAAAATAATCGGTTTTAATAGCGTCAGATAATATGTTTAGGTTATGGTGTCGGGTGGAGTGGACTCAACAGTATGTGCTGCTCTCCTTCACAAAGCTTTAGGAAGTGATCGAGTGATTGCTATACACATCGATAATGGTTTCATGCGTTCCAATGAAAGTGATCGAGTTGTGGAGTCATTGAACAAATTGAATTTGAAAGTGCGAAGTATGTCACATTTATTGTTTGGTTTTTCGATTTATACTGATAAAATTCGCTTCTTAGTACCGTTAGCTTTTTGCTGAATATTTGTTTCCATGTCAACATTCTGTCAATTTCCAGCATTAATTGATTCTTCATCTATTTTTTAAATAAGTCACATTTAACATTATATGTTGGAAATTGATGTAAGGATATCGCATAGCTTTATTTACTAACGAATAAATTAATTAGGTTTAAACTTAAATTCAAAGTATGCAGGTGATGGTGACTGTGTCTTTTTTTGATTGAATTGGATGTGAAACTGGTGAAATCGGAGGTGTAAGATCTAAAATTGTAAAATGTTTCATATTTCAATGAAATAATCATTTGACAGAAAAAATTGTTTTTCAGGGTACAACGCCTTCTACACCTTTCTGAATGGTCGAATATCATTTGGAAACACGCTTTCAACACCACTAATGAGAACCATACAGCCCGAAGTGAAACGTAAAATAATCGGTGATACATTCATGCGAGTGAAAGATAAGATAATGGATGAGGTCAATATTGCTTTGAATTGTAGCTTGTAGAGAAATAATATTTAATGGATTTATCGGACATCGACGTCTTACAAAACAAATTCATTTTAGTTAAAATTGGATAAGGATGTGTTCCTAGCACAAGGTACACTTAGACCTGATTTGATTGAAAGCGCGTCACATTTGGCTAGTTCCCAGGCAGATGTCATTAAAACTCATCACAATGATAGTGCCCTTGTCCGCGAACTAAGGGATTTGGTAAGTGTCATTTGTGTTTTTGGACTATTCTTAACATGGAGAAAAGAGTGAACTAATGCTCTTTGCCTCTGTCTTAAAGCCATAATGTTAAGAAATTACTTTGTGTTGGATAATAATCAATTAATAGTAACTTATTTGCAGGGAAAAATTTTAGAGCCATTGAAAGATTTTCATAAAGACGAAGTTCGTGAATTAGGAATATCTTTAGGTTTACCAGAACATATTGTCCAGCGTCATCCTTTCCCAGGTTACAATTTATTTTTGGTTTTTATGTTTTTAATTGTAACGGGGAAACTCGTCTCTCTGTTTGTACAAAATAGCTATTTTTTGATTTTTACTAGACTTGTATATATATATATATATATATATATGTATATATATATTAATTCCAGGTCCCGGATTAGCTATTCGGATTGTCTGTGCCGAACGTCCATTAATTGCTGACCTCGACCTTTTCGTCACTACTCAGCATCACTTGCAGTTAATCGCAAATTTTTCACTGTGTAATAAGGATGTTAGTATTATCCATTCTGTAGAATTAAGAATTAGTTCTTACTTATGTAAGACTTTCTAAACAGTGAGTTTTGATTGTTTCATACACATTGCATATTCACTCTGCAACCTAATTAAGTGGGAATGTCAGAGTGATTACATCAGTAATTGGTTACGCGGGAGACATTATTATTCTTTTTCTCATTTATCCTAGTTAGTGAAGAAGAGAACGAGAAAGTGATAATTAAAAACATGCAGTGTTTCTTTTGTGCCTTGCAAAAATTTTCGATTGCAAACGAGACTCTGAAAGATAACAGTTTCAGTCTGAAGAATTTGATACCATAACTCAATACTTATCACAAGCTGATATGAAAGCTCTTAGTGACCATGATTTTGAAATTGCGACGACTCTTTTACCTATTCATTCGGTTGGGGTTCAAGGTTTGTTCGTCGTTTTTTATTGGATTAAGATTTTGAATGAGAAGAGATGCAAATATTTGTAAGGAATTTGTGCAAAGATAAAGAAAAATAAATGATTATGGTTTTTATATTAATTTGATTTGCCTGCTGTTTTAAACTGTATAAAATCTTGCGCTTTGAAAAATACATGTGACGAAAGGTTGATGTGACGCTGATTTATATTGCAATGAGTTTCAACAGCAGTATTTTAGGTGATGGAAGATCTTATGCATATGCAGCTGCACTCTCCACAAATGAAAGACCCATTCCATGGAAGTTATTAGAGCGGTTGGCTAATATTATACCTCGTCTGTTACACAATATAAACCGGTTATTAACTATTACATGTATATTTTTATATGTATTTAATAATTTATTTTAACCTGCTATTGTGTATGACCGCTATTGTTGCTGTTATTATTACCACTGAACTTACTTGGTCCCCACTTGGCTAATCCTTGTCTTGCAGAGTACTTTATGTTTTCGGAGATGCCGTTGATTATCCGGTGAACGACGTCACGCGCACATATTTAAATAGCTTCACGGTAGGTTTGATAAAATGGGCTGACAGAATAGCTTCTGATGTTCTATGCGGCTTGGACGAGAGTGGCAAGAGAGATCATGCTCTGGAAGTGTGTTTACAAAGAATACAACAGGTTTTTTCCTTTTCGAAAAATATGAAATTTTTTGAAACACTTTTACTTGACAGATGACATTTCTGTAATTATAATTCCACTAATTTAGATGCCAGTTGTGATGATCCCTGTTCACTTTGATAGAGATCCTTTGGAACGAAAGGCATCAACGCTACGATCTTTCGTCCTTCGCCCCTTTATCACAAACGATTTTATGACAGGCGTTGCTGCTTTACCGGGAAAGGATATTCCCGAACAGGTACAAAACTTTATCATTTGTTTTACTTTTATCATTTGTTTCTTTCGAAATATAGCGTTCAAACGATTGCCAATTTTACTTGTGCTTTTAGAAAACTGATATTTAGCGATTGCATTTAGAATTTAACTCGATTGGTGCATGCACATTGAGTTCGTACCTCACTTCATGTTTCAGTAACTGGTTTGCATATAACTCATTATATGATGATTGACTGCAATTCCAGAACGTATTAGAAATAGTACGCCGCATTACGAAGCGCGTACCATTAACATCGCGTGTCATGATCGATCTGACGTCGAAGCCACCAGGCACCACGGAATGGGAGTAAACTAAGCAGCTGAGACCATTGTACTTACAACAATCTTACCTTCGAAATTTGTTCTGAACATAAATGGAGTTGAACTCCGTGTATGCTGACATACTAAGGAGTTCAAGGTCATGGGGCCCACAGTGCAATTTTTCACCTCATAAAATTTAAAAATTTTATACTATTTATGGGTAGAATGTTGCGAACCATAGTAGTGTATGATTTTCAATAATTCTAATGTGGTCTAACGTCTGCATATTTAGGATAGTCTTATTCTGTTTCGATTCTCAGCGTAGTGGAGAGGAAATGAAACTCATTGTTGAACCGGAAGGAGATCTCGTTCGTAAATGTGAGATAACTGGCCTTTATGTATTTCGAAACTTTAGTGCTTATTCGTACCAGCGCAGCGGCGTTTATTTTTCTGCAGAATGAATATTTTCTACTCGTTGTGGTTTAAAATTTTTGTACCATGTCTTGTTGTTTGTTATTTATTTCAGTGATTAAAACCATGGATATTTGCTATTGTTTAGTATCATATTTATTCTTTTAGAGCAATCATTCCTAAGCGTTAATCATCAACTGCATAAGTGCTGTTTTCAGTGATGACCGATAAGGCTTTACCTTAGCCTTTATCTGAATGAGACCAGTTAAATTATGCCACATGAAAAAACTATATGGAAGATCGCGTGTTGCATTTGAAAAGATGTAAAACATAAGGATATTTTGTTTCGAAAAATTGAAATCTACAATTTCTTTAAAAACTGATGCATAATACACATATTAAAATTATCGCCTTTGCTGTGGAGACGCCGTCACTCCTGACGGTCGGACGGCTCCATGTGATCCACTGGCAGAGCTTCCTGTAACGCCACCTTCGGTCGGAACAAGAGTTTTTGATGGTCGTAGTCCCTCACCATTTACGACAGCTCTCACCAACTTTTGGGTATCCTGACTACTGTAGGTAGGTATGTCTTGCTGTATTTCTGCCTGACTACGAGCATTCTCAGCCAAGGATGCCAGTAGGGTCTCTATGTGTTTGTTCATTGCCAGTATTTGCTTATTTACCTGAAAAGGTGTTGTTTAGTTGTTCATCTAACAGCTCTAAAATTTGCACCAACCAACGAAAGTGAAAATCCAACAACACCTTTATCAATTTTAGGAGCTTTTCTTAATTACTTCAGCTTTGAGTCGAGAGCTTACAGAAATCTATGCATTTAGATTCAGCTGGGACTGTGTAATCGATTCCTACTTTGTAACCTACCTGCCAGGTCTTTACCACACTTAACATACTACACCTTGTAAAATTTCCGTCACATTCTAAATGCAATGAACAACAAAAGAAAATTCTCAAAATCAGTACGAAGAACCTGATCAAACGTCCGCGTGTTCTTCTCATTATCAATGTGTGACTCGTCAGCTTCCACTTCAGGAGTTAGTTTTGTGCGCAAATAATCCGGAGCAACATCGTGATTCCAGCAGTGAATGCGATTTGAAGTGGCTTGCTACAAATAGTGATTTGAAGACTTCGGAAGACAGCTCTCTCAAAGTCATATAGCAAAATATACAAACTTTCAAGAGAACATCTGATTTGCTTATCGATTCAATGTCAAAGGTAAGTACTGTTTCGCATAGACTTCACAGTTAGCTCGTTTTGATTGGATAACTAATGAAATTTACTTGTAATATAAGAGGTGTTGTATAAAAACATGCCTGAAGATTAGGATCTACATCATTGGAAAGGCAATGAGGTACCAACACATGGGTCCTCAAAAAAAACCCAAAATCTTCAAAACCAGACGGTAACGCCGATTTTTTTAATATGAATTGCAACTGAGTCATTGCACTAGCAAGTGATGAAAACTTGTCCAGCATATCAGGCCTTAAAAAATACATTTAAGGTAAGACTAGGAAAATTCACTGATTTCTCTGGACCCCCTTCACCACTTGAATTTGAAAATCACTACATCTTCCCAACGTATACTTCTAAGAAAGCGCATCCCTTCAAATGCCACCATGCTATGCATGCATTGAAAACAGGATCGAGGGTTCCCGATCTCACCAGATATGAAACTTGAAAAAGTTCCTCACACAAGTGTTATGTCCAACTTACCATGCGACTTCCTCCTGTAAATCAAGCATAAAGAGTAGCTGCTCAATATTTGTTTTTACATCGAGTGCTTTATTCTCGATGTGAGAAATGGCACTGGCGAGACGTTCGGGCTCATGCTGATGACCGAATAATCCACCTGGTTGCGCATTCATCAATCTTTAATCAACCAACCGCTCATCAATTTCTCTTTTAAACAGCAAACAAATGCTTCGACCAAAGCTTTACATTATCGACGAACGTCCAATAGGTAACGATACATTTCAAAATACCGACAAAAATTCGCTATCGCAAACGGCTGTTGTCTTGTGCAATGGAAGTTTGCCAAAAGAGTCATGGAATGTTTATTAAAAATTATACTCGTTAGATACGTGCAGGGCACTCCCCTATTTCAGTTTCAATTGAACTCGACTCCTCTTTATTACTTTCCAAAAATTTTTTGCAAGTGCATGAAATATATACAGTGAAGAAAGATCAATTTATAACAGCATTTTTTTGCACGAATAATCTCACTAGTTTGAAACCGGCGTGTTACCAAAAATTCATTCCAGTGTTCTTGGCGAAATAAGTTCTTCCAACGACAAAAAATTATCATCTAAAACTCAATTAGCATCTTAACCCACATTTTGTAGCCTCGATATTAGAAAGCAATCTTCAACAACTTAGCTCAAACCAGTTAAATCTTTCTTGATAACTGTGTAACTACTTTTATGCCTACTATTTACCTACCAAAGATTGATTTGAACATAAATATCAACAATTTATATGTACAACACATTTACATACTATCATTCTATTCTGAGTGCAGCGTTGACGATCTTTTCGCGCATTCGTCTTCGTCTGTTTTCTTCCTGTCTTATTAATTCATCATGATCGAAACTCAAACTGATCAAATCTTCATACTGAATTCCAGTAACATTTACTGCGGAAGGTGCTATCTGCAAAACATAGGTTTACTTGAAATACAATGAATCTGTATAACAAAAAATAACAGTTATTCTCAACTACATTGAATCATTCGAATAATTTCGAGCGTTTCCTTCCTTTTTTCAAATTATGTGTAAGTGGTATAACTCAGGTAGAACTGTACGTGAAGGGGCCTCTCTAGTAAGTTCAATTCGTAAACATCTTGTACGGGAGTAAAACAAAGAAAACAGAAGAGGAGTAATACTCTAACAGATGGAACTGCTTCACTCATTCGCTCTAATGAGCCTAAGATTTTAAAAAAACCTGTTTCATGATAGCATTGTCAATATTTTCTTTATTCTCTCGAAGAGCCTTCTCAACCTCGGAGGCAACATTCGATGCATATATTTGATCCATCTCGTGCGCAACTGCAGCGCTTCGTCCACTGTTATTGGCGCATATGATATTTATCCAGAAGCTCTCATCTAGTGGAACTGGATAACGTTCATTAGGTCGTAAATACTGCCGCTCCATAGCGCACCCCGCCTATGTAAGGAAACAAATATAAGTAATTAATTCTAAAAAACCAAAGTGGACAAACAGTAGGAATCCGCCCGACAGTCACTATTACTTTACCACATCCTTAACTTACAGTACCCTTACCACCCACATATGTAAAAGATCTACATAAAGACAAGATCTGCCAACATTTACGTTTACTCTAATTCTCGACAATCCAAATCCTCCCCTACTCAACTTAGGAGTTAGCCCACTCAAGCTCGTGCCAGTCAGTAAATCTCTACAAACAGGTATAAATCTGCAACTTGCCAGAACATGAGTTATGGAGATATGCATTTAAGAATTTACACTTTGTTTCGGACCTTCTTTTGTTCAGCACGATCAAACGAACATAACTGTTATCACTTGTATACTGTATAATAGCTTTGAAAATGAGCAAAATCAGAATGCAAAAGGAACAAATAACATTAAGAGACAACGAATAATGGACATTTGGAAGGACACAAGCAATGAACTGCTGCGCACAGACATCAGTTCCAAATCTTAATTACAGCGTAACCGAATATTTAAGAAAAACGTTGTTTATTTGTAAGATCAAATTCGGAAGCTAATATGGCTAATAAAATGTATGCGAAATTATAGAAATTTCAATACCGGATTCGCAAACTAGTGCGTAAGGTAAACAATATTCTGAAAACGGCCTGATATAAACGATGGAAACCAGATGTAGCGTACTTGCTCTCTAAAGTATCCAAATGGTCCTAAACTATCCACCACTTAAAATTTTGCCGGGGAATTTACCATGTGAAATTAAAATATATAAAAGTACACAGGTTCATGAACATTTAAAAACCAAAAATTGTTCGTGGACGCAAGTCAAAACGGAATGTCCGTTTCTCACAGAGGGAAAAGAAAGGTTAAGAGAAAAATTAACTAAAGAGTAGAAATGAATTGTAAAAAACACAATTTCAAAAAAACAAGTTGAACTTACATCTTTAAAAAGTAAGTAAGGCACTACTATTACCTGTGAAGGGTATAGAACATAGATTCCAAAAAAAAATCATATCGAAACTGGACTACGACAAATATTACACAACCGTAATATGTGAATAACGTTTTGAATACATGTTGATGAGAAATGGAGAACTATGATAACTTATGGCTCGCGTCCACTACTTTCAAACATCAAAGCTGGGCAGATCTACGTGGGACGTTGGTAACAAAAAGATAACAGTGGAAATGATACCTAGCTTTTCCTTTTCTTATTGAAGAAAAAAACCCGAGTTCTCAAACCTTTATTTTTTTCAATAAAATAAAGCCTCATAGATTCATTCACTTCAGTATTACTAAATCTCAAATTTCCAAATTTTAAAACCTGAACTACCGCTACACTTCAAGCTTTCGCTAAAGCTCTCCTTTTTGATATCGTTATTCCCACATAACACATATCAGAAAGACAAGAAAAAATATTTCCATACCACTGTAAATATCAAACGAAGACAAGTTATTATTCAGGTGCATGAAAATCAAGTGCAATATGAGCCCTAAAAAACAGCTATTTAAGCTTAAAGAAATATATGTATGAGATCAATTATTCTGTGAGAAAAAAATGGCTACAGGCGTGAACATAACATGACATATGCAATACGATAAGTGGATACTGATTTACAGTAAGGAAAACACTGCTCTATTCAAATGAAATAAACTCATACGAGAATCAATTTGGTCGTGGAGCACCGTACATGAAATTTTCTTCCGCATAAAATCTTTCAGATTTTGGAAACTGATACTCCAAAAAATCTGGTAAGCCGACATCGACATACGGTAAGGCCAATATCTGCAATGGATGTCAAGCATTTTTTTTCATAAAAACCTATTATCTGAGCTAAAAGGGCTAGCTGTAGAATGGATAGAATATTTCCCATTTATATATGAACTCAGTTCTGGAAAAAAATTACCTTTCTGCCCAATACATTCATGATGTATGACTTCCGCTGGTCATTAGACGGTTTTGAGCGGAAATGCTCACGGTTGCGCAATGTATCCAAACTTGGAAGCATTGCGTACCAATCATATTTCCCGTTACGCGTCGGTATTACCACTTTACTAGTGGAAGCACTGCTATTTAATATACTATGTGACAATACCGGTTCTGCATTCCCTACTGTCGATGTAGAAGCTCTAAAACGGTAACTTCTACTAATACATTCATGCTCATTATTAGAATCTACTTTTACTGTGGAAATTTCGAACTAAATACGAGGATCATGATCGGGTGTACCAGAAACTACTTACGTTTATGTGCTTATAATGGAAATGCTAATAAAAAATTAATAGAAAACTTGCGTTTCACTGTCCACTGCAACCATCTTTTCGTTTACGACATATTGGTCTTTTATTTGTCCCTGTTTTTCTCTATCTTTCTTAGAATGACTACGCTTCTTTTCCTTCTTTTTGGGAGGTTCTGTGTGAAGGGCAAAAAGAGCTCTGGATCTTTGACCCGTGTTCTAAAAATGAAAAAGATATTGGCATGCTTTCGTCAGTCAGAAACAAAACGGAATAAGCGCTTAATATCACTTACATTAAAAATTAACAAGAGATTAGAAAGGGCGCCGCAGTATGAAACACGTAATAAGGTTTAAAACAGATTTTGTTCTGTATAGACTGGAACAACAAGAAATGCAACTGAAGTGTTGTACATTTGCTTGTTCTTCGTTATCGTTACATTCATTCTTGCTAGGATCCTGATTTTGTGATATGTTTATTGCCAAGTAGCCTGGCAAATTCTCCGTTAACTGCGCAACCAATTCACTTGTCGACTTCACATCAGCACGTCTGGCAGCAAGTAATGACTGATGTGGTGTTGCTGGTGACACTGACGCAGAACTGCAGTGCAGACGTTTCACAGCACTCAACCCGTTTGTAATACCTAAAGGTTTTATATTAGAAACATACTTCCATAAAGATACATCTCAGTACATGATGCTTTCATCAGAGGTAAATTTCAGCAAAGACTACATACTAAAAACGTTGCACATTTATAACAACTATACTGCACGTTTATAACTGCAAGTATATTGCATATTTATTAACTGAAGAACCACAAGAATAAAACTCAACAAATTTACCTATGTCAGGGGATGCAGCATATTCACCTTTTCTCTTCCCGTTTCGAATAATTTCTTCACCTGATAATGAACTTTCAACTGCTTTTATTGCGAGATCAGTACCAACGACATGTGATTTTCGAATAAATCCAGATTCTGCAGTATTTGTCGGTATTTCTTGCCCAGATCTTTGATAAGGAGTAACCGTACGCCCATTTGAAACTGTTGGCGAAGCAGCAGCACTCCGTGAACCTATAAAAGACAGGTAAGCAAAAAAAACCTGCAACGGAGATAAGCATCCCCTACATGGTACAGAATTTCCAGCCATTTACGGCTGCAACAGTTATTGATATAAAATCGAAAAATAATCATACCTGAACTTCCAGATGGAGTCAAAACTGAACTGCTTAAAGGTGTCAAGCGAGAGTTTCCAGCAGGTGTAAGGCGTGTATTACTACCGGGAACGCTTCGTGGACCCTGCGAACCCGGCGTAAGACCTTTCCTGATGAGAGGGGACGCACAACTGGGAGTACCATTAGTGGATGAAGAACCACTAGACGTGGGCTTCGGTTCGGCCAATTTTTGCCAGCATTTGATCAATGATCGACATCGCTTCGACAATTCGGGCGCAGACTGAGATACTTTTTTCCTGATATCATTCACTACAGCACCAACCCTCGTCATCTGTAAATCACATACTACGCACTGAATCAATTTATAGTTCGACAAAGCATAAATCTTTCCACACTTATCGTTTTCACTCAATTCGCACCATGCCTTTTCAATGCTCTTATACTTGCACACATCTAAGGCACTTCTCATTGTTTTCCATCGGATGTTAGAGTTCTTTTGTACAGCCTAAACATGCGAACAAAGGCTAGCGACAACCAGTTTCTTCCGATCTTATTAGTGTATTCGCATATTTCACCAGTAATATTCAGACCTCCTTTCGTCTCTTAAACAATAGGTTTCGGTGCATGAAACTTTAGATTGCCCTGTGTGTGTACGTGTACCAAACTCTTTGCTTCCTGATTATGCTAATATCCTTGAAATCATTACTATATACACGCTACTTGCTCTACACATTTGTAAATCTTTACTCGCAAATGAACCGTAAACAAATGAAAACCACTTTGCATCTAAGCAGACAATAGCAGATGGAATGATGAGGGACTCTACCTATGGCGTGATACCGGCCACAAAAGGACTCACATCAACAAGTTTTTCGGAACCCTCCCCCCAACTATAATTCAAATGAGTAGTGGTTATACGAACTCTGCTAAACACTTCAGTTACATGTTTGCTTACTGATAAAAAACCACGTGGACGCAGAATAATGTTTATTGCCCAAAGAAATGCGAACAGTAGGAAATGTTGTACGGTACTCAATGCATATATGATCAACGTGCAAGAAGTTAATCACTCGCCTTCCGGCATGGTAAACAACAATCAAAAAGAGTAAGGTGAGAATGAGGGAACGTTAACCGATCAATTGAATCAATCTGTTTCTGCAGTCATCAGCGTCTCCACGCCTTTAGCACCGCTAGGTGCACTTTCAATCGAGCTTTATTTGGATGCTGTGCTTAAGTTTGGACGTGTGTTTCTTTCACTTTCTCTTTGATATGAATATGGTACAGTGAAGTGGCCTAATGGCTATTTGAAATGACAACCGGATTGTAAAGCACGCCGTCCCGGGAAATCAGTGTGAAAACACTCAAATCCTATAGGACAACGCAGCACTACAATCTCACCGGGTACCTTTCCATGAGTACACCCGGTCAATCACTTTCCTTCCAAACTAACCAATGCGAAGGCAGTGATAAGCAAATAACCTGCCTTCTCTCGCATGTCTCACCAGCAAGGCCTGCAGTCTTCAAACGTGCCCACCCACCACCGATCAACGTATCGAACGCTCTCCAGGGACCAAATAAATCCCGAAGCACCAATCCCCCACAGAACTGCCCGCTCTTATATTCTCTGCCGTGCAAGGACAATTTCCTCTTCTCCTTCCACGACACAGCACAACTCCCCGTCTCTCACCTTCCTCCCTCTCTCTCTCTCTCTCCTGTCTTTCGCACAAACGATCTGAAAGTTAAGCACTGATGCATGCATGGCAGGGAAGAGCGTGAGAGAGAGAATGCACTCCCACTGTCCGTGCTATTGCCGTGGATTCAGTGAGTGAGCAAGTCGTTCATTGATCGTTCTCCAAGAGAGTAGCGAGATCAAAGAGAGACGAAAGAGGAAAGGGAAAGATGGCTCCACCTACAGGCACCGAGCTAGCACAGAGTCACACCCCCGTGTCGATTGGAAGAGAGCAAAATTCAGTTTAACGCGTGCATCTAGCGGAAAAGGGTTGGGCGGGTCAGTTGGGCAGGTTGCTGGAGGGCCAGGCTGGGTGTTGTCTCCGAGGGGCACTTCGACTCACTGCCTCGGCGGGGAAGGCATTCGTCGGACGCTGCGTGACGTACAGGGAGACCGCTCTACTCATCTGCCCCCCTGTAAGATATGTCCCAACTCACCTTCCTCACTTCTCACTTTCGGGTGAAAATTACTGATATATCCTCACCTCGAGTAATTCCTTCGTCAAATTGGACTTCTCCAATTTGATGATCACATCCGTGGCATGTTCTGTGTCGCCCTGCAAGCAGTTGCACGTCATCTTTCATTCTCTCCCCCTTGTCTTCTCATTTTGCTTGTTGTTGAAAAAAAGTGTCCTTTCGTTGGTAATATCAGGTAATACAACAGCTTACTACATCGCTTTCCAGGTTTAGGCCCCATATTAACGCCACCTACGCCTTTAAGACGTACCTACAGCATTATACAAATATTTTATGCAGCAAATACTAGCATTGCGGACAACAGGGACGCGGCATGTAACGTATATACGTTACACGCAGCGTCTACTACGATGTCGCACTGTCCCATTGTCCGATTGGTGGAGAGCTTTGAACAACAGCGCTTACATTGTCATAGGCCTGAAGAAGTTGATGCTTGAGGCGATCAACGACAGTTACTGTTGTGGGTTCAACTGCTGGTACCGCTGCTGATAAGCCGCTGTTGGATGCCGCCGCCGAGTGCTGCTGCTGCATGCAGCGCTTCTTTGCTGCGGATACAGTCGTCGCGTTACTGCTCGCTGTTTCCTGTTCTTACTGCTAAACACTGTTGCCGCTGCAGTTTCCTGCTCTTTTCTAGGTAAACAAGCAGCAAGGTACTGATGAGCATGCATTCATGCATTACTATCACCCCATTCCGCCTTAAAGCTACATGTACAACTGTGGGCCTATATTCTCAACATGTCCCCCTTCGACACTCCTGAATTTCTGTAGGCGACAGAGCAATGCAGTACCAAGCAGGACGGCACTTCACCACACATGTTACCGTACGTCGCCGTACGGTGCAGAATGTAAACACGTACCCACTACCCACCGTCACTCCCTACCATCTATCCCGCCGCACGTCCGACCAGAGCGAACCGTCCAGTCCAGGACTTCTCCTTCACTCTGCAACGACTGCACTCCCCACAGCCCTTTTATACTTCTTCCCATGTTGCCTCTGCCTCTCTGCACCCTTTCCTGCACCGACCCTCTCATCCTCACCGTCTGACCACGTATAGAGGATCAGTCGCGGCCCATTTATATTGACGGGATGTAATATGCAACAGCTTGTCTCATCATTGTAAGAAGCGATAAAATCCGAAATTACACGTATGTATGCATCTGTTTCTGGCTGCTCAGTGGTTCAAGAATATTGTGGTTTTTTTTTTAAGGAGATAGGAAAAGGCTTTTGTTGTAGTGTAAAGTGTTGAATTATTACGTGAAATCTAACATAAGAAAAGGCAAGAAAGCGGCCAGTAAGGCAAAACTAAGGCAAGATCAGTGATGTTAAAAAATATTGACAAGACCGATTAGCCGCCTTCAGGTAGAGCCAGTGGAGATAAGGACGTTCCGGAGGAATCCTGACGAATCTTTTCTTTCCTATTTTATTTTTATACCTAGTCTTGCCTTAGTCGTTCGACAATATTAAGTCCTAAAGACGCTATTATCTTACAATCAGTTGTGTGCGAAACCAGCTTAATATATTGCGGTTACTTCATTCGATTGTTTTGTAAGCTAGTTTATTCGTTCATTCAATCATTTTTCTTATAACCGTTGAGTGGAAAAAAAGGAGCTCAATGATGAAAAATGGATGTGAACATTGGCATAGACGATAAATCACGAACTCGACAAGGACGTCGTGACTTCAGTGATCGGCTAATCACACTGGCCAATGACCGTAATGATGACATCAACGATTATACCGGTATGATAGGTGCATGCTACTGTGGTCCGCTGTGCTGTCGATATACTGCTATCTTCAAGATTTCATCTATATCATTCAACTGCAAATCCTTAGGAGGCGTTCGTTTCTGCTAATGCTGTCATTTTATGTGTGCACGTGCGTGTTTAGTTTGTAAATCGAACGCAGTTATATTGGTCTTTTAAGTAAAAGCGAACATAATCATGTGCAGAGTTTATGCTTACGAAGTTTTGCTTTGGATCTAAGCAAAAAAAGGGAATCAAAGGCCAAAGGCCGTCGTCGTAAACTGGTACTGTAACAAAAAACGTCATTATGAAAATAAAATTATTTTCAGATTCGAATTTATCTCTGAATGTACGTGTGAAGGAACGGAGGAATGGCGGTACTAGGAAAGGCGCAGTGGGAAGCATCCTTAAAGATACGCCTGCGACTGCTATTAAAAACCTCTTCCGCAAAGATTCTACTCAAGACCTGAAAGACACTTTCAAGCGTCCTATCACAGGTAATGTGTTTGTTGATCTTTTGCTTTTAATTAATATGTTTGCACTTTCATTTTGACGGTAGCATTCACTCAGCACTGTTCAGGGCTATTCCAAAGGCCAAGCTCCCGTGCCAGTCCTAAATTTACAAAAGGTGAAAACGAAGCCGGAACAGACAGTTCTTCAGTCGAACCTTTAAATTATGGAAATGGTTAGTAGAGTTATAATCTTTAAATGGGTTATATTGTTCGGAAAAAAAAAAAGTATTCACGAAGTTTTTGACATCGATTACATGTAAATGGTAAAAGTCTTCATTTGCAAGGACAAGCGAATATCTTTCAGAACATATGTCTCAGAGCTCGGAACAGCATTGTCTCGAAGAGGTTTGTTTTTTACCCTTATATGTATGAGTGTTTCTTAAAATATTTTATTACATGGTTTAAGATTTTCTTGCTGCGATTTGTAGAGGTATATTTTTATACTTACATTGGCTCTTTATTTATGACGATTTACGATTGACGTTATGTGATTTTGTCTCTTTAATAGGTTTTGTATGATGTTGCTAATGCTCCAAACGTAAATATCAATCAAAAGATGTATCAAATCGGTTTTATGAGTGCGATGAATACTTCACTAGCGAAATTGGATGACATAGGTAATCTAATTTCAAGAAAAATTTCTCGTCCCTAGTTATTTGCAAGTGGAGGATCTTTTTTCTAAAACCATTTTACCCATTTAAGTCTGATTAGGCTCATTATTGGTACTTGGTTTTATGGATAGAGATTTTAAGTGAACCTTTTTTAAGTTTAAATATTTAAAATTGGCAATTTTATTGCAGATTTATCACTGCTATTACGATTTTTATGTCTGGAAGGAGAAGTGGATGATGAAAAAGTATCGTGGACTTGGGATTATCTTTTTACTAGTGTGAATACAGATATGCGCAACGAGTGGAAGCAGAGCGAGGAACGTGGTGATGGCGACTACGAAATGAAAATTTAATCAAATAGGGACATTCCGATAGTTCTATATTGTCCTTCGTTATGTTAATATGTGTTTGTCGTTCAACTGTTTTAACTAAATATCGCCATCTTTAACTTCAGAAGAATTTATGGCATTCTTTGCTCTTTTCCATTTAGCCTCTATACATTTGCGAAGGACATCTGTGGAGTATTGTATTACTTGAAGCATTAGATGTGGTAAGAAAATATTGATCCCTATTGCACGAAAATAAAGTTCCCTTAATGTCAAAGGTGAAGCTAAATTATCTCTATACTTTTCCATTTTCTGTGTTTTACTCGATATTGGTAAAGAGGGGAATAAATTTGAGGGACCTTGTGAAATGCTTTTATTGAATTGCTTCAGTAATGTTGGGGCAAAGTTTTCTTTAAGTTAGATTTCCTATTTTTTGAGCAAATTAGTGATTTATTCACAGTAAGTTTTTGCTGAATCTGGGAAAAGTTTTTGATAACGTTTCATTTTTCCTACATTAGTTGAGTAACATGAGCTATATAAGTTATGACAAGTTGGCCATGTTTTTTTTAATCAGATGATTAGTTTACTGGAACAATACGCAAAAGGAATTAAATCTAATGAAGAGAGTAAATAAATTTGTTTGCGTTGCATGGCGATTAGTCTAAACTCATTCATTTCGACAAAACATGTCAAGATCAAAGAGCACATCTTTGCAAATAGAGTGTTGATGTTTTTTCGTGGTTTGGAGAATTGGACAAACAGATAAGAGTCTGATAAAGATGTGCTTGGAGTGACAGGAATTCATTGATATTTTTGTTTTCTTGTCGGCAGCGTTGGTATTTTCTATTTGGTGTGGAATTAAGTATCGGAAATTTTTTCGTAGAATGTATTTTGACTTAAGGAAAATCGAGTAATTATTTGTTGAACATATCGGTAAATTAAATGGCTAAAAATTTGATGAGATCGGAAAAAAATTCGGAGTGTCCAGTTTTTCGTTCACTATTAAATGTCATTGATATCATGGATTTTGGATAAACCTTTCATGTGGAGGCAGTTGGAGGCAATATGGGTTCCTTGTATCGCAGTGAACTAATGTCTCTTTGTCAGCTGTTTCTACATTCCGAGATGGCATACAGTGAAGTAGCAAAACTTGGTGAACTTGGTGTCGTACATTTCATTGATGTGGGTAAATCCGTCATTTTTAGAACATTTAGTTGAATATGAATCAATGAGCTTAATGAATGAATTTTAAAGAGTGATGGAACAAAGAAATCTATTAGGTCAAATAAATGTAATTCGATTTCATGATTTCATTTTGCCAAAATTAAAGTAGTGCTGTAATGAGGAAATTTTCACTGTCTATTGTAACCTCTAACGTTTGCCAAGCTTCCTTCAAGGCCCAACTTCTTTTACGCATTCACACTCCAATCTTATCCAACCTCTGTTGTCCTCACTCCCAACCTATCTGTAAATTTTCCTTTTCCCTTTCTTTGTCATCTCAATCTATGAATATTTAACTTCCCAGTTTCAGCTAAAACAAATCGGGCAACGAAGTGGTTTGTAGTCTTTCATTAATTTCACTGATTGCTTTCATTTCTGTAATTTAATCAAGGAAATTGTTCACATTTCAGTTGAATTCTGAAATCAGTTCATTCCAAAGACGTTTTATAAGTGATTTGAAACGATGTGATCTGATGGCACAGAAACTACGTATTATTTTCAGTTTAATTCATTTCTGCCTATTAAACTGTCAGTTAGGCCGCTGAATCATACGAAATATACCTCAAAAGAATTCCAAGATTACTTAACAATTGTTATCCAATAATTTTCATGTAACTTCATCATTTTACTCGTAATATTATTCATATAACGGAAATTATTTAGAGTTTATTGAGAAGCAGATTCTCGCAGATTCCATTCCAATACCGCGACTAAACGCATTTGTTCCTGCGTTATTACCCACAGAAATGAATATGTTTGAAGTACATATGCAAGTGTCCTTAAATTACTGTATATTCAAATTTTTGCACTGAAATTAGCTTAAAAAGTATCATTACTTTTTGTGCTTTTGATTTTTAAGTTTCAAAACTTTCTTCTTGTCGTCTTTTGGATTAATTTTCAGGCTGAAATTGAAAAGATTGAGGGACAGCTGGTAGAAAATAACAAAAATATGAAAAATTTGATGAGCAATTATGCACAGCTAAGCGAATGCATGCAATGCATTAATAAAATGCAACAATTTCTCACAGATGTAGGTATTTAAAGAGAAATAAGATGGAGATTTAACTTTTCAAAATTTTATCCTCTTTTAAATGAATGAGAAATTTTGAATTTTGAAAGGCTAAAAAATAAACAAAAACTGATTTGGTAAAATGGTAGTTTTAATGAAGCATTCTTGGATTGTTTTGTAAGAACAAAAATTTTATGCCTCTTCAAAAATTGAGGATAAAATTTCCAGCAAAATTTCTAAGTTTTTAGAGTCATCAACAACAAGGCAAGCGGTCAGTGTTTGGAATGGATCATGAAAATCAAGTTTCCGGCATTAGTGCTATTCGTCGCAAATTAACCAATGTGATGGTAGGGAGAAAGGATAGCGTAATCTCAAATCGGATACCAAGTATTTTTGCAGGCGAAAAATTAGACGTCAGGTTTGACATTAAATTCTATAACACGAAGAATTCAGACGTTGCGTCTCTTCTCAAATTTTCAACAACTGTCCCTCTTGTTCCACTTTCCGCTTACATCTCATTGTTTTCAGTGATTTCGATAACAAATATTTTAACATTTTTGAATTACAGTTTCATTGCGGGAGTTGTAGAACGCTGTCATTCGGCGGCATTGGAACGACTGCTTTGGCGAACATGCGGTTTGAATGTTTTCGTGCGCACTGTTACTCTCGACTTCAGCGACGATCCTTTACTTGTATGTCTTTTTAAAAATTTTAGTTAGAACCGAAATTCTTTTTCCTTCCTAATTATTTCATCCTTTGATGATAAAAGAATGATTGTTCATTGGAGACAGTGAGACTTGTCAATACCAACAATTATTCCTTAATTAAATTCCACTAAATTTCGTATTCCAATATCTTATTCAATGTGAAAATGTTTTAGAATGATCGCCCGCCGAAAGACGTCTTTTTGGTATTTTTTTCCGGCACAGTACTCGGATTACGAGTGCGAAAGATGTGTCAATGGTTAATTTCAGTAAAAGTTATTGCATTTTAACTGTTAGGTATGACTTTTGAATGAGGAAGTACATAGGTGAACGTGTTTTATTCCAGCTATCAGGCGAAAATATATGATTATAAAGGCGCTATAAATGATCGAATGTTACAAGTAACAAATTTATTTCGACGTGTGACTGAAATTAAATCGGTAATTGAAGAAACACGAAAATATCGTAATACATTGCTCCAAGGAACTGCTCGCAAGGTTCATGAATGGGATATTAAGGTTGGACTTTACCAATTGTTTATTAACCACCTATCGCATTATTTAAAAATCGTTTAATCTACGGTAAGTTCTGATTTCAAACCATCCTGCTATAAATTTATTATAAATGTGATGAAAATCTGCTAAAAAAAAAGTTCGAGTGCTACAGTGCTTTCTAACATTCCAGAAAACAAAATTTTCCCGTCAAGAGAACGATGGCATTAATATTCATTAAAATTATAAAATAATGGGGTAAATGTTACAGTCGTATATTATAATCTTAAAGTCGCAGTTACATTTTCAGTTGCAAAAAATGTCCGCTGTATTTGTAGCGATGAATATGTGCAACTTTGATATCACCCAACGATATTTAATCGCGGAATGCTGGATTCCGACCGCTGATGTAGTACACGTTCGAAATAGCTTAGATAAGACCGGCATGGTAGTCTTATCTATCTGACACCCTTTTCTTTTGTCATTTATTCCAGTAGTAAATAAATTTATCGAAGTGTTACAAAATTTCAGCAATTAAAATATGAAAATTTTTTCAGGAAAAGAATAGCTCTATGCCATTATCTTTCCTGTGCAAAATTGAAACGAATAAAGTACCACCAACATATTTTCGTGTCAACAAATTTACAAAAGTTTTCCAAAGCATTGTTAATTCATACAGTACAGCGACATATCGTGAAGTTAATCCAGGTCCCTTCGTAAACAAAATTTCTGTTTGATACCAATTCACTCTAAACTGTCATATCATTTTTAGCTCCATGGACAATAATAACATTTCCATTCCTATTCGCAGTAATGTTCGGCGATGCTGGCCACGGCTTAGTCATGTTTCTTGTCGGCTTTGTATTTATTCTACTCGAAAATAAGATTGAAACCAATGATGAAGTTTGTTAATATGGAAATTCAGAATTTATATAAAATGTTGCAAAATCTTTCTTGTTCATTTCAAAGGTAATTTAACTTGCCAAATTTTTTTTTTGGGAATATTGAAGATAATGGGAACATTCTATCGTGGACGTTATATCATTCTTTTAATGGGACTTTTCTCAATTTATACAGGCCTAATCTATAATGATTTCTATTCACGTTCGATAAATTTGTTCGGAAGCAGTTGGCACAATCCCTACAAGTACTACCTTCGTTTACCCCTACTTTCAGTTCTTTAGTAAATGTAAAATTCTGTTTTTTTTTCTTTTGTTCATATATCTTTACATCTGAAGACCTCCCTCCTTAATTAAACAAAATTCATGGTGAAAACTGTTATGACAACTTTCAAATTATTATAGCACAGAGCTTTCAATTTGTCATTAACTCCAATCTTATCACACTTACCACTCTTTAAATGCCTGTTTTGGTTTCTTATTACTTTATACACTTATTCATGAATCACTGTACATTAAGGGTTAACTCGTTCAACCTAACGCGAAATGAAGAAACTGCGCAGAGTGATTTAACATTGCCGCCGCAATATGCCTATGATAGAGACAAAGTATTTTTTATTCTTAATTAGAGTCTCCATGCTTTCAAATGGATTTTATTGCGCTACTCTGATAATCTAAATAAATATGCTTCATGGAAACTTATTAAAGGTTTTGTAGGGTCCGTATGTTTTTGGCTTGGATCCGATTTGGAATCTAGCAGAAAATCGGCTAACATTTACAAATTCAATGAAAATGAAAATATCTATTATTTTGGGGATTATACAAATGACATTTGGTGTCGTCCTGGGCCTTATGAATTTCTTGTTCGTTTCGCTTTTTTCTTAAAAATTTGCTATTTGTGTTTATTTATTTCTTGCAAGAAAAGTAATATGAAATATGACGATCGAAAAGTGTATTAAGGCATCAAATTAGATTTGGAATTTAACGGTGGAAATTAAAATGCGTTGTTGCAGATATTTTCACTCGGTTATTGATATTTTCTTTACATTTACACCACAGATTTTGTTTTTATCCTCTATACTTATTTATCTATGTGTTCAGGTTAAATTTGTTTTTTTTTTTAATTTTTTTATTAAACATTTAATTCTATTTTGTGCTATATGTTGACGGATATGATGTTATGCTCCTTTCTAAATTCAGATGATCATTAAGTGGATCATGTTCAGCACCTCACCAGGTGTTATCTTCGGCTTCTTTTATCCCGGATCACATTGTGCTCCATCACTTCTGATCGGATTAATCAATATGTGCATGCTGAAATCACGCAAGCAAGGTTTCTGGAATCAATCTTCTTCCACCGAGTTGGAATATTGTTATTTGCAGGAATGGTATCCAAATCAGGTAATTAAGCTGTTGCAATGATGCAAATTGCAAATAAATAATAGCATGGTTCTTGAACTTTTCAGTCTAACGCTAGTTGAATTCATGGATGAAGCAAGAACATAGAATAATTCGGATCATGCGATTACAGGGTATAGTTGAAAAAGGCCTTCTGGTATTAGCATTGCTTTGCATACCAGCAATGCTTTTGATGAAACCCGTTTATCTGAATTTTAAATACCGGAAAGTTGGAGATGACGAAGTTGCCAGCATTAGTGCCGGTGAAGAGAAGGTTTGCCAAAGCCATCCTACTCATTTCCAGCGCAGAAATCCATTTCTTTTTTACAAGCCAATGAATATCCATCACTTAATTACTCTTGCTATTAATTAGCTTCGATTGTTCGTACGGTGCTAAACTTCATCCAACTTAGTTTCAAATTGTTTGTCTTTGTCGAAATGCTTACTGTTACAGTCCGATTTTATGAATGCTTTGATGCACCAAGCAATTCATACGATTGAGTTTGCGTTGGGTTGTATATCACATACCGCTTCTTATCTTCGCCTTTGGGCACTTTCTTTGGCTCATTCACGTAAGCACCTTGAAATTTTTTAATGCAATTTCAAAATAATCATAGCAAAAATAATGTTGATTCAGTCTTCGCCAAAAAGTTCCACAAATTGATGAGGAAGCTTTTATGTCATTTGTAATTCTAGAGCTTTCTGAAGTCTTGTGGTCAATGGTACTTAGTGTGGCCTTCTCATTTGATGCTTGGTCAAGTGGTCCAATATTGTATCTCATCTTTTGGCTTTATGGAATACTTACATTTACTATACTGATACTGATGGAGGGACTTTCTACTTTTTTGCATGCGTTGCGATTACACTGGTATCATTTGAACTGTCATGTTTCCGATTTATCTGCCATAATCCGTGATTTTTTTTCGTATTTTTGGAATTCTCATGAATTCAGTTATTTTTTACAAGAATTTAACGATCGTGCTTCTTAGATGCTTTTCATTTCAGGGTTGAATTTCAAAGCAAGTTTTATGATGGCCATGGATATTCATTTAAACCTATCGCGTTTACCCAAATGAAGTCCTTCACACTTGTCAATAAGGAAAATAGCAGTGTGGCCTGTTAATTCATATAAATCTGATTTGATGAAAATATGATTTACAAATTTCGGTTCTTATAATAACTTCATCACTTAGTATAATCAACGATCTTGTAGTGATCGTTGTGAGAGTGAAATGAGGAACTGTGGGAGTTGTTAGCTTTGGTGCATTGGACGGCTTTACAATAGAGAAGGAAGACAGTAGAGAGCACATTGTTGCCATTTGAGGGATAGGGGAAACAAGAAGTGAACAATATGCAAAAATATGTGAATGACTGAAAGGTTGAACATCGAAACAGCGAGAATGCCTTTCAAGCACCTAAAAGAAACCAATTTTTGTGCTTTTCATCAAGCGTGTACATCACTGATGAGTATTTAATCTTGGAAATCCATGATAAATTATATCATTTGTACTTCTATAATCTGAGAAGTGGTCTTTTTCTGAACGATAGGAGCAGCAAAGTTACAACGGTTTGTTGCAGTGAGTTGCCATTTCCACTGTAGCTTAAAATGGCTGGCGGTATTAACAAAGAATTTGAATTAGTCACATGACAATACATGATCAGCGAGAAATAAATACGAATTATATGTGTGCAGTTTCTCTGCCAGTAACATTTATTTTCAATAGTTTTAATTGATAAATTGAAGGAGTAAATACAGTACATTCGTAGCTACGAATTAAAGCATTGAGAGAGTTAGTTGCGATTACTGTGTTCAATTTCGATTTTCGCTAAAATCAGTTGATTTTCCTATCAATTAATTAGCAGAGAAAGAATAAGATATGATGAGTGCGGCAGCGCAAAAAGAACCAGCTCTATCCGTAGACCCGGAAACGGCAATTTTTCTTGCGAATGGTGGCAAATCAGAGCATATGCTTGTTAATATAAGTGACAAACGACTTGCTGTTAAAGTGGGATTCATTGCATTTATCATTTTTAAAAATAGACCTTAACGTCAATGGTTTTGTGCATTTCCGCAAGCAGTAAATGATTTCAAGCTAGAGGACCCTCGAAAGTTTTTAAAAGCTCCCAAGTTAGGTGCTGTGTGTTATCAAGCGTTATATTACCTTGAGGTCCTAACATAGCGATTACTGACCGTAATTAGTGAGATGTAGCGGTGGTTTTAAAAATGAATTTCAGGTACGTTGTAGCGATAACAGCTTGTTTCGAGTAAATCCAGTTTACATGTTCATAGAGCCGGGTTCATGTGGTAATCTTGTGATAACGAGGCTTCCTGGTATTAAACTCCTTAATTTATGAAATCAAAAAAAATTTTTGCGACGAAGAGGTAGAATATTAAGAAAGCGGGAACGTTACAGTTTCTTCTTGTGGCTTTCAGTGAGTAGAAGCATAGGGTAGAAATTAAAGCACTGCATACTGTAAGCACTTTTTTTTGCGTTCAGATGAACTGTAAACACCTTTTATTTAAAATTTCCTGCAAGCTGCGAAATTACGATGAAAGTGATCTTTCTAATCGTTTGGTTCGAGACAAATCATGCAAGTGAGGAATGAAAAATGAATGGTTACAAAATGACTTCCATTGTATGAATATCTCCGTAAAATGTGCGCAGTTGTTTATAGGACCGGCAAAATCTGATAAATTAGTATTCCATTATTATGCTTGTCAGCCGAATGATTTGGAACCAAAAGAAGTATTTAAAATAAATTCGCAAAAGTTACCGGAAATGCTCAAATTGCCAATAAACATTATTTCTGCTGATGATATTCCTAAGGTAAAACTAATCAAATATTAATCACCCAAACTTCTGCGCCTTATAGCTTTTCTATTTCCTAAGTTCTCGTTGTGCAAACAACACGTTTTTCAGTCTCCTACTATCGTATATTACCGGTAAACCGGATATTGGAATATTTAGAATTTGATAACTTATTCTGCAGAGAATGATGAGTTAGTTAGAAAAATACTGTTAAAAGTATTGCAGTATTATAAATGTTCGTTTCCTACTTACAAAATTTTTGCCGATGAAACATTACAGAATTTAACGTTTATTTAGATTGGGCAATCACCAATATCTACCAATCAGCAAGGACCTTAATAAGAGTATTGGCTCAGAGGAAAATATCATAAAAGTTACAGTGAATTAATTCACCTTAAATAATGGTTCAGAGTGATCGCTTATTTTCTGAATCGGAATATTAATTTATAAATAGAAAAATAATTTGCTTTTGATAAAAAAGTATTTTCGGAATTCAAAATCTACTTTCTGTTTGCCAATCATTTCAGAACATTAGAAACTAAGGTGTACGGTAAAATGACAAAGTCCATATGAAATCGTTCCTGAAATTAGTTCTGAAATGCTACATGAAAGTTTACACTCATGAATACTGTAAGGAGTTGATTGCAGGAAGACAGATTTGTAATATACTATTTCACTGTGAGAAGTTCAACAAGAAAAAGTAGTGCATTGAAATGAGAAGTAGCAATTACCTCTGACAAAAATTGCTTTTCATCCTTTATGTCGATGTAATGGTTCTGATAGCAAATTTGGAGCGTTAATTAACATTCACCGTCAGTACACCTCAGTTACTTGCTTTTCCAAGAATTTGTTTTCAAGATCGATCAGAGTGAAAGTTCCGTTAGCTGAGCAGTCTTAGTACAACAGTAATTTAATATTTAATAACATGTTATTTGTGAGCCACTCAACTCAATATTGTAATACAGGGATGCTTGACAACTGATTGGATGCTATAGCAACTTTAAACAGAAATATGATGCTTTAAATTCATAAAATATCGGCGAACCAGTGAGAATTTTTCATGTCAATGGAAATGTTTGATTTAAAGTGATAAGATATGAGTGGTAGCTCGGACCAGTAAGTAACTAACTGGCAGTTAAGATACAACAAACGGATGACAAAGCATGCGTGAAAATTACTTCTACCAAACAAGGTGACGTCAGAAGCGCAATCTTTTTTGCACAATTTTCAATAATAAACAAACGTTCGCAGTCATCTGAACATTGAATAATAGCATACCAAAATTGGCACTTGCTGTGAGACAAATTTATTCCAAACAAAGCAGAATACTTATTGTCAAAAAATGATAAATATGCAAAGAGATAAATGAAAGAGAAGGGCGTGGTGGAGAACATCGAAAAACTCGAAATAAATGAATAATGTAAAGCAGCTCAATTACAAATCGACGAGACATTTTCACCTCTAAATGGGAATTTTCAAATAGCTGAAGTAATTTTTTGAAGTTCTACTAGTGCGACGCCACCCATAAACTCCTTCAAGTGCGCGCATGTCTATTGTTCCTAATTATACACTTATGGCAAAGGCATTTTTGGACTTTTTATTCATCTCGACAAATCATTTCGGTGGTGCGAAGACTCTTCCCTTCCTGCGATTATTATAGTTTTCAACAAATTATACATAATTTTAATAATTACGAGAATCTATTATCGGCCAGATTGGAATCGCTGATAACAGAGAGAAGAGAGAGGGAGAGAGAGATGAGAAGGATAGACTCCTACAAGGACACTAAGAAATGAGTAACAGTGAATCTTTTTGCATTATATTTGAGGTCCACAAAAGGATGGATGAATAAATTTCAATTTTCACTGAATGATTTAAGCATTGAGCTTTTTTCATTTTACATTTAACCTGTCAATGCGATCAGCATGGTTGTTGTTGAAGTGCTTCGTCGCTTTCATTCCTTTAATGTGCCATAATTCGCGAATCCGCGGAGAAGCACAGAGAACGACAGGTGCCGCCGATATGGAACTGAACACAGCCTGTTATTCGTAGGTTTCTTCGTCTTCAGTAGAATTGCCCAGATGTCGTAAATGCACTACTGAATGTCCAGCTGATTGATTTTACACTCTAAATTAATTTTTTTAATACGTATACGTGTACGATGAGATATAACAGTAGTTTTTTGATAACAACTCTTTAACTTGCAGGACCTCTCCCAAAAACAAATAGACAATGCTTAAAGTATCAAAACTTTTGCAGATTTTTTGGAGAATTTAGAGAAAACGGATCATTTCAGTTCACAGAGCTTCCGACTGTAGTTGAATGTAATCAGAAAGTGCAACACTGTTTTGTGGAAGTTAGTAAAATTGTTCACATTTGCATAGAATTCGTCTGTGAGGAAAATGCTGAAATGGTTATAGACTTGGAATTTAGCACTGAAACGAAATGTAGGGGTTGAAAAACCTAATTTAACGTGGATTTTTAGAAGTCAGCATCAAATTCAAATATTTGCTTTTTCTTTCTAATTCTGCTGAAATTTTTAAAACTATTCACGGATATAAAACAGTGATCAAAGTCTACTACTTTGGAAAAATTATACGACCTGAAATGTAGAATTATAGGAATACGTTAATTTATAGTTTTATCGTCTTGCTTATTACACTTGGTTCAATGGACAATGTGATAATTCGTTTGCTTGCATTTATGAATCTGATTACGCATTCAGCGATGGATGCCAAGCGTTAGCATATTATATACTGTCTTCCATTAATATATCATTCTCAATATTTATAAATCAATTATGTACGATAAGTAAAATGAATGGATAAGTGTAGGAATTAAGCATTCTTCTTGATCATCACCACTGGTGATGATATGTAAATTAGACCGTACCATTAGATGGTAATACTGTAATCGTAATGAAAGCAACAAAATCATGAATCATGATTAACATTTATTAGTGATCAAGTAGGTCAGAAGTCATGTGCAAGTAACAGTAACAATCCGTATTTCAGGACATTGCATGGTGGCGATCGATGTTGCTGTAGTAATAAACTATGCAATTTTGATATAATTTTAAAAGAGCGTCCCTACTTCGCAAAGTATTTGCCACAGCAACAAGTTTTGAAAAGTGAAAGCATACCGTTGGAATCACACTGTGGAAAAGTTAAAAAAGTTGAATCAAAATCAATTTGAAATTGAAACCTTTCCTAACAGATTGATAACGCAGCAGTGACCACTAATAATTATAATTCTGTAATTACTTTAAAAAAATATTAAAAAATATCTCCTGACAGTGAGATAACTTGAGATAACTTTGCCTTTTATTGCTATCTTATTTGTTTAAAAACTATATTTTTCTCCCAAACCTTTCATTTACAAAATTTTAGCACATCTTAACGAACTAAATTTGCATATATAAATCTTTTGAAAAAGTTCATTATATAAACGACAGAAATAAGACTTGCAACAATGACAATGCATTGGAAAGTGGTTGCAGGGTTTTTTTTTTCATTGAAATTCAACGATCGGTTGAAGACGTTTTGCAAAGAAGGACTATTTGCGGCACTCCCGAAAATGTGTCGCTTGATAGAACTGCCAATAATAATAGGAATTTTTGGAGAGTTGCACGGAAGGAGATGGCTTTGCTATTAAATACATCTATTACCAATAAGAAATCAATGAACTACAAAGAGCGGAAAATACGAAATTTAGAAGAAATGAAATTTATAAGGAAACGTGAAATTGCATTTTCAATTGATGCTAAATACCGAAATGGAATCAAAGAGCATTGCGGCGATATCGATTCATACTATTTCTCAGCTTTAAATGAGTGCTATCGCATTTACCAGACGCCTTACAGTAATCTCGATGCCAATTACGTTGGTGAGAGAAACGAATTGGCTTACGGTACAAGTCAGTATGACTACATGTATAATTGCTGGGAACTTTATCGTGGAAAGTTACTGGACATCAGGGAAGCAGCTGTAGGAGAGAAAATGGAATTGGTGAAGAATATGGCACTGCAATTTTATAGTGTCACTGGTCAAAGTGAGGCTATTCGGGTGGGCTTTATGATTACAAAAAATTATGAAATAATGTCACAAAACGGCACTTTCTATGACGTATTGGACGAAGTTTACGTGAAAATGCATCCCACTGAGCCGTGCAGTGATGTGTGCTGCATTGTGATGAAATTGGCTGAAGGTAGAGGTGGAAGTGAGATTGAAATGGAGCAGGCAAGTTGCGACCAATCCTTGCTGATACGCAACTTTTTTTGCCAGAAAGAAGGAAGTGACTGATTAGCGTCGGTCATCACTCACTCAGTTATCATTCGACTTATCACTGCGATCTCCAAATCATCGAGCATGGAAGAGAAATTTACGAAATGTGCAACAGCGCTTTGCAACAGATATTTTCAGATCTCAAACAAATGCTATTTCTAGAAAATAAATTCACTAACTTGTCGCTTTCTTAAGAAGCCGAAGGTTGAAATTTGGTCATACGAGTCATAACCGTATGAATTGGTAACTGAGGAATTACGATGTATATTGAAATGCACAATAATGTGAAATTGGTCTGTGAGAATAAACCACTGATGACATGTGGCGAAACTTTGACTAATGGAAACCTTATACTGAAGTGGGGCGGAAATTTAGCGTTGACATTGAAATTGTTTATTAAAATCAATTACTAAGGAAGTAGAAAAGTTCAGTGAGTAATACTTATAAAAGCGCAGGCGCTTCACAAATATAACTCAGTGCACGTGTACGATTATTACAGCTCGTATAGACCATCTCCACGCTAACTGCTGCCCGCGTATCAACCAAAAATACGACGCAGCAAACACTGGCACATGAAGAGGTGTTCTTTCGACGTGGATCTTCCACTTTTACCTTATCCAAGACATCATAATGATCGCCATTTTGCGAAATTAATTCGTATTTTCGATTTATCATAAAGCCAACTTGGACTGCTTGACGATTAAATGATAGTTGACTAAAATTTATTATCATCTCCTTCACGAAATTCATTTTCTCACCAATGTATTCCAATCCTGTTTTCAAAAGTTGATGTCACCTTCTTCATCTGGGATCTTCGGCAAAGATAGCCTCAGAAAAAAGACAAAAAAATTCCAAATTAGAGAATTGCGAAGTAAAAATGTCTACGAAATACATCATTCGTTGGCGGTTATTGAAATTGCTAAATTATTTAATTGCATACGTTCTCATTTATATTTATCTATTCCTACATCACTCTAATTTTTTGATATTATGTTTTGAAGTTAAATTAACATGCATCCAGCTGCAATCGATAATAGTCTGCTAAAAACATTAAAGCAAATAAATGCAATTTTTTAATTCTTATGTGAAAGGCTACTTTTTATTTAAATTTTCAGAATTTTAAGATTAATCATGCACTAACGAACCAATATCAAGCAGCTTGCCCCGATATTGCTGCCAGCAATTGAGCATATACTCGTTACGAGTACCGCCATAGGCAATCCTACGATCCGTATCAGTGTTCAGAAATTCGGCGAGACTAATAAGATAACACTGATTAAGTGGCTCAAAGTAATATGACTGATCATCACCACACCTCCGCACTGATTCCGCCGATCGTTCATCTTCTCTAATGGCCTTTTCTAGGGACGTGAAGCCGACATTTTCAGTCCGAGTGAAGTATTCTGACGCATTTAATTCAACGTTATCTTTGATGACTTCTATTCCGATTACTGCACCGATTCTGATGCCCCTCCTCCCCAACCCCACAACTCCACTTCTGATTACCGAAAATAGTAAAATCACTCTACAGCAACTATTCATTCTAAAAATCATTCAAAAACAGCTTGCCAATGTCCTTTTATAGGAGCCTACGCTACAGATTATGCGAAATTTACATATCCTTGAACTCGTAACAAATATTATTTCTCGCAGGAACTGAAAGTTAAGTGAGTTGAATTTGCTCTCGGATCTGACCTGTCTTTGCGATTTGGATTTGTTTTGGCAGTCTCATACTTTATTTCATTTCGATTAACCAGTTAGTCTAACAGGTTTCAAGTTACGTTTTTTTTTTTAACCAGAAGTTCCTCCGAAGAAAGACATCGTCTAAAATGAGAGAAGACAAACGTAGAAAACGCACACATAAAATCTTCCTTAGATTGCTGTTAAATGCAAAATATTATATCTTACGAAGAATTTTTAATGCTTTACAACAGACAAATATGACCGTTTGGATGTTTGTCACTTTAAAAAATTGAAGTTTTCGCTTTGTTTTAAAACTGATTTTACGATAACAGAATTATTAAACAATTTAAATTTCACTGGTAATTCGACCAAAGGATGCTTAGTGGAGGGCACGTTAGCGATAAATGAAGTTGGGAAAACGATTAATTGCTGTTGGCTACAAAATAAAGGCTGTCTAGTTGTAACCAATCCCTTTGTTAATGAAGTACTGAATATTTTATGGATGTTTATAATCTATGTTTGACTTATTCCAAGTTTTCCCGACAGTCCTCTCCCATATTTTATTAAAACGATCTTGGATTATGGTACGACTTAACTGATCACGATTGTGAGAATTATTATCAGAATCTAAAGGCTATTTCTCTACATCCGACGGTTTATTAAAAGAAAACCCAGTAACTTTTAAATAATGACATAAATTATGACAATCAAATAATAAAAAAAACTAATATAAAACAATAGTCCGAAAATTTCCTGCTTCCGTACTTTGTCATGCAATTTGAAAAACTTAGTGCGAAAAGAACGTAATTTGGAACTCAAGCTTATGAAAGTAAAATCGAAATTCCGAAATAAATCAAGCTTTATTTATAATAATTATTTACTAAACGGTTAAATCAATTTAATCATCTTTTAACATTCGTTCCTTTTTTTTACGTGCAATCAAGGTATCGTATTCTTTGAGGAAATCTATTATTTGCTGATCTCTTGACAACAAACTTTCTTCAACTAGCAGTTCAACGACCATGCGATAAATGAATAGGTATTGCTATAAATAAATTCACTAAATCATTAATTAAGCGTAACTATGACAATACAAGTCCCTTAATAAACGTACGTATTTATGGATTTATGAATTAATAGATGAAATCTATAGACGTATGTTAAAAAATATATCAATATACTTAATTGTTTGTTGTGTACTTACATAAAAATAACTGATACTCTGCTTTTATTCTTAGCCACTGCTACGGGTTGGATCAGAAAATCATTTAAGTTGTTGAATTACGAATTGAAACGCGAAACGTGGTAGTTTATTAAACACTGTTTGTGCCGTTATGAAAACAGAAAATCAAAAAAGATCGAATGATCACTTAGTGCTATGGCGTTATTTCTTTCAACTTTTATGAATTGTGAAAAATAAATGAGAATTTACAAATCCTACAGATTACTCTGAAAATATTTTAGCAACTTTCTAATGAACCATATGAATAAGCATTCATTTTTTAAAATAAATTATTACAGCAAAAGATTAGCTTACCAAATCATTCTGTACGGCATGCAAGCGTTGCTCTCGCAGCTTCCTTGTTACATCAACGACAATACATGCTTCGTTTTTGCGCAATTTCTCCATTACCATTTCAATGGCAACAAAAGTGCCTGTCCTAAAATGCACAATTTTAATCCATCTAATTTGCACATAGAAAATGAAAAATTTTGATTTAAAAATTCAATGAAACCTCCCAACACCAGCACTGCAATGAACGATTATTGGCTTTTTTCCGTAATATTTGTGTAACAAAGCATAAATTTCACGACATGTAGCTGGTGAATCAGGAACGGAATGATCTGGCCATCCTGCGTAAGCAATATGCACTACCTATCAAAAGTAATTTTCTCAAAAGAAATCTTTTGATGTAAGCAAGGCCAACGATAAAATACAAAGGAAACCTGTGCTTCATATTGCAAATTTTATGGAAACGATCACCATAAAGTAAAAAAAAATGCTGTCACTGAACCACTCATTCAAAACACGTCAAACGAATCATTAAAAAAATTAATAGAGAAGTAGAGCGCATACATATTACCACAGCTGATGACTTTTCAGAAAATGTAATTTTCACTGCCTGCAATCCATACCTCTTGCATTTTATCGGAATATGAGGCTTCAACTTTCGTTCGTGTCACCTTCCTAAGCGTAACAATACCAGAAGTTGGTTCCGTAATGCGAACTCGAACTGCTCCATATTCCTTCCATCCACTGCTTTCATTCGGCAAGTATTCGAAGCACTGTTCACGGTCGTTCTCCTTGTTCTGACATAATTGGAGAATTACCTGAAACAATCTGTGTGATGTCATTGAGTTAACAGAGAGAACGTTCAAAAAGAAGATGAAATATAAATACATTCGCTTCTTCCTGTATAGCCATTATCCAGAAATCTTGTACGGTATTTACAAGCGGTCCTTGGGCACATATGTATGTGAGGTCGTTTGACACGGTAACATAAGATGCATGAATATAATCATCCTCATCTGCAAATCAAATCCCAAAATTCACATCGCCATACCTTGCTTGTATTTTTAATATGAGCGCGAGAAGTGCTAATAGAAGAAAAAATTTTTTTTAAGAGCACTCACTCGCTTTGCTCGAATTATATTCAATAAAACTGTTAAGTCATTCTGTGATTTTCTCGAATGAAGATTATGAGAGAAGATGGAAAACTTACGATTAGATGTTTTCTTCAATTTAACTCTTGTTTTATCTTCTAATTTGATATCTTCATATCTACAACACTTCCAGTTGGATAATTCAAGCTTATTAAGGCATCCAAAGAAGAGAGACTTCTTCTTTTGATATTCATTAACAAAGATGTGAGACCTATTCTTGTCGAAATTTTGATCAAGGTTCCATGCCACTGTCGTAGCATTTTCGGGAGTGTAATTTTTGACTTTATTCACGAATTCCTTCCGTATTCCTCGTATACCTAACTGAATTGCAGTTTGCATCCATTCTTCTTGCATGTTTAACTTCCCTGCTTTTACTGCTGTTATTACCTGAAACTCAGCAAATTTCTTAGTTCAAATAATAGAGCAAATTTCAACTTAAAAAATACCTAAAAGAATCATCTAACTTTAGGTCTCCGAATGAATTTTCGACCGACAATTTGCTCCTGTGTAATTAAACGACCACGTCGACCTTTTTTGTCCATAATTTTATGTCCACCATCATCAGGAAGTACCGAACATTTCATCCGTCCACGTGACATCATATGTCGCTTAAAAATGCAAAATTAATCTAAAAAACAGAGGAAATGCTGTTACATAGGTTGGTAGAACTTAGACAACGGGTAGCTTGTAAATACAGTTTTGGAATCGATCATCTAGATGAGCATATTGATGGCAACATCATTTTTAATGAGGTTAATATTGTAAAGGTCAAGATTTTCCATGTTTTTAAAGCGGAAAGACATAAATGACAGCTTTGAAATTCAACAACTTTTCAATTTTGGTAGTTTCAAAATAATGCAAATTGAACTTTATATCATTTAACTGGATTTCCAGTTACTTGAAAGAAAAATTAGAAAATAAAACAAAAATTTTAACTAAACTACTTTTTTTTAATCAATAATACCTTATCTCGCTTCATTGTGCCTCCAAAATTTAACTCGAAGTGTTTGCACCACAGTTATCCAATAAGCCTATACAAATAAGAAATGAAATTTTCCATCATTACAAGTCCCTTTTGAACTTTTTCTTGGATTATAATTTTGCATAATTTTCACAATAAGGTTTTTTCCATACTGGGAAGAAAAAGAGCAAAGAAAAGTCATCTCCGTTTCCGTTTCTATATAATTGTGATTGAAAGAAATAATTTTGAAACTGTTTAATTTAACTGAAAGTATTCGTTGACAATTTTGTTTTATTATATAACATCTCTGTCGACAACTCTTCTCACTTGCTAAAGCTCCTTTACACGAAAACTTAAAATTCTATTCAAAAAAAATCAGGCTCTATGGAAAACGAAAAAGCTTGAGAATCCCCTGAGAAACATCCCGGCACGCCGACCGATGTATACATAATACAACATGACATTCTAATTTATCCTATATTTCGCGGACGAATAACTTAACTTCAGAAGCACCTTCTAAGTATTCAATGAAAGGGAAGATCTGGTGGCAACTACCCAATTTATGGTTTTGAAATTCACAGGAAGATTTTTGCTTGATCTGACACACTACAACTTTACTTTTTTACCTGAACTTCAAGTACGATCACTCCGAGTGATCCTTTTGCTGGGAATATTTAATCTCTTACTTATGATCAGTTCATTTTAGACTTAAGTAATGCCGTTAAAAATAATGTATATGTGTCCATGTATATGTGATATTCTCCTCCGATTAAATAGTACATGCTCTCGTGCTTCATTTTCTAAGAAATCAGCTGATATTTGCTGATGAAATAGTAAAATTAGTGACATAAGTTGTCAGTAACAAAAAGATTACAGTAAAGCAAATTGTGCCCATTATTGATGGAGATATTTATGACTTGCAACTTTGATCGGAAACAGTTATCACATTCTGTTTGCCGAAATCATTTATCAATAACCAAAAAACTTTCAGAAAACATCAATCTTAAGTGGTAAACGAAAATTATTCTTCTCATAAAGAAGTGCTCTCGATTAGAAACAAAAGCAAAATTTCAACTTTTGTGTAAGTAAACTGAGAAATGATTTCACTTTCATAAATTACTTCCGATTTAAGAAATGTCATGCTAAGAACAGAGCTTTATTAAACATAGCTCGAGTCAAACAAAACAAATAGTTTTCATTAAAAAAATCTATGGAAGTAATCTCCATATGAAATAAGAGCATTAGCAACGCCTTGCCTCATGTTAAATTACTACGTTGTACTGCACTCTGTCTGGTACGAAGTTCGTTTCTTCGTTTACAAAACAAAAAAAAAATGATCAGATCAACTGCATAAATGTTGAATTTACAGGACAATTTACATGTGCCAGTAAATCAGTTTTCGCCCATTATTTTGACAAGCAATCAGCGGAGAAAAAAGCAGTTACTGGGAAAATATTAAAAAAATCAATTTTCTGAATCATTTAAATTAAAGGAGATAGTTACGAAATTTACAGAGACAGAAACCTGTCCTTGTTCGTTTTCTATTGTTGCATGAAACTGATAAAAATTGCCTTCCAGATAAAAAATACGCAATAAAAACGCTTTTCAAGTTATGCATAGAGTTGCATACATCGAGCCGCGTTTTTTTTTACAATGACAAACTGCATTTAAAATGTGGAGAAACAAAAAGAAACATAACCAAGATTCAAGAAAGCATCAATCAGAGGTGAGTCACCAGCAGCTGTTGTCATTGCATTTGCACCAGATGAGTTCGTCCCTATGGAATAAATATTCCGAAGTGATGTTTTCACTGACGTCAAATGTTGGCCCGAATAATCAAACTGCAAAAAAATGCACTCAGCGTTATGTTTAATAACAACAGAAACACCTTTCGAGAAGTACGGGGAATATAACTAAGAGTTTAATCATGAAAAAGCCTATACAACATATTCGGGAGGCATAGCTAGAAAATTCACTCGAAGTTTAAATTGGTTAAATTCATTATTCACATCAAGACTGCCACATTGTACTTCACTCCAATCTTCTCTTTCTAAATTTATGAAAAACCACTATCCCATCATTTATTTCATTATTACTAACTTGCATCAGATAAGGACAACTTCCTCCTACTAAAATCCGATCGCCATTCATTTTTGCTGCTGTATATCGCATTAGAGAAGGACGCTCACAAATTAAAGTTGAAGCTAATGACCTTGAACCAATATGCCAAATAGCAGGTTCTACATCGCCACCACAAACCTGAAAATATTTCTGATTGAGGTTGCTGAAATAAAATTTGTAGAAAATAACTTTTCGTATCCAAGAACCGACGAAATATTTTTTTTTTGAAGTAGTAAAGATTAGTTCAAGTTAGCTTTAGAAGAGTTCTTCTTGGTCTTTCTGGATTAACTGCATAGCATCTGACAAAATGATATTTGTAGTTATTGCGAAAGGTCACGGCTATCATGTGTTTGTACAAATTTTTATATGATATAACAATGATATAAAGATGAACCGCGATCAGACAAGTAAATCAAGCACAGTTTTAATGCTATCCCACTTTAGTGGACATTTACAACAAAAGCTATTTAAGAAAGATTACACTGATTACGCACTGACCACTTAATATTTCTCTTATCATTCTTATCTTAAGAGAATAATTTATCACTTTCAACTAAGATCAGCAGAAAAATACTGCGCTCTAAATTATGAATAATCTTCATGTACCATGAAATCTCCTTCAACATCCAAGGCGCAAATCCCTCGACCACAACTGCTTCGACTAAGCTTCCCTTCTGTAACCACATTGAAAACATGGATATTCTTAGAACGAACATCCCAAAGGCGAACAGTGCCATCTTCAGATGAACTCAAAAACACATGTTCTGATTGCACTGCCAATTCATTTACATATTCATGATGTCCAACGAATGTCGAAATCACCTGAAACCAAAAAATTTGAAAAAAATTGTAGAAAGTACAAATTACAAGATAAGAAATTTGTGATTTACTTACAGAGCAAAAGGATTTGTATAAACAATGCACCTACTTATGGTTGCATTAACACAATCACTTGTTTCGCACATTAGTACAACTATGAGTCATGGAATAATTTAAGGGAGATAAGTCAAATGTTCATTCCTAGAGGTATAACTAAAAGAGGCGCAGCAAACCTTATCCGGACGATCAAGTTCTATCAGTCGAATTGCATTGTCTCCAGCTCCAGCATACAGCACATAGTTATTATGGATGCAAGTTACCGCATTTATTTCACATGGTGGAGCAATTGACAAATTTGTAGGAAAACCACTAAATTTACATAAGGAATCGCAACGATCGGAAATGTCAGGGTGGATGATACTATCCCAGTTATAAACAACCAACTGACCCACTGCGTTACCACAAACTAATCTTGAGTGAACTGTAGTCAAAGCATAAATTGGTTCATCCAACTTTATACAATATTTAAATCGTCGCTCATTACTCGAAGCATTCGACTCCAGAGCCTTACGAAGTTCGAAAACATATAAATGAGCCCGTGAATTCGTCGCCACTAACCAATTACCTAAAATGTAAAGAAATTATTATTCAGCTTACGTCTACGCAGCGAATCATTATGATGATAACATTTACTTCATATTCTGGTTTTTAACGATTAACATAAAAAGGATTAATGGCGAATTCTTCGTAGACACAAAGTAACACTGTTATTATCGCCTTTTTCTTTGCCGTTCAAAAACTGTTCTATTAAATCTTCGTTTAATAAAAGCTGTCAAAAACTCCACGTCATATTATTATCAAACGATCGAAGTGCATCATCATTACGAATCTTACCATCTGGAGAAAAGTGCTGACGATAAATTCTATTGTAAAATGTCTGTCGAAACAATGCCGCATCTGCCTCTTCTATAACCATCCTAGAACTTAACCCTAGTGATAACAAATAGAATTGCTGGAATCGATATATCTTGAAGCCAGCAAAAATCGCTATGAACGACGGATATTTGTACACATTTCTTGCTGGTATTGCCCAACGGACCTTTTAAGCAACATAGTCCTTTTTCAAACACAGAAAGAAAGTTACTGTTTACAAAAAAAATTTGATAAAACCCAACAACCATGCCTTCTAACTGCATAATTCCTGACATCATATTCCCAAGTGCGATGCGAATGTTGCAATTTTCAATTGGAAAACTTTAAAATACAGGAATTTAAAGTAAAATGTGTCAGCATCGAAACTGATTGCCATGAATCATTATAAAAGACTGTATGAAAATTACTTCATGAGCATCGAAGTTCAGCCTTTACAAATGCAAAAGCTCAAAATATTTATTAAACATAATAAAACACAATTAAAAGAGTAATTGCAAAAATAAATGAAAGACGAGAAATAGGAACAAACAACTTTCGAAATAATGATTATTCCTGCCAAATAATCTTGAAAACTAACGTTTTGACTTCCAAATACATTCGATCAATTCAAGGTACAACATAATGTATTAGTATTCAAAACTTGAACTACTGCAAGCTAAGCCTTTCCATCTGTAAAACACTTCTCCTTCTTAATCTTAAAGTATTGTCAGTTATGTGACGGCTAACTTATCCATGAACATGTTAACATGACCTTTACTACCTGAAACCTCCAAAAAATTCATTATAAGTGACTTCGCACTTACAAAAGACATGAGCAGCCTACACGCCAAGTACGCTACCTTGCGAGACAAATCTCAATGTGTTCCTGTTCCCAATGCTCTTTAAATTACTTCAGCGTGCGATTTGGCAGATAAATAAACTAAGTGAAATAGCGGACAGTAGGCCGTATCGAACCTTTTTTAATAATACTGAATAGAGAAACTAACATTCCCAAATGAAAAATATGTGATCAGAAAGCACATCCCCAACGACAACTGGAAAAGAATCGTATTTTAACAAGTTTATCGAAGTCTGATTTTTTAATAGGTGCAAGCTGTTCCCTTTTCAAATCTCAGTTCAAAAACCAGTACTTGAAACCCGTACTCACTACAGCTTCCATTAACATGACTAAACGAAATACAAAGAAAGCTGTTTGAACCGACGGTAAGAACAAAGAAAACAAAAAGAAACAAAAAAGCGTTCATATTCAGACATGGCAACGATACTATAACTAGAACTCAAACAATGACAGATAAACGAGGCTGATAAAAACTAATACACGTAATTTAAGAAGGAAACAAAAACAAGAAATAAAAAAAGATAGCATGCACAAAACACCTGGATCCGAATAATAAAACTTCAAAACTTGGAAAACATCACATACTCTCGTGTATAGGCCCTTTTATACTCATAGATTTTGTTATTCCCCCAACTGAAGTTAAAGGTTTAGTTGTTTTTGTATAACCCCTACAAATGTATTCAAAATTCGTTATATGTTCGAAAATTTTGATTATTTCAGTGATGACATAAATATATATTTGTAATATCTTATGCATAAATATCATAAAATCATGATCATAAAATTATAACTCACTGCAGGAATATATATCCAGATATAATACAAGAATAAATCACATAACAACATGTATAAATTATGCAGAGAAAATATGAAAAAGTTAACCCATATTCATCCAAATAGGATGGATCCTCCCAGATAATTTACCAGCAAAAAATTTATGTAAGAGAAGTATTAACGGGCCCAATAAGTTATGTTGTATTATCGAATTAGTAATATAATTCATAATTTCAAGTAAAATTAAATAAAATAAATTCGGAATTATCCCTACCAACAAAATACGTTTATGACACATATTCTGATATGTGTGATTTCAACATTTCCTTATTCGATATTTTTTCAGTAATTTGCAAACCTTCCCACCGTTTCAACATTATACATAAGAGCACCAAACAGAAAGCATGTGTTCGTAGACAAATCGAACATATCGAAAGAGAAAACGAAATAAAAGTGCCTACAGAAAAAGGAAGAACTAAATAAAATAATTTATAACAGAAAACACAACAAAAATGATGGAATAACTCATAAACGCAAAGTTAAGAAGAAAAAATAACAAAAATAAAACGAACATAGAGCAAATGTTAAAAACAAAGATAACTTACACAGTTGTGAGAAAATTCCAGAGGGAGATATAGCTGTTGTGGAGAAAATACCGCCGGCAGGCTGAACTTATAAGGACATGGAATCTCCAAAAAAGTGCTCAACTAGCGGCTATTCCGCGACATCACATACTGTTATCCGATTCATAGATTTACATCATAAAAAAGGAAATATTCACGTTTCTACTCAAATGTATATATAAAATTTTTTTCAAATATCTCAATTTTCGAGCGTAAAAGCAGCCAGCTAATTTCTGAACTATTAACAAACAGCGGAACCGACCAAAAACCATAATAAAACACGATGGTTAATGTAGATTATCATACGAATACCACAAATCACCAACCAAACTGACATTTATCGCAATTTTATTAAACGTCGTACTGATTTGCTAATCTTTGCTTTAATGGAACGGGAAATTGTGATGTAAATGCTGTCCAGTTTACATCACCAACTTGTTGTCGAAAACCATGTAAAATCTGAAAGACCATTTTCAATGTTAATAAATAACTGTATTATAAGAATATAGAAAGTTCCATTGTACTGCAATTTATATGCGGGATAAAGAAAAATTCAGCCGTTATCCGAATTCATATTATGAATTATTTGCCAAGAAAATTCAAATTCGTCATTTAAAAACATATTTCAAAAAAAAACAACAGTTATAGACCGAAAAACATTGACTTCTCCGAGAAAAATAGAGTTGAGACAATATTAACATTCCTCACCCTTGAAAACATCATTTTCAGTTCAGGCTGCGGATTATTCCAAGATGCAATAGCATCACATAAAAATATGAACTCCTAAAATAAGTCGCGAATGTGATAAATTGTAATCAGCAGCGATTAATGAACTTATCTGTCTCCATAAGCATATTTTGACATTTGTTATTAAGAACAAATTTGCCGAACGAATAACTACAGTCACAAAAGGACTCTGATTTAGATATTATCCCCTCATCACATGCTGGTAATATTGTCGGAAATTAAATTAAACATTTGGTATCGTATGGAAAGAATACCACAAGTACTCCAGCGGGATTGAGATTAATCATGTTGCATAGACCCCTAAATGCGCTTTCTTTTTCGTCATTATCGCGTATATTCCGCAACGCCAAACACCATGGACGAATAAATTGTGGTAAGAACGGGGCTACTTCGCTAGCACAACTGATACCCAAACGACCAAGAGTTATTGCTGAAAAACATGATTTTATTTTCATATTTGGGAATTGGAATCCATGTGTTGGATCCATATTTTGGAGTTGCTCATCCCCAAACTTATAAAATTTTAAAGCAGAAGAGCAGTGCAGAAATAATGACCAAAGAAAAAACTTCTACTAGCAAATTCAGAACAAATAACTAAGAGATTTCCAATAATCATTTACCAGTATTTTCCAACAGTGTTTTTGGTCCTTTCTCTCTATTCATTACGATTATCAAAGCCGGTAGCAATCCAGGTACGTGTGGACGCATCCCATCACCCATCTTCATAGCTATTTCACCAATTGCCCATATCGAATTATTACACACGGATATAGCATCAGGATCCAAATTCTGCGCCAAAATAGGAAGAAAGATATCTGGAATCACACTGTATTTCAAACAGCTACAATAAAAACAAAATTGAGATATAATGTGTGTCTTAACATATAAGTAATAACTGTCACTATATTACATGCGTTTTAAACGATTAGGTGGACGTAAGGAAAAATATTTCATAAAAGCCCACTTATATGAGGTTGCAGGTAATGATAGCAAGCTTTGGATAAATCACCAAGCAAAGCAAATGAACTCTGTCGCACTTCAGCACTTGAATCCTGAAATAATTGAGGTTTTGCAAAAATAAAAGATGGTTTAAAACTTCTCAGAATTAAAAACTTCAGATGAAATGAAAGTTCATGATATTCCATAATGATACCATGGAGCACTGGTAAACAAGGCCAATAATTTGACTCGGTCCAACAAGGGAATCAATGTGTTCTGCAAGCCCTTCTGCAAGTCCTGATAGAAGATCTAATGCAACAATAAGGAAATCTTTGTCTGGCATGTCGTATTCTGACGGTCGCTCCATGGCAAGCTGTGACTGTTGCAGGCAGCGTCCAATCAGTGCTGTGCATCTTAAAATGGTTACTCAACTGAGTGAGAACAATGAGAACATAAAAACAAATCACGCTAGCAACTCAAACAATTGTGTTTAGCATAAAAATCATAAATTCTATTAAATTTCGTATTAATTCACCTGCATACAACTAAACAAAACCAAAAGATCAAAAAACCTTTGAAAAACAGGTTCGCAATATGGGAGAAAAGCCTCATGAAGAGCAGTAGCAACAGACGATAAGCATTCTAATAATGGAAATAATTCTTTGTCATCGTCACCAAGAGCAGCCCATTTTGTCATCAACGGCCTCATGATCGTCTAAATAGTAGTGATCAGTTATTCCAAATGCTTATGATAAATTTTGACTCAAGAAAAAAATCAGCATTAACCGCTTATAAAACGGACCTCAACATACTGCGGCTCATTCAAATTCGGACCAACACTATCTGCCAGTGTACCTACCGCATCATAGAGAATGAGTAAATTTTTAGCCTGAAATTACAACTTAAAATTATATTACATTAACAAAATAAGAACACAATATATCCTTAATTATATATCGTAAACAGGTTTATACACAACATAAACTTGCTATCAGAGACCAGGGAGACCAGGAACAAAAGAAACTTTTCTATACATCCACAAATTTCAAATACCAGTATAATTCAGCCAATTATACTTCTACAGATTGTAAAATTTACTATCACATGACTATATATAACGAAAACGTGTGTAATTTAGAGAAAACAAAATGTATTTTGTTATGAACAGATATTTTTTTCACATTTCAACATGGATTTTCAAAATCTAATTATAAAATAGCAACCTGATATCTATTGAACGCTTCTACAAGGGTGGCAAGGATTTCGGGAAGGTATGGAACTAATTCCAAATTTGCTTCTTCCTCGAGTGTTGCAAATGCAGAGCATGCAGCTTCTTGCACTCGTTTACTACCATCCAGAATACGAGCCAGTAACTAAAAAATACCCGAAAAATGGACCCTCCAGCTTTTCTATTTTCAACAAGACAAAAATTCCGCCATATTATGGTCGTATTTTATAAAGAAACACAAAATATCTAACCAAATTAAAAACATTTTTAAATAGTACAATCAGCTTATTATTTCTATTACTACTACTAATACTGAGTTATTTTTCCACCATATAGTAATGAATTATTTTCCATTTCTTCCTCATTAGCCAGCAAGTAGCTCGATGATAACTTATATTAATGTTATCGATTAAGTTGAATGCTCAGTGTAAAAATATGCTCACAAAACGCATCTAAAATCATCTCACTAGCTTTGGCCTCGTAACTTCTCTGCATTAGCTAGAATGAGATTTCATTTAATGCTTTTAAGTTCATACCTATTATTTACACCTTGTTCATACTCTGCCTCTCCTCCTCTCCCTTTTAAATTCATACCTGTTACATCCTCTTAAGTATTATGCATCTTTATGCATCAAATAAAAACCTACCTCTTTCAACAACTGCTTGAAGTACATGTTATGATCTTGCTGAACAACATAATGGCAGTATCGAGATAAGGTCCAACAAGTAATTGACCTCACAAGAGCCTGAAGCAAGCAACAGCTTTGACCCAAAAATTGATCAAAAATTGTCCCACTACTGTATAAAAATGCAAGTCAAAACCGGGGCCACATACCTTTCGGTCCTGCAGAGATGTGATTAAGAATGGTATGAGTTCAGGTAAATGAGGAGTAATACCAGACATACAACCTTCTGCAACAGCACCCAAAGCTAATATCCCACTTTCCTTTATCTGAAATTGCATCCTATTTTTCGTACTCCATAATTACAAACAAACAAACTGGAATCACCTTTTTAAAAAAAATCGTTTTGTCAGATTAAGAGTTTAAATTTATGAACGAAAAATTGAGATGAAATTTCAAAATATAACTGAATATAATGTGACTTACCAGCCAGTTATTATGAAAGAGAGTTTCCTTTAGGATAGGCAATAGAGTTGGTAAAAAGTCATCATTAAATATGCTGGAAAGTACATCCAAAGAAGCAGCACTACATTTTCCTGCAAATTTTTAATCGTTAATCGTTATTTAAAAAGTTACTTTGCTGGTGATAAGAAATATGGAATACGTAGAATGCGCTTATGCTGACAACATGCACTACACAAAAAATGCACTGAAAACCATACGCAAATTCCATTCAGTTGAACTGTCGTCATCCCCATCATCATCGTCATCCATGGATTCCTGAAACTTTGAGAAACATGTAATTTGAAATCGATGGTAATTTGAAAACCAACCATTTACATTGCTACACTTCTAAGTAATAAGCAGTAATATTTCATTACCTAGAAGGCAGTGTTCATAAAAAAAGCACAAACAGTCTGAAGGCTAATATCATTTGCCAAAAATTATTCCGAGAACATCACAATTGATTTATTTAAAGCAAAGCAAGTACCCCTTCAACGGTAGATTCAGACTTCCTTTGTGTTTGCGTTTGTGTTTTGGCACGATGGAAACGTGGCTTTATATCTTGCTGACGATCAGGTATCGCACCATCCTCTTCAATATCACCCTGGAAAACTGTGTATAACCTAGAGAAGTAAAACAACCCTGTAAGAGAAATATAATGACTGAAGGCAGAACAGCCTCAAAGATAAATTACGGAAAAAGTAATATAAAAGATTTGACGACATTACTTACTTTCAAAACAGCAACATCCATATCGGAATATCTCATACACCTAACCAGAACTGGTATTAATTTAGGAAGATGAGGGAATAAAGCTTCTTTACACACTTGCGGATTTTCTGCCAGTGCTAACCAAAATTCACACGCTTCCAGTGCTGTTGCTTCATTCGGATCCTGAAAACCAGCAAAATTTTGAATTCCATACTAAGACATCAAAAAACATTACCAATGAACAAACAGCAAATCTCTTACCTGAGTTCTCAGAAGCATGAACTCCACAATGTTTCCTAACTGAGATGCTAGTTTATCCAGATGAGAGTCAAGTAGGAGTGTTAACGATCGACAAAGCTGTTTTTGCACCTCCTGAAACATATTAGTACAGTACAATAAAAAAGGATATAAACTACCTAACATGGTAAAACAGAGCTTGTAAGTAGAGGAAAAATACCATTTTCAGCAGAAGGGTCCTACGTGGATATCAACTATATAACTTTTTGTTTCACAAGAATGAAGTCAATGCCAATGTGCTCCTTGCAAAATGTGTGAAAAGACCAGGGAAATAAAATATAATGTAGTGAAATACGAAATGAAGTAGGGCACTTCAACCACATCATTTCTATGTAGGGTATATAACGTTCTGATACTGTAACAAATCCGAATTATGCTGTTAACATTCTTAAGAAGGTAAAGCAGAAGTACCGTGTCTACATCATTTGCCAAGGCGAATAAATGTTGTAAGAATACGTCCATGATGTTGTTTAGTGGTTCCGTTTGAACTAGCAAAATGCAGTTCACTGAATTCAGCGCTAACGCCCTGCAGTTAAATCAGTATTTTTTAAATCAAAATCACTAAGTAAAAAATAAGCAAAACAAACATGAAATAAATGTAAGCAAAAGCAATTGCTGCTTTTTATAAACTCAATCAAGCGAAAAACACAGACCTCAACTTGGGTGATGGGGAATTGAAGAAACACAAAAGTTTCGGAATAAGTGTACTCAAGTGTTCCTGAGGTGTTAACATATCTGCGGAATCTTCGCAAATTTTCTGTATTGCACCCATGGCACCCTGTAATACTTAAGATTTTATATATTCTGTCGAACATACCAGTATTTTCAACGCAAATCAAATGCACATTGAGAAAAAAAAACCTCCTGTAAGTTCTCATCGGAACCATCTAGCATATTGCACAATGTAGGGAGTAAAGCAGGCCACTGCGCGATACCCTCGTGAACAACAATTGTTGTGATAATAATGCCTACAGTTGCGCGTATTAACGGATGGCAATCCGAAATTGCTAGAAGTGTCTTGTTCTTAACATACTGTCGTATAGGTTCCGGTAGACGTCCCCATAGCATTCTTATTGAATTTTTCAATATTAAACCAGCCAATGAACGATTTGCTACCTTCAAGCACGTTTACTCACAAATACAGTTCAGTATCCTAGCATGCAACTCAAACAATCACCAGTCGATAACGCTAACAAGAGAAGTGGCGTCATAAACTATGCTACGAAAGATGAAGTAATGATGAGATGCTGTGATTCTAAAACTAACCATGACATTTAATTTTTTTTCATTGAAACGAAATGACAAAATTGAGATTCCATATCTAACTTCCACTCATCTTTTTTTTTTACAAAAACTGATAAAGGAATGACAATAATACCTGCTCATTTTTCAGTTCACTAAGTATAAAAACAAGGTAACAGCAAAACTCCGGGTGCAGATTGAGCTGATCAAGACGCTGAAACAAATTATGAATGATAATGCTGGGATTTAAAATTAGACAACAAAAACTAATAAAATTTATGAAAAAGGACATGCTTCTTGAACACTTCGTTGTGTTTGTGTATCCGGCGATTGTGAATGCTGGAGGAGTTGTACAACCTGTTGTAACTCTTCAGAAATAGGCCTCCAATTTTCGGCTTCTCCAGTCATTTCAAAAGATCATACTACGTAGTATCTATCTAATCTGAAATTGGCAGTGAACAAAATTATTAGTACGGCTGTTCCAGTCTCTCACAAATATTTCAGACGGCGCTGCACATTGATGAACACTGCATTTGTACCAGATCTTGCAAAAAACTACCACTTCTGCCCTATCAGCTTGATTACTAGCCGGCAAGAGTGCCGTTCATCAGTTCAAACGATGTGTAAATGAACAATGCGAAGGAGCACAACACATTTCCACGAGCCGTTACAACCTACCTCGTCAATACAACCAATCCTATCAAATGGATATCCTAAGTTACATAATCCAAGGTTGTCAACAACACCAACAACGTTCACAGCACACACAACTTCGCGTTGTCATGGAACACGTATCTGCTTAATACCGTGGGCAACCTCAGTTGCATTACGCCTAAATGAAAAAGCCGAATTCTCGGCCAACCGTAAAACGTCAACCAGTGAACCAGAGGAAGCCTTAAAGTAAAGGAGGTGGGGGGTAGGGCGTGTGAGGAGATGCGCAAGTCCGCAGTTGCTGGTCGTACGAGGTACCAACGACTGCTGTTGCGGTTTTTGTGAATTTCTTACATGGAAAATTTTTCCGTGTTCGTATCCGGCACTTCAAGAGGCCTGCTCTCTTGTCATGGCGCTCGTTTTTGATAATTGGGTAATTGGGTACTAAGGTCATGCGCTGAAGCTGAATATCGTGAGTGCCTTCTACAAAAGATAAATTTGACAGATAACTATTTTTTAGTCGAAAATTTGCATTCTTTACAGTATTAAAGCTGTGTCAATCATCATGCTATGCTAACAACAGTAATTTCAAATTACTGTTTATGAATATCAGCCCTGTTTGGTATGAACACTAATAATTATCAATAAAGATACATGCACCGTCGCGTGGTCGAAGCAGTAAAAGTTGCCAGAAAAAGTTCTTAACTGAATCGAAATCGAAACTTTCACTGACCTTTGCTTTCATTTCGCCAAAGTTTTTACTTATTGCCATTTATGCAGATTTTAACTGAAATGCACGTAATTCGGGTGTTACGAAACAGATGGGCGTTCAGGTATTATTCCTTAAATATCGTTTATGTGTGTATAAATGAGACAAAGCTTAATAAAGTGGATGGAATAGAATGTAACGATTGACATATCACAGCATGTTGAATAATAGTGGTGTTTTTATTTAAATTTTATGTTTTTTCCAACATTTCCCTACGTTTTTCGTGAGGTAAAAAAATACAGAAAAAGGGAACTCGAATGTAACTGTTATCGCACGAGACTATTCGTCATAATTTAAAACAGGTCCTCCCGACATCCCGATACTCGAGTGGAGTAATTAGTGAAGTTGGGGCAGGCGTGATTCCAACAATTTAATTTCTTCCACAGATGCAACAATTGTTCGGCATCGAAAATAATTCATCTCAATTGTAGCCATTCCAAGCATTGTTTTCTAGTAACCAATAGGAGGGAATGTTCCTTCCGGCAGCTTCAAATAATTTCCAGATTTTCAAGCGAAAATAAACCACTTCAGTGTGTTGGGGGTAGCAAACTGTAGAAAATCAGTCTGCCGGTCGGTTTTTTCAAAATCTGTTATTACACATTCTAATCGTAGCATTTGATCCCTTTATCCGACTTCGAATTGCTTTAGCCGCGAAATTCATTTTCAAATGTGCACCTTTTTGTAAGCGACAAATTGCTTTTCGGTATCGCACATCATTCATTCACTTTCAAGCGATACTGAGTGTTCTCATCAACTGATGTAAATGCTTGCATAATATGTAAGCATTTTTATCGTGCAGAAATAGTTATGGAAAAATAATCAAATTGATTTAGCAGAGGAGTCTGTGCAACAGATAAAAAAGGAGTTGCAAGAAAAGCAGTGGGAAGCGGAAGTACTCGCGAAGTTTATAATTGATGTCTTGCTTTTGATGCTCATTTCAAATATTTGAAAGCTTTTAGTCTTACTGGAAAGTTTGCCTGAACTTTTTAAAATACTTAAAAGTCTTATTCATTCCTTAGTATTATTGGTTGTGATTTGTTTGTGAAGTACACATTTTATCTTACATTTGTTACACGAATTAAATATTTATTTTGCAATAATGAAGCTGTTTTTGACGGAGGATATGGAAGTGTTCCTAATTTTGGAAAGCATTTATGCATTAAAAGTTTTGAGAGAGCGGAAGGAATAGGGACAAATGTATTATTTATGCATTACTAATATAAATCTCTTACCACTCAGATTAAATGTCACTTCCTTAAAGATTTTTCATGTTTCATACTTTGGAACGCCAAATTTTAATTCGTATTTACTGCAAAATTTGAAGCATCAAAATTATTTAAGTGATGTTTCTTGTTTCTTCTTCTACTATTCATTTCCTACTTTTTCAGTCATTCGTGTTTTATCAGATAACTTGAAATGAGTGTAGCAGCTAGACGTTTCATACCTTTTTATATCCTTGAAAATTCACATCTATCTATGCTTGAACCAGAAAAATATTTCTAAATCCAAGCCAAAATTTTAAAATACCAAAATATACGTGCAGTAGTAAAAGTACGTACTCTTTATTTTGGATGATGAAAAGCGCGGAATAGTTTGCACTATTTGAACTAATTGGCTGACAGATGTACCTTATTTTCTCTATTTACAGTTGCGCTGAAACATAATGACTGAAATTTAATACTACTTTTTATTATTGCTATTTCCATCTAATTTTAAAAATTTTTAAATTAATTCAAACATAGGAATATGATTTTTACGTAGTTGCAATGATTTGCATTATTCCTTACACATAAACTTAACCAATTTAATTTTCCATATATGTCATTGAATTGATTTGGATGGACAACAACTAAGAAATAAAGCTTTGCAAACAATGCCACTGCAAAAATATATCATCAGTGCTTATCTTTTTCAACTAACTGCAAGTAAGTTTAAGTTAACCTTTTTTTCAAATGCCTTATTTTTACGTGTTGCGAATTTAATATGTTCTTGAAACCTGGAATACCCGCCTTCCCCGTTAATCCTCTAAATAACATTTGGATAGGAGAAAGATATGATCCTCTGTCCACCGCTGTTTCATATCGCTCAGTTGCGGAACGAATTGTACACCGCAAAATCAAATCACTGAGATTCTAAGCTCTCAAGATTTTTCTGCGGGAATACCGTTGCTAACTTTTACGCTCCCTTTCATTAGCAAGTCGGTCAAGGAAGACGATCCATCTAAATGACGTCTTAGTGTGCTGTGATCTCTCCCGTCTCAAATTCTTATCTTTGCATTTAGAACACATTTTGCTTGGCTAAATTTTCAAAAATGCTGAAGTACCTACCGTTCACAGTCGAAGTGGCACTAAGTCAAATAATTACAATAAAACAGTGTGGAGCGGTTCTTCTAAAATTGTTATCTCACAAAGCGCTGATGACTATTGGTGCTCAATCATAAATGATTATGGGAGAAGGGGAAGGGAAGTTAGAAAATGTCCCTTTTATATTTGGAATATTTGCAGCATTGTTGGTAACCTCAAATCGCTTACCAACGCAGCTGAGATTAGTTCGCGACATGTTGGAAACGTACGACAAGAAGTCGAAACCTGTGTGGGATCACAACAAACCTATTAATGTGACATTTAACATGGATCTGTACCAAATACTGGAAGTGGTTTGTTATCCTTAACCTCGTTGTGTTCAACTGAACTCATTTCATTGATAAATCTTTCAAAGAAGACATGGAATTCTTTTAGAACGAACCCCAACAGTACGTTTTACTCAATGCTTGGATAATTGAGGTTTGCTTTTCTCCTCTTCAACTTCATGGACAATAATTCTGAAATGTTCAAATATCCAGTGAATTTGATTCTGATAAATATGTCAATTAAATTCTTACCATTTGCATAAAATAACCACACTCTGCTATGATAATTCTCGCTAAATTTTTTAGCAATTCTCATCTATCCTCTACCCAATCTCCTCCTTTTATAGTTTTTCTCCTTTTTTAAAAGTAAAAAATGTCAAGAAATAGCGGAATTAGCTAAACTGATAAGAATTCTAGCTAAAAGCAAGAAAGAAAAAATTTGCATTTTTCGACGAGCAAAAAGCTCTGTGATGCATGAATAGCCAGGAGGCTCTCAAGCACAGATTGCACCATCCATAGTGCTATGATAATAATTAACTTTGACAATGACAGCAGTTTTTAGCATAAAGTAGTTGAGAAAGATGGAGCGCTTCTTGTTTTAATTACGTTATGACATGTTCACTGCTCACTGCAAGAAGAAAATAAAGGACAAAAGTTTTGAAGTAAAAGTCAAAGTCAGGGCGGCTCAAATCAAAGAGATACAACGATGTGATCTTTCGGTTGCAACATCTCAGCAAATTTACCTCGATCAATTAAAATTAGCAATTGAGCAATTATATTAATTCCCTGCCGATAAAATTTTTTTTTCAATCTTCAACTTCCTTCGATTTAGCTATAAAAATTTTAATACATTGTAGTATTTCTGTCATTGTGACTTACAAATAAGACAATTTCAAGGGCTAAATTTTTTTCTTTTCTCCATCTTTGCAAGCTTTCTAAGGCTTTGAAGAAGAAATATTGATATGAAATCTTTCTTACTGAAATGAACCGTCGTTTTCCATGCAAAATAAAATTTTAAAAAATACCAAAAAAATTTCTATAAATACAACCTCGCTTCTATTCCAAAAGTTTTAAATGTCGACGGAACTTATAGCGTTGGTACGATGAATTTTTGTATTGGCGTCCAGAAGATTACGATAATATCACTGAAATTCACCTGCCTCATAACTCAATATGGATACCCGACACAACGCTTTATAATTCGTTCCTTTACTTTACTTATTTTAAATTTACGTTGAAATATAAGGTGGATTTTTTGAATAATCTTTTAGCGTCTTCCAAAGAGTAACGGATTTCGCAATTAAAGTTAAAACCAAATGACCTGTATTATATCTTACAAAATTCGCAATATCAAAGGTTTTTTTGCAAAATTTTGAAGCAAATTCAGGTTAGTGATGAAAGATGATGAGACGAGACGACTGATAAATGTTAAGCTTACCATCGACGAAAATATTCGTGCCGCACACGTGGAATTTTTCTATCCAACGATCTACAAATTCTCATGTCTATTAAATCTTCGTTTTTTTCCATTTGATATTCAGGAAAGTATTTCGCATAAAAATAAAAACAAAATGAAAAAACAGTCTAAATTTTCAAATTGATGACTTTCACGCTACTGAGTTATGCTAGCGTGTGCAATATATTTATCCCTAACTTATATAAAGATGTAAATTTAGTTTGAACCAATCAGAATTTCACAGTGAATAATCGTAACTTAATTTGAATTTGTTGTCAGTGTGATGTAATTGTTAAGCAAGCTGTTAGTTTCTTTGTGCTATTTTAGCAATCCAAATTACCGATAGGAGTAATTCCAAATCTTTAGGCTTTAAAAACTGTTAGATTTTTGTTCGATCTTTTTTTTGATTGAATAACTGAAGTAATTTCGCTGTCTTTATTAGATTCTGTTCATACCATCAACTTCTAAATTTTATTAGCTTAATATGATACTGTTAGCGAAATGATTAATTTCAGGTTTGTTCAATGATATTTTCGAGCTGGACGTTTGATCAAACAGGCATTGATTACTTTGCATACTCAGACACTGTTGGTATGACAAATTATATCGAAAACGAAGGTTGGCGCATTCTCAGAACATCAGGTCTAACATTTACATTTCTAATTAGTTGGGGTATATTTCATTTCATTTGCTCATAGCTATAGATGATCTTGATCTGCCGTATTAAAAGTTAATCCTAATTTTTCAAAATTTCGAATAGATGCTTCTCGAAAACTTTTAAAGATGCCTTCTTCATTTGCAGTAAAAAAGAAAGAAATGAAGTATGACTGTTGTTCGAATAAGTACACTATTATACCAATTACGTTATATTTGCGAAGAAAACCTTTATTTTATATTATAAATTTAATAATTCCGACAAGTATCACAACGCTTATCGCCATCATCGGATTTTTCACGCATGTTTTCTTATCAAATTTGCATACTAATTTTCTGCTTGTAATTTACATCTGCTAGCCTTACTTCAAGATATATCTTTAATCAATGTCAGCAAATGCTTTTTTAACTTTTAATATTTAGAACATCGACAGCAAGTGGAATGCGCGAGGAAAAGGTGTCGCTTGGCATCACAACCTTACTATCAATGTCCATTCTGATGCTAATGATTTCCGACCAAATGCCCACTACGTCGACATTTATCCCTCTCATTGGTTTCTTACACATATTTTTCCCACCCACCTTTTAAGCTTATTATAAATTTTAAATGATTGCCTGCACGACTAATTATCCACTTATCTGTCTGAAAAGTAATTGTTAGCACTAACTTCAATATGTGTTGATCGAGTCAGATCAGTGTTTCCACTCGTTTCATTTCAGGGTGGTTCGTTTTGGCTGTAATAACAATAATCACTTTTGGAACTTTGGCATCCTCCGTTATCATTGCTATTCAAAAACGCGGTTGTCAAAACAGCCGTCTTGCTCCACGTACTGTTTGCCTGGTGAAGTTTATCGCATGTATTACCCTTGAAGATATACCAAAACATCTGACACAGACGCATAAGGTATACAAATTTATTCTTGCATCCTTGAATAGTTCTCTAAAAAAAGGAATGAATGAGAAACAAAATTTCTAGGTTAAATTTAGGAAATCATACAAATTAGAAGTTTCATTTCATTGAATATCATCAGTTAACAAAAATTTGCAGAGACGGTTTGTGATGAATTCGAAAGGCATGTATTTGTTTGTTTAATGCTATATTTAGAAGCAGCTGAAAGCAACTTCACAAAATGAAAGAAGACGAAGCCTTCTGGGGACAAAGGAGCCAAAAGAGAGATGGGAGCAACAATGGGCCTTTTTACAGAAAAGGCGAAAAGCGCAAGTAGTCGGGTCACATACCTACGAGCCACCCACACTATCCTACAACAACGCCGACCTACTCTCACCGAAATGCGGCCAATGTGAGTGCAAGTTTTGCATCAGTTTGATTTCATATCATCCACAAATAACATGACCCGTTTTAGCTGGTCGGGACATCACTATCTCCCCAGATATTCCGGATACTGTTCCGACTACAGTAATTCCTTCTATGTCTTCTCCTAGTCGCCAACTTCATTTAGCAGAAGATGATATTGTTTCTCCAAAGGTGATAGAAAGCGATGGCGATTCAATTCCTATTGCTTTGGATAAATCCAACTCTAAGTCAGCGCAACAGCAGAGGGAGCCGCAAAACATTTCAGGCTTACGCAGTATGTCACTTGTATTCGATTAAGCGAACTGTCAGGTTTAATATTTATGCATAGAGAGGAGTGTGGATGCAGGGTTTTTCTGACAGTTCCGACAGTTGCTACAACCATGAATATTTTGAAACCAATGAGGATTTATTCAGCAAATAAAAGTTATTACTTATCGATTGATATTGTGCAATGATTTGATCAGTTCAATTGTCAGATCTGATGAATGCGAGTTTACTTTAAGCTGAGGCGAGTGTTCGACAAAGTCGTCGCCTGGCACGAGACGAATATAACTGGATGGCGAAGGTGCTGGAGCGGTTGTTTTTCATCTTTTTTATCATCGTTTTTGCATTTGTCACCATTGGTATCAATTCCGTTGGTTTTTACTACTGGTCCTCCATCGATCACACGCTATACGACAGCCAGTGAGAGGATTGCTATTGACCATCCTTCTGAAAATCAGAAATTCGGGTTATCAGAAATTATCGCTTCACCTTCTAATCACCTTTTATGCTATCTATCGGTCGCACATGCATCGTCAATTCAGAAAACGGAGGCCGTCCATCGTTTTGATGTTGTTCAACAAATTTACATCCAAAGTATTGCTAGCACTCTCTTCCTTTTCAACTTTTTTCAAAATACAAATTCTACGGTCAAATGTAACAATTTATGTACCAATAAAATTTCCTCTATCATAGAGTAGATTTATATGATTAGCATCAAATAGCTAATGGCTTTTAATGCAGCAAATAATTGCTGTTTCAATGATTACTACAGCTTGTTGTCGCTATAGTAGTTCTTATCACTAATCGTAATCCAACTTAATTTTAGTAAAAATTACTGTTTGAACATGTTAATACACAAATAAAAATTATTTTGTTCTTGCATGGATGAAATTTATAGAAGGATTCAGATTCCAATGCGTTTTCTTGGAGTGCGACTGCCACGATGACTTTTCCAATTGCTTCAATCCTATCAGCAAAATAAAAGAGTAGAACATGAATTTTACAAACTTCCACCTTCAGTAGCTTCTTCTACGTTATTGATGACGGATAAATTTGTCGGTTAGCTGGCTTGAAGCTCAATTTAATGTTTACTGGAATCACTTCTTGAGGGACCTCACAAGGTCTAATTTTCATTCTGCTTAGTGACGTCATATCCGAGCATTCTGTTTCACCGTTGTCATAGTGCTATCCTCAAAAAAAAGTTGTTTGTGAATGTGAATGATTTTTTGAAGAATACAAATATTGCTAATTCACATTGCTAGCATTTGTTTTCCAGAAACATTAAACAATGTTAAGCAAACGCTGACGGCCTCCTTTTCCGTGACAGTGGGCAAAGGTCAGCTCTAATGACGTAGCGACTTACTATCGTATCATGTCGTTGCTCCTGTTTGCTATAGTCTTTGCACTTGCAGTAACTTCCTTGGAAGTTCACCAACCACTTCCAGGTTTGTAATTTTGCTTTATCAGTTTTCAGTCAACTAGTCTGAAATGCAAGGAGTGTAAAGCCTGAAAAAGTTCACAAATGAGGAAGGAAACGATATGAAACAATGGAGGAAAGCCCTAAAATCTGAATAGATGACAAACAGAACGTTAGGCTTTGACTGCTGTAACTGTAAGTTCGGCCCTATAGCATTTAACCATGCTAGCATCATTTGTGCTAACCGTTTTCAGAAGTGGGTGAGGATGATGAAATGCATTATTTTATTGCAGCTCGACAACAGCTGCCTCATATTCGATTGGTCCGAGATTTGCTCGCCACCGAGAGGTATTACTTTCCTTTTTCACGTGTGTAGAATGCCAGGGACACATGAAAAGAGTGCATGTCGAATTTCATTTTCTTTATGTGCTTGAACTTGAAATGCAAGTAAGTTCTTGTACACGGAAGGTATGATCCAAGCGTTCGACCGGTTGTGAATCATTCCCAATCGCTGACGGTGCATATCAGTATGAGCTTATATCAACTTGTCGACGTGGTTTGCTTTGCAAATTTAATTTCATTTGGAATTAAATTTTAATAAGGAACGACAGAGTTTAATGTTGTGGTTCTTGTTTTTGGAATAAAAAAAAGAAATTCACTAGACTTTATGAATGAAGCTTTAATGAATTATAGCCCGTATAAATAAAAGTGGAACATGTAAGTTTAATTAGCTTCTAATGCATCGGTACGATTTCAATTCTTGTTGTTGAACGATATAATACTGTATTATTTCATCCTATTAACTGTTCTTCTCTTACAACCTTTCCACTTTATTGTGTTACAGGATGAACCATCACAATATTTGATCCTTAACATATGGATGATTCAGGTTTTTTAATATCAAGTCGTTCCAAATTCACTTACTTTTTCATTCAGTTTCTACTGTAGTGGAATCTGATTTAAATTTAATTCGGTCTTATTAGTATAACAAAAGTAATGATGACAAATGGAAGCACACTTCTGCAAGAAACATTTAATTCTCGATTAAATTTTTGTTGAGCACTGCATCTAATCATTTTAATTGTTGTATAAAATTGAAATTAACGCCTAAGAAATGGGTGGACGAGTTTCTGGATTGGAATCCTAGTGAATATAACATGATCAATTCTACAGTCCTTCCGCATGATGTCTTATGGATTCCTGATACTATCGTCTACAACAGGCACTGTACTTCCTTTTCTGTCCATTTTCAGCCTACAAAATTTTGAATTTTCCACGAAATATTTTGTTTCTATATCGAGTTTTGAACTTAGCATGATGATGAGTCGTGAGGGAAGCGAACGATATATGAATGCTGTCGTGAAAAGTAAGCATTGGAGTGGTAAGCGTGGTGCTGAGGTACTTTTCCTCTATCCGGCACTTTACACTGTGCGTTGTCGTATAGATGTTTATTATTTTCCGTACGATCATCAGGTTTGCTCATTGCCCTATTAATATAAAAACAAGCAGTAAGCAGAAGGTCTGAGATAGGTTTTTTTAAATGATATACGAAGGACACAAATAATTGGCGAAAAATTGCTTCATTGCTCAATGAACCGTGCAGAAGCACATTTTTTGGTTAAAACTTGGCCTTACTGTTTCTTCAGAACTGTACTTTAACTTTGGGTTCATGGACAAGCCATAAAGCCTTGGTAAACTACACGGCCGATGAAGTAGTTAATATGTATTCGTACATACCGAACGAGGAATGGGATGTTCTGTCGTTCAATCTTCATCGTCGTGAAGTTAGTTCGCTTTTAATTTCCATATTTTTGTCCTACTCTAATGCATTCGCTTTGCACATCCTGGCATCAAATGTTCATCGCACTTTGCACTTTGCAGCATTTGTATTCGTCTTGTCAAACGCCATGGGTGATTATCGAAGGATTTTTGATCATCAGAAGGAAGCCGCTACATTACATAGTCAATTACATCATACCGACAATCGTTTTGACATTGGGTTGTTTTCCTTTCTTACTAAGAAGTTAAAGATTCAGGAAGACTGAAACTTTGGCCGCTATGAACATTTCAGGAGAAATGCGGAAATTCTGTTTTCTTAGAAAGTTCAGTTCTGCCCTTTTCACTATTTCAAGCTATAATTACAGTGGCAGTAGTTGGCTTCTTTACGCCAGCTTCGACAAATAATGAAAGGAGAGAAAAAATTACGATCGGTATCACCGCCCTTCTAGCAATTTCTATCTTAATGCTAATGGTGTCCGATCAAATGCCAACAATTTCGGATTTTGTGCCTCTTATTGGTAATGTTGAATTGAACAGTGCCAGCATTGCAACACAAACTATAAGTAGCAATGCGACAGCGGATTTCTCTTTGGTTCTTGTAATTTTGTGAGAGAGATCCGTCTCGTTGTTCAAATGAATTTTGAGGAAGGCGACGGAGTGCAGTAGAAAGTAGCGCGCAATGATCTTTCGTAGTTTCGCTGTTCTATGAAAGGAAAGCAAAATGTGCCATTTGTTTCGTTTACTAATGCAATTTTAGCTTGGTTCTATTTGTCAAATATTATTATCATTTCTACAGCAACATTTTCCACATGCACTGTTCTCCGCATTCATGGCAATCACAGACATGGTAAATTACCTCCGAGCTTTGTTCGAATATTATTTTTCAAATATATTTGCAACTATTTGTGCGTTTCACCGCCACATGAACTGGTGACGTTGTGGAGCGGAGGAAGCAAGGTGGGCCGTTTAACTTCTTATTTTTAAAATATCTGAAAATAGCGTGAAGCGTGGTACCATAAAAGTTTGAGCATCGAGGGTGATGTGTAATTGATAGCGTTCCTCTTTTAAGAGGAATGTTAAATGGTATGGCAAGCGATGCATTAAAATCGAGTGAGTAAGTTAAGTTTCTGCTGCTTTTCACAGAGAAATGTTGTCGGAGGGTTGAAAGAAAGGATGAAGCGTGCAGGAAATACCGCGATGGATAAGAAAGAGGCATGTGCAAGCTGCCAGTTCCTTTCTTCGTATTTCATTTCGTCTGAAAAAGGATAATTCTGACATTCGAGTTAGTGGACAGGCGAAGATGAGTGATCGGTTTGCTGTTGAAACTCTTCCATCATCCGTCTCTTTATGAAGTTAGTAATGAGTCTTGCCTATTGAGCCTCTCTCTCCAAATTCAGTCAACTTCCACTGAAACATCAATGGAGCCATCAGTGCCAGCGGTGGTGAACGATCGCGGTGATGCAGGAACTCAGCAGAGAGCGTCGACGGTGGCCGCAAAAAAAAAATGGACTCAAATTTCTCTCACCTTCGAAGGTGTCTGCTTGAAGTGTTGTAATTTATGCAAATAAGCTTTTCGAGAACAATGCTCTATCTAAGACTTCTCACCAACACTTCAGTCGTCCGCTTTAATTTCCATATTATTTGAAAGCGTGAAAAATTGAGGTCGATCGGCAGTTACGCGCAAAGAAAGCTCGCTAACATCAGTGCTGCAGAAGATTCGGAAGACATCAAAGGATCGCCGGAAGGATTCATCGTTTTGGAATACTGTGGTTCAGTTTGTTCGTTTTACAAACTATGATTTACCAGAAAAGGTAGAAAATTAAGTTAGTAGCAAAAGGCAATGATTCGTAAATGACAGGGAATATAACTTGTTGTCAAACGAGATGATTACTCGTCATCGTTGGGAAGTTGTGGTGGCGAAAATTCCAGTGAAACATGTGATTAAACGAAGCATTTATTCATAAGCAGTAGTTTTCTGATTCAAAAAAATTTCACTTAAACACCTAACTGACAAATGTATTGTCGATTTTGTTCAGCGTTAAATGCTTTATCGAAGTTGAAATTGGGAAGAATATTTCTAACTGAAATTTTCTAACGGAAAGATTGTCGGCTATTTACTTACTACCTATTTCAGATTGGATCAGCTGAATCGAAAACGCTGAAGCATCACAGACAGTGCACGCTGGAGTGGGAATTCTTGGCACTAGTGGTGGATCGAGTGTTTTTGTTATTCTTCTCAATTATTACAATACTTATTGTCACCGCTCTAGCAGTGACCGCTAAATTGGCTCAGTACCACTTTGATGCGTCGCTAAAAGCCGACGAGAACCCTACGGCTAGGAGAAGCGTCCTTCTTTAGCTCTCCAAGACTTTATCTCTTCTTCTTCATTCATTTCTTGCCACGTCGTAGAAGAGTTTCTCCTAAGCGCTTCTCAGACACTTCACATCTAATGACCCTTTTTCATTTCAGTTGCTATTGTTTCATTTTCCTTCTCAGATTCTCTTTTGATCAGATGACTTCTGAAGTTCATTTACATCCTTTTTTTCATACTTTATTTGTACTGATCTGCTTTAATGTTTCGCACCGATGAAAGCAAGTAGCCACACTTACTCTTGCGGTGACTCTTTTTCAAAGCCAATTTACTGAACATTTAATAAGCTTAAGGTTTCATTGTCGTATTTAGTAAATAAACGGCCAAATATTAGTTTTACTCCCTTTCTGCTCGACGGATGATTTTCGTGTGTGAGGAATACATTGCTTCGGTGATTTTAATAAATTTCATGAAGAAAATGATGATTTGAGCCAATTTTCTTCTTGATATAAATATGCAAAGTTTTCTACGACTGAGCAAGCGAAGAAGAAACTAGCAGTGGTTGGCGAAGGTTCACGAGCATTCTCGTTTTACAAGTCACATGCATTAATTGTACTTCCTGAATGGAATGTGTAATTTACGTGTAGTTAACACATTTCACCATTTTCCTACTAAATTCCATTCTACCTTTCTATTCCATTCCACCCAATTTAATTTCCCTTGAAATTAAATTGCTTAAAAATCACAGACAAATTTCAAATTTGGTTTTTAAAACAGAACTTTATTACTTCATCATATGGACTATTCCCACGTATTCTTGGCGTAAATAAACGAACAGTAACATGATTTACTGTTAAAATCTTTATACCTAAAATTAAAAAAATGCTCACAGAAACTGAATATCAATCAGGCCCATAAATGCGCATGCATTTATCAATTAGACCCACCGCAAAGTTGTCTTATGTGAACTTTACGAACTACGCATTACGTTCCAATGCAAAACCGGAAAAACGATGATTATCACAATACAATATAAATGTGAAAATCTTCCAAATGGGAATTCTTGCGCTCCAAAAAATTTCGATGCCAAAGACCTTTGAAGTCAAATGTCTTCTGCTCGCATTCATTTCCCTGCTTTCCAGTAGCCACGTATATGATATATCTGTGTATTTTACATACATGGAAAGGGCTTAATTCAGAATTCTCTGTATTGCATATATTTGTATGTCTGAGGTATTGTAGGAACCGCTAAGCGAAACCCAAGGATGAGACTTAAGCGCTTTGTTCGTGAAAGCTCTGAGAAAGTTCCGATCAAATACATTAATTTTTAAATAATCCAATTTTGTAAACCTTGTGCTTCCGGTAGAAGTGATGCTTTAAGCATTCCAAATTATTCCACTTTCTCAAAATCTCATACAAGACGGATGATATTGCCAAAAATCTTTATAATTGTTCTTCCGATTTTTCAATTAGTAATTTTCTTAAGAATTCAACAAGCAGATGATATTCTTCCTTACCTTGATATTCTTGAAGCATAATAACTAGTAACAAAATCTTAAAATGAAGTGTGGAAGTTAAAACTTTAGAAATTCTCCAAGTTTTATTGTTGATAATCTACTTCAGAACTTCGATTAGCTTTAATTTAATTGTCTAAAATCGATTTAAAGATTAGTATTATAGCAATATCCGAAAGAGTAGAGTTGGTTTGCAACTTCATTTCCTACTTTTCAGCTAATTTAAAACTTTAGTGCGAAATAGAAGGCATTGTGTTGCAGTTGACCTTGCAAGAATTGTAAATTTTTTACTTTAAACTGCCTCTTCATATTATCACTGTAGCTATAATTTCTGATTTTAGAGTGGCAAGGGATCAGATCGTCGTACAGTCTAACCTTCAACTGTAATGCCTACAGCTGTAATAGTGGTGATGTCATTTGCTGCTATGACTTTAACAACATCTAAGGTAACGACATCTAAGGTACATTTAGGTTAGTTACGCAAACGAACACTGATATCAAAAATAAAACAATTCTCAAAAGTGGATGATTACTGATGCAAAGGGCAACACAGTACCGTACTTCTTTCTATCCAGAAATTCAATTTTTGCTATTTAAAATTTGACGATAAGTTGTGTCAGTGATCGGAAAGTATCTCACAAGTATACTTAATCGATCTATTTTACTTATCACTTTTCACACCTATCATTTTACTGATTTTGTAGTTCAAAAAATTTTCTCCCTTCTTTGATCTCTCGATAACATTCAGAAAAGGTATTATTTAGCTGATCCACTGGCTGTTCTCAGTGAGCATCCTTTGCGTCCACAAAGAATTTTGAGAAGTGAAATCGAAAGATTCGAATTTATGTTTTAAGGCATTTTTGATTTAAAAAAAAGCGATAAAAATGTTGAAGTTTTTCTTGATTGAATGTGCTTCTTATGAATATGCCATAGTGAAGTATTGCACGAAACTGATTGAATGTCGGATGAGGCGTATCACGAATTATCAGCAGCATCTGGAAGGTGAACGAGCTGCAAATGATGCTTCCTGCTCGATGGATGGCAGCATCAGGTTCATTGGCACTTTTAACCTTTTGCAGGGAAGGTCCATATCACTTCCTCCTCAATGAAATTGTCAAATTTAACTCAAAATTCGAGAGAGACAAAGTTATTTGAATTCGTTTGCTCTAATTAAGGATCTAACTGTGAGCTGTCTTCACAGTGTTCAAATCATTCTTCAGCACAAATTTTTCATGATCCTTTTCATGTTGATTGATTGATGCGGAATTTGCAGATTGCTAAAGAATTTAGTGATACAAAAAGAAATTGATTATACGTTGTGCGTAGCGCACGAGAATTCAGTAGTCGACAAGACCCGACGAAACGCTTTTGTAAGCGTCTAAAAAAGCAATGAACGGGAAATCGTAGTACGAAAAAGAAACTTTAGATTTAAAAAAGTCAAAAGCCATTTCTCTTGCAAAAAAAAATTAATTGTAGCAAATGCGATGCAATCATTTGCCCTCGAAGAAGAGATCTGTGGAGGGGAAAAATTGGGCGGAAGAGGATGAGATGAACAAAGAATGCTCCAAATATTTTGAGTGCTGTCCTTCTGCAACTCAGTTAGTTAGTCTTACTTTCCAGACCTCAGGTTGAATATAAGAGCAGGTAAATTAATTAACTAATTTTTAATTTGATTGCTGGCAAAGCTAATGTTGCAGATGTCAGCAAACAATCTCCCAACTGCAATATGCAACTTCAATAATGCGAAAACATTTGGAGATAAGTGGAAAAATATTGAAATGTCATATCAAACTGGGACGTTTATTGCTGTGGACCTTACGGCACAGCGGCAGCGGGTGAGTGTGGTAATCGTCGGAATCACATCTTCTGATGATTGGATGAGTTGATGTGGAAATGACGCTTCTTAAACAAATTCAAATTTTGAAATTCTACTCTACAGGATGGGATATTGTAGAAAATTCTTTCAAATAAAGCAAAAAACGAGGTAGAAATGGCTAAATTATCAATGAGTACTTAAAATGAAAGGAATGTGACCAAATTACTGTACCACTTTCTGCCAAAATAAGCATATCAGTAGATAGGTACTGTAAACGGATAACATTTTATTAAGAAAAACTCTCGGCGATATATCCTTTCATTGATAATTTAAGTGAAATGAGCACAAATTGTGGATTGGATTTCAGGTTATCACCGAAGTATATGAAAAACATAGCAGCGCCAAGTATGCATGGCAATGTTGCAGACGGTGAAGAGGGTTTTGGCGACGACATAAAATTTAGTGATAAAGCTGTACGCATAATGAAATTTTCAATTATTTTAAGTGCAGCTTTTTACTGATATGTATAAGTAAAAAGAGAGATCTTTACAGATAGTGCGCGAAAATGCTCATCCAGTGGAATCAGTGCCGGATGGATCAAAGAAGATGAAGCGAAAGCCTCATCATAGCAAAGCAAATTATAAGATACAGTGTGAGTATTTCCTGAAATCAATCATTGCTAAATTGCTGATGAAGTTGAATGTGAGCAACAGTACAGGGGGGAAATATTCGATGGGAGAACCAGGAAGCATGAACGTGAGGATGGAGAGAGCCACCAAAACCTTGCTGATCCACTGCCTCGACCTACTGACACTTCTGAACAACAGGGAAATTGAGTGCAATATCACACCACCGTCGGGAAGTCAGGCAGTTAATAAAGATCTCATGGGTAACTTCGACTGGGAAATGCAAATTCCGGAGCTAACACACTCAAAACCAGTCAATATGGGAGTTTACGGAAATCCTTTTATCACGGATACTATCAAGAAGACATTCCAAACTGTGGAATCTTCGAAGCTACGGAATGATAGTGGAAAAGCGAGAATTGCAGGTAGTGGTGAGGTGCGGATGTGGACAAGCACCACTCGAAGTATCAGCAATGAAGCATTGAAATCATTCGTTTCCAAAGATTACTTGGAAGCAAAGGGAAATAAGCCAAGGGAAAAGGGTGCTCAGGCCTTGGATATTTATGCAGAAGAGATTGTCGATGGCATCGACAAGGGGAAGGAGTTGAAAGGGTCATCGATGGCTGCGGAAAGGAACAATCCTTCCTCCTTCACTTCTCGGGAAGAGCCTTCACCGAAGGCTGAGAGAAGCACTTCCGCGAAAAATGCTGAAAAAACAACTAGAAGGAAATTACCTAAGGCAATGATCGGTGCTTCCGATGGTCGTCGTCTCAAACACTTGAAAAAATATGGTCTTAAATTTCGTCCGACAACATTTCCATCAACAAGTAGAACTACTACTGCTTCAGCACGGTATCCTAGCAATTTCTTTGCTAAATATTCGGAAATTTTCACTCCAAAAGATGTTCTTTTGCAAGATGAAAATAAAAGGCGAAATTTGTTACGACCATTTCATAAATTTCGTAGGAACGAACATGACATCTTCCGAGATGATACCGCAATTTCGCATAATTCAATTATTTCATCAAATGATTTTTTTGCGGAACTGTTGAAAAGAACGGACAGTCAATGGTCAATTTCCGGATCGGAAGCATTTCCACTTAACCCTTACTCTGTGGCAACTGCTCAGAGCACTTCGAAAGCAATGAAATTCATCAAGTCAAAAAGTCCAAAGCATAATATCGCCAAGTTCACAATGGCTGAGAGAAAACGATTTTCCAGAGGGAATTACAGGGGTATTGGGAGTGGTGAAGAGTGGGAGAGAAATATGTTAGCGGAAGAGAGGGAAAATCGAATTGTGAAAAAGTTCAGCGATTACAGAGCGGGGAGTGATCCAACCAATGAAGCTAACATCAGCAACAACGGTCAGCTCCACAAGCAAATCTAAATTTGCATGCGAAATGACTGAATTGTGGAATTGGCTTAAATGAGCACCAACAGAGGAGTTACTGAGACATATATATTTTGAGATTTCTTAAATAAAAACTGAAACTTTCAGTAAAATTTGGTCAAAACAAGTTTGTTAGGAAGAACTTCTCCTTAGTAATTTCACGGAGCTTTCGCTAATCACCAGAAAACATTAAATAGCTAGAGAATTATATGGAAATTTCTGTAGGAATTTGGACAGTAATTCCGACATGGACAACAGCAAAAATAAAAAGCGATGACAACAGCAAATTTATGTTGGGAAAAGCATCAATAAAGTCCAGTTTGAAAGAGCTAAAGAGAATTAACATTGAATTAAAAGAGAGACGGTTGAAGAGAGGTGAAATAAGTAGCAGAATTCGGAACTGACAAGTGAAAGATGTCGAAAACCGGTTGGAATATCCATCTTTGCTCATACAGAAGGGAAAAGCACGAAAGCGTACCGATTTCTATTGTTGACGAAATGCATTGATATCAAAGGAAATCTCAGATCAATCTTTGCGAAGTCTTAAAACGCTACCGATCGCAGTTTTGATCAGAGAATGTATCGTTGCGATCATCAAGATTAACGTCTGTCTCCCTTTGAAATTGTTTTAGACATAATTGAAATGTTTCTCATGGTTCCATCTTATTTTGAAAACCTCCAAATCAAATTTTTTAAAATCTTTTCTTGACGTTACTTTCAAAATAATTTCGCATAATAATAATAACAATGTGTTCACTTCATTAATCGTATTTATTGATATATTTTACTCAATTTTATTATTTTTTGTGATGAATTGCCTGAATTGTCAACTGTACTGAGTTAGTTTAAATTGTGCTGGACTAATGATGATGCATTCATCTCTTTTTTCACTAATTGTCCTGTTGGATCCGAGAAATTTCGATTAAATTGCTGTTGTCGCTGTTGTTGTCTGATTTCAGTTTAGAAAGCTAACCAAGCAACCGTTGCGTTCATTTCTTACTTCTATTACATCTGTTTGTGATGATATAATTAGTATTTGAATACTTAATAGACGCGGAAAGAACAATTTAAGGAGAAGTGAAATCACATGAATTGAATAATAGAAGTGCAACTGAAAGGAAATTTCGCAGGGAGACATTCAAAAGATTTTTCGAGGAAGCGAAATGAGGAGGGTGCGTGCAGTGCAATCGTATTATCAATTGTTGCGCATCGTAAAAATTGCCTTCTACGCCACAAAACATTTGATAACCTAATATCACGGCATTTCTGGGCAATCACTAATACGTGCCTTTTCCACGGATGATATCCTCCCAACGCTGCGTGCGTTTTCTTTTTCGTCAAAAAAACTTGTCTATTTCACTCAAATTACTTGCATTAAGCAAAACTTCAACCAAAAATTTTCATTTAATCGAAATTAGTCTTTAACCTTTCCCTTCCACTAAATTACTGATTATCACTTACCTAATCAGCGGTATGCATATATATGCATGTATGAATAATCGTTTCATTAAAGGAATTACGAAAGCAGCCATGAGAAATGGTATTTAATAATTGAATAATTTGATATAACAAAAAAACCCTTTTATCATCCCGACTTATTCCCTCATAAAAACAGAGTGCGGCATTGTTCAGAAATTAATGAAAGATTAAATCATTTTCTAATTGGTAATAACTGGCATTATATCCCACTTCATTGTGATCCGCGACAAACAACTTTTCGCGAAATAGTTTTTCGTACTGAAAAACTTTTGATGAACGACTTATTTTTGAGATGAAATTTGTGGCGAAATTTTGTAGAAAACAAGAAGGCAACGTGCGTATCCCTTCCTGACAAGTTGCATTTGTCAAAAGCTGAAGGAATCTGACCAATAATTCTAATGTTTCATCCACCAATGTAATTCTCTTCTATTCGACGGGAAATAAACTCTCACTTTGTGACCGCTTCGGTCATTCGTTCGTTAGTGTGGACATCTGAAGGAGATGTTCGGTAGAGTTAAATGCGACAAAATTGAGCATTCATAGGTCAAAAGGTCCTTTACTTCTCTTTGTTATCAATGCCAAACTGTGCTGCAACACAGTTTGCTATGTCAAAAAATATTTTCAATTATGCGCGCCCAGACTTTCTAGCACCGATCGCTAGCGAAATGACGTGGACTGATTGGGAAATCACTTTGAGATCCTTTCAATTCGCTTCATTGCGTCACAAAAAGCTTCACTTCACATTCACACACAGGTTATATTTAAGTGTCAGTGAAATTATTCAAGTCAATATCAGTAATTCCACTCAAACATACTTGAATCATTAAATTCATACTCTGTGAAATGCTCCGCCCGGTAAAGTGACCAATTTACTTTTGAAGTCAGCATATTCAACTAAAATTGTTAATTCAATTCTAGTCGGAGTAATGGAATTTCACAACTCTGCTAGCTCTTTCAACAATTCCTGTTTTGCAAATTAAAATTCCTTTGACTTCTTTCATCAGAAGTGGATTAATTGTTGTGGTCGTTTAGAGTTGATAAAGTGTTATATTAATCAGTTATTATAGTCTGATAAAAGCTCAATTATTGTCGTTGCTGTTTCTTATTTGCAACAACCGTTGCAACTTTCATACCACCGCAATACCACAACGTGGCAATGAGCCGTGGTCAGTGATTTTATGTAAATTTGCTGATACAGCAGAGTATGAGCCACACACACGTGAATGGTACCAGAAATGGATGATTGGTTCTAGCGCAGGTATTTATTTATTTCTGTGCACCGTTAATGCAAAAAATGCAGTTTGCAATCGATGATGATTGACCAGTGATTTCAAGGATTTTCAAATTCCTTCACTCATCCGAGCAGCAAAATCAAGTCGGCAAATGATTCGCCATCAATCCATCTCATTTTACCTTAATATCACATCTGAAGGCGAGCACGGTAGTGGCACTAAGATAAAAATAGAAGGTGTATCCGACCATTTCAAATTAGCGGTAATTGTTGTGCTCATTTAAGTCATAAGCGTTTTTCCGTCCCAGGTTTGGTCAGTAGTTTATCAGAGAGGTCGCTGTCAAATTCTTTTTGAGGGTTAACTTACTCGATTGCCTCCGAAAGCCATGCAATATTTGTTTTATCAGTTAATTTAAAATTGACATTATAAATAATTGTAATTGATATTAAATATTTGCATTAAATTTCTTAAAGTGCAATTGAAATTGCAATTGAATGTGTAATTTGCTTTTAATAGAAACGATTTTTATCTTTTCAGATACAATTGCGAAGTACTTCATGAACGTATCAAACGGAATTTATACCATAAGAGGTACAGAAGTGTTGGGATGGTTGACGCTTCCGTGGACAGTAAAACAAGTAAAATTGATGGCTTTCGTGGATAAAGCTCTTTGGAATAGTGAAAATTTCAATTCATCTGTAAGTTCGAATTATATATTATCAACTGAAAAGAACATACAGGATGGGATGTAAATGATTAAGTTAACAAGAATAATAATTAATATTGATAATAATAGGCAATAGTTACAGCAGTGATAATAGAAGTGTTGAATTTCGCTTTCGAATTTTATTTTCAGTTTTTTGTTAAAGCCAGGCAACTGTGCATTAAATTGGCCGCAGAGAGGGCTAAACTAAACAAGAGAAAGATAGTAATACTGAACACGGAACATGGAGCAATGTACGGCAAGAAAGAAGGTGTCCTAATCACGCCACGTTTGTCATTCAACTCGGTCCTCACGCATGAAATGGTGCATAGCTTCTTTATTGGACATTCCTACAGCGATCGTCAAATTATCGTAAGTTCCTTTGTTGCTATCGCCAATTATCGTAACGACGCAACTTCCAAACTAATGCTTATAATGAATGTGCAAATTTGGTTCTCTGAAATCCTAACTGTTTCAATCTTTGCTCAGATCTTTCCGTTTGCACGTATTGGGGAGTATGGTGATCGTTATGATTTAATGAGTGCATCAAATGCGTGGATGTATGCATCACAATATGGACTTAGTGGACCGGGCTTGAATGGACCACACCTTGCTTACCTTGGTTGGCTGCCCAGTGATCGGATCCTTTATTTTGGAAGGTTTTCTTCTTTTCAAGTGCTGCAGATAAGTGTTCAGTGCGGGCGTATTTGATCATAGCTGCATGAACAAGTGGTATTGCAGAGATGGCAAAAGTAACTCAGTTGTACGACTATCTTCATTAAGTGTCCCCCATCAATGGTCCAGTGATTGGCTTCTGGTAATGGTGCCTTTTGACGAGAACGATCCTGCAAATGTGTTCACTTTGGAATTCCGCACGCCGGTGAATTGTGATGCTGGTATCGCACAGGTTTCGCTTAACTTCAAAGTATCAAATAGAATTTGAGATTCAACGGAATGACTTCAATAAGTAACTTATTGCCTTTCCAGGAAGCGGTTGTGATACATAAAGTTGACCGTAAAGGGACAAATTACTACTCAACCTTAGTTACGCATAGCAAAGATTTTGATGAGATGGTAGTTGGCACCGAATGGATTCATTTCTTGGAAGAGGACGGTCCGAACACTTATCCGACCATCAAAATACGTGTGGAGAGGATTGATAAAGAGCGACAGCTGGCCGTTTTGCAAATCAACTCAACGTTCAATCCAGTAAGGAACTCTCTTCTTCCTTTTCACTTGTGGCAAGTGGGAAGGAATGTTCCGAGAGATTGGCTCGCAGAAAAGAAGAACTGTTCAACATACTCGAAATTATGCGGCAATTCCAAAAATATTTCAGATATTATGCAAGGAAAAAGGGGCAGAGAGTCACTTAACAAATAATACGAATGAAACAAATTATCGTTTTTTGAATGAAACGGAAGAATCTGCTGGAACGTTGCAATGTGAAGGAGAGAAGTATGTGTGAAATGATTGGATTATTTAAATTCAATAATCTGTGACTGATATCTGCGATATTTGATGCCTTTAATAACCGGAATCTCACCTTCCTCTTGCAGAAGGATGGAACAAAAGAGATAACTGCTAGAGCTTTTTTAGATTTTTCGAGGATTTAATAACTTTCGGCATAAATGCTTGTCACGACGCATACGTTTGGAGAATGATCGATCCGTACGACTACATTTGTGTTACAAAAAAAAGGTTATTAAATGAAGTAAAAGTCACCGTCACAGTTATTGAATAGTTCACTTCTAATTAAATTTCATATTACTTGCAATTGAGAATTCTACTCCAACTTGTCCTCTTTGCAATAAACTTTTAGGCAACGGGAAATTCAGAATCAGAGGAATGTCAGAATTCCTCATGGTATCTGTCATAAGCCATTAATGTTACGAAGAGCTTTTCCCAACGATAATGCTTGCGTAACACGTGAGGAATTTGCGATGACGCAGCGAGAAAATGAGGAATCACGTAAAAACATGAAATACTATTCATTCTTCAATGGAGAAGAAGCCATCGAACTGTGATTTGGGAATTACTGAATTTATCTTAGCAGTGTGCACTCAACTATTGCAAGTGTGCTTTAGTTTAATTTATGCAATTTGCATTTGCTGCTATTTCTCAGTTAAGGCTACTCGGTACTTACAAACAACAGTTTCGTATCGAATTTTTAAAGTGAAGTGGAATTATTAACATTCACGTAGTTTGATGAAAATATTGGCTTTTAGTGTCAAATTTGTTCGATACGATTCTTCTTCTGCCATTCAAATATTTTTGAATTACGATAGAGAAAAGGCGGCATAGATCATGAGTCTTCGTCGTGTTCGGAGAGATGTATATGTATGTATTCAAGTTTTAAGTACAAAATGTGAGTACAAAGTATTGAAGTGTAGGAAGATGATAAGTTATCACTGAAATCCATTTGTGAACTGTTTATAATAGATGCTAATGCTAAGCATTAATTAGATTGTACTGTTAAGTCATCTATAAATCTTACAGCTTCCTTAAGCTCTAATTTCCAACATAAATTTCACATTTTTCATTTCTCTTTGCATCCCAACTTTGTCCCTTTAAACATATCCTTTACGCAGAAGGAATTCCGCGTGAACAATTTTCAAACAGGCAGGTCGTTCAGTGATACAGGCAATGGGTAAGTTGGGCATGAAATTGTACTTCAGCAGCAGGTAAATTCACAACACTCCAAGTCAGGCAGTGAAAAATTTCACTCCTTCTCTCCTATATTATTAATGAGTGTTGCTGAACAGCGTGGAAATTAGAAGTATCACAGAAATGGGTGGGCGAGTGGCAAGACATATTCGACCAATCGATTTTATCAGAAGACGTATTCCTCCTACACGTTCTGCGAGTTTCATCGAACACTTTCGTTTCGATGATGGAGTGGACAGTTTCATTTTCCTCATAAATTCATTGCACGCATACTTTCAATTCAGTCTTCACTTCTATTCAAATTAAATATTTTCATATAAATTTTGCTGCTTTATAACATCCCAAGCAGTAAGCGATAGAAATTTTTCGTCAAAATGAGGAATTCCATAAATCAATGAATGGTCCGTGCAGTATCAACGAAGAAGAGCGGAATCTTTTTGTGAAACATTCATGCGACCTTATTGTTTGAATTGTGTGCATTTGCCTCACTCACTCACGACGTCCCACCCCATCGCTGTTTGTGAAATGAACAATTGCCGACTGTTTCTTCTTATCTTCTACCCTCCGCATGCTACGCTCTCAATATCACTTCCATATCCAGGCCACCCCAAGGCGCAGTTGCACGGACGTCAAATTCTGCCTGCTACTTCAGATGAGAAGTAGTTTTAGGTCTGTTGTTGCATTCTTGGTAAATTTGCACTCTTCCTGAAACTAGCTACTTTCGGATACTATCTGATGTTATGATTACGTACGTGTTCACAGAGTGACTTTTCACTGTATATCCGCTCTATCTAGAATCTGTCATCTGTTAGGGGAATATTTATTTCATGTAGGAATGGAACTTTCAATGTGAATTAGCAAAAAATTATTTTCTTTTCTTGAATGCTATTTTAGGAAACATTTTAAGATTAAAACTTAATTAAAACTTTTAAGATTAAAACTGCCTTAAAAGAGATGAGATTTCAAGATTTCATGAGATGAGATTAAAACGCTTTCAAAATTCCAAATAACTCTCATCTTCTCATCAATTTAGGATGAATTGCGAGAGGTCACTTATGATAAAATTGTAATCAGTGCCATGAGGAATAGAATAATAATCCACCATCCATCCATTTATGATGAATTCCGAAATCGATGATAATCTTTTTTTGCGGAATAAATTTCCATGTGAAAAGAGCTTAGCCAACTTTTGTGAAATACATATATTCAGTAGCAGCATTTTAGGTGGATTTTAGGTGGGGGGGGGGAGGCTGTTTCATTGACATTTGTTATTTCCCATGCGCTCTTAAGTGATTTAAAATATCGGTGAGTACCTTATTGTTATGCAAAATGTGTTGAACAGAACTGTCAAACTGACAAATTATATCCTGAAAGGTATGGATGGAGCTGTGAACCTTTTCCGCTCGTACGATCTTTAGCTTTTCCGTCGCTGTGCGCCTCAAAAGAAATCGATTAGACTTTTAGAATTTTATTACACTTTTGAATTGTCTTTTTGAATTAAATTCTTGCCATCTTCGGTCACTCATATCACTTGACGTGTAAAAATTCTTCCTTAAAACAAAAGACGTTAGTGGATCCAAGGAATTATCAGAGTTGAAGTTAGCTACTCCGCGCAAATAGTTCGAATAGGTCATGTCTCTAAATGCGAGTTAAAAATTCTAGAAACATTTGAAGTTAAATTTGTATAGCGGTGTACAATGTTAGTATTTCTATTCTATGCAATATCATTTTCAAGTATGTTACTCAATTTTTTTTAGAGTTTAGACATTCTTCAATAAAGCATTAAATGAAAATAGGAATCGCTCAAAAAAAAAAATTTAATCGAAATATTGAGAGGCATCTGCAAGATTTCTTTTCCGCTGAAAGATCATAGTGCCAGATTAGGCAGTGAGACGATGGTCATCTCTTCTTCTTCGTCACCTCATGCGCAGTTGTGACCTTCACAACACCGTTGGAATAAGAGTTGTTGAAGGAAGGCACCTCTCCGAATATTTTAACCAATTCTTCCCTCCCAGACTTGTCACGAACTTCTTCCTTCTACAAAAAATGTAATAATACTTTTTTTGGGGCCCCTAGAAAATATTGTTAAATTAAATTGTATGCGCAAATGATTTTCTAACTGCAATTATCCAAGTTTGTAAATGTTTCATCAATGTGAGGCTTTTGGTTTTAATCTTTCAGTAATACATTTAAATAATTTGAGGTAAAACTCTCAGCTAAACACTGATCAGATGCGCTTTTGCAAAGTGGCAATCTTTTGATTGGACTAATAAATGAAGGAAAAGATTGGAGATTGGAAATTGAAAAGAATTAAAATCGATTTTTCATTTAAAATTATGACAGCAAAAAGTCATTTCTTTACAAAAAGTTCTCAAAAAGTCGTTGCCTTCTTCATTCTTTTTTTGAGATTTTCTGAAATTTTTTAAAGCTTTTCCAACCATTCATTTGTTGTCGAATTTTCTAGCGGTTCCTTGCAGTGTGTGAATGAGTCGCATACATTGAAGGATCTGATGGAATGGGAATTTTCCGGTTTGAGGAAAATTTTCGTCGCAAATGAAAGTCGCACGTAACGAGACGGTTCATTACAGTGTTGCATCCCGCATCATTTCCTTCAGTCCTGCTCTTTCTTAAATTAAGTTATGTGTGAATCAACGTGGTGTAATTAGGTGTGGGAAAGAGTATCTTAGAGACACAGATAATCGATCGATTGAGATGAATTACAACTTTGAGCGAAAATTTCACGGTTGAAGTTTGATTATTGGAATAAAGTGAAATTGAGAAAAATTTAATTTCCATCCGGTTTTTCATTTTTCTCTCAAATCTTAACTCTAATCTGTGATACATCTCAAGATCGTACCTTGCACGGTCATTTGGCAATGTTAGTGTGAAATTTTAACAGTGACTGGTTGAAGTAGTGACAGTACTTGAAAATAAAAAAGATTGAAAATTATTCTCTTCCTAAAGTTCATAAACTTTTCAGTCGTTTAGGCAGGCATCACTGCAACTCTTAGAAACCTTACCGACATCTTTTGTAATTTAAACTGCCAATAACTGACAGAAATAAATGACATGAACTATGTGTGACTTAATGTAACCGAGAAGGATGGAAGTGAAGTGGAACATCTTTGATTTCATTAAACTATCGAGAAGAGAGAGAGAGAGAGAGACAGGGCATTTCAGATATTTTCTGCATTTTTTTGTTTTCCTAACTTTCTTTAAAACTATTTTCTTTTCTCAGGCATTTTTTGCACTGCAATTTTTCAAGATCTATTAATAGGATCAAAATTCATTACCGTTATGATATCGTGAAAATTTTGGCTTCTCTTCAAAGTTCCTATTTCTACAATCGTTGTCTTCCTTGACAATTCACATTTAAAATCTCAACTGCAATATTGCAGTAGGAGAAAAATTTATTTTCAAAATTTGAATTGTTGGTCATTAATTTTTAAAATTTAATTATCTCAACTGATCAATATAATACGTCAGTATGGCAAGAAAGCAGATGACAACTCATCACCGAATTGGCTACTAGTTGTATTTCTTTTCTCTTTTCCAACCGGCCATTGTCATCTGAAAGCTTGACCACTTTGAAATATTTCTTTATATTTGTAAAACGTAACTTCGTGAAGTATTTCTTGTCTGTGATATAGCCATGGATTGAATCTTGCAGTTCGATGGAACTTCGTAAAATTTATCTGATTCATCCTTTTTCGAGAATATTCTAGGGGTTTGCTTTCATTTACAAGGATTGTTGCAACATTTTTCTCACTCATTGAATTAAATTTTAAATCAAATTTATTAAATTTTAAATCAAATTCAAATTAGAAATTGATTTAAAATCAAATCTCTAAGAAAATTGTAAATCATTGAGAGCGATATAAACGGGAAGGGAGTCAGCTTTCTCCGTTAAATTTTCTGTCTACCTAATATTACCTATTTTTAAATTTCAACTTATTCGAACTGTTTGTCCTCCTGAATTCCCTGAGAATTTTATTTTTAAATTTCATTATCTCGACGAAAATCAAACGGAATAATTTAATGGTCGGATAATTGTAGAGAATAATAGAGCAATAATTTCAAAATGAAAATGGGATAAATCTGGGAGAAAAACTACGCGTTAAGAAGCGTCACGTAGATAGATCTCATCAACTTACCTGATATCCCAAACCGACGATCATCGCCGAGTAGCAAAGATCTACCGCTTCACGTCTAGCAGAAATACTCAACTTTCATTTATCGCCTTTCGGTATTTCACTTCCCGATACGTAATCTTTCCGTTTAATCGACATAACGCTATGTGTTGAGATCTCAGCTGGAGCATTGCATTTTATTGGTCATAAATACTGAATCGATTTGATTCATTTGCTCAGTGGGTCAGTGAAAAGATTCTATTGTTATTATCGGGTCATTTGCATTTCCGGCCGTTGTCAACAATTATCGTAGGTTATAATGCATATGTATTGGATGTGTTGTCAAGGTGTGTCTTCGTGTGGACTTCACTGTCACCTTTTCTAACCCGAAAATAGCCATACCAAGGACGGAGGAGAGAGGTCTATTGATCGCCATTTTCACTGTCCACTATTTGGGGAGAGGAGAGACAGGAATGGCACTAACTTTATTTTGATTGTTGTGGGAAGTGGACGAGATCTCACTGTTAATGACAGCAGTAAACGACGATTTGTTGTTGTTGGCTGTTGATGCTGTCCAAACCTTCAGCGCCCGCATCGGCAATCCTTTGTGTTGCGTCCTCGAAACCCTCAAAGGATGCGCTCATTGATGTGCGTTGTACCTTAAAAAGTGTGTGTATGTATGTATGCATGCCTTGACCATTAAGTGGTGCGTTGTGATAATTTTGAATTGAATTACGTGCTGTTAATTTATTATTTGCCAATTAATTTCAGCTTTTGTCGCTGCAATCGTTCGTCCCTCTTCAAAGTGGCCAACAATAATAATGCATAAGATAAGTGTGAAGTGTGAGTGTTGAATTGAAATCGAAATTCGCAGTGAACTGAGCTTCATTTTTGTGATGATATCTCTTTATAAAGATATTAGTACCTTCTCCAATACTCCTTTCTTTTTGTTACTCTTGCATTTGGACACTGGAGGTGGTAGGTGAGAGAGAGAGTTTTCTCTATCATTTGGACCAAAGTCACGATGCTTCTTGTAAAAAGCATCTGTGCTTAATTCGACTCCTCGATTTCTGACGGAAAAAACCAGAAAACGACGGTGAACTTTTCCGCTTACTTTACTTATGACATTAGCATTCATTTTTGGACATTTCAATTCTTTCTTTAAGAATTTTGAGCATTTGAAGTGCTTTTCAAAAAAAACTCGAGTAATTAATAGTCAGTTTAATTCGAAATAGACCGTAAATTACGAATAAAATTTGATGACCTTTGCTGATTATGCATTGAGGCGCTCCTTTGCAGCCGTCATCATCGTCACCATATCGATGACATTGTCACATTCTCTCGTCTAATTGACGCTCTTCTTCATTCCATTCACGCCAGGTATGGATGATTCTGTTATGCAAATTCCTGATGCTCAATCATCTACCTTGCTGATCATTATCACTTCCCATTGTTCATGCGAAGAAAGCATTCTCTCAAACACTTCCAACTCTCAAACGCAACGCGCAAGAAGTTAGGAACGTTTAATGCAGAAAAATTCAGTGATAACCTCTCGTCTCAATTGTTTATAGTTACTGTCTTCTCCCACTTCTCCGTTAATGCAACATCAGAGAGTGGAAGGATTGTAAGCTGTTAGGGTCATCCTGAGAACTGCTGTCCACGATCACCGGTCGACTGTCACTGCAATCTTATTCGTCTCTTTTGAAACAAAAAATAGACGGAGAAGTTTTTGAAAATGTGAGTCTGTGATTTCAATATTGGCGTATATATGCAAAATTTACAAAATAAAACAAGTTTCTTTGCTGACACCTTTTTTCCTCCTTTTCTTTTCCTTTTAACATTTCATGAGAAATTTCGCGTTTTCAAGAAATTATTCTCCGATTGCTGAAAGAAAATCGAACGTACTTTCTCAATATCTTTTTTTACTTTATTATCTAATCTCTCGCGTTTCGAGCAATGCGGCTTCCATTTAGCAGAGAATTAACTTTGAGCTGACGTTGTTAACCTTTTTAATAATCGCTCTACCTGTCCTACTAATGAATTTAGCAGCCTAGGCATTTTTACCAGGTCATCATATATCATCGTTGTTTCAAAATATTTTAATACTTTTGCTGCTCTATGGACATAGTCAACTTTACCAATCATCACTTTCCACCGCTTGGTATTTAGTCTTTTGAAGCATTCTGATATTCTTCACTATCACTTCTATGAATTTAATTTTTACTCTCGTAGTTCTGCTCTCCATGTTTGCATAGTTTCATCCTTAATGTTCAATTTTTTTGTTGTTTCAAACGTTTGATCCATTTAACGACGTGATTGATTAGACTAAAGTCGTAAAAATAGGTTACATAATGAAACTGAAACGGACGTGATGGTATAGGTCATTTTCATTGCTGCTGTAGAACCGAAAACGAAGGCGAGAAAGCAATACGTAGAAATGACAAGCGGCTTCGGGCCTACTCCACTGATGCCGCAATCAAGTGGACAGCAGGTAACATGCTTATAAATTAAATTCCAGAAAGTGAGGGCCGTTAATCTAAGCTGATTGAATCCGAATTTTTTTTTCATCAATGAAGTTTGAAGTTGCAGTTAGGCGGCGATTGGCGTCAATCACTGGCGACTTTATTATGCATACTGCTATGTTTCGTTGTATTGCTTTCCATATGCTGTACTGGAATATATCTGATCAAAGATAAACCTGTTTACGAGGAATTGGTTGATTATTTGGATAAATCGATTGCAATCAGTAAAATTAATTACAATCAACAACTTGGATTCTTTGAGCTTGCAGAAAATGAGCTGCAAATATTGGAGCAACATCGAATGGTTTGCACTTTGTTCCTTTCGGTTTTCAATTCAACTGAGAGAGTGAAGTGAAAGAGCAGTTACGTGAAGTGACAATTAGGTAGTAATTGCACAGATAGATGCATTATTGCCATTGCATTTGTAAGTCAAGCGACTTTCTTCGCTTGCACTCCAAAAAGGTTCCTTTGGTTACGGTTTTGCAACGGAATACTTGAAATCTGCCCCTTTAAAATATTCCTGTCAACTATCTGTCACTTCTACCCTTTGCAGTACAAAACGCTGCTGTGGTCATTTTTATTTGCCGATTTGGGATGCTATTTTTTCTTGACCATTTGTATTCTGATATATCTAACTATGGATTCAAATAGAGGCAAGGCACACATCCTTTTCTGGGTAAGTCATTTTAAGCGGTGTGCTGCTCACCCTCTCTATTGGATGCTAAAATACTGTCTAATTTTCAGTCATTTTTTGCGCTAGCAATATTATACTGTGTAACGGAGGCGCACGTATTGGCATTTATGATTTTTCCATATGCGTCACTGCTGCCAACTGTCACCGAGAATTTACTGAATCACGCGATACCGTACAATCCGGGTGGTTTGGTACAGATGGAGCAAAGACTTGGCTGTATCTTTGATTTGAATCTTTACGCAGCGCAAAAAAGAAAACAAAATCCATCGGTAAGCTTAGTATTCATGTAATTTACTGCAGAATTTCTTTATACTAAATGAGTTGTTGAACTTTAGATTTATCAATTACGTGCTGATAATTAGTTGGTAATAGTAGTACTGCAGTTGGGTGCAGTGAAAGGTAATAATTTCCAAAACGAGCACCCAATATCGATTATCAAAATGATTTAAATGAATAAGTGAGGCGAAAAATTGCTGCCAAGAATCTTCAAGTGAAAATAAGGCGCTTGTAGAAACATCGCACGTTATTGTAATGAAAGTTAGGATTTAAATTCAGTATAATAAGTTGTTAGTGTGACATTTCAGAATACTTGCGATCCGTACATTTCGTCAGCTTTCATAGGAAAAGGCACACTTTGGACGTTTTTGGCTCTTCGCTTGATGCCAGTGGTCTTTTTCATGGTGCTAATTAGCCGAAAGGTAGCACTGAGTGAAGTGTTGGCATCAGTAGCACAACGATTCCGAGCAGCGATAAGGTCGGGCAATCAAAGACGCAAGTTAGTCCCCTATTTTAGTACGTCTGATATCAAGTGACGGATTCATTCACGTATCCTCTCATTTGTGTATTCTGCCTCGTAAATCAAATGGACAAGAAGTGCGTTACAGGAAAGCAAGTTATTTCGCGAACAGTAAAAGGACAATAATAGGTGTCCCATCAACAGCACCAACCACTCGGTAAGTTCAACGTTTGCTGTTTTATTTCACTTGAGAATGAGAATTAAATTCGAGTTTGCACATTCGAAGCGTTGGATAATTTTAGACTCAATATTGCATCACCACAGTCAGCTCTATCATTACCTGCCGATAGCGATCACAGCACAAGGTATTACTATAAAACAAATGCCGCATGATGCTAGATCACTACGTTTAGCGTACGTGGGAGTTCGATTCCGCCAATCATGTTGTGAGTGCTGAAATAGGCCAAACCTACTTCTCAACTTCTGCAGCGCACCTTAGCATGCTATATTAGGAACTTACAGATACACAACCACCTAGAAATCTGTCGATGTGCTTTCTGCTTATAACACATTAACTGATAACTTTGGCATTATATGATTGGCTATGAGCTCGTTTCATACATAGGTGGTTATTTTACACCTCTTCGTGATACTTTTTATTATAGCTACAACAATGCCGCATACTTTGCAACATCGACCGCACCTGGTCCAAATGGCTTAAATAGCTCAAGTAGTGAAATATCGAGGAGCGATGCTATCGATTTGTACAGGTCAAATGTTATAAATTTCAAATAGGGGCACATCTCTCTGCATGATTATTTTGGAGTGTTTTTTCAATAATCGAATATAATTTCAGGCCACCGGTACAAACAAGCAGTAGCATAATGTCAGAAGTTTAACATACCTATCTTTCCAGATGATTTCAAGGAGTGAATGAGATAATATAGTTTCTGGTAAATGTATCTTTTATGATACTATCACCGAAATTTGCACCAGTCGGAGGGCAGTTTAAAAGACATCGCCATAAATTGTCATCTCTCCTCATATATTCCATCTATTAATTCAAGTCCTTAAATTCATAAATTCGCCGATTTTGCACATACTGCATTTGTAATTGAAAAGCATTTAATTTAAACTTTTAGGCTTATAAGTCTTTCACGTAATTAATTGTTCACTAATTGTTCACAGGAAATATTGGCATTATTTTTTTACTTTTACTTTGCACTTTCTATGAAAATATTTTTTAGAATTTTCATAAAAATGACTTGCAAAAGTGTTGATGATCGTTCAGCTGAAAGTTGTTGTCATCGAGGCATTTTTTAAAACTTTTGTTTTGCTTTGTGGTGAATATTTCGAAGTGCTATTTCAATTATTGTTATTTTTATTAAATACCTTCAAAATATTTCATGTTTCACCAATATTCGTCAATCAAATCTCATTTTTTTCTGAAGTCATTGCTTGCAAATGTGTGTAGAAATAATCAATGCTTAATATTCTAACATAAAACACAAATTTCCACACATATGAACATTGCTTAGTTGTACGCTTTGTACTGTTTATTTCGTAGGAGCCATTACAGGCAAAAGTTGATGTGTTGAGCGTAGATTGCAACTAAACTGATGTAGTTTAGACCACAACACTACATGCCTTTCGGAAACTGCACAGCTGTACGTCATTACATGCTAAGTTTTGAAAAGAACTTTGAATTTCTTTACTGGAAAGTTCAGGCTCTCCCCGCACCTCTTTTACGTAGGTGCAATTTAAGTAGGAGCTTGGAGTAAAGTATTAAGCATGTTCATACAGGAAATGTTGTTCATATTTACTGAACATTTTTTGAAATAATATACAAAAAAACTCAATAACAATTATTTAAACACAGAACTATGCACAGGATATTTCCAAAAATTAAGTATTTGATAATGCGCAGAGCGGACTCAGATTAATAATTTTCATCCCTAACAACAAAGAAGAAATATGGTGCAGTCAAAATATTTTGCCGACATGTGAAAAAAAAAATTAGGGAATGGAGTGGCTTTTAAACTGATTGTAATTACTTTACCAAACTCTAAAGAGGCCTAACACTGCAACTGCTCGTTATTTAAAGAGATCATAAAAAACTATCAAAATAAAAAGATTAACACTGTAATAAAAAGCTAAAATATTCACAGGAAAGTTGTTTCCACCATTTGTCGACCTTTTAGCGAAATTTTTTTGGAACAACCAATGACCTCGCAGAGGGATCGAAATTTTCATCTTGAATGTTTTCCTCGTTCGATATCGCCTGAAATTTAATAAAAAGATAATGAAAATTCTACAAGAAATTTAATAAACTTAAAAACATTAAGGGAGTAGAGTGAAAAAATTACCGCATTCAATTTTTCCAGGATCTTTTTTCCCGACGAATACCTCATAAGTTTCCATTGACTTTTTAGAATTCGTTCCGACAGTCGCTTAAACCAGGAATCACTACCCACACGTTTTTTTTCCATTGTTTGAACAGATATATCGAGCATTGTCTGTATGACATAGTTGCCAAACTGATCAAAAAGTAGGACATCCAGAGCATCGTGACCTTGCCTGGAAAATTTAGAAGCAACTGAAAATACAACTTTGAATTTTGCGACACCTTTTAAATCTACAAAATACTCTGCACAATATGCCGAAAAAGCACATACTGGTCACATTCATAGCCATCAAAAATTTCGGTCATCATTGCATGAAGAAGCTTTGGTGGAGCATGCTGCAACGCTCTTTCAACGACATGTGAAGCATACTTTTCTTGAGACATCGACAATAAATTACTCCTGAAGTAATTTGCACGTATTCAAGTATGCAATAGGAGCAAAAGCTTTCAATTTCCAAAACATCGCAAAAAACTCCAGAAAAAATTAGCATAACCGATTATCTAATTTATCGATAGCAGAAAAAGAAGTAAATCTTCGAAATCTTGTTTGAAATAGATAAAATATTGTAACTATGATAACCAGCAATTAACTTACAAAAGACCACATATTACTGCATTGCGATGCTTTTCCAATGCATTCGATGTTATGATATGCTGAATGACATAATTTGCGTACTGATGAGATGAATAAGACCAACAATCTTCTAAAAGCATGGAAACAAGCCGTTCAAGAAGCAAAGCAGCAGATTCAGTACTTTTTGCAACTTCCACTTCTAACTTCTGCAAATGAAAACATTAGACTTGCAGATTGGTTATTTTGGATATCAAGGCTTTGAAAGTTTACTTCAATTGATAACTGAATAATTCGGCATCCATATTTGTTCGTCACAACTTCATTTAAGACATCTGCTGATTCAATATATTTGCTAACAATGCCATTGTATCCATGAAAAGGAACGCATGACAAAATCTTCTGAAACAGTTACATTTACGAAATTGAATCATTGTCACAAACTCATACTACGAATTCTTTCTTAATTATCTAAAACCTGGATAACATGGTTCGCATTCTGGTCCAGTGATAAGTCCTTTTCACTTCCATCTAATTTCTCTATAAGTGACAAACGTTTCGCTATATCGAAACACTCGAAAGCTTTCTGTACTACGCGACATGAATAGCGACCGCGACTGAGTGTTATCAAATTCATTTCAAGAAATGAGTAAATAGTAGTCTGCTGATCATTTTGAACCTCTTCGATCAATTTCTGCAAAATAAAGTTACAAATACATTTGAAAAAATTCAGCGTGAACTCAATTCTCTTCTTAATCAATTTCGATTACTTGCAAATAAATTAGATCACAGAAAACAACTTACTTGGAGGAAGAAATTGGCAAAGATGTCATCACACAGGTTGATGAAGATGTCCATTTTCAAAAAATAGTCAGCAAGCTTTTGTCGAATAACGCTATCTCCAGTAACAAAAACTTTTTGCAAAAAGCTAAATAAGTGATTATAACACAATTAAATGTTTCCGTAGTCAGCAGAAATCAAAAAATTAATGACAATTCTTGAATTCATGACTTAGTGCAAGATAACGGTTGTATTAGTGAAAAGTTTTATCATTACTAAATGAGATAGCTCTACAATCCTGTTGTAAATTCATCTTAAAAAATATGAATAGTATTTTTATTCTAAAAAATCTCCTTTGTAATGCCTAACATTTATCATGCTGCACCACGCTAATTTTTTGCTTTCGATTTTCTTCTATGGTTCCTCAACTACGCTCTGAACAAAAGAATTAAAAATTACGAGACTCGATGTTTCATTGCTAGAGTGATATCGTCCAAAATTGTGTACAATAAATGGTAGGAATACGCTTTTCACAATAATCTTTTAAGAGATCATGTAGGCTTGCGTTTTATATCAAACAATGAGAAGTACTGTGTTAAATATCAAACGCAATAAAATAATACAGAAAAAACGAAAATTAAGTTTTAAAAGAATTAAAACCGTGAGCCACGTTTGTCGATAGCATAAATACCAATTTTCCCTGTTTCAAGTAAATATTCGGTAAATGCTTTTGCTACAGATGCATCATCAGTTGCCGGAAATGGCAACAAACTAATGCTGAAATCACACATCTTTATTTTCTTTGCTCTCATATTCCGATCTCCCTGCAGCTTTTGTCAATGACAACGATGCTTGCCACAGTCATTTTAATGATAAATTAATGAACTTCAGCACATGCATTTTTAAACTAAATATTTCTCACAGTGGATCTGATTTTCCTTAAGCATTCTTTGTGCACGCCTACAACTTTGTTGAATTTTGACGAAATTGATTACTATTTTTCAAATTGTCAGCTAAAGTTGAAGGCAACGGAACATACTCAGCTTGGACATCAGAACCTTGCGAGGCTGTCAATGGTGGAGACGGATTCGAAAATGGAACAATATAAGGAGGCACTGCGCGATATAATACCTTAAATTCGTGAAACTAAGCATGGGATTGAAAGATTTTACTCTCTAACTCGTGATATAAGTGTGGAGATACCGGGTTTGGAGCAATTTGTTGCAGTCCATTTGATTCAACCAGCGAAGTGGTGCCTTGCCCATGTATTTCGGGAGCAAGGTGAACTGAAAATGTTTGAACAACGGAATAATGCACGACCAAAATAGCCTCAACTTTCACACTTCAAATTCGAATAAAAAAACAAAGTTTAAAATGTGAATGATGCTTACTTGTATACGTGTGATGATGGAAGTTCACGGATTCGATTGGCCACGAAGAGGCATGAAGAAATTGCGCAATTGTTGCCGCATGATTAAGTATATTTATAGCTTGCAACATTTGCGTGAGCTGAGCGCTATAATTTATTACACCTGTGATGATCAGCTTTTGTATAACTGTAACTCTTCACAGTTCATTTAAAGTGGCGAGGTTTGTTCATTACAAGAGCTTTCAATGAGACTAGAGGAAAGCACGAGAGGTAAAATTCTCTTATTTCACTTTGGAGTAGTTTACTTTTTCGAAGTTAAGGTTAAATAAGAAGAAAGAGTGGAGGGAGGAAGAGAAGAGAGAGAGGGAGGGAAAGAGAACGTCTGAATATGGTTGTTCACACGTGAGAATGAATGGTCGTGGGGCAGTTGGCAAAAGAGCGCGCTGGAAAGAACGTGTAAGCTGTTGCGTTTGCTGGAGGAGAAATAGACGGAAGCGCAACGAGTACCACCGCTTCTTCCCTCCCGTCCCTCGCTGCAAATCCCCGCTCCACAGAAGTACCAGTTGACACTTCCCACATCCCTTCCTTTCCTTCCAGTTATTATTTGAAATTTGCACGTAAGCGTGCTCAAAGATTTTCGCGCTACATTTTACAGTTTCCTTCTCACTAGCTTTTGCTCATTTAAGGAAGCGAGGAGAAAGGATACTGTAGAGATTACTGTAAGGAGTTAGGAACGGGGTTAATGAGTTCATCTCCAACTTTAATTTCAAGTGAGCATCACATTGTGAGTTCTTTCGATTGCTTAAAGGGCGGTGATGAATTGGTAGCTTCTTTCCTCAGTCGCTTACCGTAAGCTCCGATCATGTTGTTGCGCTGTGACGAAATACATTCAGTGAGTATCACACGTCCAGTCCAAGACCAACCCGTCGGGCATTCCTGTCACCCTTTGCCTTTCTCTCTTCAATCTGTAATAGCCCTCACTTTTAGCTCTGTTCTTTTCAAGCTCAGTGATTTCTGGCGGATCACTTAATCTGAAATGTCATCCACTCACTCACATATGCGCAAAATGTCACCCCAATGGTAATGACACCATTGACTGTGAACAAATACAAAATGCATATATATATATATGTGTGTGTGTGTGTGTGTGTGTGTGTGTGAAAGTGTGTAGGAGTGATCGGTTGATAGTTTGGTTCTCTCTCCTGTTGGTTATTTCAACTCGTCCTACCTGTTGCACCATCGGTACCGGTTGTGCATCGTCGACAGTACCGTGTGCAGTGGGAGGGGGGGGAATACAGACTGCGCACTGATGATTTTGTCCTCCTTTCGGTTGCATTAACAACCAAATGCCATCAAAAACATTTCTTCAAGGCGGAAAGTTCGTTAGTTCTTTCCTTCATTTCCTTCCACCCACATGCGTTCTCAATTTAAGGCTGAAACCGACTCCTTCAATTTTCTTCTCTTTCAGCTTTCTAACATTATTTTAACAAATGCGTTAATTTTCTCACTTAAATTAGTGCTGTACATAGAAGTAGAAATACTTGCATTTCGAATCAAACGAATAGCTCTTTGTCGTGTCTTTTATTTGTTTAATTTGAAATACAAATAATTATGCCAATGGGTAAGCCTCACAAAAATAATCATTTGACGAAAGCTAACTGAAAGATGGAGCGCTCCTAAACGTTGTTTATTTGTTTGCGTGAGATTACGTGTAGCTGCTTCACTGTCATATCAAAATGTTGTTAGATGACACGGAAGAAATTACGTGATGCCTTACGTAGTGCGGTTTCTTTTTCGATATTTGTAGTGAAAGACCCTTATGTTTGCTTATATGCTGGCACATTTACATCTGATTTTTTATTGATTATCGTCATCATTTGTAAATTTATGAATCGAAAAACAGTATTACCATGTAATAGAAAACAGCTTAAACCATAAACAGTAAAATTATTGTATGTAAGCCTTCGGATTCATTTCAAGAATAAATTTTCCTGTTTAGATACTGTCATTTTTTTACGAAATGCATCAAAATGGCCTTTGATATGTGTCGGTCCACCGATGTCTTTAATAATTGTTTGACTGATGTAAACAATTCGAAGCTTTCCCGTACTTCAATTTCGGACCGGTGCATTTATTTCATTGTACTTAAATTGTAATAATTTCAAAATGAGATGCTCTTGAAAAGCAATTAAGTTCTTGTGGAAAATACAATTGCTACTCGACACCAGTGTATCCTTCCTTAATTTCTTTCGACCTGTGATTTCTAGTCCGAGTAATACAAATTGCGCTGCGCTGAGAAATTTGTTTGTATAGAACGACGGATCCGATTGCTGCGTGTAGTAACTGTCCTCACATTATCTGGAAGTGACGAGTAGGGGATTCGTGTTCCTATTGCTAACTGATTTATTGCTTAAGCGCAAAAACTTCGCGTTCATTACGTACTATTACAATGAGCATAGGAAGCTTCGAATTTTTAGATTCTGGATTAAAATTTTCAGGGCAAACTAAGGGCTTGTAATCAGTGCTTTGTTTGATGTCTATTAACTCTGACAAATCATTTAACAATTTAAAGTGTTAATAGGTGCTATTAGATCATTTATTATTCAAACATCGAGAGTGACCAAAAAGTTTGACCGCTTATTGAAGTATTGGTAATGATCGAATTACTTTGACAACATGGAGGTTTTGTTGAATGAAGAGTGAGGATGTGCACAGAGGAGATTGCATGCATTCTAGGGATTTAAACGCGAGTGCTTCTTACAAGATTAATAGAAAGAAACAGTGAAGTGATAAGGTAAATTTCCGTCCCTTTAATGAAAGATTCCCATATACGGAGGCGTTACGTGTTATTTAACGCAGTGTTTCCGTCATTTTGTTTTACGTCATTTCTTGATATCTGTAGCAACATTTTATGAAACTCCGCTACAGTTCTACAAAGATGTGCTGATACCAGATGCTCTCAAAATGGGCGCAGCGGGGTTCGCAATTGTTTGCGGCATATCTTTTGGCACATTTGATAGTAATAGTGATCGACAACAGGCGTATCACTCATCAGACACAAATAAAAACAAAGAAAATTTCTGATGGGCCATTAATCGTCAAGGATCCTCCTGAAAATACGAATGACGAAAATGAGGATGGTGCTATTGTGTATGTTCTTTTTGCTCCCTTATCGCTTCCAAATTCAGTGTTGTAATGTGGATGTGTTAGACTAGTTGCTGATCTACCTTGTTTCTTAATAGAATTTCCTGTCTTTAATACCTTTCAATTTTTCTAGATTGCCGAGTCTAAAAGCAGACGAAGAAAATTTGGTGCCTCACTTAGCTGCACCGGTGACACAAAAGGTGCCAGTAATTCCCAAAAAATTTTTCGAGGTATGTGATTTTCTACCTACCTAAACGTGTGTTTCGAATAATCAAAGAATTTTTTGCCGATTATTGTTTTTGGATTGTAAACGTTATGTTTTAGCTTTTATTGATAAAACTCTAGCTGTGCATTATGCCGATAATTTTAAATTCATCATTTCTCAAGTCGTTTGAACAGCAGCAGTTCTGCAAAATAACTGTTGCAGCGTTAGTTTGTTAATTTATAAAAAGGTTGAAGTTAACGTTTTTACTGAATGAACAGTCTGACGTTTAGCAGTCTGACGCAAATTATAGCGATAAATGATTTAATACGTAAAAATGTTCACAGAATTTCAAACGTGAAGCAAGAGTAATATACTCGAAGTCAGACGATTTCCTGCTATTTACATTAATCAATGATGCCTATTTAAATCTGACTCTGAACTGGTTATGCAACGTGGCACCATTTCGGACATCAATTCACCGTAAGACGTTAATCGTTAGCTTGGATGCGAAAGCTTGCGAAGTCATCCAGAAAAATTGGGAAGAAGTGAAGTGCATGCATATTAAAGTGAACGATGATTACAACGGTCAACTTAATTGGGGACAACAGAACTATATCAATTTGCTCACTCTTCGTTCACAGCTTTTGCTAGTTCTTGTTCAGGTTTAATTTGCATGGTTATTTATTTTTGGTGATTTTCTGCAGCTTCGCTTTTTGAATTAAAGGTATTACAGCTGGAGTTACCATACATTTTATTTGAAACGGATGCTGTTTGGCTACGTGATCCTATGGAATTCTTTAAAAATCAAACACTTATCGATGATGCTGATATTATTGTACCTAAAAAAGGTTCATATGTTCTTTAAAATTGAGAAAAGAGAAATCAATGAATACGTTTAAATATTATTATTAGATTTTTTGCATTAGAAATTATAATAAATACACGGGTAAGCAATAGTGTAGTAAACATCAGCAAGACATGAAACTTCTTTTTTGCTTAAAACACAACTGATTGCCCTAATTTTCAGGTTATGAAGATCACGGTTTGACGTATACGTTCGATCCTATGATCGTTTATCCTTCAAATGCATCTCTTGCGTTAATGCGTGAATTAAATTCGCAGCTTTCAAAAGACCCAAAACTGTATGATCAGGTGAAATTTTTTGTTTCAACCAGACGGACAGGTTATAAGGAACGATGAGGACTAGGCTATTAAAGCAAACACCATTCCCAATAATTTTATTAACACAATTTTGAAGTGGCACAGTGCAATAGTGAAAGAAAGGATGTAATTCGAACAGCACAGTTAAATTACTTAGACACTGTCTGACAAGACGAACTTGCCGGAGATTTTAATCTACAACAAGAAGAGAATCAACACAATTCACAAATATTTCTCTCAGATAATTCAGCAACTAAACTCTTAATGATAGGATGTTCTGGACGAGCTGTGTAGCCAACAGTACTTTGGATTAGTATGTCGTCAGTTTGAATGGAGTGAAGTTGCCGATGGAAAATGGTTCAAACTGTCGAAATCTGAACGAGCTCATCTAAAACCCTATATTGTTAACAATAATTACTACGTTGGAGTCAACAATAAAATCACTCGGCAGGCATTAAATGATTTATGGTTCCTGTCGGTCAAAAACAACTGTAACCTTTCAAAGGTTCGAAAGCTGTTACGTGAATACGAATCGTAGGTGCAAAGGTATTCTGATACCGCTTAACACTCTTAAAAGAATTATTTCTTGAAAGTCTATAGTCTTTTCTGCAATAGCAATTTATCTGTAAAATTTTGATGCTTGCAAAACCCCTAAAGCCAAATTTTTAAGATTTTGAACATCTCGAAATACGTAATAATCCCAGCATTTCCATTTGTTTCAGTTTTCATAGAATTTGTTATTGTCACTTCTTTTCAGTTACCAAAGTTTCTTGCAAGTTTTTGGATTAAAAAGATGTAGTGATCGTTTTTTTTGACATTTTCTTCCGATGAAATTAGTTCTTGCTAGCTCCTTGCAAATTGGAACAGATGAACAAATCTCTTTCCAAGCCTTCATCATTTCATTTAAGCAGAACTATTGAAATAACCGGTGTGGGAGAAAGAACATGTGGTACCACTAAATTTGCTTCTTAACAAGTGGTTGGTTTCAACTCTCGAATTATTGGTTTAGTTTAAAAAATTCTTCCAACAAGAGTATTAGGCTTGTTTTAAAACAAGACAAGAAGGAAGAAGTCCAATAAGCATACCAGCTTCTGCCTTAAGAATTTTTCCAATAGTTATACTCAAACATTTCTTTCGCTTTTACCACTGCATTGGTAATTTTCATAGCATGTAATTAAAAAAAACAATTCCTTCTAATTTAAGTAATCAGATCAATCAGAAGAAAATTACTGAAAAAAGAAGTAGCAGAATAGTAGCAAAAGAAAAAATTGATGGAAATGTTTGGGAATGATGAAGACTCACTTATGATGGTGATGATGATGAAGTTTCGTGTAGTTATTAGAGCTTGACAAAAACGTTGCTCTTTAGCTGCGTCGCAAGATTCTCAGTGAATCAATAGATAAAGCAGTTGAGATAAACTTCTCACAGAAACTAATGACAGCCGTTTGACTTACCATCGAACTAAAGATAAGCTTCTTTCCCGGTGTGTTGTCGAATTACTCACTAATGCCTTTTTCTTTTGGAGAATATGCAAACATGATTCTATAAAGCGCTTACAAAATTCACTACTGTACTGGAAGAGCCGAGGTTCGGAACATGCATTTCAATTCGCATACATTTGGTAATACTGGTTTTCTTTTAACTGAAAAAATTCTTCCTGAATATAACTGTCATTTACTGGTCAAACTTGTCCTGTACTGGTTAGTGGCCTCTCCGCTACCGAATATTAAAAGATGCCTAATGGTGCATTGCTGTCCGAATAAAGCCTTCCTTCTTCATCGGAAAAGCTGGCTTACATACATGGTGCGAAAGTTCAATGAAGTTTCCTTTTTTCTCTAATGAGCTCTTTCGTTGCACAGTTGCCATTTCCATTACCCAGAAAGATTCATTCCGAATGAATAACTCGGAAATTTGCTTTGCTCAACAGTTAATACCATAAATTCTACATTGGCTGAGAGGATTTTAAACGATCGATAATCGGACATTGTTTAAAAGATGGGCTCTTTGTTCTCTGTTGGACATTTCATTTCTGTTGCCTTTATTTCTGCCACAAGTGTTGCACTGCCACGCCATTCTCATCTCTCATTTTAAGTCCGATGAAGAAGAAGTACGGATCGGAAGCATAATCTTTTCTTTCAGTGATCCCCTGGAATTTCAACCCTCTAACAATCCCACTCTCATTTTGAAAAAAAAGGCCTATCAACAATACAATATAACCAGCATCTATTCCTTTCACTCTTCATTTCATTATATTTCCCCGCTCTCTCCCCTCCCTCCCTCTCTCTCTCTGTGTGCGTAACGTAACATTTTTGTTTGTTAAACCTGAAATGCCGCTGAATTGTTGCAAATTATTTCTTCATCTTCGTGAATTACTCAGATATCAATCATTACAGATCTCATTGAACATTATCATCAGGAGGACACAGAAGTGAAGCCCTTCTGTCCTGTGTGAAATCTCTTGCATACGAATTACTTCTTCATACCATTTTATTCGATTTTTAATCTTTTTTCGCCTCTAACAGTTTGAAGTTGACGAACAGGGGATGATGACTGAGTGAAGCGTGCGGAGCAAACTTCCCGTAACTCACGTGTTGGCTACAACTTTAGCTTCCACTGTCTTACTTGTATCATTCAGAACGAAATACTAAAAGCGGTAGACTACACTGTTGAAATTCAATGCCATGCAATGGAAGTAAATCGATGAACTACTGATGTGGCTGTGGGAAAGGAAAGAAAGTGTTAAAGCATTCCACAATGTGCTGCTGTGCATATGTATATATATATGACGCTGATGCTTCGTTAGCTTGTCCTACTCAAAATATCGGGCATCGGTTACTTTAAGTCTTTACTGCATTTTCTCTCTTCATCCCTCATAAGATAAGGTTGCAGTTACAGCCATTCTTTTTAAGTCGTTTAGTTGTTGGTTTGCATTCTAACTGCTACTGTATGTTATGAATACGCTAAAGACGTCAAATAATCATTTAAGTGATTTTCTCTATCATTTCACTTCTGATTTCATTGTTCCATTCATTCCATCCCACATCCATTCATTATTTTCCATTCTTACACGTAACAATTTCTCACTTTCAAATTGAAGATCAGAGTAATTAATCATTCAGTTCAAGTTGTGATATGTTGTCACGCTATTTAGTGATATTTCTAAAAAAAACGAAAAATGTGTCATCATCTCCTCGTTCTTTTTCCCATCATCTTCATTGATGAATAGAAATACATTTAAGGTAATATTTTCAATAAACTACAGGAAATACAGAGAGTGACGTATGGGAGTAGTTGTCAGTTTGGAGAAACAGAAAGCTAAAAGAGTCGGAAAAGCTATCGGTTGCAAGAGAGGGAAGAGAAGAACTGCTCGATGACAGAAACTCAATGATATGAAAGTAAATACTATTGTTGAGTGATGAATTCTTTAAAAAAATTCTCGTAGAATGAAAAGGCATGATGTGATATGTGTGTATTAATTAGTTTCAAATTTTTGAACACTAAACTTTGATTGCAGTAATTAGTGCCTTTATGAATGGATAGATAGATAGATGGATGGATGGATGGATGGATGAAGTAGGATTATTGGCAAAGAAATCCCGAATTTCCACTGTTATGAAATCGAAAATAAAACTCAGATAACATCAGCACACCGCTGAATCAATGGATTTGAAGATCAGTGGGATGATCGGACCGATCGGAATGTCTGATTGTTTATTTCACGAGCATTACAGTTGCTTGTTGTAATTGCGCATCTGTCATAAGTTTTCATCCAATTTATATAAACATGCAAAATTTTGTACTCTTATTTCATTAATTCAAACTTTTGAATTTTTCTATACACGTCTGACAAATAATATCGAAATTCTTGAAGGCAATTTTGCATTACGGAAGTAAACAAAAAATTTGGGCGAAATTTTCGTCAGTTTTTAAAACAGAAATAATATGAAGCATAACTTTGTGTTAAACAAAATAACAAAACGATGTGTGGCGGAAGGAGAAGATGAGAGGGAGAGGTGGGGGAGGAAAGCAAAGCATATAATAATAAGATTAAATCAAATTAGATTGCGTCACATGACATTACATCTTAAAGATAAATTGTCGGATGCATATATCATCCATCCAAGCTTATTTGTTGCATAATTGCCGAATGCTATTGGTCGTCAGATTGAAATTATTCAATTAGTTGAAATAGCTCACCTTTAGTGCTGCGATTTTCTATTTCCAAAATTCATACTCAACTCTAATTAAGAAGGCTTTGGCGGCTATTGCAAACTTCAAAACACGCACTTATTTTCAACTTTTTATGCCTGAAAATTACCCAACTCTGAAAGGGAATTTGGGGGATACAGTTTTCAAAAATGCAAAAATTATTATGCGAGAAGTTTGCATAGTTATTAGATGAACGTAAATGGCTTATGGGTGCTAATTAATAAAATGAACCAAAGAAAGCTGATAGAAACTAAATTTATCGTCTTACACATATTTTTTTCTACAGCATTAAACACAAAGAAGGTGTATTTCTCGAGCACAAAGAATTGCAGTATTTAAATCTTTTAAATACTTTAACTTCCACTTTTATTCCACCAAATTTCTAGAAATGAGTAGATGTCATCCTACAATTTGATGTAGCGTTTTTAAGCTTTTTGCTTTTGCTTTCAACTTACGTCCATCCAAACACTTTCTTAGCTCATTTTACGATGCAACATAATTTTGAAATGAATTTGACTTTTTTAGAATACTCCCATTTGCCACCGTAATTTTTTACATTAATTTCCCATATTGCCTTCGTAAAGAAGAGACTGTTGTAGTTTAAAAAAGGCGAGGGCTGAGGAGGGAGAAACAGTAAAACAAACTCCTAAAATTTCCTTATCATACAATTTCAAAAAGGCAGTCGTTTTTTTCGCACCGCAATGCGTTTTCCTTTCCGTTGTTATTTCAAAATAATATGGAATTTTGTCCATTAAAGATTTTTGAATTTTGTGTGGTTAAAAATAAACGATAGTGCAGGAAGCTAGCAAATAGCTAGAAGACGAGAAAACTGATGATAAATTGCTACTTCAGTGATTCAAAGTGAAATCTCCGGAAAGGAAGCATCAATCTCATTGAGATTTGCAGATGAATTAGCAATCTTCACATTTTCCAATTATCAGAATATCTGCACGTCGTGAGCAAGGCGCTTAGCCTCTTTTCCTTAATTACTGAGTCGTGCGAAACGTTTGCACGAATAAATTTCGTTAGGGTTTGTTGCTGATATTCGAAATTTGACCATTAATGGGTGGGCTATTGTTCTTCGTGGTACTATTGATTGGCTTGTTCTTCGTGGTACTACCGAACTCCTCCTTCATTGCTTTTTCCGTCTTTCTTTCGCACCGCTCAATGGGCCACTTGAAGGTGAAAATAAGAGGAGCAGCGCTAATTATCGGCAGTGTTATTCATTTAGCATTTCATCAAAGCATCTGAATCGAACTAGGCCTTTGCCACGATCGCTTGCATTTTTTTACGTTGCTTTATCACTTCCCCTCCAACATAGCAAATTATTTTATCAACGAATTTCAGCATTAAATTTATTTGCGGTTGTCAATTTCTGTTTTGAAATTAAACGGTTTGATGAACTTCTACGTGGCCTCTCTCATTTTGATGAGCAATTCTTACTTCTAATAAACAATTGTTGCTTTTAATGGAGAATTTCCTGATAATTCTTGCTTTATATTTACATTGCAACTATTTATTTGGAAAAAAAAACGAAATGAGTTGGTAGTGAAATCCATGTGATGTGATCAGAGGAATTCCCACCTTAATCCTTTTGAAATGCATAAAGTTTTAACGATGTATAATCGCATTTAAATTTAAATGAAAACATTTTCAACGTCTAAGGAATTATATAGGAATATATTGTCTTACAAATTATAGAATAATAGTGCGGAATAGTAATTTATTTCTGAAAATGAAATAAAATTTGTGAGTGAAGGGGCAGATAGGCACATTCAGTGCTCAGAGGGATGGATGGATAAACTTTTTGCGATATTTCAATTTTCAACGAAAATGTTTTCTTCTTCCTTTTAAACTTCCCTTCTTCATTTGCGTTAGGCTTTTGTATTTCATGTATTGTAGCCCTTCTTCATTAGCCATTTTTCCTTGCTTTTTACGTCTAAAATCTCGAATTTTCAGCCTTATTAATTCAGGCATTTAAATTGCTTGAATTTAATCAACAATTTTTATATTTTCAATACGCAACAGCTCGTCACATCGATATCCATCCATGCTATCTTCCGTCCTCCACCGCACTAAAGGGTCACTGCTATTTGAAAATCAAAACTACTGAAAAAAGAATATATTACAAGCTATCGTTATCGCTATGAGGTGGAATAACAGTGGTCATTCAGTTCTTCATAAACATTATGAAAAATGTAAATTATTGGGCATGAAAAAATTATTGAGCCTGAAGAAAAGGGATTAGCAGATATTTGAATGCATTAGTTTCGGTGCTTCGACGGAAAATGGCTATTTTATAAAATGTAAAAAAAATTTATTTTTCGCAAAATTTAATTGCATAGGATATTTATTCCGTTTTAAAAAAATCCAAGAAGAAAGAAATATTATAGAATTGCAAAAAAAAAACAATAATATTTAAGCGGAACGGAACTTTTAATTCTTAACCTTTTAAAATTATGAAAAAGCTATAAAGTATAAGTAACAGTGAAAGTATGATGTGTGGGCGATGACAAATGATCGAAAGCACTTTTAGGTTTTATCATTCTGTAATTCGAAATCTATTTTATTTTTTCCAAGGCGGTTTTTAGTAGGTGCACTTTTGTCTGCAAGGCTCTGCACCGATTTGGGAGAGAAGTGATTGATGGTTTTTCCTTTTCCACTTACCCCTCAAATTCTACGCATTTTTAACTTTCCCTTGTTATGCTCAAAGAAGGAGAACGTTTTACTTACTTCCTTTCCAACTTTCTTTTGGGACGGATCTGACTTGCCAGTACAAAATGAATGGATGCAATTAGAAGTGAGGCGCTCGTCTACAGAATTACCAGTTCCCGTTTCCCAGGGCTAATTTACAGCATAGACGATGCCGTAGTAAGGCTCGATTGGTGTTGTGTTTTCAGCCAAATTGAAGTCGTCCCTCCCTTCCAAGGCTGCTTTTCCCAAAACAAAAATGAAACAGTTGAATTCTTCCTCTGATAGTCCTATATTTCATTCCTAATTAGCCTTAATTAAGACTTAATCTTATCTGCTGATGGAAATGACTGATTATTGTATCATACAATGCACAGCACCTTGCGTTCAAAAAAGTTAAGCTTTAAACTTGATAAATTTCTAATAAAATTCATATAAATATTAATTTAAGATTGTACCAACAAATGAAGTAAGCTGAAAATGGAAAATGAATGCAAAAAAATTGTTATGTTTGGATTAATGAGTGCTTAAGAGGGATATATTAAATGATTGCTTATCAATGAGCCCGTGCTATCATTCATTGATGCAAAATGCAAAATGTAATATGCAAATTTATTTCTTCGTAAATGATGAAATGCTACTGCGACAATCAGTATAGTTTCTGCTAGGAAAGCAAACACTTTTTAAAATTCTTTTTAGCATAGAGAATTGGTTAAGCGTTTTAAAAAGTATCAGCTATACGTTTATGATTGTGAAGCATTTTTGATTTAAGAAAGTTGTGGGAATGTTTGAAGAGAGGACGTAGTTAGCAAGAAGTTGAGTGAACATGATGGATGGGGCTAAACTTCCATAGTTCAGTGTTATTCCCCACTTGTCAGCCACTTATTCTCGGATATTAGAATTGAATACAAAGTCGTCTTTGGTATGATAGTACTAGAAAATTCTATTATCCTGAAAACACTTCAAAGCATCAACTCCCCCTGTCAGCTGTCAGGTGAAGTCAAGTGATCATAGAATGAAGCGAAGTGATCGTAGAATATCGTATAGATGAGCTTTCAACGATTTCTGCGCTTGATCAGTGATGAAGTTGACAACGATCTGTACCGGCGGTCATTGTCAACCTTTTAATTGGTTCTCTCCAACTTTCCTTTAATCCTACCGTCTTGCTCGTAATCACAGCATTAATTACACATCGATTTGATTAGCACATGTCAAAATTACCTCAAATTACCTTTCTTGCTTCAACTTTAACTTTACTTCTTGATCCTTTATCAACTCATATTAAAGGGAGGAGAAACGAAAGTCTGAATTTATTCCCTATGTGAAGCGAATTTGAAGTAAGCTAATGTAAGAAGTCAAAGTGAGACTTTTGAAAGTTTACTTGGTTTAAACAGTAGTCGTTCCATAAAAGTTAATCACCATCATTGTTCAAGATTCTTCCAAAATCATCTTATTCATTGAAAAGGATATACTGGACGTTTTTCACGTGTTCGTTGAATTTTCATAAATAATTCCCTTTCTCGCATTAGTTAGAGATTGCTTCGTGGCATTATAAAATATTCCAATGGAAAGTGTTGAATTTGAAAGAAAAAAACTAAGCGTATAAAATTATCATTGCAGATGATCGGTGCAACACCTGTGAAGAGCTGTATGAAAGCCGTATGAAAATGCCGACGAGAACGTGGCAGTAAATATCAGCGATGGAAGAAAATGACGCAGACGTACAACCGAAGAACGAATTGCAATTTATGTGGGAGAAAATGACAGCTGAACTTCAGGTTTCTGATATTTTAATTAACGGAGAAATGATAGTTAACACTAGGTTGAATGAGAAGCTAATAGAATTGACGAAATGTGAATTGCATTAGCATTAAGCAACCTTCATTAATTACTCAAATGGAATTTGTTAAATCTCTTAAAAATTTCCAATTTAGTCTTAAAGAATTTTTGCAATCTCTTGACCGGAAGCTAGTTCTTCTGACTATTAAGTTAAGCCTAAAAGTGATTACTACTGGGCGTAATTAACATTAGCTTAGCTTATGTTAGTCCTATTCATCATTCACTTGAACACATCAGTCTAGGACTGTAGCGTTTCAACGTTTCAATCTTTCTTTTCCTTTTAAAAGAAGGAGAAGAATAGGTGGCAGCAGTTTAGGTGCAAAGAATTATTTCTTCTTTTTTTAAATGATAGTGTTCCCCGAAAGAATAGTGTTCCCCGAAAGTGTTCCCGAAGTGATCGTTTAATTCAAGCGATATCCTCGATTTATATTTGCAAACGAATGGAGACAGATTGCGTCTAAAATTGAAATCTCTTGAAGATTTTGTTTTTGTTTCATAACTTTAGTGTTACTGCAACTTGTAGAAATTTCATGGTGAAAAAATGAAACCTTTCAGATATCTTTAAAAAAAACAACGCCCATCCCTTATTTTTTTTCAATTGCAATTGACCAAAGGATTTTTTTACTAGTAATCCACTTGTTTTTGTCCCATAAATTATCTAATTTCCTTACTATTAGCCGACTTACTGTATTTGTCGAAAGCTATTTATGACAAATTTTTGAGCTGCAAAGATCCAAGTTCAATAGGAGGGTTTTTGAAAAGTTTTGGAGGAAAGATCTTTTTCCTTCATGTAAGATGTAAATGTAAATCTTCCCTTATGAAATATCAAAATATGAATGGAATTTTAAGAAAACACACGTACACATATTTTATTGCATAAAATTTGTCTGAGATGATTTCCTTACTACACCAGGCTAACGTATCGAACTCTGAGGAATATCGATTATCCAGCACGTCACTACGACAATCCAGTCACAACGGATATTCAGGTTTTATTTTCAATCCTTCACACGCGATTTTTGATAAAGGCTTAGCTATTATCGTCTATTCATTTAAAAATAAAATTTGGTCTTTGTTATGGAAAGAAGGCCTACTGGAAAACGCGCAAATCTAATTTCATATCCATCCTATCATTCTATTAGTACGATTTCATGTTGAATATTTATAGCTTCACACCCTCTTCTTTGCAAAGGCAAAATAAAATGATATAAAAAAGTTTCCTCAACTGCACTTTTTGTTGGAAAATTAAAAAAAGACATAATAAAATTTTGAAGAATCTCATGCTTCATCTAAAACGCAGCAAAATAATTTTAAACAAAATTTAATTCACTACTTTCTCACTATTTGTTTTTTATTTCCTTGCTCAACAATTCCATTAAAAACAATAAATGCCGAATTCCAATTCCATGTGCAATGTTCAGTTCAATTCATTCTATCAGAAGAATTTCTGAACTGATTGATGGAAATGGTTCTCAGTGAAAGAGTAGTTTTTTCAGTCATTTAAAACAATAAATCAAAATTAGCCTCTCACAATAATCCTTGAAACAATTTACAAGTTAAATTACTTTTTGCACTTTTGTTTTTTAAAAAGTGAGAAATGGAAATAGTTGTGTTCAGTCCATCCCTCTCCTCCACTCATTCACTTACTTACTTATTTGCTTACTTAATACCCTCACTCATCCAACATCTGTTCGAATGAGTGAATAGTTGTTTGTTTCCATTAACTCAAATACTCATCGATTATTCCTTAGCACAGATTATCGATGAAACTTTTTGGTTTCCTCTGCTGTACAATGTTTCACTGTGACATTTGCGCCCGTTGTTGACAAAACGCCGATTAATTATAAATCGCTTTACGGAAGTAGCAAATTGAGTTTTTTTTCCCCGAAGTTCTCACCTTTAATTTGATCAAAAGGGAAAAGACGAGAATTTGTGTCTTCAGAGATAGATACTTTGAATACATTTTTTGGTGCTATTTTAATGAAAGCTATTGAACTGCAAAACCGATCCGATAGAACTTACCGCTCCAGAAAGAGAATGATCTCAAAATTAATAACTTGTTTTATAGCATCTAAACAAAATGGCAAATCATAAACTTACGAAATTTCAATTGATTTCGCTTGCCTCTTGGTCGGTGGCGGAGAAGTGAATGAGCCATAGGTGATCATTTAGTGACTAATTCAGGATGTCATCATCCTGTAATATTCCGGATTTTCAATGAAAAAGCAACTTCCAAGGCAAGACCATATACCATCCATCTAAAGCCAACAATCTCTGATAGCCTTTTTTGAAGACCTCAACAATCACTGCTGCTGCTGCTACTGTGTGTGTGTGTGTGTGTGTAAAAAGGAAGGATAGAAAAAAATGAAAGTTTTTCACGCAAAGTGAAATGACCAAACTGCATATGTTTATTTAGCAGTGCTTCTCTGAAATCTTTCGATTAGAAGGATTGGTGAAACTGTCAATCATTCTGTAAAAGAAATGGAAATAGTTGTGTAACTGTTAATTTGTTAATTTCAATAAATTTCGCATATGTATAGTGCCTTCAGTGACTTCAGAAGATCCTTTATAAAGAAATTTACAGAGCGAAATCAAAGTGATGCAGGCGAATTAGCCGATAACGATACACCGCCAGACAATGAAATTTGCTTATCACCTGGTAATCATTTTCGACGTGATAGTATTCAAAGCATGAGTATTGCTGATGATAGTGGGATGCATACAAGGCGGAATATCAAGCGTAATGGTACACTTCCAAACTTATCAAAAGGTTCACGTTCTTTTTCCTACCAAACTAATAATCAAGCAAGCAGCATTTATTAATTCTTAAATTAACTGCCTGCCTTGATTTGCTATACATTTTGATCTTATCGGTTAATAGAGCAAGCCGCTTTGTGATCTTCTATGATTCCGTGACACTTGTGAATATCGTTTTTCAATTCTCACTTATGATATAATACGTTTGAGCTGGGAACGTGATAATTTAGATTTATAAAATATTCCAAAGTCATTGAGTGGTATGATTACTTTCCGGAATTTTTTTATCCACATCATACTTTACATTATTAATACGATGACCGATTTGGTTAGAATTATTGCAGGCGAAGCTTCGGGCCTAAACTTCGAACTTGCGCTTTTCCCAATTTGCACAATCATTTTAGCTACACAAAATTTTAGCTTTTTTAGTTGCTCAAAACAAAGATTCCTAAATTAATGGAGTAAATTTATATGAACGAAGAATTTTACATCATACTGTTTAAAGTTTCCAATGAAAATTCCGTCAAATTTGTAACGAAGTGATCATTAAGCTAATTTATTTCTAAAAATATTAAAATAAATTTGAATTTTAATTTCGCTATCTGCCGATTATGAAAATTGCAAATCTCACGTAAAAAAGCAAAAGACAAGCAAACCATCCTAAATACTGAAATATTGCGAACAATTGATGTCGAGATGAGTTAGATGAATGTTTACTGCAACTTTCCAAATAAATGAAATCGAACATAGTGGAAAGACCGATCACTCCATCACGTATTTACCTGATTTTACTAGTAGCATTGTTTAGTTTCCTAAAGTTTCGTACAGAAGGGAAAGCGACACCTCGTGAAATCATTTTGCGAAAAAGAATTTCGCTCAGAATTTTAACGCTAAGAAAATTTGAAAAATTTTCATATTCAGTAAATTATTGAACTGCTCGTATCGCCTCCTCTTCCTTCTGCAAGTGTGACGTTTTACGTATCACTTTCACCGTTTTTCTGCTGCTAGCATCGTTGCTTCTTTTTCGAATGTCTTCTTTCAAATCAATGCTTGGTCGTTTGGTCTAATTTTGTTTTGAAATGAATTCCATACAAAATCTGCCCTATTTCTGAGAAATCTTAATATTGGGTGGTGAAAATGTGTGCAGAAATGAGGCATGAAGGGCCTCCGGCATGCTAATTAAAGTTGAGATTCATAATTAAACCTCTTCTCTCGCTCTTTCCTTACAAATCTACCGAATATTCGTTAATGGCGAAGTTTATTCATGGCCTTTTACGGTGGAAAGTAGCTAGTTATGTTAGGTTAATTAATAAACGAACGAGCCTCTTCCATGCCTTCCACTAATAAACTCTCCACTTTTCCAGACGCTTCGCAGGCGACGCAACAGCAGCAGTCGCCACTTCTGCGCAATTATCTGCAAGTACCACAGTGTCACAGGTCGCAGTCGGCGCGATCCAATTCCTCAGTTGCAAGTATGCAATCGGACTTGGAGTCATGCATTGGAGATGCGCAGTTTCCGAGCGATCTCATCGAGGGAAAAGTCATCGGTTTGCGTTTACTTCTCTCTTGCCCTCACTTCTTCCTCATTAGTGACGCATCACACTCCTCCTCAAGTTAATGCTAATGAATGAAGCAACACTCGAGTGGAACTTAGCTAAAATTAGTCTATTTAAATTTCCCACTCACTTTTACCTTCTCTACTCCTTTCTGGTGTAAGGATAGAAAAAGAAGCTTAGAAGCAGATTATCGGCGGTGCGTGCATTAATATGCTCTTTCAGTTCATCCCATTATTAGCTTAATTTAGTTCTTTCACACTTAACATAGGGATCTTCTTCTGTAGCTCGATCTTCTCCTTACCTCCTTTCCACATCCAGCGAATTCCTCTCAAAACTTCCTCCCTCCTTCATTCCCTCTGATTGATCATCCTTCGCTATTTGCGCTCCTTATGTTGTCAGAAAGTATGTTTTAGCCGATCGACGGTGTAAGCGTAGCTCATTTCGATATTCATTGAAATTGCAAGACATTTGTTTTGCGAAGGAAAAGCTTAAAGGTGCCCAGTTGTCAAAAACTACTCGTTGCTTACAAATGCTTCTTCATTTTCCTCAAAAATTTTTCTTCCTCTTTTGCAACGTAAGCCTTCCACCCACCCACAGTTCACTAACACAACGAGTGTTACACATTTTCCTTCCGCTGCTCTAGCAATCATTACTTGTGCAGTCAACTTGATTTTCAAAAATTCCCCACCTATTCCTTGCCAAATTTGTAATTTCCCTCTTTCCAGCCATTTTCGAGGGGATTAGCTGGCAGCTTCTGCTTCTTCCAGCTTCCATGCGCTCCGTCAGTTCTTTTGTTGACAGTTACACTTCCCTCTCACGATCCGATCCTTCTTCATGTTATCTTCACTTTTACACACTGCAAAACAAGTAAATCAATCAAACGATCACCGGCAGCTTGTGCCATCTATTCGCACACACATCTATCATTCGATTCGATTCGATTCCATTCCATTCCATTCAATTCCATTCCATTCCATTCCATTCCACCACTTCAATTCCTAAACAGCTGTCACATTGCCAGAAGTCACTATCTAATAGGCAGTTCAACATTCCCATCGAGGATATCCACCTGGCCGACTTGGCTTGTGAGTTCCCTTCCATCACATTACAGAGGTGGCTTTTCGTTGACTTTGTTTGTTAAGGGTGTGAAAAGTAAATCGATTACCTCCTAGTTCCCTCTGGAACTAAACATTATAATAAAATATCACAGTTTGACAAAAGAAAGAGAAAACCATTTTTCTACGGATGCCGGAAATTTTACAGCACTTTGTTTACTTCGATTTTCGAATTTAAATTTGAAACGTTAAAGTGTGATAGGAAATGTTTTTTCTATCTAAATATTGTGATTAGTTTACGTGTTATAATTGCACACTTAAAAGAAAATATCAAATGAAATAAATTCAATGATAGCAAACAGAAGAACGCTCCGACTGACCACTTCGATGACAAGGATAACTTTTCTCGACCACCCACCCCCATGACACTCCTTTATTGCAATTTGACAATTTATTCTATTTCAAAAAAGTAGTATTTCAGAAGAGTTTTTCCCATATTACACAAAAGAGAATTCATTTTACGAGTAAAGAAGTCCTGCAATTTCGATACTTTAAACTGTTTTCATGCCACTGATGCATTTTTCTCACTAACTCTAAATACATGTGAGGAGTAACGATTAAATTTCTGTGGACGTGCGGCGGACAGAATAAAGGAACAGCTGTGGTTTTCCCTGATCAATGTATTAAAATTATTTCGCTTAACTTCTCAAACCATATGATGTGAATGTTTTCGACGAAAATATTTTTGAATTTTCAGCACTTTTTACTTTTACTCAATTTCCTTATTTTCAAACTATCATCACCGCCACCATTTTCCATTCCTCCCTCCCGATGACTAAAATCTATTAGCAGCGCCGTTTCACTCTTCCCACCAAACAGTGCAAAACGTGTAAATGAAAAGTGACTTGTTTGTTAGCTATTCATAAATGCACTTACACTTCATGAACTTATGAATTTACGCATATACACATTCATATCGTTCATTCACGTGAGTTGCATATGTGAACGTGCGTGTGTGTGCGTGTGTGTGCGTGTGTGCGTGTGTGTGCGTGTGTGATGAAGTTTCAAATAAGTGCTAGAATGGATATGCAAATACACTTGACGGAACGAGGGAACAAAGCTGAGGTTATGAAGTGAAAATTGGGCAACAATTAGTGTTTTCCATTCATCCAGGAAGGTTGTCTGGTTATTTCTTTTTCGGTAAAATATGGCACTCCACCCCATGGGAATGGACTTTTCAAATATTTTTCAAAGCCAAAAGGCTGTAACGGGAAATATCTATTATACATATATGTGTATGTATATGCATTTTGCTGTTAGTTGATTTCAACTACTTTTTAGCAGCTTGAAATTGGCAGGGTTTTTGATTTCGCATGAACAGAGCAATTCTTTTCACAAATATTACACACACACACACACACACACACACACACACACACACACACACACACACACACACACACACACACACACACACACACACACACACACACACACACACACACACACACACACACACGCACAGAGAGAGAGAGAGGGAGAGAGGCAGACACATTTTTCCCTCTCTATCTTCCGTCGAACTCATCAACTTTTCTTTTTTCATTTTCAACTTTATTGCAAATGCATATGAATAACAGATATCGGCCAATCAATCATTTTGGAAAGCTGGAATTTCTTTTCTCTTTGTGATAAATTATGAAATATCTCTGTTGCATTTAATGAGTTGATAATTGAGGTAATCATTGTGAGTGGGATGATTCGCCTTTCTCTTTTCTCGCTTTTCACCCTCAGCACAATTAATTGGAATTTATTCTTATCGAAATATGTCTGATAAGACTGAGACCGCCAACTTTAACTTACAACGAGCAGAACTGATGGGAAGGAAGTGTATGTGAGAAATTAGAAAGGTTGCTTTATAAACCTTAAATTGTGCATTAAAATTACAGCATTCATTCAGTCGTGTAAGATTAAATGCATTTATTATTTTCATGATGTCTTCTTTGAAATCATATTTTATTCATTCAATTATGAAAAAGGATTAATGACGCTTTACTTCCACCGCTTACTGCCATATGCAAATGATCGATGATTGTCAACAGTTACTTGAAATTGTGCTATTTAATTTTTTTCCAAAATAACAATGAAATTTCCCAAATGCCTAAAATAAAAGTGAGAAAAGAATGAAAAAGCAGCGGTTTCTTTTTCCATTTTCAATTGAACTAAACCAAAAGTAATAGAAACAACGCTCTTCTAAGCAGAGCATTTGTAGAAGGCGTGGATATTGAAATATGCAATTTCACTCCTCAAATGCACCAAAATATTTCCGACGTGTAATGAGGTTCCGTGCAAACACTTAGTGCCATTGTATTGAAAGTGTTGCTGAAAAAGTCTTATATATCACTCGTTTGAAACAAGGAGGGGAGGGAAGGAAGTTTGTGATGTTTCCATAGTGAAATTTTTTTAATCAAAATTTTTAGTGGACAACTGGGCAGTTTTTTTTCGTTTGTTTGTTTAGTTTCATCTCTCAAGTCGTTTTTAGTTTAATTTAATGTGATGGGTGTTTTTTGATAAAAGATTATCAATGCAATGGTCTGAATATAATAATTAAAAAAATGAAATTGAAAGCAGCTGCAAGTTTTGCAGTTTTAATCTTTTTTATGGAAATTTGATGGCTTTTTTCTTGAAAAAGATAACGCATAACAGTATTAGGATAGAAATCGCATTTTTATTTAAAATACGTTCTTATTAATTATCCCATAGCTTCATCTACAGTTTTTTCACTCATTTCATTTATCCTCCCTCACCTGTCCACGTGACATCCGAGGACAGTTTCGTAACTGATTGGATTGTTGAATTTTGCATTAGAAGGCTTACTTTGCATTTTAATTGCAGTTATCTCAATTCGCTAATTTTTCCTTCAACGTCCAGTAGAGAATAGCTAGGTGCACGGGAGAACGAGGGATTTGCTGAGGAGGCTTCTTACACTGTTGAGAGAAGTATCAGAGTTGAAATATCAATAAGATAAACAAAGCAAATCAAATTTCGAGTTTTGTTGTACGGTCAAATCTGAAATCATCGGAATATTACGATGAGGAATAATTCCAAAAAATCCAGAAAGTTTTTTTTTTTTATTTTAGAAACTTAACAAAGCTCATTACAACACACTCATCCTCACGTTGTGACTACTTCGTTTCGAACGAAGTTTTGTTAGTACAGTGGAATGGTAGTGATGGATTATTTTATTTTAGGGAAGTTATTGCCTTTAACATTATGATGCTGGGCATTAGCTTGTAGAGTTTGTTAAGTGGATCGGTCGTGAAAGTTTGAGGATAAGAATTATCTCTCACTTGATGGAAACCGTCCTTTACGGCCAATTCGACATCAGAGAATAAAATTATTTCGAAACTCATTGCAAATGAAGAGTTATCAGATATTAAATCAGTTATCACGAAATTTTCGGTAATCAAACTATAAATCAGATAAGCTAAAATCTCAAGTACGCGAATAAAATGCTGTAAACAGCGCTATAAATCTTTTACTTGACAATAATTTTTTAGACAGCGATCTTCTATAATATTTTTTTCAGTTTTTTAAATTTTAATATTTTTTTATTAAAAGAGATTTTCCATTCGCCGATAACTAATACAATTTTCTTTTCCTCCATTTTTCAAACCTTCATCGGTGTGCTCAATGCACGTCATCATTTGCATTTGCACCGCTTTGCTTGCTCAGGTAATTTAAGTCTAACTGAAGTGATTAATTAATTACCGGTTGCATTCTTCACCTGTCACCCTATATTTCCTTCGGGAGAACTCCTGACGAGAGAGGGATATCAGCGTACATTTCCTTTCCACACCTTAAGCAGAATGCAGAAGAAGAATGCGTAAATGTCAGCTATTCGATGCTGGTGGTTAGCTATCTTCCCCTAAAATCAACTAGCTGTTCCATCCGCTACAGCCAATTGAAATTGTTCACATGGAAATTTCCATCTGAAGAAATTCATTCAACGAACACAATCATAAAGCAATTATTTTGTCTGCTCGTTCGCTCCCGCGTCATCGGTTATCACTTATATCAGACTACGCTTATCAGTTTAATAAGAGGCGACTTGAAAGAAGTGTAAGTGGAGGAATGCGCGTGGCTCAGATAATGTCTATGCGTCAGCAAACGTAGTGGAAGAAGCAATGTTTCTTACGCATAAAACGCTATTTACGTGAGTGAACATGGGAACCTCTTAAGATTTTCTTTCAAACTTAAACACAGAGAATGGGGCAAATTTGAAAATCTCATTCGATAATTTCCGTCAATTCACTCTATCCACTTGGAAATAATCCTCGTGATTTCTCGATTCTTTTATACTTTAAATTCAATATTGCAATGCTCTCTCTTCAAACTAATAGAAATTTACATTCGAAATTATTAACTCAGAAAATTTCATTCATTTCTTTTTGTATAAAATTTTTGCCAATTTTCGATGATTTTAAGAATGCTTCAAGGAAGAAGAGAAAGAGAGAGAGGGAGGGGAGAGGGAGAGAGAGGGAGAGTGGGGGAGGAAGGGTGTGAGGGAATAGTGATGACATCATCGGGCTTTGTCTTTCTCAGTGGAAGAGTCGGTATGTGTATGATTGTATAGATTTGCAATTGTGCAATATTCGATTTTAAAAAACATGCTGTACTTTATCCAACGCCTTGCCGTATTGCTCTTATAGCAATCCAAGAAGCAGCTTAGCAAACCTCTCATGGGATCTTTCAATTTAAAAGTACTCTATAAAACAATAGTTTTTGATTTGATCACACATCCTGTGCTCTCATCTAACTTTCAATTCCCCTCTTTTAGCCCTAAAGTTTATTGATTAATGGATTGATTGATGGATTGATTGACTGATTGATTGATTATTCATTACAGCACATGCCAACTTTCTCCTTTGTTTAGTGAAGCGCAAGATCGTTGAAGAATTATTAAAGAATGATGGAAAGAGGAGGAATTAGTTTCTTTCTCCCTTCCCTTTCCTCTCACATTTATTGCAATAATAAGCCAAATGAGCAAAATGACAAGCGCGGTAAAACGGAAGTTAATTATTTTTCCAGCTCTTTTAGCAATTCTGTTTGCGGAACTTTAAAACCCTAAAATAAAGAAAGGATGGAGAGAGGTCTATCTCGCACTTAACAATTAGCTCAAAGGGCTGAACCTAAGCCTGAAACTTGCACATTTTAATAAATGAACAAGGTAATCTGTTTGGAAGCTCATTTGCGATACGATCTCTTCTTCCTCAAAGTTCTTTTTCTCCTGACCTGCCTCCTTGTTTCTTTGCTTCTTTCACGTCTTAAAAAACTAGCGCTTACTTAACTCTTTGCCCTCATCAAACATTTACATCGTTAACTTAAATGAGAAAGTATAAGCAAATAGGGCGAAGCATGCTCAATGAGAAAGAAGAAAATCCCGTCAAAGAAGTTTTCCGGAATTTCTTTTAGCTTTCCGGTTCTCAACCGGTTTCTAGTTAGTAAGTGAATGGCTTAATCGCTTATCATGCGGTAAATTATTACACATTATTCATAGGTTCTTCATGGATTCTCCCTGTTTTCGATTCTTATCTAATTTTCCTTTCACTCCCTACTTTTATTAATACGATCAGTAAAGACACTATGTTCGTAGCTACTAATTAGTGCATTATCATTTTTCTGGAAGATGATAACGATTAAGGAAGGTTGGAGAGAAATGTATTAACAGTTGTGTTATTGATGGATGCTACTGATAGAATCAACATGATATAGTAGTATTCCTGTAAAAAAACTGATCTATTTTCTCTCTCTTTCTCCCTCTCTCCCTCTTTCTGTCCTTCCATTCTTCTCTATTTTCATTAGCCGTTTAAAAATTTCTAAACTGTGCTGGTCTTCTTATCATTTGCTTCATTTTTTAAATCTCAATATGCCATGTCTTCTTTCATATTTACCACTTCAGGGAATAAGTAACTAATTTTTTGCATATGCGACAGGAAGCTTACTTTTTTATCTTTCTAATTTACTTCTTATTCCTGGCTGGTTTCCGAATATGCAAAGTAGAACGTTTCACAGTGCACTGACCTAATATTTCATATACACTTAGAAATATGGATATTCTTGGTAACTAATGAATTAGCAATTATTAGCAGAAGAAAAGATGATAGAAGATATGAGAGGTGCTGATGAAAATTGAAAAATTATTTCAATGAGACTAAACAGCCAACTGGGAGTAAACAAAATTGCCTAATTTTACAAGTACTAGAGATTGATTTTACTATAGCAAAGAGCAGTTTTCAAAAAAGACCTCGTAAAAGTTGCCAATAAGCTGATTCCCATCTCTCTCTCTCTCTCCCTCTCTCTCTCTTTGCGCTTTCTGCTTTTTCCATAAGTCAATTTTTCTTGACTCTTCGATCCACTAGTAGTAGCTTCCCACTGCGATGCTCTTCTTTTTCTGTTCCATTTGTTTGTTATTTTTTTTTAATCAAAACGACTGATTCAATGTTACAACGACAATTTCAGTTCTTATCAAAATAATTTTCACTCAATATCAACTGTTCCAATTAATTATCAAAAAGTCTTCCTTGCAGTTAGATAGTCGCAAGGATCAAACGATGCGTAAACATTCATTTCACCCTTCTTCATATTGTTGTTTTTCTCACATTTCACACGCACACACATAGGCCAGACGGCTGGGATAAATTGTGAATTCATTTGATATCTTTTTTACTGATAATTTTTTAAAAGGAATAAACTGGATAATTGCGCATCGATCTATGATCTCTCGCCAATATGCTTGACATTGTTGAAGAGATTTTCTTTAAAATTTTTCCTTTTAAAAATTTCCATATTCCTATGCTGTTTTCACTTCCTATTAATTTGTCAAAGATTCAAAAAAAAATTTCTTCACTGTTGTGTAGTGCATTATTTTATCTTTAATTTAGTTCTTTTCGAAAATTTCTCATCTCTCGCACCTCCCGTTCTCTCTAATTCCGGAAGAACAAGAACTAACAAACAAATTTTTTTTAATGAATTTCATTTAACTAAAAAAAACTTTACATATAGAAATAGACGTCGACAAGGAACTAAATTTACATAGAATGATGTGGTGGGAAATTTTCCAGGTACTAACAATGAAACTAACAATCACATTGCTGTCCTAAATTATTAAAATTTATTTATATAAGTATTGTTTATTCGTAAAATTATTTTCGAAATCAAAGCAAACGTTTAGATTTGTAATTATTATGCCGAATTGCATATGTATATCACTTTATCGTTGCACAAACACCCACACACGTGCCTTCGAACATACAACGAAAAAGTGCATTTGGTTGAAATTTGGAGAAAATAAAAGAAGATGCTCTTATATGTTGCTCTTTAAGGCTCCTTTTTCGATTTTTTATTGCAACATTGCTTGGCTTCTCGAGTTATGGCTTAATATTCCACGTTCTCTCTTTGCTTGGCCCACTCATCTTTGTCCATCATCCACTGCACAAATCAGCCAAGCACACACACACACACACACACACACACACACACACACACACACACGCACACTACACATCTCTCTCTCCCTGTCTTTCCCAAAATTTCACTTATTTTTGAAAAGAACCATTGAATTAAAGCCAATCAAAGAAATACTTTCTTTGCAGAAATCTTTACACAAATTATTGCCAATATTTTTCATAAAATGATATTTAGCAGAGTAACTACCATATTTTCTTCAATAATTTAATTTTTTTTTTCAATTTAAAAAATTTCGAAGTTAACTTCCATGGAGAATGTTCTGTTCCAAATTAGCGTTTCAAGCAGAAATCTTACATTTAATAATATTTTTAAGTTCGCCAAGTTTAAAACTTTCACTGGAAATATTGAAAGGAATTGTGAGAATTGAAATTAAACAATAAATTGTCCAAAAGCAGTTGTTTTATTTGTCAGTAAATAATTAGTGGATTATTTGGTCGGCGGTTGCAGGAACACTAAACTACCGCAATTGAGGAAAGCGTGAATAGTAACGATTGAATGGGCGGGGTAGTGGGAAGAGAGATGAATTATCCGTCTTTTCAATTTCCCTCAATTATTTCCAATCTCACAACAAATTCAAACTTTTCTTTCGAAATATTTTTTAAATTCTCAGCCGAGGAAAACAAACAAATAGCAGCGATAAAAAATTTGATTTATAATTGCTTCTGAAACACAAATAATGAGGAATTCATTGAAATTATGTGGAAGATATGAAGGCGCACACTCTTATCCATCCACATGTCAATTAGCATCTAGCCGATGTGCCGAACAATTTGTTAGCTAGTTTTCACACATCCATGCGGCAGCACCTTCCTTCGCCTCTCTGCACCACCACCACCACCACCACCGCCACCGCCACCGCCACCACCTCCAGCACCGCCACCCTAAGCCATGACAATTCTTGTTTACTTATTTTGGATTGCCTAATCACTCAAACTTTTCAGCCATTTCTGGCTCTAACAAAAAAATTGTGCCAATTTTCAAAAGCTTTATACTGTGATTTAATTTAGTTTGCAAATTTGTTTTTTAGAGAATGTTTTTCTAAGAATTAGATTTTCATTTCGCTCGCATCTCAAACCTTCGAGCTTCCTTTAGCTTTGATATGAATTTTTTCCCAATTTTCTCAGCGTAAACTGAGATACGCATCAAGCACTTAAACTTATTTATACCGTAAATAAAATGATAGATTCTATTCAACGCTTTCTTTGCTATTCGCATTTCGTCCGATTTAAATTTTGAAACGCATATTTGTATTTGTAGTTTCAGTGAGAAACGTGGAAAATTACTTAAGTATGGGCAGATTTCCGACTGTTGCAGTGTAAGATGGTTTGCTATTGTTCCTGTAACCTAAAAATATATGAAAATTAATTTTATGCGATGTCGACAACTCCGACTGACGAGAACAAATTGCTGTCGGGGAAGAGCGTCCATTCACGATCATTAAAACAAAGTTGCGATAGTGAGGATGGTGGCGCTGTAGTGCCATTCACTTCACCGCCAGTTGAGACGCCTTTCTTGAATCCAGAAAAGAGTGCGGATTCAATTCAAGCTCGACCAGCTCCAGCACCCAATCGAATACCGCTAGCCAAAACATTAGCTCGCAAAAAGTTGCGTAAATACGCCAGCGAGACTTGTTTTTCATCAGGAGTTAGCGGTACGTCTGATTTGCAACCGGAAGAGAAAGATCAGAAGACAGATGTTGGTAAAAATAAAATATTTTCGATACAACCTGTTAAAACTACCGGTGGTGCAATAGTTCGGGATGGTAGTGCGCCGTGTTCTCAGCATGCCAAACGTGACGATTCGGAAGGTGAAGGAAGTTGTTCCGGAAGTGAAGCAACTTTAGCTAGCATGTCAATGACGCCAATTTTACGGCAAAAATCACGGCGCTCTCGTCTGAATCGACCAAAAAGTTCGACCTACATGTACGGAACATCAGTTTCCTCCGATCCTTACAACACTCCAACATCCGCTACACTACTATCCATCGATTCCCTGCAACAAATCGGACTCGGAATGGCCGGTAGCATGGAAGAACGTCGGGAGAGTAGCTTCTACAACATTGACGATGACAGTTTGCACGAATTCGACGATGAAAAAGGTAACAGCTCATTTCCTAATTTCTCACTCAGCTAGCTCTTCACTGCTTCCTCTTTCGTTTCTCCGTTCCTTTCCAGCACTTCACTAATTCACTCGCCAATTCCTCAAATTTAAACATCGAGACTTTTCCATATGGAAGAGGTTAAAATATACTTCGTTCGAACTATTTATCCTAAAATCACTTTCGTGTGATTGCACACACTTTTAGAAAGCTCGAAGCGCATATAATCGCTTTGTTTTATTTTTCTATTAAATTCAAATTTCGTCGCTAATTATCCCACTCGTTTTACGACTAGTGGTAATAGATGGATGGAAAGCTCACTGAAAGAATTTTTTTGCTAAAATCAACCAGAGAAAGTTTTTGCAGTAGTGAAAAAAATTGCAAGTGATGTTTTGAAATTGAGCTGGAAAATGGCACGGCGAAAAAGTTAGAATGAGACTGTGTGAAGAAATTTCAATAGAAAAATTCCTCACGGTATTTCGAGTAGTAAGGACTGGAGGGATTATATTATTTCAATCATTGGATATGTCGGATTGCATATTTGCTTCAGAATAGAATAAGCTGGCGAATTAATCATTTTCCACGTGATTTTTTTATTTTTCAATTTTATTTTCTTACCAAATTCAGAGGGTTTTCGACATTTACATTGTGAAAGGTCACTGTTCGTATTGTTTACTGTTGCTATTATTCCTGCCACATTGTAGGTAGTTTCAATTAATTGGTAATTACAAATACATTCGTCTCAGTCTGATAAGAGTAGGGATGAGATCGTTTTGTTCCATCATGGATTAGCTGCTTTTCCACTTAAATCAATTTTCTTAAAAATAAACGAGCAATGCTGCAATAAGTTTTTTATTTGATTTCAAGAAAAGTACGCAACTGCCAATCCAATTATTCTGGAAGAAAAAACTTGATGCTGTACTTTTAACATTCCATAAGATCATAATTTTTATTATCTTTGTTAATTTAGCGTAAAACCGCCTTTTTAAATATCTTTTTTTCCCTGTGAAATGAAAAAGAACGAGAGGAGCGTTCGTTCCTACATTACTTCAAAGCTCTGCCAACTCTTTGAAAAATTTTAATAAGGAAATTAACAAAGTCAGTAACCTTTTGCCGCACATATCCTCTTCATCGCTTTTTTAACTTACAATATGCAAACTGTTGAAACCGTGCGATTGCAAGAGAAGGAAAATTAAACTGCCAATTTCTGAGTGATACGGTCGTATTCAGCAGCTTTCGGTGCACTCTGACCTTTTCAGTTAGACGAATTAAAGGACTTTTAAACGGCTATGAATGAAATTTAGCGATAGCACCAGGCATTGTCTACTATATACCTCGGTGTTTTCTTTGCACAGCTCGTCTCCTCTCTGACTTCTCGATGATTCTATAATCAAACATTAGCTATAATATGAAGTTATATTGCACCCATCAAGCAGTGAACAGTAGCTCTAATAGCTTGTACAACCATAATTTCAAGAAATATCTTGCAACTTCGCACCTTCGTAAATTTGTGAAAATGCGCTTAGCAACATTTCACACTCAGTCTGTTTTTAATCGAAGAGATAAATTCATCAGATTTCTTCTATGCAACGAACAATAATGTAAATGAAGGTATTGGAGAAGCAAATTTGATTTAAATTAGTGTGAATTATTGCAGATTTTTAATTGATTTAATAGAGATAGGCAGTGATAATTCAAAAATAAAAGAAAACAAATCATTATTACCTCAGAGGTTATTACCATGCCTTTCTCTCTCTGTTAAAGAGAGATGCTGTTGAGAAAAGTCAAATTTAATCATTGAAGTAGTATAAATCTAAAAGATACATCGTATGTTGAGTGCCTAAATGTCCGTGCACTAATTCATGAAAGCCCTACAGCCTGTGCTGCTAAATACTTGAATAATTAAATAAATTTTCGACGTGTCTCATTTCATATTATTCATTATTGAATTTCCAAATTATGCTGATGTGAATTTTGAAGTTATATATGGCAACAATGTAGTGAAACACAATGAGTGGAATGGGTGAGAACGCCCACTCATGCATCGCCTTGCAAGTGGCGGTGTGGAACTGTACAACTAAGGAATGGTCAGCGATTAGAAGTGAAAAAGAGCGAAGTTAGATATTTGAAAGTTATGGTTCAGAGCAGTTGTCGTGCCACGCCATCTCTTGAAATCTCCCATTTCACTCTTTTCGGCTTTCCTCTCTCCTACCTTCTCATTAATCATACTTGTCTCATCCGTAGGCGTAGATTTGTTTATGCCCGTTATTTTGACGCATATTAGTGACATATCTCCAAATCCATCGTATTCAAAAGTAGTCCAGTCTGTCTTCCTAAATAATCCTTCTTTCTTTTCATCGTTTCGTTGACACTTTCAACTTTAGCAGTGCGATTGAGCACTTTAGCGCCCCAATTCACTCACCACACACCACCAGGAATGTTGACAGTGTTTTTTAGCGAAATTTGTGGGTGAGGGAGGAGGGAGAGGACAAACAACGAAAACTGACTAATTGAGCATTATGTGAGGAAAAGCTTTCGAATGAAGGCTCCTTTGCTTCATGTGTTCTCCAGTAACTTTGAAGAGAGGGCTGAAATTTCCGAAGTTCTCGAAAAGTTTTTTTCCTCGTTGTTATTGTCAGTGTCTTTTTGGAAGATATATTTTCGAAATGTTTAATTATTTTTAACTCATTTTTTCGATGTGCTAATACTTTAAAACTTCTCAGTTTGATCAGTTGAAAAGGGATGAATGAAATGGATTAGAGATAATATTTCAATAAAGACAAATGAATAGATTGCAAGAGCTACCCGAGTGATTGACAAATTTAGCAGCCTTACTATTAATTCAATAAAATACTTATTCCAATGTTAGCATGAATTTCATTACGGTCGTGAATAGCCTAAGTAATCAATCCGACATCATAGCTATGTCCTGATAACTAATTGACCGACTGATAGTAATGTGCCGTGAATGATCCGTTGTTTTACTCCTCTCTTAACTCTCTGAATTAAATGAAAGAGATGATTTTTAATGATTTTGAGACATTGCGAAACACTTCTGATAAACTAATATCTCATTGATCACAATTCACTAATCGATGAATTGTTGCAAGAAAAGTTTTGTTCCACAATTTCTTCTCCTGCGCACTGCCACAACTCACTTATTCCTAAAAGCATCGAATTGCTGATGAAATTTTAACAAAACTATCTGTTCAAAACAGCCATTGGCAATATTACTCAACGATAGTGTTGAAGTTTTTTCTAAATAATAATTGAATAAAATAAACTAACTCTGTTGAGTTTGTTTAACAAAAATTATTTTCTTCATCACTTTATGCTCGGAGTTCTTGCTTTGCTGTAGGAAGCAGTGCTACTACACTACAGATAGAGATATGTCTGTCCCCTCTGACTCCACTCCTTTAATTTTGCCATGTCTCTGGATAGTTAGGAGGAGAGATTAAATTTAATTTCTCCTGCATATGTGGAACCTCAATAGTAGAAATCTGCATTCTTCCACTTTTGACTTTAATCACAATCAAGCTTACGTGCCAGTGCAATCATTGCGCGTACAGAAGTAGGATATGTGTATGTCATCACATATCACTTCTGTGTTAATGCCTGTTAATCTAATTCTGACATCAACTTACTCATTCTTACTCATCAACATGCTAATTGAGTTGCTTATTGCTTACGAGTATTTCCTGCAAAGGCGATATCTTTAAAGGGGAAAGTATCCTTAGGCCTCAAAGAGCCAAGCGATATGGCCTTGGCAATTTAACTTTTCAGTGAGAAAGTTTCGTTGAGCATTTTATGTGTCACAGAGAGTTATGAACGATCCCATAACTTCCCCGAATTAATTCAATTTACCCATCGCGCACACACAGAGAGGAGAGACATGTGATGGCCACAGATACTCATTGTCACCACTAACCAATCTGACCGGCTTTGAATTTTGAGTGAAATTCAGAGAAATTTCCATCGATATCAAGATTGACAGGAGCATGAATGCCAACTACTCTTATCACTATAACACTGAGCCGAACAGCGTCATTTCTGCTTTCCAAGAATGAAACCTTAAGTATCGATTTGTCAAACTTTTGTTTTCTCGAAAGAATCTGCCATTAAATCTTAAAACCTTAATCTTATATCTCTTCCCTTCGGTGAAAGAGGTTGAATATGTATACGGAGATTGAATAGTAAATTTCACTTCTGCGCACATCTTTGAAAATTATTTGCTCTTTCAATGTTTTGAAATTTCTGAAATATTAGCGGTTAAGTTTTCGATGGATTAAATCAGCGTGACTTGTTTCCTTCCTTCAATTTGGTGAAAATCCGAGTGTTAAAGTCCAAGGACTTAAATTAGTTGAAAAATTGCAACTTGAACGATTGCGTAAGTTACACACTTTCTATGAAATCATATGGAGTTTTTCTGGTTTATTTGGAATCTTTTTGCAAGGAAGATTTTTCATACATTTCAGATGAATACGACAATGTAACGTTAATGTACTCGAAGCACGAGAAAATTCCAATGAAAGATTTTGGATCAGAAATTCGGGCAACGATGGATATCGATCATTTGCTCAATAAATCAGTCCTTCTCCTGGATTTGCAAGAAACTTCACTGGAAGAGATTTTTGCAAAGTATGCATGAGCAAAATTTAAGCCTTTCAATTTGATAATTTTCCCCGACAAAATTTTTCTTTTCATCCCACGGGAAATATATACGAGAAAGATCTCATCGCAAGTATTATTTCTCAAAAAACTACCCATTCTTCTCAATAGAATTAGGAACAAAATATAGACAAATGCTTCATTTTTGGAAAATTCGTAAAATTTCATTTCACGATTTAGCTGTTTATCAGATGCCTTAAATGACAAATGTCATCTTTAGAAAATGGCACTGAACATTTCAGTCTGCAATTGATACTGTCTTGCAGAAATGATATGCACCATAACTATTGTGAACAATATTTTTAGAATAATTCATGAAATGGACATCCAAGAACCAGAATTCACCAGCGAGCAAGTTCGATCGGTGCTTTTCACGCAAGATACTGGAAATCAATGTTAGGAATTTTCTTAACTGCTGTATTGGTATGTTATGCAAATCATAACATTACTTTATCTAAATAAATGCATTAATTACAGTTCATATATTGAGCCGAACGGTGCAAAGTATCTGCACAACAGGTACAGTTGGTGGTACCTTTGATTACGATCAGTCATGGATTTGTGCCCTGTAAGAGATACAATCAATTTTGTACATTTGTTTTTTACATTTGATTAGTTAACCAATGTATAAAATAAACATTCGTTTTTTTTTAATTGCAAGAGTCGCCGTTGTGAAGTTTCATGACTTCAGTTTTTATATTCGCACTAAAATGGAAGTCTTTTTCAAAAAGACTTCATTATACTGTAGAAATTTTTGGATGGCTAATTTTAGCATTAAAATCTGTAATTCCACATAACTCTGTAAAGTCGATTAAAAATTAATTTTATCAAAAAATAAAATATTTCGAAAATTTTCAGGTGCATGTTAAGCACAGTGCAACATAGGTATGTAGCAATTGCTCGACTCAGTCATCCCACCAATTTGGGCCGCACAATGCAAGACCTTCGATTTATCATCATTGTTATTGCTCCTTCACGAGCGGTACCATTTAACCTCAGTTTGTTACTTGATGTTAGCGAAGTAATTGCACTTCATTGCTAATTTCAGTTACCTAACGCTTCATAAAAAGTAAAATGTATCAAACAAAGAAATTAGCATAGTGATGCTTTGCCTTTATTTCTCCAAGTAAACGTTAAATTCTCTGGAGTTTGTTAAAATTTAAATTTTATCGGTGTTTTTTTGCTCACAAAATTCTACATAATTTAAAATTATTGTTACACATAAATTATTCATAAATTACACGTATTTTAGAAAGGCACGAAAACAGCACTTGAAACGACGCGAACGTTTGCGACACTTTTTGCAGATATGGATATCAGACAACGACTTGTTATGGCACAAACTGTTGATCAGTTTAGGTAAGTATTAAATTCCAATATTTAATGAGCAAAGATTAAATTCTTTTACACACAAATGAGGAGAAATTCTAAAATTTGTAAAAATTTCCATTAGCTGTGTCTCACTCGTGTTGTGAAGAATATCGGCTTCTTGACTATCGCTTCCAGAAGCGCAGACAGAAATTCTTGCAATTCAAAGTAAATTCCATGCTAACTATAAATATGAAACCTTTTAAGCATTACTTTACGTCTGCGTACGTCAAGTAGAACACAATTCTCAAAGTGAGTGTTACTTACCTCAACAAATGCTCCACATAAAATGTAAACTTTCCACTGCTTTATTTTCACTTATTGAGTGAAATTTGATCTTTTCTCAGATCGACATTACTATCAGCAGCGAAAGAATTAGCGGTGGATCAGAACGAGTGGAGAGAAAGAAAAACCTCAATTCATTTCAGTCAAGCTAAGGAACAATTAGTTAGTTCAATTTCATCAAATTGCTTTCCGGTTGTCAATACTGATTGATCGATCGCTCTTACTTGCCTGTTCATTTGCAACCGCATATTTCAATTTAACTTATGAAAGAGTGCATAGTGTGGACTATCAGTGGTAGCTTCACGTAATTAAGAAATAGAGTGATGTTGTGTTTTAGTTTGGTCCCGGAAAGTGGTATCTATTTCGTGGACTTAATAATGATTTTCTTCGGCGTATCAAACACTACTCTTCTGACTACCTGGATGGTTAGTTAGTTCATTTCAAATACATCCCTTCACTTCTTAATTTTCTTTTCCTCTCCGCACGTCACTAATTTAATTTAATCCAGGCTTGCGTGGCTCGAAAACAATCCAAAAATTATTCAGCTCGATAGTATTCTTGTACTTTGCTTGTCTTCTGCCAGCAATTGCTTTCGGCGTTTTGAATGATGATAACACAAATGGGAGTATCAGTAAGTTTCGTCTTTTTTTGCTCAACTTTATAAGAATATTTTGTATTAAATTAACTATTTTTTTAGGAAATTTTTTTTTAGAAAAAACTTTTCCAACATTTGTATGCTCAGAAGACAGATAGCGAGCGAGCGATACATGCAGATTGTTTGGAAAATTTTTGGCGTTTTAATTTGACGCTTTTTTACATTAATTATGACTCATTCAATTTGAAACTTCCGCTCATACTTCTTGTTTTTTGAGATGTACGTAAAGTAATTATTGCTCAAGCACTCGGTGGAATATTTTTTGCAATATTTGGTGGCCAACCCATGATCATATTGCTGACCACAGTACCACTAGCAATATATATTAAAGGTACTGCACTTGTTTAAATTCTTTAATGTTAAAAATCATTTTTTAATTACTATATCTTGTGATACTTTTTGCTTATCAACGAGACATCCCTCTTGTATAATTGAAATTGCAGTGATATACAAAATAGCAGAGGAACTGGGCTATGATTTCTTTGCAATGTATGCATGCGTCGGATTGTGGTGCCAACTTTTCCTCATCCTTTATGCATCTACTGATATGTGCAGCTTAATGAAATTAGCTACAAGGTTTGCTTTATCAACTAAAAAATTTCATTGCTTTACTCAAAATTGAATCAGAACATGAAACATACATATATAACAAATCCATATTGGTAAAAATCGTTCCTTTCCTGCAAACACAGTCAGTTTCATTTGCTTTTCATTCATTTCAATCATTGGATTGCATACATAAATGAGTGCTTTTTCTATTATTATTATTATTATTATTAAGTAGAATGAAATTCGCTGAAAGCAACTGCGCTTTCTATGTTTTCTCAGTTATTTTACAGATCTGCCGAAGAAATGTTTTCGCTGTTTATTGCAATAGCCTTTACTGTGGAAAGTATACGGGCGCTGCACTCAAGTCAGTTTGGGCCTTTTTATTCCGTTTTTTAGCTGAAAGTTGAAAATTTTCGAGAAATCATTTAACAAATATGAGATTTGCATGGAAAATAAAAATCCGTGAAGAGATGAAGGTTAGCTGAGAAGGGCAGCGAATGATTGTTTTGATAGTTGGAACGAAGATCTACCATTATCTATCACAGTTAATTAAAAAAATAAATTCAGCAAAATCCGAAGTTGGCAAAATTATGAGGAACCTGTTAATAGCATAATATTGATGGCATTTAGCTTGCAGTAATAAAAACTAAATGCGGAAGCTCTTGAAAGTGTAATTATGAGCTGGCACAAAATGATAACCACACAGATGCTACGAGCCGAGCTAACTGACATCATCCTCGCCAGGACTCTCGAGGGGACTCTATCCTTTAAAGAAATGATGCCAACTAGGAAGTAATAATGAAGCAAATGCTAAACATACATAGCGGTTCGCATCAACAAATTCACACTCTGAAAAAAATTGACTTAAAAATCGATGGTAGAATGACTTAATAATGTAACAGCAAGTTTGAATTCAACATATATGTAAGTGGAAGATTCGGCAGCTTATTGTCTTTCTTCGCTTTCTGCTAGAACAAAACAGGAAGGATTAACTTTCAGGTTTCAAGAAAAACTATCACAATTGTTATAGTGCGAATGTACGGAAGAAGGAAAGTATTGACGGCGACGTGTTGCCTTCCCCTCGTTCAAATTCGACGTCACTCTCCTCTGTTGTTGACATAGTGGAAACGAGTGCACCACTACAAGTACGAACTAACCCGATCCTTTTCTTTTGATCAAAATTGAAGCAGTCCTATCAATTTCATGAATTTGTCTTTTAGATGTACGACGAGCTTTGCCATCGAGACACTTCAATTTTATATATGCTTCTTATGTTTGGTACATTGTGGCTTGGCCTTTTTTTATATAATTTTAGGTAAGTTATATATGTTAGGTTGAATTTTGCTCGTTACAACAATTAATTTCTCATTGAACTTTATTTTCACTCGTTTAAATACATCTTCGGAAACAGTTAGAGCACAATAGTTGATTATCTATTTGAGGACTATTTCTCAGAGCTGTTTCTGGTGGTTATTGTAAACGTTACTGCGCATCAATAGGCAGAGTGTTGGTGTGGGTGCATTAAATTTAAGCACTAAAATTTTCAGTGGAACAATTTTTTTTAGGAAGACGCCTTACTTGACGCGGTCACGTCGTGAATGGCTAGCTGATTATGCACTTCCTGCCTCAGTTCTCATCATGTCGTTTACGGGTGCTTACTGCTTTTATGATATTGAAAGTTAGTAGCAATTCATTGTTACATATATCTGATTTGAAATTGATTTTAAAATAATTTCAGTTGTCATTATTGATTATATTACTGGAAAAGAAAGCCTATCGCTAGAGCTGAAAGCTTCTCAGTGCTTTCATGGACAGAGTTTCAGGAGTTGTTTTGACGAATTCAGGATTTACATTGTGAAATGAAATGATAAATTATTTTGCAGAGGACAAGTTCAAAATGCGCACCAATGTAGTGACATTCTCTGTTGCGCCAGTGTTCTCATTACCGTGGCAGGGCTATTTCGTATGCTTGCTCCTTGGCTTCTCATTATCTTTTCTTTTCTTCATTGACCAAAATATCACCTCAGCTATTGTAAATAATCCACAGAACAAGTTCGTGCCTTTAATATTTAAGTTGAGTGAATCTCTTCAGGGAAAAGTAATGATAGCATAAAGCATGTTGCAGGTGGCACGACTTCTTTAGCTTTAGCTCTTGTGCTGCTTGTTAACCATTCAGTGAGCTGAAACTGTCTATCGTACTGTTAGGAGTGAATTATCATTGGTATCATCATTGATTAAAAACTAATTGGAAATTCACTGCAGCACCTCAAGATCTGTACTCTATTTCAGATTAAAAAAGGGTCCAGCTCAAAATCTGGATTTGTTTGTTGTTGCGATACTAAATTGTTTCCTATCAATAATGGGTTTGCCATGGATGCATGGTGCATTGCCGCATTCGCCATTGCATTTGCGCGCACTTGCTGATGTGGAAGAACGAGTGCTGCAAGGACACGTCCACGAAGTGTACTCATTTAATCTATTCGTCCTCCATATCAGACTGTTTTCCAAAAATACCGAAGGCTTTCTCGACTTTCAAAGTATTCTCAAAAGTTAACCGAAAAAAATTAATTGATTTTAGAATAATGAATGTACGCGAGACACGGCTAGCTACATTGATAGCACATTTACTGATATTAATCTCAACATTTACACTCTTACCGTATCCTCTTCAATGGATACCGACATCCGTATTGCATGGTTTATTCTTATACATGGCACTTACCTCTTTGGCTGGTAATGAAATGTTCGAACGATTATTATTACTTATTACTGAACAGGTGACTATTTTTTCTCTGATAAGATAATGAAGTGATAAGGAATGCTAGAAGTGAATAAGATTAATTCAAATTTCTTGTTACTTTAAGAGATCTTGCTTTATTAGCAGACTTTTGGCTACTGATATATGCATAACTTATCTCTTGGAAATTTTTATTCTTTGAAAAAACGCTTTTCAGCAAGCCTATCCGCCTACTCATTACATCAGGAAAGTTCCTCAGCGAAAAGTACACTTATTTACTGCCTGTCAGCTTGCACAGCTTTTATTACTTTGCGCATTCGGATTTTCACCCTACCCGTTTATTGAAATGGTTTTTCCCATCGTCTGTTTCTTCTTCTTACCTATCAGGTAAACTACCTTCTTTCTAATTAACGTGCAATTTCGTTTCTGACGTTTACCACGCGCGTCATCGTTGATTATTGCAGACACTTGCTGATACCACGACTAATTGACTATAAATATTTGGATGCACTTGATGGAAGACATTAGATAATTATTACTGTATAGAGATGAAGATGATTAACGTAGAAGGTTTATGTTGATGATGATATTTTTTATAATTTTGTTGCACTCTGTATTTCATCTCCTGTACCAAAGACATTATTACATGTGGGTTCGTAGTAAGTTGCAAATTTTTTTCTCACTCGAACGTTCAAATGATTTTCAAACCGTTCAACTGACAATAACACACCTCGAAAAGGGTGCTAGTAGAGATTAACAATGAAGCTATATAAAATCACCCGTTACATTTAACATTGAAATAATAAAAGCAGAAAGCTCTGTTTCATACTTGTCGTGTCATCATGAAGTATGATGGCATTGGATCATATATGTATGATCTGCACTAAATGATATTAAAATATTAACTGCTTCGTTTTCTACAATTTAAATTAAAAATCTTGTGCTGTAATGAAGATTGAAAGAAGCCGACAGTGAGATATTCGAACATTTTGGATGTGAACACTTAAATGTTATCATAACATGCCGTACAGTAAGTGCTACCATTAAATCATCTAATTCTAACGCAAACGATATTATATTCAATTTAATTCGAAAACAAATTTATTACCAGATTAAACTGAAACATAGAAGGATTCAGGCATGATGTACACGTAGAAACCGGATGATGGGCATCTAGTTTCAAAAGATTTAGTCATCTCTAAAGGATAAATTTATGGGACTTTTAGATTATCCTCCTTTTCTCGTCGCCTTTTTCCCCAGTTGGTCTAAATGTCAAGCACCCATAAAATCTCTTAGCTATTCAGAAATAAATACACAAAAAAACCAATGATAAAGTACTTCATTGAATTATATAGATGGCACTCGTTTGCACAATATATACGCCTACGACGAGTTTTTTCAAATTCAAATCCCTCTTTTCTAATTTAATTTGCATAATTTTTCTAAGCAAATTTAAAGACCTAACTGCTAAAGACTATCAAGTATTCATTGCTTCCTTCTCAAGCACTGACATCTGTCTATTTTCTTTTACGATCAATAAAAATAGGTTTGGTCTAACATATCCCTACTTTAGCATGATTTGAGCAGTAAGTGATAAACGAAGAGAATGGAAGTAAGCAGTGATATTCCGGAATTTCTTGTAGAAATCGGAATTTAAATTTGAAATTCTGCAGATGGTAATGATAATGTTGATGGAAATGGCACTGCTTTCATTGACGCTGATAGTAGGAGCGGTAGATGAGCCACCTGAACATCATCACAACACTGAAACGAGAGAACGAACTGAAACTTCATCACCGAAACAGTCTGTGCAACATCTGATTATCAGTGTGTACTGCGTCTACCATTCGTCTACCACTCCTCACAGATTTTCATAATTTCCAGGGAGTTCGAAGTGGTTGGGGAGATGATGAAGAAGATGAGTGAAAGACTAGAAAATAACGCTGTTGGTATTGTCCCTCATAGCGCTTGTACTCATTCATCCGACCTGTTTACCAACATTTATGAAATATTAATGATTAGAAATTATTGATGACAGTATGAAAATGCAAAATCCGTGATTTATTCCATTTTAGGAAAAGATGAAAATTCTTGAAAAAAAATGGAAAATTGTTTATTGCTACTCTTTGCCTTTTCACCGGGCCATTTCTATTTGCAACTACATCAAAATTAACCGCAATATTTTAATGCTGCGCTAAATTATCTTAAATTTAACTATTCACAAAACAGTTTATTTAAATTTAGATCCGACGGCGAGATATTTTGGTAGCGAATAAAATTCAAATATATGTGACAGTTAGCATATGGATGGTTTTATGCCTCCTTTGGATCATTTGTAATGTGAGAACTTATTTAGGGTAAGATCATTTCTAGATTTTAAGTTTGTAAAAATTATTTAAAAAAAAAAAGAGGTGTGAGCCATTTCGCATTCTCAAAATTTTTCACTGATTTTAGTATTATCCACAGAAAAGCAAAAATTTCTATTGAAATTAATTCAATTTAGCCGCAAAAGAGGTATTCATAGGCTTAAAGAAGACTATCAAGAAATAGCGTAAGTTCAATTTTTAGTTGGTTATTCATTCCCTGCTAATAAATGGAACTAATTTGAATATTGTTTTAATTTCTCAAACAGAATAAATGCATTGCTCAGTGTAATGCCGCTAAGCTGACTTTTTTTTCGGTACAGCTCACAAATGTTGAAGACGAAAATGAACGAACTGGAAAAGAAAGTGTGAAAGAGAAAAATACGCAACGTTGAAAGCAATTTAAAGGTGATTTCATTACAGAATTCACGCATTCTTCGGTCCAACATTTCGTATGAAAGTATTCAAATTTCATAATTATTACTTTGACGACAGGTTCAATTCCTGCCTTAAGTCTGATTACTGGTAGTCAAATAATTTATGCTGACAGTGAGGTTCGCAAAATTTTCGTCTTCTAAAATGATTGAAAGCGTTTAACTTTTAACTCATTCATTCCTGTACAGCGACGGATTACATTCAACAGCGGCAGCAATTTAAGAAAAGTGTGAGATGCATGAATAATTTCGATGTGTAAAAAGATGTGTAAATGATAGCCATCCTAAAATTCTTAGGACGGTTATTTGTCAGTTTCCAATAAACTTTCCTCAATGTGAGATAAATTTCAGCAACTTCAGATGACGGACGTTCTAACAAGTTTGGAAGAAAGTGAGAACATAGAGCAACCAAACGCATATAATACAAATGGTTAAAATGAACACCATATGATTCATTTAATTGAAAATAATGAAGAGGTATAAGCGGTATAGCTGAAAAGAAGCAATAATTAATTTTTGAAAATTTTTTCTATTTTTTATCGAAGAATTATAGAAACTCTGGTAAATCATCTTCACCACAATTGTTCCTTGTTCGAAATTTGTACTGAGTGTTAGCAAGCCAAAAAATGATATCCAAGCATTGCTTGTGCTGCCTTGGTACTGGATGTAATATATCGTAAATGAGAGTTTTTACTTCTTCACTTATTGATGTTAGTAGTAGGCTAGGGAATGGCAGTCTGAAAAATACGAATTGCTTTGAAATCACTAATTTAGTTACCCAACGTCACATTCCTTCAATCGATGACATGAAGAATAATGTCCTAGCGAAATGTGAAAGAATTGAATAAATGAATAATCCACGCCGCTAAAATTAAGCAGTCAGATCAGGAAGTCGGGAACTTTTGCATCTGAAGCATCCACTGTCGGATTAATAAAATGTTGTTCATAACTCACAAGTTATCGGTTACAATTTTCCGCTGTAATCCGATAAAGCATACTTGTGCTGCAGAGCATTCCGCGCAGATTTTGATTATCATATGGCATCAAGCACGAATAGTACGCGCACCATCAATCAACGGAGAAGCCCCTGTAAGGTTCCGATCTGCAAGCAATACTCTTGAATAATGCAAACAGTTGGACTACAGTTGATTATCTGCAAATTTTTAAAAATTAATAAGCTTACAGTTTTTTATAGAAATACATTTGTCTTTGTTTTTCTAGAATATTTGCAATAAAAAGTTTGGTGGCCCGAAAAATATTCCAGAAATAAATTTATATAAAACATAAGCGCCTACATATCTCATTTTTGTAATTAAAAAAGACTTGGAGAAAAAACCTAACAAATTTCAATAATGTTTGGATGCTTGAGCATTGGTAAAACTTGCAATTCTCGTGGGGGAAGCGAATTATCAAATCTGCCTGTGGTCTGAATGCACAGCAAAAATAACTCTGATAGTTCACTTCGTAGATAATTTAAATCTGTTGATCTTAGCAAAACTTACAGCAAGCACTATCGTTACTCAAAGTAAACTGTTATCGGAAAAACTTCCTTTATTGTTACAATTTTGATAACTCTGTCATACGATGGATTCATTTTTACATTAATTCAATTTACGTGCACAAAATAAGAGGAGTAGACAGGTATAGCATTATTTTTTAATTCTACCATTCATTATTAGTTTGACTGATCGCATATCAATAATTTTAATTGCGACGTTTTTGGAAATTTTCTTGGACCAAGCAATCGAATATGTTCCTTTTGGTGGAGAAGTTTTATTACTTTCATCAGATCAGTATTTTAATCATAAGTGCTCCTCCTCTTCGCATTTATCAAGAAATCACGAAAAACACTTATTAAAATTATTACGCTGTGCACTAATAATAGGTTTTCTAAGATAAATTTTAAGATAAAGCCGAACATGCATGATGTTCTGCGACAGCAAGTGAAGAATGTTCCAGAAAGTTGGCCAGCACTCATTGTAAGTTTTCTTTAAAATATCTGTGCTTATAAGTTTGCCCCATCTCAACTTCCACTGTAAAATCACTACACTGAGAAAAACCATGTAAAGTTGTCGTATTTGTGAATAGGTGGGCACATCAATTATTTCGCCACATTTGTACCCATGTCTAGCTGATTATTCACTTCGATACTTGAAAGATTGGGAAGTATCTGAACTTGAACGTAACAGCTAATACTTCGTTAGGTTCACTGTCTTCAAGAAACCCGTTCATGAAGATTACACTAACAAGATGTCAACAAGCGTTTCTCCAGGCACTTATGCAGTTTTAAATCGGAAAGTTCGCAATTTTACAAAGAATTTTCAGTAACCTCCTTGCTGGAGAAAGTGCTAAGTAATCTACTTTGCGTAATTCATAGAACACACAGTGTTTATTGACATTTGTAAGATAACAGAAACAAACAGAATAAAAATAATACAATTTGACTAACAGAAAGGAAAATATAAAATACGCCAAAAACAACCGTACTTCCGCAATGAGGTAAGAAAATTTCATAATATATCAAGTACACACAGCAAAGAGCACTTCTGATGTTATCAGAAGCTCAATTTAAACTTAAATGAAGCAAATCACTGAAATTTAACAAGCCAGTTAATTAGATAAAAAATATACAACTTCGTAATCCAATAAATAATTAGAATTACGCTAAATGCAGATTACTACATTCGGCTTTACTGATCTGCTCCTATTCCTATTAAGAAACTAATTTTGAGCAACAGATGATTTTGATCGGCTAAAAAACTACAAAGGTTTACTGAGAATTGAAGATATACAATTATTCAGGACTTGATATATTCAAATTGATACGTTGCATTAGGCTCACAAAAAAATAACATGAATCTATGTTGATTAACCAGACAATCACAAGTTATTTAAAGGAATTCATTTACGAAATTAATCGACAAAGATCGCAGCATATAAACGAAATATAAAATATAAGTTCGTTTCAAGCAGCAACCTGAAAATATTTTCTGCGAATATAAAATCGAATTAACACTTCCACAAAAATAACTACAAGGCCACAATAAAATCAAAAAAGATCAACTTAAACATGACTTCGTGCTAGTACAAGATTAATTCATTATGCTAGCATGATTCAAACACCGGGATTACTGCCTAAATTTTGATAAAACTACAACTAGTAATCCCAATAAAAAAATATAAATCTAAAGGCAATATCGTCAACTAGTCGTTTTATATATAAAACTCCCTTTTCTTTTACTTTCTTTATTAAGACTCTCTCATATTCTTAAAAAAAACTATAGAATTGGGTGCTGTTCAAGAGACAACTGACCTACAGTCTATAATAAGAAAGGCTGAAGCTGAATGGAAAGCACTGACTTTTCATAAATCCTGAATAATTACCTCATCAAGTGGGAAGTCAAAAATCAATATGCTGAGGAATACTAAAGATACTACATTCCATCCCGTCACTTGTAAATTAAGCGTGACAGCACAGAAGTTTTCCAGTTTAAATGCTCCCATATAAATTGTCATTATTTACCTTCCGCATTTTCTCTCGAACAGTCCTAATCAACAAGGCTGTTTGGAAAATCAATTGGTTAGCCGAAATTGAAACCTGAAAATTACAAGCAACGAATGAGCAATGGAAAAACCTAAATTTTTAATTTTGCTAAATGAAACTCCAAATGAACAGTAGTTGATTACGGCCTGCAATCAGATAACAATAACAAAAGAATACTTGAGTTGCATTTTGATCTTTAAAGTATTCTTTTAATGTGTTACTGAAGCGTTTTGAATAATGAACAAATTCCCGTTTCCTCTTCTCAACCGCTGCAAATATTTAGAAAATTATTCATGAACATAAGTAGAAATAAGTTAAGTTCCTCTGTTAAAAAAAAAAAAGCAAAAACCTAAATGTCAAGGAAATTTTCTGAAAACTCAAAATAACTTACAAAGTTGAATACTCGGATGGATCACTTGCATCACTGCATTTGTAGCATCCAAAAGTTTCTTAATGGATGAGGCAATTTCCTTTATTGTTTCCAGAAAAGTCCGTCGATCAGACATTTCCTCAGGTACACGAGCTAAAACTCGTCGTAGAGCAATAGCCCTGGAAGAAAATCATTTAACATAATTCATATTATATTTTATAAAATTAGAATTCACTGCAAACTTTGTAGATAGAGTTCAACCTCGACGATAATTGCTGATATTCTCCTTGACGTAGATTTCGTAATTCTAAGTCATCAGTTGGTGCAGTTGCCTGCCTTCTCAAGAAAGCTTCCTGTAACAAACAAAAGAATTTGAAATATCACTCGTAATATAACCGTCATAGAAAAAAGTAACTTTATGTCACTGAGATAATTAATATTTACATATCTTAATAAGTTCATTTACTTAAAAATTATCTTTCGAAGAGCAGTGGCTCTGTCTACAATTCGTGAATCATAAACTGCAAAATTTAAGATCGTTAATTACACTACTCAAAGCGCTTTTGCATGAATGTATATTTGCAGTATCGACTGCAAAATCAGTTTGCACAAAAAAATTCGATGTGAAGAACTAAAGAGCGAAATTATTAAGAAGACTTGGAAGCTGATATTCCTTTGAAGAGGCATGTAACCGATAAGGTTACTCTAAGAAGTGCTGCGCTATAGGCCAAACGATCTTAATAATTCCAGAATTATGGACATGAACAAGAACGGAGAAGAAAAGGCATTACCTGAAGGTTAACATTTAACTCTGAGTCCATCAGCAAGGCTTTCGTGAAATCGAAGAGAAAGGACGGTGAAGAAATATCAGCCTGTCTCAAAGTATTCCGCAACCGCTAAAACATAATTTATATATATATATATATATATATATATATATATATATATATATATATATATATATATATATATATATATATATATATGGAACGAGAAATCGTTTTATATAATGCCTTACTTGAATCACATGGATAGCGGTGTCGTTATTCCGACGATTTTGGACAATACGATCTAATACGCCACTATACAAGCACTGATATGTCATCGCACCTAGATATCCCCCTTCTTCATTCATCGCCGTTGTTCTAAAATTAATCTCTATTATACAGATTAAAATAAAACTGAGTTCATAGCATAAAAGCGTAAAATCAATAGGATAATGACAATAATGCAACAATGAAGTTGCTAAAAAACCAAGCATTAAAATTTGTCACTTATTAAGTGAAGATGTAAAACTTCTCAAGCAAACGGAAGCTGAATTATTACATCTGCAATTCTGGCTAGACGAATCTAGATCTGAGAAATGATCAGAAATGATCAGATGAGAAATGAGAAATCTTAGCTGATGAGAAATGATCAGAAATTAGGAAGTAAAACTTACATTCTAAATGATAATTTCTGACGGAAAAAATGAAAATTTAAGATCTGCTAAACCAAGACAAGAGGGAATATGTGCGTATTGGTATACACCTTTAATAAATAGTATCAAATTTCAAGACAAAAATTGACCGCTCCATGTCACATTAATTTAAATCAAGTCGAAATCACTTCATGAACCTCTTTTACATTACAGGTAATAGGCTTCTGGACACGTATAGTGGATATCGATAAATTTTGGTTAGCATTTTCCTTAACATGTTTTGCAGTGCTTACTAAATTTTACTTATGCGTTGAAAAGATCACAGATAGTTTGTGAAGTCTTCTTAAATACAACAAAATAAAACGTGATAAATTTACACGGCAGATACGCGATGCCATCCTTGAACGAATAATGCTATTGTAAATCATATGCACTGTAGCGAGAATCGTAATCAATTCAAGGATTTAAAATATACTACAGTAAATGAAGCTGCTGGATATTTGCAAATGTTACAACGGTGCTTCTTTTTTGTAAATGTAAAGGTCAGGTGAAATAATTGAAAAGTGCCTCTTTTTTACTATTTCCTTCGGTCCTCTGAAACTCGTGATTAAAACGTTCAGCCTTCAGTGGAAATTTTTCAAAAAAATTTTACAAAAATTAGTTCCATCGCAGTTATGAATAATACTGATCTATCAGGGATGAGACGAATGTAATGGAGGTTGTCGAATTTCCAGAGATTACTAACCATTTATTTTGTGACGAAAGACTAAGGTCTAAGATATCGACTTCGATTCCTTCACGTGGTGTGCTTGAACACAGTCTCATAACGGCAACATTAAGTTACAGCAAAACTGGCAGCATTAAGTTGCTACAGCATAAATACTACGATTTTAAAAGTATTTTATACTGCGAGGTTCGCACTGTACGTACATTGAAATGCCATCAGATATAATTGTAGTGCAGCGCGACTAACCTCTTAAATGAAACTAACGAAATAAGAAAAACCATTATTAGAAAACGCGAAATAAAGGCCCTCCAATGGAGAGATCGGTGTAAGCACGAGCGTGGTGTCTTGCGAGAAGCACTAATTCCACCATGAAAACTTGAGTCCTACAACTCGGTAAGGAAGTGTTGAGGTTGCGAGTTGCTGAAGAAATGATTTGAAAGTGTTAGGTTCAGAGATGTTGAATTTTCTTCCAGCTTTCTGTTACAGTAGGCTATCATCTGCTCATCCCTATTCTACGCATATGCTAATTTCATGGAAAAAACAGCCATGAAAGGAGTTCTTAGTCGTAATATTATTCATTGTATTACGTGTACTAACTGGTGATCAGTCATACCAAGACGAATATGTCGTTCTTTTTCTTATTGCTAATAATGTGTATCGTCGGCGCTCTAGGCTACTTTGTTGTGAAGGTTTGTTGCGAGCAATAAACGACAGAAGATGGATCTTTTAACCTCAAGCCGGACAGTTCATCCTTTTTCAGAGAAATTTTAGTAATCGCTTGTAAACTTCGTGTTAATGTCATCAGTAGCTGTTAGTACTTCACTCCTTAAATAGAACTTCATGAGAGTATTGATCTGGAAGTAGTGATTTCTTCTTTTTCAGAAAAAGAGTTCTGCCGGTGCTACAGCAGCAGCTGGAAAACACGTAAGTATTTTATATTTTCATGCTCGCTTCCTCTAACTGTATTGCGCTGAATGTATTCCTCGATACGGATCGAACTTAATTCATGAAAACATGGAACTTAAAAAAGAAATGTTTAGGATGATGTAGTTGCCACTGCAAAACCTACGGATCCAACGTCGGAAACTAATGCAAGCGCTTTAACATCATCACTCTTCTGTTTTTTACATCTTTTCTTGTGCATTCCGTTTTTATTTTCTTTTTTCGTTATGTTTTAAAACTTCAGAATCCACCTCGAATTTGTAGCACAAGTTGTAGAAAGAAGTGTAAATTATGAGGGTAGGTGGGATTCGTTTCAGTTGATCTCTGTTCTCCTTGAATCCTTTCTTCGTACTTCGAGAATGACAATGGAACGTAACTGTTGCATTCCACACTGTTTCTGAAAAATTGGCCTTCTATATTTTTAATTCAAAAATAACAGCTACTGCTTTAGAAATGGAAATGTTACAGATTCCAACACCGTCATCAACCGCAACGGACACACATGGAGTGGAAGAGAGTAAAAGTAGTTCCAAAAGAAAGAAAAAGAAAAGCAGTAAGCGGATGAAGCAGAAGAAACAGTAAGCAAGGAACGGTAACTAAGCGGAGAATTATTTGAACCTCTTCTTTCTCCACCGATTATAAGCCATATAACTTGCAATGCTAATGATCCAACAGTGAGATCAGTTTGCCTCGTAGCAATTGATTCTATCAATAAACTTTTCGCGAATGAATCTTGCGCTCTCTGTTTACGGCTAATGCTTACATATAGCATCAGATCCAACGGCCTGAAAGTATAGCGGTCTGAAGCATTGCTTGCTTTCAAACTGGCATTAATCGTATTTCTTATTTTAAAATTAACAATGTTGTGCGCAAAAAAGTTTGTACCTTATTCCAAAATGCTTCGCTTAACGTACGGAAGGCTTCGCTTCGCTTAACGCCTTACGTCCAAAACAAATCTGGAACACATTGTCTCTAACATTTTGCTGCTGCGGAAGCATTGTCTTATTTTCGTTCTTCTGACGACTTCCGAAGCACTTGCAAGTTACTTGTTCGTCGTTTGTTTTACGGAGAATTTTAAGAAGTTTCAATTGCTTGGAAGTCGCATGTCACCATTTGACGTTCACAATGATCCCTGTACGGTATTTTCATTTCCGTTTAATAAATATTGAAACTTGCATGTTATTTTCATGGATTGATTCGGTGTTACAAGAAAAAGAGCAACTCAATCCACTGGACCACTTTTCACCATCATTTATTAAAAAGTGCTGTTTTCAGAAATAGCAACAGACAACAATGATTGAAGCAAACAGATTCAAGCAATAAAAGTCAAGGAAATTAGTGATATATCTTGTAGACCTACGTTTTCGTACATCTTTTTGATTTTACTACATTTTGGATTTTGCAATTCTTAGCTCAAAACTTTAAAAGAAAGCGAGATTGAAGAAATTCTCCTTCCTATTCATGTGAAATACATTGTCCACAAATCTCCAGTAGTAGTCTATCCTTTTGAGACCAATACGACTTAAATGTGAAACAATGTTAAATGAGAATTAGGCTTCAAAAAAAAGCAGTCACAAAATTCTCATTAGTGAGCACATAACGAATCCTCTGGATTTCTATTTACTGGACAATTAATGGTTTTGAAAAACTGTCGACCAATAAATTAATTACATGCAATTTGAAAATTAACAGAATGGTTTAATGTTATGGATCAAATGAGACAAATTATTGTAAAAGATGTCTTCAATGACTTTCTTCACTTATAAAATCATTTGCTTATCGTTATCTGAAATGGACGGAATTATTAAATTGTTTATAGGAAAACTGAAAACTTTTCAGCAAGCGATCACGAAAAACTAGGTTCGGTGCATTAAGCTGATTTTAAGGAAAACCAATTAAAGCAAAGTAATGTCGATTTGCTCACTATCCTACCAGTTGTAAATATCACACAAATAAAACTACAGCTGGAACATCTTCAATTAATTTCCAAACAATAAGTGCATGCGAAGAGCACCGCAACATCAGTTCTCGCATACGGCGATCGTTCAAACACTTTTAGCTAAACTTCTGTTCTGTAATGAGACTTCTTATTAAGCGATATTTCATCCAACTACCTATTTTGTATGCAAAAATGTAACTCAGGCTTTATTCACATATGAAGTACACTAAAAAATATTCAGACCTGAATTTTTGCATCCGTCTGATCGAGCAAATACTTCATCGCACTTCTTGTTGCAGTTGTGTCTGCTGCTCTAAAAGTAGTGATATCAGTGCTCAGCTAAATGCTACATTCCTACTCCACAATTCAGAAGCATACAAAACGATGGTTTCCCCCATCAATTTTCGAAATCTGACCTGTTGTCATTCAATTCGTAATTCAACAAAAACGAAAACAAAGTGCGCTTTCTTGTATCACAAATTTTCCCAACCGAAATGTACATGAATAAAATATCTAGCATACAGCATCAGGAATAACGACAAATAAAAACCAGACTGTTTTGCACACAGCTGAAGCAGTTAAAGTTAATTGTATAAAAACGAAATATGTGGAGAACTTGCGTAAGATCTTATTTGCTTTGCAACAAAGCCTTCCATCACTAAAGCTGCTTGATCCCTTCTCCTTTATAGATTGAAGAAAAAATTCTCGCCAATTAAAGTTATTTGAATGCAGTAATCCTTATAAAAAGTTGAGTATCACAACGATTTGCACTGCAGAAGCCAAATAGGGAAAAAGTGGAGTTGAAAAGATGCAATAATTACACTGCTGTCATGCAAATTAAAAAGGAAACCGATCAGCGATTAAAGAGGATTAAGCAAATCATCGTGCGTCACCTCAGCTCACTATCACTTGACTCCGTCAACGCTCGTATCGTACGTGTCAATCTCGCGGTACGTTTTTCGCTTACATCCAAATCTTGCTTTAATGCGACCAAATGCTACAATTCGAAAGATTAACTCGTTTTCAATACAACGGACACAGAACTGAGTTATAATTTCAAGCAGGCTGATATTAAGGGGCTTTTACTCCCACTAATTTATCGAATCAGAGGAGTAATGAAAAAAAAACACTTTTGTAACTTCGCTACGAGTCGGAAAATTTAGGTAGTCTAATTGAAAAATTTCCTTCATTACCTTAGAGTTCCACTTGCTTTCATCGCTTTCAACATCTTCTGTGCTGTGCGAATCATTCTTGATGAGAATATTTGTTGGTGTTTCGCGTTCCCTAAGTCAGTGTCTGTTAGCTTCCCTAGTCCGATGAGTTAGTTGCCTTATTAATCCCTTACTCCTCTTCCTCACTATCCGACCGTTGCTGATAGATTTTTAAGCAGCGACTTTTCAAATTCAAAAAGGTTCACTTCCTAACTTTCGAGGAAAATGGAAAATATCACGCTGAACTGACAGTTGTGCTAATTCAGCCATCAGTTTTGTATTTTCAGCCACTACAGCAGTGTAAACTTCATTCAGTTGTTGATATTTTTCGCCTGCAACATTCACTTCCTTCTCCAACTGCTCGTTCCGCGCCTTTGTGCGAGCCAGCGCACTCGCCAATTCGTCGGTGGTTAAGTGCTGTAACACAAGGAGAAGAATTCAAATTTTAAGAAAATATGTGGCGAAAGTCAGACAAACCTTGTTAACTATCTAATATTTTTATCAGTGCCTTACGAAGCTTTACCACTGTGCAGTTGTGGACTATAATTGTATAAAGAAGTTAAAATATTGTTCAGAGCAATAGCAGTTTTTGGCTTTAGAAAACAGACAACATCTTCTTGTCTGATTAATTAAAATTTTCTTTAATTGAATCCACGAATGAAGTTAAAACGTGTAAAACACGATTTTCATTCACATTAAGAGATTTGGAAAGAAGTCAATGATAGCACTAATCGATAAGGAGATGGATAATTAACTTCAGAAGTCCTCATAGAAAATATTTAATTTTACACTTTTTCCATAAATTAAACCTTTGTCTCTCCATCATTTTGATCCACGTCTTCTCCACCTGATTCAGACGCCTTTACAGTCACTTTGTCGGCAGATTCCCAAGTTTTACCCAGATTGGACATCTCTTTCGATGGAAGCTGTTCAATATTTGGTGCGGCCATCCTCAATTTATTTAATGTCAGTTTTGAGCTCAAACATTTCACAGAGTGTCGAAAAATAGAATGCTTACTTTCTAACAAGAAATTCGATTTCTTTCCTCTGAGCAACAATAATGTTTTCTCGATCCATTAATTTGCTTTTAAGTTGATTAACCTAAGATAAATTACTGTAACTATCCTAAAAAATTATTTTTACTAATTTTTACTAATTCACATTTCTTTTACCAATAGAAAAATTTACTAATTCACTTCAGATGGTGCAGACAGAGAACATTAATTATTAATCAAAAAACCGGATGATTTTTAATGAACAATAGCAAAGCCAGTATCACTTGCCTTTTTGCACATAAATTTCTGGTCCTCACTTAAACAACGGAGCAAAGCTAGTTCTTCCTCTTTCACACGATAGCTGTCTATCAGTTTTGACAAATCGTTGTGCAAGCGTTTCACTGACCTGAAAAACATTGCACAATACTTCTTGTTCTTTGTTCACTTTCGATAAAACACTTCTTCTTCCGTTCAAATAAATCCCTAACTGAACTTCCATGCTTCTTACTTTTTTTTCAATCTCTTTTTTTGTTGCAAATTCTAAATTCTATTTGCAAATCTCAAGTGAAACATCAGATTTACACTGAAACTCAATCATTATAATTTTTTCAAACCCTCAAAAAATTGAAATTGTATTGCACAAAATATTGAATATGTTTATACCTTTCCTTTTGCTCTAACTTTTCGTTAGCAACCTTAATGTCGGAGCGCTGCTGTGCAATGATCGAGTCTTTAGCTGTTGAAATTCTTGCTAACTCAACGAATTGCTCTTCCAGTGGTGTCTGTTCATTATCCGTTATTCCGATTCTTTCCGAAACACCGTGTTTCTATTAAAATCAAATATTACCTCCAAGGAAAAGTTCCTACGAGATTTTCGAATTTCTACTTGATATCAACAATTAATTTTTAAGGTTTTCTAACTACCGAAGTAACTGTCAATAGTCTTTGCATAGCACAACCGACAGCGGCTCCACATTGATCAGCTTTTCGTCTTTCATTTGTTACGTTATCCCTTTCTGCGAAACCGACATCTGAAAGAGAAGCGTCGGTGGGAGTAATCAACAGTAGATATGGAGAGTTCTACATTTCCTCTCCTTCCCATGACAATCACTGTTGCACACTCTCTCGATTCAAGCACAAAATAATCAACTACAGGCCAGGCCCTAAATATGTAATTTCTACTCATAATTTAATCAAAAACTACTTCGAAAAGCTACTTCGATTTAATTGATCAGTAAAGCTTAAGGTAATGCTCAAAATCAGTTAGGCCAGCTATTATCGTTTTGTCTTTGCTTTTTTGAGAAATTTCTTAGTAATAAAGACTGACTCTTAGAAATCCTTGCTACCTACCTATATGACGATTAAGCTGTCGGTTATTTGAAGGGATGCAAGAAGTTTCATAATTAGTACTTATAAGCACGTAGGTATTTTAGCAACTAACTACCAAATAATTTATGATTAGCCAGTAGACGTTGAACAGTATTCACGGAGCGCTCAAACTGCTTCGTCGCATTCGTGTAACTCCCAAATGGGTAGTCGAACGGTCGACAACCTAAAACAGTTGAGAGTTTCGCTTACACATTATCTTGATCCACTGACGTATTCCTAATCGATGGATTTTTTATACCTTAAAACCGTTTTTCGAATAGCCTATCCTTTTGGATTTTTTAAAGGTAAAGTAAAAAAAATAAAACAATCAGTATCCCTCTGCATCTTTCAAGAAACGAAAATTCTTGCAGTATAAAATGATATTTTAACTTGAAGGGGAGGTTGTGGTATGAAGTGATGAAGAGAAATAAGGAACACCTATGAATGCTATTCGCTTTTTCTAAATTATTTACCAACGGTGTAACAAAGTACAGAGAAAGAATTAATGAACATAACAGGAAAAATTGATTACTTTTTTCCGTCTTCCTAAATTGCCACTGATACGTTAGATGTGATAGTATTTAGTAGCAAAAGGAAAAGTAGGACTAATTGAAATCGAAATTATGCAGTTTAACTATCACAAACATCTGTAAAGCTTTTCTGATTAACACTGAAGTGGAGTTTGAAGAGTCTAATGGAAGGATAGTTTCGGTAAGTTTCCACAACTGTTGTGGTTGTGGACGTGTCACGAACCTACCGAGTAAAGCGTAATATTTTCGATCTTTCCAACCATCGCCGGGCGGTCGAAGCTTTTTACCGTCGAATCGCAATGACGATCTGCAATCGTTGTCATAAAAATAGAGACCGAATGCGCCAGGCAGAGCGGACTGAAGGGTTGTGATTAGAATGGCACCCTCCTCGTCCAGTTCGACGTCTATAGGCTCCACGTGAATGCGTATCGTGCGACGGACATCTGCATGAAATATGAGCTTATCCACACGTAAGCGTAAAAGGAAATGTAGGAAGCGTATTGTTTAAATTAATTAATTGTTTGGGAAAGTGGAAAATGAAATTTGCTTTGAAAATTCGACTTAAAATAAAATGAGACAATTAGATAAAATCGTCAAAAAATAATACTTACTATTTTCTGTCGTATTTTCCATTGTACAGAAAGGTAGCTGAAAGAATGACGAAAAAACTGTTTGAAGAGAAGGCTGCAAATGAAATGAAAATAAAAATACTCGAAGGACTAAATGTTGCTACATCTATCCGACAGCTTTTTAATTCTCCTCCTCATATATTAATTTTTGCAATAAAAACAATCATAACAAATGAAGTCAAAAAATGGTTTTAAATTAGTGAAATCAAAAAATGGTTTTAAATTAGAAGAGAGTAAAATAACATTAGCCTATTGGAAAAGTAAATGAACGATTGGAAAGACATGCACCAACATTGTAATGTGCTGATTGAGTAGTAAGTGGACGATCTGGTCAATTACACATACATTAATTTTTTTTCAAACTGCTCAAAATAACAAAATAGGAAGCAATAGAAAGAGAGGGAAAAAAGAGAAAGAGAGAGAGAGAGAGGGAGAGGGAAAGATGAAAACGGGAAATAAAACGCGTGCTATCGATACCACAGGCGTTTGATGTTTGCCTGCAAGCGTTCATTGAGTGCAAGGAAACGACAGAGAGTACGGGACAGCTATGGGCTATTCTCCTTCTCTTTCTCTCTCTCTCTTTCTCATCTGTCATCTATACCATTTCAAAATTTCACTTAAATCTAAACCGACTCTTCGCTTTATAAAAATACTTCAACAGAATTGTGAGTGGGAAACTCTGTGTCTGTTTGGTATGTCGTAGCACTACTAGAACCTGAACAATCAAAAGTCTTCTCCTTCGTTAGAATTGCTTCTGCACGCAGAGTCGTCCTCGTTTAAATAAATTTTAATCATTAAGGACTTGGGTAAATACATTAACATCAAGAAGCGTGATTCATTCTAATTTATTTCGCTAATGCTAATTAGCACACTGAGCACATGATGGATATGGGGTGTGATGGACACAGACCGACTTCGCGGATACTTCCGTCACACACCAGATGAAATGACTTCCTTCCCTTCTTTGCTTCTCCCTCCCTCCCTTCCTCTTTCTCCTTGTATCTCTCTATATTCCTTAAAATAGCCGGTAAATTAGAAATTATAGACTAAAATAGCCGGTAAATTAGAAATTATAGACATCTAAATTAACAAAGTAATTGATCTTGTCCCTTTCCAGGTAGATTAATTTCTTTTTTGAAACAAAATTTTAAAACAAATTTTTATCTAAAGGTGCACAAACAGATCAATCGATCATTATTTCATAAAATTAAAGCTGGAAATATTTTTGCTTCATTGAATGATTTAGCAGAGGTCAGTAATCAGATTTCAACCATTCTTAAATGCTTCTCAAATGACTTTTTTCTTTGGAATGCTGAAAGCCTCATTTCATTTGAACAATTTACGTTGATTTAATGAAATTTAAATCAAATAAAATTTGAGAGCAAATTTTGCTACTTCTTGTGATGGCACGCACAGTCGTCGTCATTAGATTCATATAGGGAGCGAACGCGACAATAGGAACAACGGTCAGTTTAAATAGGTCGACCACATCTATCGTTTTTTTTTCTATCACAAATCGGCTTATCTAAATGACCCAAATTCAAAGTGAATTCGCAATTTGCCTCTCACAAGTTTCAGTTTTGACAAGACGTATTTTCACCCATATAAATAATATATGCATTTTTTTGTGAAATTTTTGAGAATTTAACAATGCTCAATAAAAATTACAACGATTCAACGAGAAAGAGAAACTTCAAGCCCTTTTGAAACAAACTTTGAGTGGAAATGACCTAAGACGGCATAGAAGTGGTACTTGATTTGCTATAATTCTACAAATAATACATGATAATTCGTGCCGACACGGAACTAGCTCGTCAATCTGTGGCTAAGCTCAATCGCCCCTTGTTTTAAACATTCACTGACTTAAGGCCTAGGAGTTAAAACAGAACAAAAGTCAAGAGCTCTTCCCGAGATTTGACCATTTCCGCTGGGCGTCTATTAAAATAGGCAACTTTTCGTCGAAGGTAAAGAGTGTCTGCGTTATATTTCGAATACAATCCTATAAAATCAATTCAAGTGAGCTATCAGTTAAGATTATACAAAACGCCTTGGTCAACAAGATGGCTTAGAGATGAAAATTATTGAAATAAAATAAAAAGATTTCCCTGTGGTACTTAACAAGAAAATTTGAGGAACGACAAAAACGTGAGCTTTAACAAGAGTTTTGACAAGATGAAGCCATTTCAATAGCCCGGTGGTGTACGTGGCTCTGGACAATGTTCGCATGAACCGCTTTCTCCGCGTTCCCCTGGCAGTCCTGATTGTCCTTCTAGACCTCTCTCTCCACGTGGTCCCATTACACCTTCATCTCCAGGTGGTCCATGGAGACCATCTTCGGTAGCTCCATCAGGTCCTGGAGGTCCTTTTGGACCAGGCGGTCCTGGTGGACCTGGAAAAGTTGTTGTTGCAGCAAGGAAAATCAATAAGATTAAAGCGCTTTTGTGCTAAAAGTTGCTAATAATCGTCAAGGATTTAAAAAATTACCAGGCGGTCCCGCAGGTCCAAGAGGTCCGTCAATTGGAATGAGACGTCCGGGTTGACCAGCAGGTCCGGGCAATCCTTCCTTTCCCGGTAGTCCAACTGGTCCTGTTGCACCAATCATGCCAGGTTCTCCATTTTTGCCATCTTCTCCTCTTGCACCTTCAACACCCTTTGGTCCTTGTGGTCCTTTTGGACCAGCTTGACCAGCTATACCGGGTGGTCCAGGTGGACAAATAACACATGGTTCTTTGATCTCAACTGTTGGTTGCAGTACCTTAAAAGAATATCATTTCTGAAAGTAACTTTTAGCAAGAAACTTTGAAATCAGACGATAAAAAGGAATTCCCATTCAAATCACGCCCCCTTCAAAGCGATGAGTTTCATTGTAAACCTTTTTCAAATCCATTAAGATTGCAAGTTATTAATATAAAAGTCTTTACTGATAAATGTAAATGTTGAGGAGATTCAATCGAAATACCATCTTTGTTAATGCTTGCATCTTTATCACTGCTTATCAACTTAATCAGAGTACCGCTAAAAAGTACCTTTCCATCTTTTCCATTATCACCATCCTTTCCTGGTTCACCATCACTTCCATCGGGGCCAGGATCACCAGGTGGTCCTGATGGACCTACAGGGCCTTGTTGACATCGACAACAACTTTTAGCGCTTGGTTCTGCGCTGATTATTGTACCTGGACCGTAACCAGATGGTACCTCTGACTTACTGTAATCGCCATTATCTGAGGTATCGTCACCATATTGATTACCCCTACTTCCGCTACTGCTAGAGCCTCCATAAGGACCTCCATCATTAGATCCATCTCTTTCACGTCCACCATGCGCCGTAGGAATTTGATTGCCATAATCAGCATCCCCCAAATCATAATTTGTAGTGCCAGATGCACGTGGTATAAATTGACCGAAGAGCCACGTGCCTGCTTTTCGTTTAACTCGATAACTCTTATCAATTAAGTTCATTTCTTTCCACATATCCCGAGATCGAGACTGAAATGGATTTTGCTAAATGCTGTAAAGGTGGAAGGAAATTCCTCACAAAACAAAACTACTTTCTTCCTGGACGTGGAATAAGACTACTGAAATTAATTTTTGGCAATCAATATAACCGCAGTGCTACACAGATCAGCAAGTGTCTGGTGAATTTAGATTTGTCACAGTGAGGAAAATTCCCACTTAAATTTGGAAAAAACGTCAATATTGCTGCAATTCAGGCCGTTATCTTTCGAGTAGGAAAGATACCTTGCAGAAGTCAGCTTCAGCGATGAGATGCGACTGGAAAGAATGGACAAAACTGTACAGCATCGGAAGCGTAACAATGGATGCGATCACTGCAGCGGTCGAAATAACAATTGCGAAGAACGCAACGCGACGCATTTGCGCCTGTTCATCGTTCAAACTACTCTTGTCACCGCCGAACTTCATGTCGCATAATATCAACGCTAAACAGCTAGATTGTAAATTGAAAAATAAGGGAAAATTCAGAAGGTTCTCACTGCGTCAAACGATTCTTTTTAGCAAAATGATAAGAGTGGAACGTTTTGCGCCTCAACGCAGCCCTTCTAGGCTGCTAGTTATCAATGTCTTTATTCAATCACTGATAATGTTTCATCCGTGAAGTGCTCTCAAAATGAGTAAAAAGCTGGCAATGCTTGAAGTCAATGAAAAGCTCAGTGTTTCGATGGGCGATCCGATTCGACCTTTCAATTGTCTAAAATTGCAGTTTTCAGGAATGTTCCAAAAGAATAGTTTGATCAAATTTCGTATAAATTTGCAACAAAAAAGTCAAATAAATTGTTGTTCATTCATTTGGGGCGTTATCGATGTGCCTCACGGGCAGTGACCCGATTGCCTATTTTTTTTGCAACTGAAAATAATAAGTTTACATAATGGCAACTCTTTGCTAATAAATGTCAAACCAAAAATTCCATCTCAATTGTCCTCCGAACAATTGAAATTAGAAAACGAATCACTCATTGCCACTTCAAAATCATTCCAAAAATCACTCTTTGCATACTTTTTTTAATTTTTGAGAAAATTTTTCCGCAATTTGAAAATTTCTAATTGAGCTGCTTGACTTGTCTTCTATGAATTTTTTGATAAAAAATAAATTTACATAACATAACAGCTGAGAAGTATAACTTGATGAGCGATGGGAAGTTAATTAAAATAGTAAAAAATGACTGAAATTAACATTTTTTCTGACTGATCACGATTGTTAATGATAAAACTTTTTGTAATTTCATAATTTAATTTGTTAACGTAAACAATTTCCTTTGAAAAGGGCGACCAAAAGGATGGAATAAAATTCGTTAGCTGAGGAAGGAATTTTTTTAGAAATGGAAATTCTATCAGAAATGTTTATAAAATAATCGAAGAACCGATCGGAATACGAGCTATTGACTGATAGCGAATGGAAGAATGGAAAAATGTACAGAAAATTTATAACCAACCATTTGGTAGCGGAACATATCCATCTTCAAAAATTTTATTTGTTGAATTGAAGTGACGCCTTTTGAACTACCATCTTTGTCCCAAATCCATACCGACCCGCGGGCACCTCATTTAATACTAATTGTTTCAAATGCTACTTCTCTCTATCGCAATAATTCCTTTATCAGAAACAGTTGTGTATATCTTACAGACACTACTGCCATCTTCACATTTTGACATTTCAGTTGAACCATCGAATTACTGCCATTACCACAGAAAAAAATGACACGCACAAAATTTAGACGTATAAGTGCCAATTAATGGTAATTATAACCGCCTAATCTCTCAGTTCCAGTTTGAGAACGGAAAATTTTTAGATTTTAAAATAAGCAAAGAAATAGAGAAATTGAGTCTTAAAATTTTCAGTTAGAAAACTAGCAAAATTGGCTAACAACTATTTATTTCATTTGTTAAGAGATTCTCAATTTTCTTTTCAGAATATTTAGTTTATTTCAATCAAAGTATCAGCAAATTAAATGTCATGATAAGAATAGACTAAATCTCATTTTCCAGTTCCCCCGTTTCCTTCTAGGACTTGGAGCAGTAGTGTATCGCATACTGTCTTAGGCTGATTAATGTGAAACAAATTTCGCATTAATTTTGAAATTATTTAACCTACCAGATGACTCCATAATTAAATTGGCGCATTGGTGGATTGAAATATGTCGACGTTTTCAATGATCATTGTATGAAATAGCAAAGTCTTTTTGATGGATGCTCAATCACCTCATCACCATTTTTTTCACTGATTTCTCTTCGGATGGACTTCTTCTTGAACTTATTGTATTAGTGAATCACACTGAACTGGCTGACTGCAAATCATTGAAATAAAAGCCTGTCGGATTTGATTGAAGTCATAAAAGGTGATATACGAATTGCGGATTTGAAAAGACCTCTTTTAATTTAAAATAATGTTATCACTGGTTTAATCAGTTTAGTTATATTTTTAGCTATAAATTTTTTTTCAAAAATTTCATGAATGTAAAAATTTCCTTCAAAAAATAAAAGTCAATTTAGAATTGGACATCGTCTTATACATTTTACACTTCATAGTTTAAAAAAAGTGAATTAGCCACTTTGAAATTGACTGCAAAGTCTAGGTTAGCAGACAATTTATAAGATTATTCATTAAATTATCAGTTAACTTCAGAGACTTCAGGTATATTTTACTATCAGATGCGTTTTCACGACATGCGAAGGTATGATAGCTTGGTGATAACGCAGCTAGTGGTCCTGTTGGCTGTTGCTGACAGGTTGCTAGGTGGGAATGCACCACTTAGACGAGTGTCCGGCACCATACGAGCCGGGTTAATTGCAAAAAGCGGTAAGTGCTCTTTTGAGACACGCCGGTGCCTTTGTGTCCCAGTCATTCTCGACACTTGCGCATTTCGCAATCCAATAAAAACACTTCTTAAATATTTCCATCCTATCATTTTGTGCAATTTCCGTCCTTCATTTTCAGACGTATGCGCGAGGCAAGACGACCATCACATCACTTCGAGAAGTTCTCTTCATTTTCTTTAAATGATATGCAATCCTTTTATGCCACTAAGCTACAATTAGTCACACCTCATCTGTAAGACTGAGAAACTAGAAATCCTGCCAAATTTCGTTCTTTTCCGCAAAGCGTTGTAAAAATTAAGTAATTGAAAAGTTTGTGAAATTTATGCTCAGACAAACAAACACTATTTTAACAAATGTGTTTATAAATTAAGTTCGGATAATTTAAAAATCGTGATATGAGAGATAATGCTATGTTGGAAATAAATTTACAGGTTGTCGACAGTCAATCACTGTCTTGAGGACGGACTATTTACCTGAATCAGTTTCGCAAATTTTGGAAAAGGCAATTGACACGCAATGCCCAAAAGAATGTGCTCTGCTGTGCTTTCAAGCGAAATGCAATGTATTTTTTATGTTAAGCGAGCAGAATTTTTAAGCTAATTATTAGCTTTCTCAAGACTTTAGAGTTACAAAAATTCAGAACGAATAGGAACGCAAACGGGATAGGTCAAATCGAAATTATAAACTTATGTTTCTCACAACTTGCGCAGATAGTAAGAAGTGGATTTTTGAAAAAGATGACGAAAAGGGAAATGTTTAAAAACATGCTAAGGTTTAGGTCGCACATTTCGATAGCAGCACGAAAATATGCCATTTCACTGAAAACAGTGCCCCTGAGCTTACAGTTTGCGACCGGATCTGGCTGATCAAGCGACTCGGAAACAATAACTCTAAACTGACGGCCGGTGTCCACAGTTTTTGCGTCTTTTGCGCTCGTAAGAAAAGTCGCTTTTTTATAGTTTCAAATTGAAAATCATTACTGTTAAGTCATTACAATGAAAAACTGAAACATCAATTATAACTTTAAATAAGTGAACTGAAGCATCAACATAACTTTGAATAAGTGAATAAATGGCTTCAAAAAACGAGTAATAAAGGCAATCAATCGAACCATGACTTTCACCACTACTTTATATTGGAGCTTTATTTTTCATTTGCTGGGAGGAAGGTAGTAAACATTTCTCAGTCAAATTTTCTCGTTCTGAAAAACCGTGAGTTCCTTTTGAACATATAATCAGAAAGCTGAAATATTTCAGATCACCTTACTTAGACCTAAAGAAGAAAGACAATAGGCGAAACAACACACACCACATAGCTGGTTGCAATTAAAAAACAAACGTTATACACATGTTCATTGAAAGTTATCACAGCAGCTACCATTGAAGGAGTAAAAAAACAGCGTAATGAAAGTCAAGAACTTCTAATCAATTTTTTTTTGAAAGCGCCAACCCAACATATAGTAGTTCAACAATCACCGAAAACTCATTTCAACATTAAGCAGAAACCGCTAATAAAAAATGTTAAAATGACGTTAAATTGAAATACGAAGATTTGAAATGTACCAATTTGATCACTTCAATTTGTGACATTTAAATTTCCAGCAGAAGGAAGTAATATGTACTGCCATTACAAATGTTTCCCGATAGCTTGAACACAAGTTACGTTCACACACATAATTTTTGAAAATGATAAATATAAGGACTATTTATGAGTTATTGTCACTACGTTTAATAAGAGCTTCAATCGCCCGAGCTCTCAACTCCAATTCTAACATACGGAGCCTCCTTTCTTCTCGCACTTTATTAGTTGAACTTCCAGAACTACAAAGATTACAAAGTTCTGTTACACAAGAACAACTTTTATTAGTACATATTAGAAAAAAAAATTTTTAACAGTTAAATATACTTCAAAATATCAAATCTAAGTCAGACACTTACTGTCCTGAATTTTTTAGTATTGATGCTGAAGATGAATTATGCGGACTGACGACAAAAGGATCCCTATTCGTGGTGAGGTGCTGACTACAATTCTGATCCTTGAAAAAACAATATTCATTTTCTGCCAGAAGTCCTTTACTTTCATATGAAATTTGAAGCATACAAGCAATGTGAATTTCCACATAAACGGTTTTTTTCTTCGGTATGGTATCGCCATAATCCGGCGACAAGAAAATAGCGTCTATGTTTAAACAGATATGTAATCGTTCCTGTGTTTAATTAAAATACTAGAAGTGATCAACAAAAGACATGTCATTTTCCTAAAATATGTTCACGTTAGTATTATTGGCTACTGCGTAATGAATTATTTCGCGTATTTCTGCTATATCTCTGCTACGAACTAAATGATTCCTCTTGAAACTTGAACAAGAATAGAAAATCGAATCTCAAAAACTTACTCCACCGGAAAGAAATCTTAAGAAATAAAACGAACAATATTAGTTTGTCGTCCCATGCGCAGTACATGGCACCTAAGGCCTACTTCATGATGAGTGCACGCCTCCACTCATTATTATTGTATATATATATTGTAGAAATCCCCAACACTGAATTTTTCATTGCTGTTGGAAGTTCTTGACACTTATACGGGTAAAGTGAAAACCCCGACACAAGTAACACAACCTCGCCATAATCTAGCACCCGCATTAGCAATCAACCGCTCATGTACGATTGTTCGCCCTTGAGGGTGCTTCGGAAACCAAACCCCGATCCTCGCACGCGACCGCAAACTTTAACCATTACACCACCACACCAACCAGCGCCACCCCAACGAATGGCATTTGTAAAAGATGTAACATTAAAGAACGAAAGGAACCTTAATTAATATAGCATCCATATGTAAGTTTGAACTCCTTTCTTCATCACTTACGACCTCACCATCTTCCAATTCGTCATCATTCTCTGTCGTCGTAATTACAGCGATCTTAAAATTAATACCAAAATGCGACGGCCAAACGCATTTTACATGAGTTTGTTAACCGCTCGTGAGCTGATAAAGTTGAAAAGGGGAAAATCAATCAGCACTTCATAATTCATCAAATACCTGGTCACTGGCACTAAATGAATCTTCACTACGCTGTTTTGATAAAAATGAAGTTCTATGTGCCACAGGGAAGTCAGAATGAACAACAGTTTCATTTTCTTGATGTATCTTGGTCGAAGAAATGTTTTCAACCGCAGCAAAATGGACCTCAGAAGCATTCGTCGTACTACTACTAGCAGCGGTACTACTTGTATCGACTGAGTGAAAAACACTAAAAATAAATTATATATTAGTTTCACTTACGCTCAATTTTTTCCAGAAATTAAAAGATGTCAAAACTGAAATTAACAATTGTATTCAAAATCTTATACAGGTTTTTTTCTACTCGACGAAATAGGATTGTATTTCATAACTCATTTGATATTCATCTTCATCTCAATTCAAACTAAATCAAATAAATGGATAAATACCAGGATAAATTTGGTGCAATCATTTCTGTTGTGGAATCGGCAATGGCAATTTCAGCTTTTGATGCTTAAAATATCAAAACTAAGCAAGGAAATAAATTGCAAGCAATAAAAATGAAGTACAGGAAATAAAATAATCATACTTTTCATATTAGCATTGACTACAACTGTTTCACTCTTCTCTTCTTCAGATTCACTACTTTCAGCAAAATCTTTCCCTAAAAATTATGCGATAAAATAATGACTTTTCCTTACACAGTAAATTAAATAGAGAATTGAAATTATGTGTAGGAAACGAATGGAATAATGTTTATTGACGCCCTTACCAAACTAAGACTACGGACTGTAGAAATTGTAAAAGCAAAATCGGATACATACAGTGATAAATTCATCATGTGTTCTACGGCAAAAAATTAATGCCCCAACCAACCTTTTAAAATAGCGCATATATTCTTTTTAGACATCCCATTCAACTCGTTAACGCATAAATAGCGTAGTTCCGATTCTTCCAACTTCTTAAATCAGGTGTAGATGTCTCGAAAGTAATATAAGCGCATAACAAATTAAAGCAGCAAACCTTCAAATTTTCTGACAACAATTCGTTAAGCTCTCCTCTCCGAAGTGATGCAAACATATGGCGAACCATCTCTTCTCGGCTGTCAATGTAAAAAGCAATCGACTTTAACTTCCCTGAAAGAGTGATTTGAAATTAGAGAGCATTTTATACTCCGTCAGGCTTGTTATATAAATTTTTGACAAGCTATTCCGTCGAAAACAGCTGAAATGAAAACCCACGCTAAACACTTCAAACTATGTGATCGCAATCGAAAGAAGAAAGCAAGAAATATATAGGGATGGTTGTGAATAGCAAATCAAGTCTAAAACCTGGCATGAAGTAATCGCATCTTATGCAACAAGACCCATGAATGCTATTTGTCGGAATAGCATGCAACAACAATTTAAAAAGATTAACAAGTATAGACGACAGGTCTTCATATGTCTAGCAGTAATATATAATAGAGAGCAGTAAAACATGCTTTTTCAAATCCAAACTCATGGTTAAGCAAAATAGCTGCGGGATTTAAATACTACAAAACAATGAATTTTGCCAAATACTTCACAATAATGTACACAACATTACTCTTGAATAGTTACAGAGGATAAACTATACCTTCAGAACGCAATTCGAGAGCTGGTAAAAAGTCATTTCGAGTTCCTTTTTTTCTTATAGATGAAGACCTAAAATAACTTGCACATTATGAAATTGTAGATAAACCAAGAAAATTGAAGAACCGATTCAGAACCTTGAAAAAGATGGAGTAGAAAGAGAGGAGATTGTACTGCTCCGACGGCTATGTTGTTTATTCGAGCTCGGAACCATATAACATGTCGCTTCACTGGAAACACTACTTGAAGTTCGTGTTCGAGCTTTTCTCCTTCGAAATGAATATGATTTTTTTCCATGCTACAGAGAAAAGTAAGTTCAACAGGAAAAGTACAGTATTCAGATAAAAAGTTTAAAATTTGTTCAGTATCTTTCAAAGTATTACAACTTACTCGCTTTTTATTGCCCTTCATTGCAACTTAAAAATTGCTGGAGTAATATCAAGTCATAAAGCACATGTAGTTCAATGACTTCACAAAACTGCAACTATATTATTCGCAGTAATAAGAAATGAAATAGACGTCGTGTTTTTCGATCTAACCAAAAATTATTCAGGAAAATCGTGGTAAGACAAAGTATACAAATTAAAGCTTACAACGTTCAAATGACATCTTTATATCACTTAAAAAATTGCTAATTGCCACCACTGTGGGTGCGACATCGTTATTTAAAAGGGGTTGACAGATTCACACGAATTATTGCGATAAAGTAAAGTAAGTCATAAGTAATGCCGATGCTAACGTCCAGCACATCCTTGCAACCACCTGACCACCAACCCGCATCTTCCAGCGTCGTATCTGCCGTTACTTCCCGTCACTGGCCGACTTCTATTCGACGGCACGTCCGTTCTGGTAAACGGCTTGTTTAGGCCGTCCTCTCATTGCTTGTTTCGCCTACCTTGTTGAGGCATTGTCATGTCCCCTTATTCCCTCGTTGACATCTTATAACTAGATTTGAGATCTGATAAAATGGATATCCCTGCTGTCCGTATATTACATCTTAAGCAGTCGGCGTGAGTTTCGATCTTATAGGACAAACCTCACTTTAGATCGAATAAGGCGGCATGGACAAAGAAAATCGGTGTATATAGGGCTACGTTTTCTCTTTTAACCGAATTAAAGGTGGTATTACACAGTGCGTAATTTGTAGGTCCGTGTTACAGTCAGTGGATGCCGGAGTATTTAAGTGATAAAAGAATAACTATAGCAAACAGTTTTTTGTTTACTAGTGAAATTCTGACATTTAGTTCATCTTTAGTTAGTATTTAGACATTGAGTATCTTTATATTGTCATCAGTCAATCAATCATTGGAATGGTATTTGTTTATCATGTTGCGATATCATACATCTCGGTTAGCAAGGATTTGAAAGAATGTATTTCAGGATTCAAATATGTCATCGAAGGAACAGAAGACACAAAAACCAAAAAAAGATATGGATTTGTTGCATACTCGCACAGGTGGTGCATATATACCACCAGCTAAACTTAAAATGATGCAAGAGCAGATCAGTGATAAGAACAGTGAAGCTTATCAACGACTGGACTGGGAACGCTTGAAGAAGCGAATTCATGGACAAGTATGACGCTTTCATAAGTCCACATAGTAATAATTGTAATGTTTTCACTTTCTAGTGCATTTTTTCAGGTGAACAAAGCGAATACCAGTAATTTGCTTAGTGTTATACGAGATTTGTTGCGTGAGAACGTCATCCGAGGAAGGTGAGAGTGCTTTTTTGAAACTTTAGTTCTTTTAGTATCTTCCTCAAAACAAGTTATTCATACATGTGGAAGTGAGTTATGTGTTTTTGAGTCTTCTTTTATTTCTGTTAGAACTATATTAGTTTTGAATTTCGTATAACTTTGTAAATTCATTAGTTTAGTTTAGAACATTGTGTTAAATAATTTACCCGAAATTATAAGTACCTTCAGAGGTTTGTTAGCACGATCAATAATTCAAGCACAGTCGTATTCACCAACATTTTCCAATGTATATGCAGCAGTAGTTGCTGTCATTAACAGTCATTTCCCAAATATTGGAATGTTGATCATCCATCGGCTTCTAATACAATTTAAACGATGTTATAAACGAAACGATAAAACTTCTACTGTAACAATATCCAAATTTATCGCTCATCTTATCAACCAGCAAGTGGTACATAGTCTTTTTCTTTCTTATTTCTATCAACTACACTAACTTTATTTGAAATCTTTAGCAGTAGTATCGGTCTTATGTAATTTGTTTTCCTTATCAATGCTCAATTCAATGCTCAGTGCTTTTATTCTCAATAACACTGTCATTGATCCGGCATAGCAAATTTGTATCTGGTAGTATCTTTAGTTTTCTACATATATTGTCTGGCCTCCTACAGGAACCTCTGATTACAGATCCACGAAATCCTTGCATTAGAAATGATGATACTAATGCTTGAAAATCCAACCGATGATTCCGTTGAGGTTACCATAGCATTTTTGAAAGAATGCGGTGCTAGACTATCAGAAATTTCACCTCGTGGCTTAAATGGTCAGTTTTTCTCGCGGATATTGCAGTTTATAACTTAAATATTGTGGTTGTAATTTAATTTAGAGCTCTTTTTAATCACATGAAGTTTTCAGCAATTTTTGATCGATTACGAAGTATTCTAAGTGACTCGGATATAGATAAAAGAATTCAGTATATGATCGAAGTTATTTTTCACATTCGGAAGGATAAGTTCCAGGTATAGTTTATGATTTTCAATTTATTTTATAAATTTACGAAATTCTCGATTACTGTTAATGTTCGGAATTTTCTTTAGGATTTTCAAGGCTGATTGTTACTACTTTATTTTTGGTGGCGTACATATGTATATTTATCTACATGTGCATATTGGAACTTGGATATTCCTCAGTTTATTTTATTTAGTATTAGATTTATATTTACCGACTTTTTCTCTTTTTTTGATTTTATTTTCATTTCCTGCTTTAGGCTTATCCAGCACTAATCGATGAATTGGATTTGATAGAAGAAGATGACCAGATAACGCATACCATTACGTTGGAAGACCCACTTATGCCGGAAAATGAATTAAGTGAGCCCTAATCATTGCATTGGCACTGGTGATATTGCTTGTATTAATTCGTATCTTGAATTCAGTAGTTTACGTTTATTTATCATTCTTTGTAGTTCAGATTCATTTGCTTTTCCAGATGTGTTTAAATATGATCCTGATTTTGAAAAACATGAAGCAGAATATGAAGAAATTCGGCGCGATGCAATTGGTTTTGCAGAGGAGGATTCAGATGAAGAGGAAGGAAGCGAAGAGGCACCAGATGAAGAGACGGCAGAGGCTCAGCAGGGTTTACTAAAACTTTTATTTTTGTATTTAATTGACTATATCAAAGGAATTGCAATATTTCATTCATTTTTTTCGAAGGAATTTAATTTTAAGTTGATCTGGTTTAGGAGAAAAACAACATACAGTGATTATCGATAACACAGAGCAGAACTTAGTAGCATTCCGGCGCAACATATACTTGACAATTCAGTCATCGCTCGACTTTCAGGAAGCAGCTCATAAATTACTTAAAATTGATTTGAAAAGTGGTCAAGATGTTAGTTTTTAATATTATGTCGTTTTCTTCGTCATTACAAGAATTCATTTTGAAGTGTCGGGAACTTTTTGATTGCTGTGGGATTGTTGTTTGCTGTGATAGGACGGGTTCATCACCTGTTATAGCTTGTCAGGAGCTTATCTGATTCTGTTTACCGAGTCGTGGTATTATAGAAGTGTTATTTTGCAATTGTTGATGAAGGATATAGCTTATTAATAGTTATTAGCAGAATAATAGTTTGTACAATATTAGAAGTTTACAAGTACGTGGTGCGAATAAACTGTGTTGGTGAGTTGGTTCCGAAGAAGGATGTTGGTAGATCGACTGGTTGATGGCATAAGAAAGATAAAGAAGATGAATTTAGTAAGAATTGGTGGGTAAGGAGGGCTAAAGCTCAGTTGACTCCCACCATGTAGGAGTGGTTTAATTGTCTACAATTTAAGGAATTAAGATAGATGATTAATGATTCTAAGGAAATTTTACGCAGATTAAATTTGCAATCCTGGGAGGCAAATACATTAATGATAAAATGAGTGTGACATATCAAGATAAGAAAGGTTCGAGGCACTAGTGTACCAAAGATCGAATGCCACTAGTAACATGAATTAAAGACAGTTAACATGTGGTTATTGATGGGAATTAACAAATGTTAAATAAAAAATGGAATCATCTCATATATTGCGAAATAAGCTAAATTATGGCAACGGTTAAATAGATATCTAACTTGTAAATGATTTATAACTATCGGTAAGGTTACAGCTGAGATACTGTCACCAGAGTAGTTTAGAGGTTATCTATTAATATTTTCGAATTTTCGACAAGAAGTATGTTTTGTTTATTAGGTGGAACTTTGCAACATGATTGTGGATTGCTGCGCTCAACAAAGAACTTATGAAAAGTTTTATGGTTTACTAGCGGAACGGTTTTGTCGACTTCGCAAAGAGTTTCAAGAAGCATTTGAGCGAATTGCTCGCGATACTTACAACACGATACATCGATTTGAATACAATAAACTTCGCAATATGGCCTGCTTAGTGGCTCACCTACTTTCAACCGATGCTATTTCATGGAATGTAAGTTTTTTCACAGTTGGTTATTGTTCATAAGAATCAGGAAAGGTGCTCTGCATTCCTTTATTTTTAATAGATAGATGGATTAATGAAATGGTCATGTTTTAGATTTGTCACTTACCAAAATTCCTTCATTTTTAGATCTTGGACCAAATATCGTTAAATGAAGAGGACACAACTTCTTCTGGACGAATATACATTAAAATAGTGTTCCAAGAACTTGCCGAATTTTTAGGCGTGGAAAATTTGTTGCAGAGAATTCGCGATCCGTATGTTATGCCGCTGTCCTAATTTCTATGTTTCTTTTTTTTAGAATTATACGTAACCATATTTGCATTCCCTTTGCAAATAATTTCACGTAATTTTGAATCATTCTATTTATTACATAAATGTTTAGGACAATGCAATCTTCTTTCGACAAAATATTTCCACGTGACAATCCGAATAATACACGTTTTTCGATCAATTTCTTTACTACCATAGGCCTTGGATATCTCACGTGAGTGAATTTTGTTTGTGATTTAAAAAAATGTTATCCTTTTAAAGCTCATCTCCAAGCAAAATCTGTGCTTGAATGATTTTTTGTTCTAAAGAAGATAAAGCGATGATCCTCTCATGTTATGCAATTTTTGGTTGAAAATTTTGTAGTGAAAGGTTTTTACCCTTATGAATTAAGTGGTTCTAATCATCTGCATATTCTAGGAGCCTTTTAATGGCTGGTAGGTTAATTATATAATATCCAAAAGGATGCCTCCTTTCTTTACCATTACTTCTGATTTCAGGGTCGATCTAAGATTACACTTAGACCAAGGTCGAAAAAAGGCTAAAGTTGAAGTTTCGTCATCCTCAGAAAGTTCGTCGAGTGACACAGATTCTGATGAAAGCAGTAGTGATTCAGATGACAGCAGTAGTGATTCAAATGAAAGCAATAGTGATTCAAATGAAAGCAGTAGTGATTCAACCTCCAGTACATGTTAGTTCACGAAATTTGTTGTCCGGTTAGTGGAAGAAACTGATACATACTCTTCTAGTGAGTTCTTTTCAATTATTTTGAAGGCGTAAGTTAACTGGACTGCATTTTTCAGCTTCATCAGTGAGTGATGATAGTGAGGACAGTGAGGAATCGAGACACAACGCGAAATTATTGAAAAAGACAGAACAGATGGATAGGATATCGAAAACTGATCAGAAAAAAAATCACTACTCGAAGAATACTGGTCGGAAAAATGAAAATGGGCGGGAAAATAGATCTCGTGATAGGAAAAGTGAGGCGTCGCATGAAAAACGTGAAACTAATGAAGAAAAAATGAAAATGAAAAGTTATAACAGGGAAAGTGATAGAGAAACGAGGAGGAAGTATGAAGATGAACCAAATGGCAGAAAGCGCGAAAGATATACCGCGGGAAGAGAAGACAGCAAGGAACGAAGAGATGAAAGAAGAAAGCATGATAGAACTAGACGGGGTGAAAATGAAGTGGAGAAACGAAACTATGATGAAAAAGGGAAGAGACGGAAGAGGGACTCAAACGATTTGGATGACCGAAGAAAAGATAAAGATGATGAGAACTCTGGCAAAGATGATGGCGAAAGTAGGGGGAGCAAAAGTAAAGGGGAGTATAAACATGAAAGAAAACGCCGGAAACATGACTGAATTCCAATTTCTTCTGAAGTTTACTTAACGTTCATCGCCATACATATGTTTGCTATGTAAGAATAAGTCACGCATTACTACTTGATTCCTACATTTCATCGCTTTATGACAGTTCTTGTTGTGCTTGAGAGGTTTGTAAATAGTGGGTAAGACGATGGCATGCTTTACTTCGGTCAAAACGATAACCGTACCGTCGTACTTCTGTTCCATTATTTGTGGATATGTTGTTGTTCCAGATGTTTGTTTCAGTGTTACTTATACTTCTAAATGATTCTTTGTAGGTCTCAACGAACATCATGAGAACATTACAAGGTAGTGTCGCAGTTTTTGTTGTTTACAGATATTTACCATATTCAAATACATTATAATTTGCATTAAAGTTTTTAATACTACAGTCCTTCTCATTTAACCTCCAAAAAAATGCTTTTTGATGAGCACTTAAATCTTTATATTCTGTTCTATGCTAGCCATTATTCTGGAACATGAATCAGTTCCTGGATCTGGAAGCATATTGTCGTTATTGCAGCCTATCTTGCAGGCAAGAAATTTCGAAATCTATAAATATCTTAATAAGCAATAGTAAATTCATTTTTATTTTGGAAAGTGAGTGAGAGCAGCCTTTAATTACTGTTTCTGTTTACAGACGTGTAATGGCAGGTTTGCTCTCTGATTACGAGAATTCATTTATATAAATTAAGTTAACAATTTCAAAGCTGAACTTTGAAGTTATCTAAAATTTGTGGTTGTTTAAAAAGTAAGGTGCGAAGAAATGAACCATCGTTGGTAGTGGCTGGAATATTATCTATTAGATGGAGATCTGGGCAGCAGGACCTTTTGCACTGCACCATAATTTCCCTTCGGTGCACTGGAAGATGAGATTCAGAGCATGTTTTCGTCAGTGCATTGTAAATCTTAGATAACAAAAGTAACATCGACAAGGTTTCGAAGAAGCAACAGCGAAAGGAATTAGAAGATCAACACTGGTACCATGGTTTATTGTCCAGAGAAGACATCGAGTTAGGCTTCTTAAATTTATAAAAATGTACTTCCTACCTATAGCGAACACGCATTGAAATGTCCTTCTATGCTTTATTGGCTAGAAATTTTGAGACTATCAGAATCAGTTGCTGCATAGGTTAGTTAATAATTTGGTAACGATCGAACTTTAGGTATTTGCAGTCTACTACTTCCGGCCTAGGAGGTATAGTGTATTGACTCAGCAATACAAATGTAGGATCTGATTGTTCAAGTCATTGACAGCTTAATTAGATGATGGATCGTAGTCAACTAAGTTTTCACAGTCCGAGTGCATTATGTGTTTGAATATTTTAAAGTTCACATTTTATCTTTTCATTTTATGAATTCAACTCAATTTAAGGAAGTTGCTGGTTAAGCATGGCGACTTTCTAGTGCGTGTAATAGACAACCAAGGAGTGCATCAGATTGTTCTTAGCATACATGTTGGTGAAAGAAATATTCATTTAACCATTTCTGTGTTAGTTATTGGCTGTCTTTTCTGTGGTCTCATAGTCAGGTCTTACCTAAAAATTTCCAAGTGTCTCAGAGCGATTTCATAATAGATTATGAGGGCTATCCTGTGCAACATGCTCTAAATCACTTTACATTGGGATATCTTATAGGACGGAGGATGGTCGTTTTCAGTTATCAGTGCTCCGAAGGGGAAAAAGATTTCCTTCAATTTACGACTTGGTGCAGTACTACAAGGTTGCATTAAAAATAAGCACTTAAGTTACTAATTCCTGAAGGCTAACGATTTAATTAATGAGCTAAATTTGCTTCCAGATACATAAAATTAGGATAAAAGATTCAAGCGGCAAAGATATTCGTCTGGGAGATGGTGTACCTAAGCCTAAGTGGCTTGTTAAGCATGACGCGATCAATTACGACAAAAATAAAGTACACAACATTTAGCTGCTTTCAATGAAGACATTTGGAGATATTCCTTTTCAATATTATTAAATCCGATCAAGTTATCAATCACATATTTTCAAAACTTACCAACCACTAGTTACTGAAGAAAAACTGTAATTTTCGATAAACACTATGATGCTTATGATATCCGATAAACACTATGATGCGTATGATATCCAATGAATTTGAATTGCCAAGTTAAATGAAGGAACTGAGATAAAGGTTGAAGATTGGCTCAGGTATGAAATAACGATTTACAGCCGCCACTCGGTTCGGGAAATTTTGCTGATGTCTACCTTGGAACATTCAGTTGTGACAAAGACGGTAATAAACAAGTAATTCCAGTGGCAATTAAGGTCACCTCATTATATCAGTCTATTTTTAACTGAATACTTTCCTATTTAAATTTTTTTAAATCTTTGATTAATGACAAATTGGATTTCAGATTATAAAGCCTGGGAAGGGTGATGAACGCGAAGCGAAACAATCAATGATAAGGGAAGGCAAAATTATGAGTTTTTACAACCATGAAAATATTGTTCAGGTTGGCGCACTTATATAATGCGATTAATTTGAGGCCTGAAAAACATGATCCAAACTTTGCTGGAAATAAATGCGAGGAGTTACAGTTCTACGGTGTGGCATGCGATCGACCGCCAATAGCCATTGTAATGGAATACTGCCCAGGTGGCAGCCTAGAAAATCATCTCAAAAAGCAAAGGGAAAATATTATCGTTGGCGAACGAATTGAATATTGTCTAGAGGTTGCATAAATTCTTTTGTATTTCTTGCATGTAATATTCGCTTGTAAGAAATTTTGAATTTAATTGAACGTTTAAAAACTTTTGAAAATATTTCTAAAAGGTTTATTAAGTTCCAAAAAAAATTATATTTGCAGGCAGCACTTGGCATGCGTTATTTGCACATGCAAGGTTGTCTCCATCGTGATCTTGCTGCTCGTAACTGTCTTATTTCGATGAATGGTCTGGTAAAAATCTCAGATTTCGGTCTTAGTAAAGCAGACACACTTGACAGAGAGAATGATATTGAAATGACAGATATTCCAGTGAGGTTAAGTTTATCTAATAATACAAAATAATACAAAACTTAGTAATATTAAATAATACAAAACTCTGTGTATTATTACTACTATCATTTGCGTACAATCTTGATGCCAAGTTGGTTGAGTTATTTAATTACATACGTGAAAATCTTAAGCAGAAAGGTAGAGTATTCTAGAAAGTAATAATTAATGAAAAGACATCACTTATTTCAAATTAATAATTAAAAGCTTAATTGTATTTTCATGTTTAGGTGGATGGCACCAGAAACACTCGTAAAAAATCCTCAGTTCTCGAAGAAGAGTGATGTATGGTCATTTGGCGTCCTGTTATATGAGGTTTGACAGTGGATTGACATTTTTCACTGCAAATTTTATAAAATAGCGTTTTTTTTCGCATTGGCAATGTCCTAGTAGGAATTCTTTTACCTTTCAGTTATAGATTGCCGAAAATGTTTCGCATTTCATTTTTACCATAAAATTAAAGATTTTCAATTTTGGTGTGAAGCCGTGGCCAGACGATGAAAATAAAAAGATAGCTACGAATATTCGGCGTATTCGGATGCCACAAATGCCACCAATAACACCACCAGAAATCAAAGTTTTGATTTCGATGATATGGTTCGATTTTTCAATAAATTTTCAAAATTTATCAGCAAACTGTGCGCCTCTTACGATGCACTGCAAATACTTGTGTATTTGGTTACTTAATTGCATGCTTTTTTTTCAATTAATTGTTGATTGGAAGGGATTGTTCAACTTAGTCTACAATCAGTCATTTAAGGATAAAAAATGCAGATAATAGACCAAATTTCAATGTTATATGTAAGAGAATTCATGAAATGCAAAGGGGAGATCTTAAGCCGCCACCAATTGCGGAATGTGCCGTAAATCGTATACCGAACGTGAAGCGAATTGAATATACAAAAGTGGAAGTTAGTCATTAATTGTTTGTATGTTGTAGATGAAAATTAGAAGGGATTTTGAGCAATAGAAATTTAACAGATTGTTCAGAATCATTGAATTTATTGTAGCACATCCTGGACGATGTAACAGAGGAAGCAGAACCTGTCGAAACACCAACAATAACTGTTGATGAAACCACGGAGGGTGGGAAAAGAATGCGTAGGAGATCAATGAGTTTGAGGTTACTTTTTTGTAAACCTTGCAAATCTTCTTGACACTGCTCTTCCTAGTCATTTTTCAAACAGAAAAAATAACAATTTTAATGATTTCAGAGTACATGACGATTAATGTATGTTGATAGATAATGATATTTCAGGTGATGTTCTACACTTCGATCATAATACGTACAATTACATTTAAAAGATAAATGCTACATTATATTGTGCATATTGATGTTTGCTAAAGGATAAATCATTCTTATCCAAAATCTCATAATTCGTTCAAATAATATTGATAAATATGTTCAGATTTGATAATCTTTTTGATAGCATTAGTTAGTGTTTTTTATCACTCTGTGATTCACGAGCTCGAGACACCGGCAGGAAAAAAAAGCAGTTGTTATTATTTAATGGTGAAGTATAGCATTATTAGATTTTAAAGGATTGCTTATCAATCCCACCCGTCACTTTGTACAGCCTTTCAAGTCTTGACTAATTGGTAATTGCTTTTTTTAATATACTGTTAATTAACATCAGATGGAAAAGCGGTTGCTGGGCTCTAATCAGTCCATTTCAAATTTTTGGCATAATTACGATGGCTCATACAACTACGCTCTTTCAAGAAAATCAAATTCCATTAATTATCAATGAAATTTCTGTTGTGTGTAAAATCAGTGCATTAACACTACAGATTATAGAATTTCATCTTTTTAGAGCAATTCGAACTATCAGTTATTGCTTATATTGATGAACAAAGGAAATCAGTTATAAAAGCTCACTAATTTTTGTTAAGCTTTACAGTGCTACCCCTAAAATATGCTGTAGCAATCGATGATTTCTTTTTAAAACTTTTCCACATTGTAGGCAGCAATTATTTTCTTTTTATTTGTAATTTTTGAAAACTTTTTTTTTAAAGATTTTAAAAACTTTAAGAACGTATTTTTAACAAACGTTGAAAGATGAATGGCTTAGTATAAATTAGCATTACTGACTCTCTTTGCAATTTTTTTCGCAAAAAATGTGATGTCTCAATTTGAAAGTGGTGAAATGAATTGGAGAAGGAGGAAGGGAAATAGTTATAGTTCGACGTTCCACACTATAAACAGTTTTGATTTATCATCTCTCAACAATCGCTAACACCAACCAACACACAGAATGAGTTTATAAATCTCTCCTTATTCTAACCTACTGTAATTTAAATTTGGATTTTTGCTATTGATTTTGCTATTGGTTGTGTTTCTGGCAAATGACATTACCAAAATATTTCAGGTCAAACGAGACCAGAACAGTGCCGCTTTACGAAGATCGGCTTTTTCCATAAGATTCAGAAAGCTTATTATAATGTAGTTTTGATCGATTTTCAAAAAAAGAAAAGGAAGAACTGTTTTATAAAGGTAAGAGAAAAATTATAATGTAATTTCCGTTCGTGATTTGCTGACAACACGATACCAATATTTTAGCATCTAAAATTGCAGGTAAAACTTGAAATGTCTAAATTCATTGTTTATATATTCGATTAAATTTGGATTAGAAAGAGCGAATGCGATTATTGTCTGATCTGTGCTCGTTCTAATACTCGCTTCTGATAAGCTCATAATAGTTCATTGCATGTTAGCTTCGCGTTTACAAGTTGTCTTCTATAGTTAGATTTAATTAAACACACAGCGCTCGTGATTCGATCGAAAATAATTCACACGAAAATGGAAAGGAAGCGCTTGTGTCAATTATTTGAACAAAGTTTATTTCACTTGATTATACTGACCTTGTTGATTCTTTCCTCCATTCGTCGCCACATAAAATATTCCAAACATTCATGTAAAATGCACTTCTGTTTCCTTCACTATGAAATCAATTTCGGAATAATTTTATTTGTAACTGTAATTCCACTTCTTCGCTCATTTTACCTGGTTTTAATTTTTCGTCCAATTTACTCCGTGCGCAACAACCTGCAGGCATTTGTCAGTTTAGCTAGAGCGGGCAAAGTGTAGGAGTAAATGAATTTCTAATTATTTTAATTTAGTGGTTAGCTGAGGCAGAATTCCTCCACTGATAATTGCATACTTTAAGCCTTATCTCGAATCAGAAGTTCAAACGTACAAAACCTTATCTCCTAAATTTTGTGATTTTTCAGATAAGATTTTTGTAATATTAAATTTATTTGAAGCAAATTTAAACTGCAGTACGTTTAGGATCTCTTTTGAAATCCATCATTAGTCATATATTGTAAAAGTAAATCCCATCTTCAGCACATTTACACTATGAATGTCAATAGATTTCAAGCATAAGCTTATTTTATTGCGATTTGGAGCAAAAGACATTACATGTCGAAGACGAAAAGGCTTCCAGTCTATTTTCACGTTATTAAAACTTCATTCCTATGCCTTCTTTATCCTTCCACTAGACACGGATGAGCGCTTTAGTGGAACGCAAGGGTCACTTCAACCGAGGGCCACACTGACAAGAGCAGTCGCAATCTCCTTTCAGTATTCGATTTAGAGGAAGACTGCCGGTAGATGCTTGATGAGCTGGAGGAAATATTTTATGCTGCAAGCGCAAAAATGCATTGAAAACTAAAGAGGAGACTTTTCGATTCCGAATATCCTCAACAAATTTTTTACGCACATATCTGAAACAATAAAAATTGCTCATTAGCATCCAGCTCTTCAGTCTAAATTTGATGAAACTGGAAAATTATGCAAAATATCAAACATCAATTTGTGCATTTTTCGTCATTTTCCTGTCATTTGTGTATTCAATTAAAATTTTGTTGATTTTCGGTTAACGGAAGGGCTCACCGATTGAAAAATAAGTGCACGAGAGGATTCTTCCCGTTCCAAAACACGCATAAAAGAATATCAATTGCATTATAGGTTACAGTGTAGGGCACATAGTAAGGCCTTAAAAACATGAAATAGGTGGATACACAAACGGTATAGCCGCCATTGATTATCACTTGCAAAGTTAGCAGTATGTCGCGACGTCTAGAAGTGGCATGAAATTTATTGTCTGGTGAAGAATTCTGAAATTGTTTTTGCAATTTTGCGCATTTCGCTTCACGAGATTAGTGAGATAATTTCCTCAGTCTGCCATTACTAACTGTAAGCATTGCAAACTGATCCAGCCCTATACTTCACAATTTCCAGTACGCTATTTAAATTTTCAAAGGAATGAAGTGTTATGCAAAAAATCTCAAAGTTATGTTCTTCCATACTAGTATATAAAGTTATTCGAATACATTGCAGTATACTTTTTTAGGATTTTCTCATTTCTATTAGCGAATGAATTCTTTTTTGAGTTCACAACAGTAATATACTGTTATGAATTTAAAATAATATTAAAAAATGACTTTCTTTAAAGCAACTATTAATAATAGAACATAGCAGACGGTAGACAGTACGCTAGTCACCAAAGTGATTATTCGATCGCAGGAAGGCATGAAATCAGGACTGTCGTATACCCACATCAAGTTCGCCACATCAAATCCATAAGTGGCATACGGTGTCATCCAGATCAACGAAAATACTGATGGAATGGCAATTGTAAAAAATAGTATAATCTAAAGGACAGGTTAGCATCATCGTTATTGTCAATCCCGCTGTGGCATCATCTCAAGTGATGGCTGGCAATTTCATGAATACGAAGAAAAAAGTGCTGCGCAAAAATTAGTATCTTCTTGCTTTCTTTTGCTTTCGCAATGAGAATAACGTGGAAACAGTAAGTAAAGCAAAATGATTTTGCCAATAATTTTGCATTTCGCAATTGGTTTAACTGTTCAATTAATTTTTAAAAAAAAAATAATTAAGGAACCGAAGTCATTCTTGGATTAAAAAAAAACTCGGCAGGCACACCGAAATATAATATCGTCAATCGATTTATGGCCAATAAAATTGTTAACGAATCAATGTTGTACCAGCAAAAGCTAAGGTGAAAACCGGAAACCTAAAAGATGCAAATAAGTTAATTTTTCACATTTCAATTCTTTTAATGTAAAAAAATTCAAAAAACTTTTGCTTCACTGTTTTATTTGCTACTAATTTACACAATCAATTTTCAAACGACCAGATTTTCGTGTAAATATAGCAAGAATTTCATGTTTCATTCATTGAACGGGCAGGAACTTACTGATTCAAACTCCGCTGGTAACACTCGAAAATTCAAGCTAAATTGAAGTTTTACAAGAAATGCATCGTTTCTGAAGGAAATTGGAAGCGTTGAAACACTAACTTTTTCCACCCATTTGTTTATTGTGGTACCAATGATTGCGAAAGTACCGATGCAGACGTAAACGCAAAGTTGAATAATGTCGATAAAGCCGTAGCAAACAATGATTTTGTAGGTGGAATGCCTGATGAGAGTGCGATCCGATAAAATTATCTGCAAGTACCAAAAGCATATCTCTCTCCAACAACGTTAGAAGCCTTACATTGACAAACTGAGTGCAAATAATTCTCGTCAGGTCTCCGCTTACGTGCTTCGACACTTAAATATCAAAGTATCATAAAAGTCTCAGCCAGTGACTGTAGCTATGGTTGTCATTTGCAGTTAGCTCGATAAATGTAAAATAAAAGTTTTTGATCAAAAGAACTAATTTGTAATTTGGTCAGCAGTAGTTCGAACAACAGTCAGCTAAATTAAATGTACCATTCATATGTGAACGGTACGTAAATCGATAAATTTTACGATTTTATAAGTGTAATACCTTTTGAATGACAGTATACAGTAATATGCATAGGACGGATACGATGATGATGAATATTCCGAATAAGGCGGAAAGCAACTCAAAATTCATAACAGCTTCCGTTATCAAAGAGTGATTTCCGCAGGAAGCATTTCTTTCTTCTATCTAACATTTCTATTTCGTAATTTTCTTAAATGAAGGCTCACAATGAGAGGATTTGTTGAGCGCTTATGGCAAGGAGCACAAACTTCAAAGTGATTGATGATTTGAAGAAACAAACTTCTCTAGCTACTGATTCCGAGACATTACCCGTCTAACACCCGAGGTACTCATTTCTCTAAGGAATGAAAATGCCTAGTCTGATTCTTTAAGCATTGTCATATACGGTCGCATATGATGCGAATTGGTTGATTAAAAAACACTGAAGATAAAGGAAGCCTAGATTATGGAGCCGTGGCGCCCTCCTCGGATGTGAATATTGGCAGAAATAATTAGTCAGTGGACGGTAGCAGAAGTTAACTCGTGTGATGTAATCAATCAACAGCGGTCAGTTATAAGGGAAAAGAAATGCAAATTTTGCGAAAGGAATGAAAGCGAATGAGTCGATGTATTTGAACAAAAATGAAGTACAATAAAAGTTAGGACAAATGAATAGGTTATTCATAAGTAGTATATTATCACCATTTATCGAAATGTTAGAATTCTTTTCCTGAATTACCGCAACTTTATTCCCAGTTTTAATTTTCTCTTATTTCGGAGGAAGACTGAATCCTGCACTTGTGCGAAATTATTCCAACATTTACAACTTTGAATATGACCATGCAACTCGATATCACATTTTCATACAAATACTGTTGTCAAGTAATTACAAAAGTCATCCATTTCATTTTCATCAACGATGACCTAAAAAATTTCATTATATCGGCTTTTTCACTTTGTTTCAGCCTTCGTAACTGATTTTTCGTGAACGATCATAGATCGGAAATTGTACTGCAGTGAAATATTTGGAGAGCTTTATGTTATGAAATAAAAGCAAAAAAACTAATTGAAAATTTTTTCTCCAATTGAAATCTGAATTCCCTTGTGAAAAGAACGTCAAAATCCTATTGTTGTGTTGGAACAACGAAAGCTAAGCATGCATAAGTGCCGCACAAACTTCTACATCATATAAGTATCGCAACTTCACATTTGCCTAATAATAACAAACTATGAAAATTTTATATATTTTTGTAAAATTGTCCTTCAACACATACGGAAATGAAGTTGCACAAGTCTCCGCAATTGTATTATTAACTTTTAAGCCTTGAAGCGCTGACCCCAAAGATAAGGTTAATTTGTGATTTTTTTAAAGAAGATAAGAGGTAGTAATTGAAAGGCCTGAATATTTGTCTTGCTGTAATGGCTGTTGTTGCATTAGAAAAGGGGGGGAAGTGGTAAACTTTAAGTTTTCATTCTCAAGTTTACTTGAAAAATTCTTAGGCTGCTAATAATTAGCACAATAGTAGTAAGTGGACTTTATCAAGTTTCATATTTGAGCTTTCAATTCATTTTTTAATTCAATTTCTAATTCTTTGCATGAGTCTAATTTCATAAAACGAGGAGATGAATATTTGCAAGAGAAAAGACGTGGAGCGAAATGAGGTGTGAAAATACTGCATTTGTCAAATTTCAAAAGCGCTGTTGGCTTTACGATGTGATCGCAATCAGACAGAATAAATGTCAACAAAGGAGTTACTATGGCATTTGGCAAAGGAATTAGAAAAGAAAGAAAAAAAAGCAACTATCAACAAGGGACTGTATGCATCTGTTGGTTAGTATGGAAAAGGTAAAGATTAGTATTAGTGATGTAGGGAATTAAATTTGTAGTGAGGAAACTGCAGCATTAAATTATTAAATTATTTCGTTGCAACTGCGCGATATTAGCTGCTGAAAAGGAAAATATCAAATTGAATGTGAAACTACTACACTTTAGCTGAGAACATACACAATGCACAATAATTTCAGTGCTATATTATTTGCTGAATTAGTTTCTGCTCGTGCAGTGCAACTTTTTACCCGTTTATTAGGCCTAAAAGAACTTAAAAGTTTTTAATATGAATTTTTCACAAATAATTTCTCACTTTATTACTGCCCACAAGTAATTCAACAAAAAAAATTGACAAATCCAATTGTTATTCGATAGCTTTTTAAACGTTTCACTTTTGCATAAATAATGAAATTAGTAAGAAAGAAATTAAATTTAAGATTTAAGCATTATATCTCTGCGCTAAATGAAGATTACATTCATTGCCATATCCTTGAATTTGATGAAATTGAAAATGTCAGAATATCTTACAGACGGAAACGCAAACCATCAAAAAGGTCAGAAAAGAGAAGTTCCACTGATAAAAAAGTGATTGATAAACGATGGATTCGAAAAAAAAGGATTAATGAAATGCGAGAAAAACTTTCTCCACGACATTCCATAAATATTCTTTGTAATTTAGAAAAGTTTGTTTTAGACGAAAAAAGGTAAAAATATTGTGATGGTACGAGAGAGCAAAGAAAGAGAAAGGAATAGATTTTGTTGTGCATTTCGAAGGGAATTTAAAAACAGAGGAAAAGCAAAATGTAACATCAGAATGATTGCTTCTTGCAATTCTTCAAAACCAATCAAAGTTTGATGAAATTTCAGTAAAATGTGAAGAGGACAACAGTCCCTTGTCTTATTGTGCAAGCCCTCTTATCAGTGAAAATTCATCCCCTTTATTTGAATGAATGCGACAGTTTCTAATTTAATGTGTAAAAACTATTATAGTTGAAGTTCAAAGTTTCTTTAAATACTTCGAATCAACCGAACACATGCATTAGCGATATGCGGTTAAATTGAGCTACTTTGTCAACTCGTTTGAACACAAATTTTCCTTCCTTCGACTTCACTGCATTTCACTCTTCTCGAAATGCTGCTTGTACAGTCAAAATGACAAGTGAAGTGGTGGCAATGCATTGACTACTAATAAAGCATTCTCCAAAACTAATTCAATCAAATGCTTTCTAGCACGCTTCATTGATCACTACCTGTAAACGATACAAAGTGGTAATTTTAATGTGCAAGAAGAGGAAGGGTATGTTCACGTCACATCATCAGTTTGCTACAGTAGTATTAGAACTTAAAACAGCCTATTAGTTATTGAATTTAATTTAGTGATGGGAGAAATACTGGCAAATGATTGGATTTGTTAAAATTTCATTTGCTTCGGGTAACAAACATTGTTGGATGTCTCAACAGCAATATTCGGCAGCTTGAAGTGTTTCACAGTTCTTCCGCATTAAGTACGATGTACAAATTTAAAAGTATCGTCAAAGCTTTGATTTGGACAGTTAGTTGTTTTGTAGCAGTGAACAACTGTTTGAGTTAGACCGGACAGTACCCTACACCCTTTCGATTTGTTGACGTGCTTTAAGTCAATCGTAAGTCAGTTTCGCAGACGAAACTAATAGCACAAAAGGAGTCACATAAGATCGTCCGACACGAACATGCATTACAGGTCATTTCGTATTACTAAAAATATTTCCATTTAATTTAGTGCCTGCCACTTGTCAAATTTAATAAGAATTTATATACTTATACATATATACGATATTAATTTATTTATAAGCCATTGAGATGTCACATATGCAAATAATAAAGTTTCTCTGCTACGAAGAAATGGCTGTTGGCAAAATGAAAATATCGATTATGAGGAATGGATTAATTAAATAATTGATGGCTTAATTGCATTCAGCTGCCAGCTAAGTTTATTTGCTGTTTACATGATTATTCTAGGGAATTCGGAATAGCAGTTCATGTAGGTTATTTAAGAAGTTTGAATTCTCAATTTCTCTCTTTTAGCAAGCATATCCCTTGAATACTTGATATACATATGTAAAATAGAAAGTATAGGTTGGAAAAGCTTTAGGAAAACAAGTGATGCATCTAGAAGTACTGAAAATAAGAAATACACTCTTCTAGGTTATGGTTGCCCGTAGCAAAGATTTTCAATTTCCGGATTATTTGAAAATATTCTAATAATTAATTAATATAAAAAGAAAAAATCACGTTCATGCCACAACAGTTTTAGGTTCAGGTATAGCCATTTTGCAGAGGTATATGTGGATAATACAGTTTTAGTCAGTTGTTTCTTGCAAGTACGCTTGTTCTACCGTAAATTAAATTTGCATATTTTCGAACGGAAGAATAAGTATGAGAAGTTGCACTAAAGAAGAAGTGTCGTGTTAGTGATGCGATTAAAGTTGAGCGATGCTCCTTTCTCAATTCATTTTTTCTTTGATGATATATCTTCAAGCAACATTCCACTTACACTTTGTTGTTTTCCTAGAAATAATTTGGGAAATGCTATAAGCACTGAGAGGCACTGATATTAGTTTCGAAAGGTAACGGGAACATTTTGGAACCAAATGAACAGCTTTCACCAACGATTTAAACGAAATTGCAGAAAAAGAGATTCCGAGAAGAACGAGATGGCCGAAGCTAATGTCAGGAGGATTAGCAGCAATTTTCCTTTTGTATCAAAGCACTGCCGTACGATAAGGTCTCTTCCACCTATCTTTCACGTTTCCAGAAAACAGATCCCAATGCTTTCATATTCTGTGATTTTTAATACTTAGATATTGTCGTCAGTGCTTTCTTCGTAGCAGACAAACCCATTTCTTTTTACGTGGACTAGACAGTTTCAACCATGAGAATTTCAGCAGTAGACGAGAAAGAAGCATAACGGCACATTATGCAGGAGACATACATGTATTTGAATTCAGACCCATTTTCAGGTAGTCCTATAGCTAGTTACCTTCTGAGATCGTACCGTTGCACTCACCATCTAGAACTTAATGATTTACAATTAGTCTGAAGTCAAAGATTACAGGACACTTTCCCCTTTTTAACTGATTATTAAAAGCAATGAAATAATCAAATTGATGAATTCAAAATTTCATATCAAGTTTCAAATATTTCGAATAAATTGCAAAATGTCAAGTTTATTTCATCATATATGGGTGAATGAATCGCAAATCCTCAATTTGTGCTACGCAATGCAAACGTGCTATGCCAGAAAGCCGCCTCAAACAATCAAAAAGAAATTTTTTGCGTTTAGCTCTTAGCATTCATCGAATGAGTAAACGGATCAGCAAGAGGTAAGATTGCCCGTAAGATGTCACTTCGCGCAGTTCCTTCATTTTCCCGCAAGTCGCATGGACTTTGCTCATTTCTACAAATAACACTAAGTGATATTACTTCAATTCATAGGATTTGAACATTGCACTTCGGCAAATTGGAATTAGTCCTTGCAGAAAAAGTTCACTTCCACAAAGGTGCATCTTTCAAGTGAAAGCATTGTAACTCCGAGAAATGAAATGGGTAAGAATGATAAATTCAGCACATCGGATGCTAATCTTTTTTCCCCTTACAATATCAGTCATATTCAACTACAATAACAGCACTAACTCTGCTGGCATCTTTTCCTTCATTGACTTTTCATCAATGACAATTCATCCGAATTCATCGGTTAATTAATTTATTATATTTTTAGTAGTTTAATATATTCGAACTAATATATTACATATGTAATTTAAATTCACTCCAATGTAAAGTATCAGGTAACTATAGGATGCTAATTTCTTTTTCCGTCCGCTATTTGTAAACCAAATTTTTACCCAACACTCCTTGAACATCCTACAACACGTATAGCTGGTAACACAGACATTTCAAATCTCCATTAGCACAGATACATAATGTTGCAGAACTTTGCAGATATCTTCAAACTTAATTTCATAGAAATTTGAAACTGATAAGACACAACACATGTGCACTGTAGAACAGTTTATTCGTATCACTGAGGTTAAAGACACAAATGATTATAAGAATGCTAAAGTAATCCAGTAATTTCAAACTTTATGAGCTAACAGAAATTAGTACAAAAATTTGAATACATTATCTGAGAAACCTTGTGTAACAATGAATTCCAATTGAATTAATGAATTGTGTGTTGCTTTATTGTCAACGATTAGCAACAAATGAGTGCAGCGGAACAGGAAAGTGAACATGGCATAATCAATAATACCTACACTAATGGAATTAAAATGTGAAGTATTTTGCACGAACCTCGTCCAGACAGCATTAACAAAAATCCTGTTTCTACTTATTTCGAATGGAAAGTCTTTACGGATCAAAACAGTAAACTTACTATCAATGCAATTCCCTTTCAAATATTAAAAATACAAAATTATACGAGAAATAAGTGCAAAAAAGACAAATCGACCATATGAAAGAGAAAAGTCATACTACACTGCAAGTAATTACTGGCCTTTACTTTCGCCCAACATTTAATATGATACGGGTATTTCCTAATAAGTGAATGTACACTACACGAAAATTAGTTTTGTCACTTAAACATATGTTAGAATAACTTCTGTTCCTATTATCTTAGTGTTTGAAGCATAAAAAACATAAGTCTCGACTCAATCACATAGCCAGCTGCAAGAAGAGGTTTCGCTGAATAAATAATACTAATATGAACTGGAAAGAACACAGTAACAAAACAGTAATTCTTGTCAAACAACAGTAAAGAATGGAAAACTGAACTCCTTATATAAACACACAGTGATATGTAAAGATGACAGTTTCCGAATTATTTACTTTCATTATACTTGAGTTGTATGATATGCAGAAAGAAGAAATGTATAATTCTTTAAAGTGATTCTTTTAGAAATATCAAGGAATTAGGTCACACTACAGCTATCTCAGAGAAAATTTCAGTGAATTGACAAAAATGATGAAAATCAAGGAAGTGAACGTTAATAAAAAAAAATCAAGGAAATGAACGTTAGAAAGCTATGATTATAATAGTTTCAGGAGCCAATTGCAACGGTTACATAGTCGGCTCGATAATCTAGTAGGTCACAGGGATTGGATTGCAAAGGAATAAGGAACATTCAATGCTTTGCACATAAAACATTACTATTATCAAACACGCGCCTTATATGATAGATATATTCAACAACGCAAAACAAATCGCACACGCAATTGCAGATGAAACGAGCAAGAACCTTTGAAGAGAAGTTTATACTTACCATGCCTTACACAATAACTTTCGGTAAGTGAGCTTGCTAAGTAACAAACTTGACTGACTTGACAGCTAAAGTGAGAGATTTCTTGATTGACAATCAATTTATTCTTTGAACTAATTGTTTAACCAATCAGAATTTTTAATTTTGATGCGTAAGTGAATTTGATTATTTATATGAAGTGAAAAATGTTCAATCGAAGAGAATTCTTTAATGCACAGCGACTACCCAATCCTACGGCAGTGACTACATCGTTTGTGAACTGTGCACGGGATGAAACACAGAAAGAGTAAACCAACCGGAAATGTACATACTGCCAGCAGCATCAAACAGATTAAACAAAACAGGTCCGTCTGTCCAGAGAGAATTCCAACCTGAAAAATGACAGTGCAAAGATGAACATTCAAAATATAATACGTATATTTTACAGGTAAATATCTATCAAGTTGGTAACAATAGAAAACAAATTTGTAAAAGGCTCCGGTAAGGGGAGAGTGCAATGAGATGAAATCGAGTTAAAGATTAAATGAGGGAAGAAACTTAGTATCAAATAAGTATCAATTTTTAGCTTATTAATTTTATCAATTTTTGTGTATATTTTTTATCAATTTAATTTTTATCTGTGATGTATACCAGTTAGTATCAAATAATGACATTTTTTATGATGTGTGCCAGTCAAAAAAAAATTGAACTTACTCCGCAGTAGGAGCAATGTCCTGCACGTGGTACTGCAACTGGAGGAGGTTGCGCAGAAGCTAAAAATTAATTAAAAATATGTAGTGAAGTTGAGATGGGTCTTATGAAACATTGCCTTTTTAGTTGGTGTTGTGAAATTGAACCCTTCTTGTACATTCATCTAATCACTTCTTTATGCATGCATATGAACTGGTCCAACTTACGCAGTAATCGCTAGGCACAAAAAATCTTCAAGCTGTCAAAATGTAATTTCTTTTTTACAATTTTAATCTGCTTCTTGTACGTAATGGAATTGTGCAAAACGAAAAATGAGGCCTTAAACGTAAGACTTCTTTCGCGACATCAGACGTAACAAATATCTACAGCAAATTTCGGTCGCATTTTAATCAAAATGTGCATCTGAAAAGCATTTGAAAAAAATGCAAATCAAAAATTAAACAAACGTAATGGAGGTGACGTTGGTTGAAACATTTGATTCGGAAGTGGCAGTAAGGGATATGGAGGAAGAGCACCGTAGGGCTTCGGAAATGTGTCATCTGAATTAGTCGAGTATGGTCCAGAAGCAGCTGGATATGCCATTGCTGTTTGATATGAAGGAGGAGGTTCACTGTAACAAGCTATGAATTAAATTTAAAAAAAAAGAGCAATATTTATCAATCATTAAGTTTAACGTAAATACATCGTGAAACGGAATAAACCTGTAAGGTGGCAGTCCCCCATCACACTTAACTGGAGGCTGAGGACCAAGAAGAACTGGCTGTACGGATGGTTGTTGATTTACTGCCAGAGAAGTATTTTGACCAATTACGTTTGATGAAGTATTTCCTTCTAGCGGTGCTGAGGGCACATCGTTGCCAGACTGCTCCTTTCCCGGCATAACGTAAATTTTTTTGAATAAAAAAGCAACAACTGAAAATAGTATACGATGCTAAAATCAACCTAAGGAATATTATGACGAACTGAAAAGGACTAATTTGTGGCACTGCTAAATAAACATAAATTTAATTAATCAATTCAACATTGTAATTGTAATTGTAATACGTGCCGAAAAGCTCAACCATTTATTAACTGTTGCTGTTAGAAATGAAGTCGCACCTGAACAATATTATGAAATTTATGGTTACTCAAACTTCGTGTCTTAATATTCAGTTTCTGAAGTATAAATGTTATTCGGTCGTGATTCATCAATTTCGAAGTTTCAGTTACCAATCAATATCTCAAATCTCAATTGGTTTTAATAGAAATATCAGTTAAAAGTCGATTACTGCAATCACCTCAAATGCTTATCTCTAACTAAGCACTGAAAAAGCAAAGAAAACAATTGATGTGGTAATTAAAACTAACCACATAATGATCGCCGAGAAAGTACTAAATATTTCAACGATCAAGACATGAACTCGTATTTTAAAAGAAGTCTTCATCCGCAACAAAATTTAACAACAGATTTGTAAAACAAATTGAAACGCTTACAAAAGAAAAAGTGTAAAAACAACAGCTGAGAAAATGACATAAAACGAAACTCATTCGAAGACACTGTTTTGCTACACTCCATAGAGAAAAAGTACTTTCAAAACAATATTCGTTTAATGAATCTAATCTCGAGTACCACCGTTGTCTCCAAGGTACGAAAACACTGCGTCACACATACACACTGAATTATAAAATACATTGATTTACGCAAGTGCTAGATAGAAATTAGCAAATACCACATTGGAAATTAGTAATATCACACATTCTCTGAAATTTGCCAACACATCTAACACCTTCTACGATCTATGAAAAAGGAACCAAAGGAGAAATATATGACACATATAGATTTTTGATATTTTAACAGAGCCATGTTTCCACTTTTTTCTTGAAAAGCACTACTATTAAAACAAAAAAGAGAAACAAGGAGATACAATCGGTAACATTCTTTTTTTTATCAAAGGAACCGCAATCGGTCAATTCTAATATATTAAGTCCCTGCGATCGATAACACTGATGGGCGAACAACCCGCTAGAAATGAACCGTAAAATTTTTTGGAGAAAAAATCTCTCAAAACCATATGAAGAAGGACAATACAAACCGCTTTCTGAAAACTCTTCCAATGAACTCTATTTCGCAAATTTCTGACATCCCCGGAGGCTACTTCCCGTATTTAACAGTCACAAATGTAGTAAAACGCCACTGCAGTTTGCTATGGAAATCACGGCAAAATTGACAAAAACATTAAAGAACAGGTGAAAAATGTCATCGCGTTAACTCCTAAGTCTTATCTTAAATCTGAAACACGAAAGAAAACCTAAGTTTGGAAGTCAAAACTCCGATGTGAAAACTGTAATGGACCTAAAGGGGGGCATGTTATATTGTTATAGATACAGATAATAATAACAATAACAATAACAATGGTAATGTCAGCTATTTCGGAGTTTATAATAATATAATAATGATAACGTCACTATAGCAGCAATAGTGATAACAAAGATAATAATATAGTACTATAATATGATACTAAAAAAACCTAAGTTGATTTCTATGTCCTACGTCACAGCTCGAATATCAAGAGCAGAAATCGCAGTACCAGATGTATAATTAAATTGCAAATTAATAAACTATAATCTCTTTCACAGAAATTATGAAAACCAAAAAACCGGGACAAAATTCAACTAGAGAAGCAAAGTGGAGCAAGGAAGGTTATCTAATGCACACAACACGCAATCATCAACCAAGCGACGCGGAATCGTCCAGAGTGGCTTTATGACCAATACACACGAATCGTGGCAGTCAGACAGACAAGCGATGAGCTGTAATCAAAAAGCATTCCTCAGAAAACATGTTCTACCTTGCATTATAAACAACGAAATAAGTTAGCTTCTCAATTACTAAAACGACATTCTTCTCTGTCGCATTAAACAGATCCCATATCAAATAAAATTCAAAAATTTTTTGAAACTCATGCTTCCTGTTGATCAAGGAAATCAAATATTTTCCAATTTTGTTAAATTCCTGCATTAACTACACTTATGTTCAGGCTAACCAGAAAGTTGCAATACTTTTGGAAAAATTTGCAAAAGAATGTTCTCCAAAAAACTAACACATCATTGGTATATGTACAGCAACTTCATCCGGCACTGATACGGAGTGAATTCGATCTCTATATTTGTAAATGATTCGTAGCATTTTCGATTCTGTCGGGCATGGATCATAAAATCCCGGTAACTGACTCTGAAAACGCAGGACGATATTCACAGAAATACATGTTTCCAACAATTTCTCATCCATTATTGATGTCATTTGTGACTATGACTATACAGGTACCTTAAGTAACTAAGACGCAATAACTAATGTACCTTAAGTTGGTTCCTTTAGCAGTTCTGTGAATTACAAAATCAAAAATCAAAATGTTCAGAGCATGGTTTAATACCTGATTATGCAATAGTTTCTTCATTATATTACTATTACACCAACACTTTTCATGTGTTTATATTGTAGGATATTTTTCAATAAACATAATTCCAATTTCTTTACCATTTATAAGACTACGAATCAAGTGAGAATGTTTTTTTTAAGTGTTACAAAGAAATATTTTATTGAATTGGATATGGTACAAAGAGATTACTGAGGACAGAAACATTACAAAGCACTTAATTGGGAAAATAAGGAAATCTTACTTTTCCGCAATATATCCTCAACTGCGAATCATTAACCATAGCTTGTAATGGCACTGTGACATCGACAATCCGATCACCTAACAGAGGATATGATAATGCATTATGGCCTTCTCCGATCATTTGACCATATTTCGCTTCAACAATGATTAAACCATGCTTCTGTTCTTCCTCTTTTGTTATTCGTTCTGCTGTACGTCTCATCAAATCTACGACATTACTTGCTTCTTCACGCTTAACAGCATCTACCTAAACGTATAACTTCCAAATCCTTTCTAACACAATCATACACAAATATACTTTAGATAAGAAATATAAGAACAAATTAGTAATTCTATAAGTTCCAATTTTTTTTGCCAATATTAATTGATATTTGCATACCTGCCGCTCTTCCGAGTGATCCTCAAACAATGACATGAAACGTTCGCATGCGTGTCGAAAAACTCCTTTAAGTAAGTAAAACGCTGCAATTGGTATAATAACGCCATATAAGGTTGAACGTGCTAAATCTTCTTCATTGTCACATAAGAGAAATTGATAATCGTAAACTGAGGTACCCGTTTTCAACCTTAAATGTAATTCGCATGAGCAAAAAGCAACACAGCACTCATCTAAATTTTAAAACATATTCAACAGCAATAAAGAGCGCTCACCTAAATTTAGCTTGCAAAAGGCATGAAGGGAAAGCAAATGACAGGTTACATCCTATTCGAGAATATCTTGACAAACGTCTTTCAAATGCAACTGCTGGCATAACACCCATTAATGAAAATACACACGAAGTTTCGGTGAATGACTCCTGTTCTACACTCCGCTTCGTGTAGACAACGCGGATATTTGAATTTGCTGGTGATATCTAGATTTATCATTAATATAAGAAGATAAATATAGATTGCTACAAAACTTCCGCCACCAAAATTATCTCTCTACTTTTTTTTTAGTAAAAGAGCAACTTTGAAAGTGATCAAGTGTCACAACATAAAGCGACCTAAAAAAACCAACTGTCAAATTAATAAGGAACTTTGGCATATTCAGTTCAGCACGGATCAAAGATGTTGTTAAGGAGGATTGCAATCCGCAGTGATATATTATAGAACCTTGCCAACATGGGTGCAGATTTCTAGATAGGACTGAAAAATGGCAAGTTTCAACGGTTGATTAATTTAAAACTAACATAATGCCACAAACTAATTTTTCATGTAAATGTGCTCTTTAATGCAGCTGTTGAATGAAATAGAAAATTAACTTACTAAAAGTGCAGCCTGGATTGATTGCTGAATAAAGTGGAAAATACTGCAATGAAGGCTGTATCACAACTGCATTTTTCAAGTATATACTTTTGGCATATTTGCACCCCAGCAATATCGAATCTGGTGAGAAAGTTGTATTGAACTGAAAACAGTGTTTGTCTCATACATTAATTTGTCTCTGCATTAATTTTAATACTTCACAAAGCAACCCAAACAAATACCTCAACCAGACTTGATGATGAGATCACTCTTTTCCAATGCAACGTAAATGCTCCATCGCCTTTACCATTGTTCATCTTAACACGTCCACTCAAGCCTACTTTGTCTTTTGTCGTCATAGCACAATCAACATTTTGAGACAAAGATAAACCGGTAACTTGTGGAGGACATCTAAACACTTGCAATCTATTCCATAAGTTGTACTGCTACACCATATACAAGAGGAAAACTTTCGTAAAATTTGCCTTCACATAGTCACAAATTTCCAATCTTTTTGAAAGCAAAAGAAATGGTTCAATTGTAAAAAATAATGAATAATGAACTGTAAAGAAAGAACCTTAATTCGGGATTCGCAGCAAAAACCCCAGTCAAGGATGTTTTACAGACAAATAAGCACTGAAAACAATGAACTGCAAACCGTATTATAAAGAATTCTACTAAATCCGACAATAATGTGGCGAATTTCTCCACAAATTCGTAATGGTGTCAACATTGCGAAAAAGCAAAGATTAATAAGCTTGACATAAATACACTTACGGAAGGATGAATCCGTTGTAGCATTATTTCTGTTTCACGCAAACGTTTAAGAAACTCATACTCGCGTCTAATGTTCTCGGCATTGTCTGATTTAGGAATGAGTTCCCAGCCATGCAATTCCAGTCCTTGCAGTCCAACCGTATCATAAATTGCTCGTAGTTTGGGGTCGGAAAGAGCTGCACAAATAGAAAGAATAGAATGTTAATTCTTCACATAAATCTCTCTAGCTTAAAAACTGAACGATGCCATCACAAATTTATGCAGAAAAAGGACTTACTTTCGTGTGCTTTTCGTAGTTTCAAAAAAAAGTTCTCTGCATTTTTTTTTTCAGCAGGATCAGGATGTCGATCTGGGTGGAATATCAAACACTTCTGCCGATAGGATTTATTAATTTCATCCAATGTTGCCTGCAATTCGACTACTTTTTCATTAACGTTAATGAATCAATAAGGCATAGGTTTAGTCCACTAAATTTCATAATGTTATGAATGCACTGACAAATATTTATTCACATAGCACTGAATGGGATATGTCATCCAACAAGACCAGCTAAGATAAAAAACTGCTTTAAGGCTAAATTCGTCGGCTGGACTCACATCTCTCGGCACATTTAAGACTGCATAAAAATCGAGATCTTCGTCATCTTGATTGTCCGCTCCTTCCTCATCTCCATAAAGCGAATTCAGTGAAGAAGCATCTGACATCGCTATTTCTGCTTATTCGGTTTATAATAATATCCAATTTGGCCTGAAACACCTCATTCTCTTCCTTTACAAAACAGTTCATTCCACAGTTTATTATGCACAGAAATAGAAATACGGCTAGATGAATGACTCGGCTGATTCCGCCTTTCTTTAAAAAGTAAGCATCTCTTGATCCAAACCTAGTACATCCTACAAGATAGAAAAAACCAGCCATGAACGCGATTACCCAAATTTAATTTTGTCAACGTCTCACCGGAGACATCGTCCACTTGCAATTTACCATGGATGGTGACGGCGGGCCGTCGTGATGGTTGGTTGTAATGCGAACGCGTACGGCACGCGTGTGGGTCGAATGTGTAACTGAGTGCCTTTCACATTTATGACTTGGTTGCTTTCAAAGGTGCAGGTCAGGATGATAGTTACTCTAATAAGGTCTATGGATTGTGAAGTCTTTGTGGGAGTGTCGTTCGAATGCATTAAACACCGCTATTAGCTGATGCATGCCCGATAGTCGAGAAATTTCATCAGTTCGGGACGCCTTATACAACCAGAGTTGCTAACTGACTGGTCGTAAGATTGCTTTCTGTGATCTTTTCCATCAGCACTTTTGCTGATTATCCTTTTGCCGACATCTTCTTAGATGCTAACGTCCACATTACGCCAACTTTCACTCATAATGCTCTCATCTGTCAACACATTCAATCTTCGAATAATTTTCAGAAAAATTATCCAAACGTTTTGTTGTTATCAAGTGCATTGGTGCATTTATGAAATCTCGTACTACCGCTTATTAAACGTAGGTGTTGGGAACCTCAGGGAACATACATAGCTGACCGATTGATTAAAGCAAGCATGTCACACAATTGAAATTCATCGCTATTTCATGTTCTGTTATGGGAAGTTGAAGCAGCAGTTGTGGGGTGTTAAATTTGAAAAACTTGACGGTGTCCATGCAGAAGAGCTGTTAGGCGCTGTTTTTTTATTTAAGCTTGTTTGGGATCTCATTGTTTATTGGATAATCATCTATCGAAAAAGCGATGATGTCGACTGCGACATCGATTCATTACTTTTCGCCGATGACTGAGGTCTAGAAACACTTGTTTTCCTCTGTTCAACGTCCGCTATTCGTTTATGACGGAATTTCTCACTAACTTGAATCTGACAAAAAACCATATTTTATCAGGCGTAATGCAGCAGTTTCTTGTAAACTTTGAAAATTTCAAATAGCAAACACTTTGTAAATAGAAATGAAGCTGGCATTTCACAGACCTGCTTGATGGTCATATTCATAGAGGTTGAAATTTCAAGGGATGCACCCATATTGATGTCATTGTTTGATGATCCTTTATATCCAGGGGCTGAAAACAAAGTCAGCATGCAACCACCCGAAAATAATGCATATCCATGAAGTGGTGCCTGAAAATTATGATTAAAATTTAAAAATCTATCGCTTCTTAAAACTATCCATTTATTTAAAGCATTTTATACCGTCGTTTTGATAACGCGTTGTTGCACAATCACTTGTAAGTGCTTTTTTTTGTTGTAAGTGCTTTTTTGTTAATCTTTAAAAAACAGAAAAAAAGGTTTAAAATTCTTCACAGAAACCCAGTCCTACAAAATACTATCTTCAACTGTCTGCCTTTGTTGGCATTTGGAAAGATTTAAATTTGAGAAGGTAATTAATCTTTCATTTTAACTAATTTTTCTCTTTTTGTATAACTAAATTCAATTATAAAACGACTACGTCACTTCCAACCTCGCTAGCAATCACTTGTCTAATTTCTTCCTTGTTCTTTGAATCTTCGAATCCAACTGACAAAGACAAATGAATATCCTATTTCGAGAAATTAAAAAGGAATCTAAGCTTGATGTCCACGAATCATCATGTCGATGCCCAGCTTCTTGCAAAGATTCTGTACTGTATCAGAAGCAAATAGTTGTCCAATACCATAGAGTGGTTCACGTTCAAAATTACTTCGAAATCCAGTACTGTCTGGTGATGTATCAGGATCCGACCACACCAAATCACACTGCAGTGATCCAACTTCAAATTCTTCCAAAGGCCGTCGAATTTCTCGTATTGCCTAAATTTATTAATTTTATTGTAGTTTTTGAATCATGTTGAAGTCATAGATGAAAAGTGATGCTTTCTCGGATTCTAAATATTTTAATATGAAATGTTATTAGTTTTGGACAGATGAGCTAACAGACCTGAAGCGAAGTAAGTCTTGGACTAATTCCACCATGCATCCCAAGTATTCTACCTCCGATAAGTACTGCTAACGGTAAATTATTGAATAAAATTCGGAAATAGGGATATAACGCTCGACCATCTTTACCATCTGAAATGGTCATCATCGATTGTTCCCGGTACTCTCCAGTGTCCAATCATTTACCACATTTTAGCGCTTAAATTTGGGTCGGAATGCAGTTAACATCTTTCGATTTTAAATTTACCGAGATTTTCAGAAAATCTGGCGCAAACTTCATCATAGAATGAATATGCACGATTCAGTGACTCTTCTTCGTGATTGCCACGACACAAGAAAATATTGTTCGGGAAGCGAATCTTGAAAGAAGAGATAATTGAAATATTAATTGAATTTTAAACAAGATTAGTTTAAAAATTGTATTGGTAAGATGATCTTACTTTAAGTGCAGTAAGTAACGCAATTACTTCTATACCATGAGAGCCACGGTCTACGAAATCACCCAAAAATACGCTACGCACTTGACTTGGCCATCCATTTAAATTAAACCAGCGGTGTAGATCACTATACTGGCCATGTATGTCGCCATAAACAACGCAAGGTAATGGGACCTGAAATTCATTCCATACAATCAGAAATTATTGTCTAAAAATCTGGTAGTCTGATACCTCCAGCAGTGTTGGCTCCTTAAGAAACACTTGTGCTCCTTGAAGAAGAATTTCTCTGATTTCTTCAAATTTGAACGAAAATTGTCTTGGACCATTTATAATCAACTTCATTAACAAATCGCTGTCGGCTTCTTCAGAAACTGAACATTTCAAAAAATAAAAGTGCCGCATCACAGAATTACTTACATAATTTTCATAATTTTTTTTCACCACAATAATCTCCATCACTCTATTGGTGTCACCGAAATCTATGCTACCGTCCTGCTAAACGCTAATGACCGGTCAGATCAATCATTGTCCTTTTTCGTTAATGAAATTTAATCTTCCCATGTGTACGGGAAAACATGGAAAATATCATCCTTTGCAATCAATAAATTGTGCAATGTTAAAAAAGACTTGCAACTATTATCGTCTTTTGCAGAACAATCGGCATTAGTTATATCATCTGATGTTGCGTAAGTTATCACACGTGTGATTTTTGGAGGCCTTTTTCCTTTCAATATTGCTTTCAGTCGTCCACTTTGCTTCATTGTACTTAAGGAAGTCTTTTTTTGAGACTTTAGAAGTGCAAAAGCAAGAAGCAATGATATCCTATCAATTTCAAATTTATGCTAGCTTCAAATTAAATTGAACTCATATTCGTAAAAAATATCAATTACTATCCAATTTCGGAACAAGTATGACTTGACTTTGAAACACTTATCATACTTATTTTGAAACGTTTACTATGTTTCACATGCTACCGAATCTGCTAAATTCATTTTCTTTCAGAATTTATGGGAAAATTGAAAATTTTGATTTTTAATTCACTCTGGAAAGTTTTCGTAATATAAAAATAAAAGCTAGAATTTTGTCAATAATAAAAAAGGTTTTTAAGCAAAGATTATCACTTGCAAGCGAAGTATCTTGGAAACAAAAGAACATGTTAAAGTTGTACACGTGTATACCGTAGCAGCGTATTTTGTTCCAAGGGAGTAAGTTGCGCCGGGACGATAGTATCCGTGCGATCAGAATGGATCACATTGGTGGATGACTTTCGTCCTGGAGCGCAGATCATTCCCGGGATGTCTTCATTACCGTCAGTGTCATCATCGGATGTTTGCAAACTAACAATCTCTCCGACCTTCGCATTCAAACTAAAATGCGAATGAATAATCCAACGATTTTTGTAAAATATTTGTTTCAGAAAATGTTAGCAACCAAAAATTCACATTTAAAAAGTCTAAAAAATTTTAAGATGGGAAAAGTTACGAGATCACTGAATTTCTGCAAATAATTTAATATAATTTAAACAAACAGTAGAAATTTGAAATGCGCTTTTCAGCATTACTTCCTTTTCCTTCAAACTTATCCTTACACAGCCCGGCGCTTCTGACGCCTTCTTCTGATAAGAAGAACAGCACCGCCAACAACACAGGCAACGGCCACAGCAGCACATACCGCTCCACTAACAACAACCCAAGAAGTCTTATTCACTTTATTAGCCGACACTGAGTCACTTGCACTTAGCGGTAAATTGATATCTACCGCTGCTCTTTTCAATTCTGTAAAATATTGCAACAAGTCTCTATCGCCATTGATAATGTGATTACAGCATCCAGGATAACTCCGTAACGTGAAAATGATCTTACTTTTTTTACCCTGATTTTTTGAGATGTGGAACTTCTTCTTGGCGTGCCTTGAAGGAATCAAAAGAACTCAGACATCTGTGAGTATTCAATTGTCCATTGTTTTTGAAATTTAAAGCTTTTGCTAACCTGTTATTGCTATATCTGAACTGTTTTCATAAATCTTTCCGGAGGATACTTTCTCTTCTCCTGAACGATTATTTCTGTTCATTTCATAATCTCATCTTTTTCCTTATCAGTAATGATACCTCTCGAGGTAAGCACAACACTCATTTCAAATTTCAAACTTAAAGCATCGGTAGCTATAATCATTTAAGCATTGAAGCTGTCTTTTTTCTTGAGATAAAATGTAAAAATTGAAGCGATGAAGTTTTGGGCAGAAAAAATATTTTAAAAGACGACTTTTGCGCAGATAATTTCCGTTGCACTTCGTTGTGTTGCAGCAGCAATACTGCAACTGCCGGTTTGGAAGTCGAGATCTGTCGATTGCTGCGGGACATCTCTTGAACGTATTATTATAGCAGTTTGTACTGTCCATCCACGTTCCACTCTTCAATTATCCTCTCTATTTGTATGAATCAGTCTTAAGCTACTTCGAAAAAAATTCATTTCAGACTTCATAAACTTTGAAATCTTTGGCAATTTTTGGACTTTTCCCATTCTTTTCAATAATCGCAGTTAAAATTCTGTGTTTTTAACACTTGTGTTTTGTTGGTGAAAAAAGCACAAAATTCAGTTTGTATGCAATAAACTGATGGAAGTGTTTGAAAATTTACGTCGAACGACAGTAGGAACGTTCGCATAAAAACGAGATAAAATCCCCAAAACTTCCCATTAATTGAATTTAGTGGGTGTTACTTGTGAGGAAAGCATCGATTAAAAAGTGCAGTGGACATGGTGTATCCAGCGTTTTCGTTTCGCTATCGCTCAGGAATTTTTGATTTTAAAAATGAATTGAGTTGAAGCGAAACCACCAACATACTAGCCATACCTGACTAGTGATAGTACACCCATACAATATGGTATCGGCATCATCGATTTCTATCGTATAGCACATTGATATGCCATCCTTTTCACTGACACAATTTTCAAGCAACAGAGGTTGAGCATTTATTACACATTTTAAATGGTCAATTTTGCTACCACTCTTACTTTCCCATTTACTACAAAAATCTTTTTAAAGCTATTTAGTGGTAGACCTTTAAGGATTTGTCATTCCTCCTCACCGATCAATTTAAGAAATATTTTCACCAAAATAGTAATTAATTTAAATTAGCCACTTTTGCAGTGACGTTTTCCGAAAGCAAGTAGATGGTCCTCAAAATACACAAATTTTAAATTTAAAAATATTAAAACGATAAATTGATGATTAAAAACACTGTAATATAAAGAGAAAACAAAACATTCCTAAGAGGAACCATAATGAGAATAAATTCCTAAGAGGGAGACAGCAACAGAAATAACGCATTTTTCTGCCACGAAATTCAACTTGCGATTGAATTAAACAGACACTCACTTACATGAAAAAACATTCAGCAGTGAATAACCATAGTGAGAATAAAACCGGCCACATGGAACGTTCCAAGTAATAAAAAGTAAAATTTCATTTCATATTTGTCCTTTATAACTGTGGCGCAATTTAAAGTACGTTGGCAACGGCTGAATTGTGAAAAAGCGGTGAGATGCTTAAGGCAAAAGACTTCATACAGCAATGTTGTCGCACTACAAGTGATTATTTCATAAACCGACAATACGAAAGAGGATTTCTTGCTTTTCAACTTTTAAAACGGCTTTACAACAGCCTACCAAAAATCCCAAAGTACTAATACAACAAATTAGCCAAGTCCTATAGCAACTCTTCCTAGGCACTAATCTACCACATCTAACACACCGGTAACCGAACCTAGCACAGATTTCCTTCGCGATCCCAAGAGCTAAGCCTAGCATTTGCGGTGAAGTTACTAAACGAAAATTTCAGCATATGCAAATGAAAGTGCAATCGACAGATTACTGCAAGATCAAATAGCGCATCTGATCATTGCACTTCTTTAATGCTGATTTCGTTAATGTCATTGTTTCAAATATCTTTTGAAACAAACTTCTAAACGCAAGAATTTATTCCAACATTAGGAAACTGTAAAGAAAATATGGGCAAGAATAGAGTAAAAATGATTAAAAATACACTCTAAAATTAACGTTGCATTAGGAAACTACAACTAACACGCTACCGTTATATCAATTAATACAATAAAAAAGCTATACAAACTACCTTTAACCAAATTTGCTAATATGATTATATATTTGTACTTTTGAAAATACCCATAAAAGCCCAAATTTCATGAAAATAATTTATGAAACTTTAATAATTCAGATTAAGTTTTTATCCAGGAAGGTAAACCTGTTTCTCTTTCTGAATACTTTTTAGCAGCACTTCCTCATTGGGATAAAAATACTAAGGGTCCAAAGCAAGACAAAAAGGATATGGCACTATATATATATATATATATATATATATATATATATATATATATATATATATATATATATATATATATATATCTAAGGATAACATTGCCGACGAAGAAATTTAACTTCCAAAAAAACTATCGACAGTGGCAGAATTCTACTTTGGTATATCACCGCTGAAATTGCACATTTAAAAATTTACTACTTCTTTTTATCTAAACATCCAAACTTAAGTGCATCGCTTGCAACCCACTGACATCTCCGCCAAAAATTTGCATATTACTCATCCCAAAAGCCTTCGAAACAAAATTTCCAACAGATACCATGCAAATAGCGGCAAACAGCAAAAGTGCCAGTGAGCTGGCAAACAACGCGCCAGTACAAAAAAAACCGGCTAACCATGAAAACAAATAACAGCAAAAAACATCAGAAATAAAAAATGGAATAAAGTATTAAGTTTATATTAAGAGAGAAGTGAGATATGTGCACGAAATTATGTGATATGTATTTCGTGTAGTAATGAGACCAAATCGATTTCTTGAACTTATCGCAACCAAAGAAATTTTAAAAATACACTTAAACAGAGAACATTTGAAGATAATTCAGGTAGTAGTGGAATTAGTATCAAAATAACATAGCAATTAGAACTGTTCACCACAGATCTATTAGTCAACACAATTAAAGAAAAGATCGAAACTACTTGCTATACACCGAAAACTTTCCTGAACTGATGATTACATTGTTACCTGAGATTATGAATTTATAATGCTAACGAATAACATCAAAATAGCTCTGTCAATGAATAAATGAAGAAATCAAGAACCGTATCTTAAGTCCTGTATTACTAACTCCAACAGTTCATCAGAACCATCAAACCAGACGTATTTAAGACTTCTTGTGAAGATACTGCTTGACTGACCAACCACGTATCGTTTTGTCCTTTTCCCCTTTCCTTTAACATAGAACAGAGAGAGAGAGAGAGAGAGAGAGATAGAAATCACGATGCCATAATTAATTATACGGTATGCTCTATCTTCTTTTTCCTCTTCACTCCTCGAAAGTGCAAATGGCCCTTTTCCTGCCATTTGTTCCGGGTATGTTCCGAAAGATAACAATTCAAAGTCATAGAAGAGATTTCATGATTCTTCTGTTAGTATACGAAAGACATATATATTTTCAACTCCTTGCAGTACAACCGGAACAGTTGTGGATTAACAAGCGGCTTAGGGATATTTCAACGCACAACGCCCCAGCGCAAATGCTGAGAACACAGACCATCATTATGCTACCTAAATTTATTTCATAGATGCAAAATAGGTGATATCTGCAGAGGTGCTGGTACTAGTTCCACATTCACTCGTACCATTTCTTGTACTGTGTTTCGAACGGGCAAATGTGCAACCATCTCATCAAAAACAACACCTACAGTCGATGTTGCACCATTTGTTGAGGATGATGGTTGAGATGCCTGTTCTCTAACCAAAAATGTCTGGACTGTGTAAGGTTTCCTATTTGTAGACGGCTGTCCATGACCTTCTGGGATTGCATCCGAATCTGGCGAATTTGGCTGTAAATCAAAGTTGTTTTTCCGGTTTACAAAATTTAATGATACTCAAGTCCCACAAATTTCCACTATTTCCGAAAACTGCGCTTTAAATATATAAAAAACTCGATACTTTACAAATGACTTACCGCATGAACATGTCTTCCCTGCTTCCTCTGGTTACCATTTTCTACATTCAAAATAATTTTTGCATTCCTCACTCCAACTAACTTATTAACATCTTGACTTCTTCCATTTTCTGTCGTACCATTAACTACCGCTCCTTTAGACCCTGCTTTATTACTTGTTTTGCTTCCAATGTGGCACAAAAGATGTTTTTCGCAATCATTTCGTGACCAAAAACGATATTTGCAGCCTTCGAACAAGCAAATATAACGCTTTTTCCATAATTTACCTGATATTTACTAGATTTAACAAGTGAGTACAACCTGAGCTACCTGCCCATGCAAAAACCAAAAGTTAAAGACTGAAGTGGAACAGAGATAAGTCTAAAAAAAACGAGAAGCAAGAAGTGTAAATTTTTTAACCACAAAAACGATGCAATTTAATAGCCTATAAATAGTGACTTAGACCAATAAAGTCAGTAAATTCAGAGCATAACTTTGAAATAAAAACAAAATTCGGTATGGACAAAATTAATTCAGACATCAACTGCCCCATCAGTGCAGCAACTTCATAAAATTACGGTATTTAATTTTTGCCTCCCAATATTTAGCTTGAAATAATGATAATATAGAGGCTAAACAGCAATGACTTACGAGACGAAATAACACCACGAGATTTATTCTTTCCATTTTTGGGTGAGAATTTTAGTCTCCATTGATGAACGATGGAAACGTGTTTGCTCAATATGGCAGGATTACAATATCGTCGCGAACACCATAGCACCGGGCAATCAAAAAATCTTCCCTAAATTTCCCGCTTATTCTATGATTTCTGCTAACATTAGCAAGGTTATTGATTGGATGAAATTTCCAGAAAAAAACGAAAACTGACTGTACATAATTTCGATTAGTAGCTGGATCTCAACTACGAACGTTTCAATATTTGATTCTACAATATCGAATTGCTTAGATCTTTAATGTAGTTGGCAGCTCAGCGTTACAAAACTCACAACGTCATTCCCCTGCTGATTAGGCAATCACTGCAGCGAGTACTGGAGTTCTGTATGATAAGAACTAATAATATTCGCAACAATATGTAGTAAGGAAGTATTTCGAAAAATCCAGATTCCACTGCAGCGAGAAGTTTAAGTCCTTATTACTTGGACATTTATAATTCTTCTGACGGGGGTGGTAAGGCCAGGAATTTAAAGTTTGTCGAAGATCACTAAATTACTGGTATGATAATGATAGTCAGAAATGATATATAAAAGTGCTGCGCGTTATGCTGAAACTCAAACACTCACATCCTCTTGAACTACATCGTCTCCTGATGTTTCGTCCTCTTTAGTGTCTTCTATGTTTCTATTTGTAGGTTTCACCTCTGAATCAATCCATGAATCTGCCACATCAGAGGATTGGAAATTGTACTGCGTACACAATGGCTCCACATTATGAGTTGATACTGCAGGTGAACCTGCCTCCTCTTAAGATGAGCAAAAATAATCATAACCATACAAATAAATGCATTTTCTAACAAACCATTTGAAAAGCCGCACAAGCTTTGCTTCCTTAAAAAAATTATCTAACCCCTCGTTTAAGCTAATGTTTAAAAAAGACAAGATATTCCAAATCACCCAATAGTTTAATTCAAGGTTACAACGGAAGTAACACACCCATCTCATAATTTGCGTACCATTCAGTGTATAACAAACCTGAAGTACCAACAACTAATGGATGATTATGGATCATATGTAGCTGAAATTGTATTTGATCGCTGAATACCTGTGCACAATGCATACAGTTGAACTCACTGCGTTCTACAGTTATTTGCTCCTGCAAGTTCGCTGTAAGAGATCCGCCAAGTGCTACAGCACTTTGTCCACTTTTGATCTCATAAGCATCCTCAAAATGAGTGCATTTGACCCTAATTTAAAAATATTGTGAACGGAATGTTTGCTCATTTACTTTTTTTGATCGGCAAAGCTTTTACATCATTATCACCATGAGCATGGTGATAATGATAATCCGCGACTGCAGATATGCCATTCAAACATCTCACTTGCTCCATCACAGAGAAATTATTAACTAATTTTTTACTTTTTGAAGTGTCATTAACTACTCAAAAACAATTGAAAATGCCTTTTACCTTTAGAAAAGTCTCTAGTGACTCCAAACTCATCTCCATCCCGTGTTTCTCACTAATATGTTTTTGTACTCCTACCACACCAATGACTCGTACATCGCAGAGTGGACACCGTAGTTGACTAAAAGAAAAGAGATATTACATGTTTTCAAAAAGCTGGCTACCTATTCTGAAGTTTAATGTTCTTACGGCAGAAGTGTGACATTACACACGAAACAACAGCAACCTATAATGATGACGCATCAATAATTTCCAATTCAATCCAATTTATTTTGCTACTATCAAAATATTTAAAATGTTGATGCTTACCCAACTAAATTCGTCTGAAGGGCAAACGCTCTTTCAAGTGCAATTTTCAAATCTTCTAAAAAGCGAGCGGAATAACGCTGCATTTTCGGCACTAATTTCTGTCAAGTTAAATCAGCGATAAGCAAACTAGTACGGAATAATTCGAAGCATACAAATACTTTAAGCAAATAGGAAAGGACACAGGCAATAGCAATAGCAAAGAGTAGCTCAAAGGGGTTATCGGAAAGAAAAATAGGAATCTCTTTCAGCAAAATTTCCCAGAAAAAAAACAGAACGTCTTCCCCTCTCATTCAACCACACACCACTGTTCAGACACCGCAACAGCAATAACGCATGCCACATTCGCTTCACGACCGCTACGATCGATTTTACTGGCAAATGTACTTCGTCTGCTCTCTTCAACTGATGTAAGTCGAAGGAAATTCTTCAACATTTCAAAAATATATCGGGGAGTGCACATTTCCTTTCTCCCTTCTTCAACACAAGGCACTGCTTTCACGAGAGCGTTATTTCAGTTTACGAAATAACACGAATAACTGAGTCATCATTATGTCAAATTCAGTTTTTTCAAACTACCTCGAAAAAGAAACTTCATGGATAGGGATGCCACGGAGGAAAAGTGGAACGATTAGCCATAAAATTTCAATCACTAGGAAAAAATTACTCAATATTGTTTCCGCTTTGATCTGCAGTTTTGAGTGCTTGACTGAGAGTCGATGTGCTGGTAATGCTTGAGGTAGAACTAAGAGATCCACGATGACCACGTGATGTAGGTAATGACACAACATTGTGAACTTCCTGCTTGTGTTGCTTCAGAGATTCACGAGTCTGTCCTACATTTGTGTTACAAATATCACAGCTGAAAGAAGACAAATTCCACTTTTTTTACAACACTGTCCGCAACCAAAATTCGAACGACGAGTTCAATATGCCTTTAAAAACAAACAAACTACTTCTACCGCTTTTTCTCCCATAAAATTACTGCCTTTAGTTACTCTCACAATAAAACTTGTGATATTTAGAAAATTAATCTCCTCCTAAATTTCAGTTAGAATAAATACCGGAAAGCAATCGTGCCAGACTTCTCCTTCTCTAAAGTATCGATATTTGCAATGATTGTTTTATGCTCATCAATGACAATGCCGTGCATTTTGAGCATATGCGTTCGAAGGAAGTATTTGTTACATACTTCTTTGTTGCAAACATCACAGTAATTCTTGCCTGTTGTTGTATACTGCTTTTTCGGCTGTCGTGACTGAAGCAAATAAAATATTTTTTCTGCCAGTGAATAATGTTAAAGAGTTCAAAAACAATATTGAATTTCAAATGAAAAATAAAAAAAAGGCATACAACACCGCCGGGTGATGTAACTATTCCTGGTGTAACTGCTGAATTATGAGGTCGCTCTCCATCATTACCCTGATTGCTCTGTTGTTTCTGTGATTGCTGCTGTTGTGGCTGTAATTGACCCAGTGGAGACAGTAAATTAAATGAGTTAAAAAAACTATTCAAGATATTATGTTGCAATAACAGGTGATGTTGCAGACTGGCTCGACTATCGCACTCCTGTCCACACATTTCGCATGCTTCTTTGCTGGTTGTCGAATGTTTTGACGGTGATCTGAAATGAAGTTTGATTCCTCGCAGAACTTCAGAAGTAGTAAGGCATTAAAAATGCATTAAAATAGACCTTCATAGGTGCCATATAAAATCAACAATAATAGCTCACGATTGTTGCTGCACTTGTATCCCCTCAGCTTTAAGTGATGATAGCAATTCTTGAGCGATGGCGTTCTCTTGAGCCTGACGAGCGATCATAGCAAATAAATCACCCGTGTTTGGTAACTGATTGGCGGCATTTGCAAATGTTTCTTCATCAATCCTGACACTTTCCGGCCTATAAATTACACTCCTCAGGATTATTTTACCAAACCAATGAGAAATAAAGATGGCATGAGTACAGACACTCGCATCAAAAAAAAACAATTTACCTGGCTGCACCGAGCAATTCGTCATCTTTACTTCCCTCGTCAGTCCCTCTCGCTCGCTTCACCGGTGACGAGTCTGCGCTAGACAAGCAATTGACGATAACAGAGGTCGGTTGAGATGAAGTGACTTTTGAAGGAGATATCTGTGAAGCTTCTAGCACATTCTGATTGCAAAGTGCGGCAATAAACTCAGCTGGACTAAGATTCACTCCTGTCGAGGTAGTTGGCAAATCCAAAGGAAGATTTTGTGAAACCGTTGCTAAAACAATCATCCGTTCAGTTGATAAGATGAAATGAAGAATCACAATCGATCTAAATTCTTGATGAATAATCCGATAACCCAATCCTCAATTCAGCAGATACCAACGTGAAAAAAAAATAAAGCAACTTGACTACCGAACTGCTTCCCTTTCATGTCAGATTCATTTATTTATGCATAAATTATCCCGCATTAAGCAATTAAAATGCATCAGTTTGCAGTTGCAAGTACAAAACTAACTAACGTGACGATAACGATGTTACATTGCCTTCAGACGGTGAATTTTTCCCCGGAAATGAAATGCCGTGTTTTTTCCACTTATGTGTTCGAAGAAAGTAGCGATTGCAAAAATTCTTGTCACATATCTCGCAATAGGTATCCTGGAAAGTTGAAGAACAGGGTTCCTTTGAAATGCCACTTAGAAGACAAAAGAAGCCTGGATTTTTGTTTTAATTAGAAAGCAGCACGGATTTACCTTCGAATGACCACCACTACTAGCAAATGGTGAATTGAGGATTGAGCCCGGGCTGCAATCCGCTGATGGGACCGTACCCGCGGAACCGCTGTTACTGCTAAGTGCTGCTAGAACTCGTAGGGAATCCTCAACTGTTCCAGGCGAGAAATACTGACTCATCAACTGCATCTGCTCAAGCATCGGTGGCATTCGTTGTGCTAGGGCAGCCATGTTTCTGGAATTCCACAACAATACCTTATAAAAATATTCATAAAATATTTTTGTGTATTAACTTTTCGAAAGCTTACAGAGCAGAGATATTATTTGGTAATCCTGGGAAGAAATCAGAGATCCATTTTGAAAGATCAAATTGCTCTAATTCCGATGCAGATGAAGGCTGCAAATTTTCATTCTCTGCCACAGCTATATCTTCAGTATTCACTTTCGTTGGGCTAAAATGAACACAATTCAAATTGAAATTTTCCTCTTTTAACTGAGATTTATTGACGCAAGGATGGAACAGAAATGAAGGCAAAACCTCAGCGCAGCGTTATCTGCAGAATTCCGTTCGTTCGACGAGTCCATTTCTCGTTCTGCAGTACCAAACGGCCTGGGTGAAAGAGGTGACTCAGCTCCACACGACGAGGTCGCCACCTCGGATGAAATGGATGCTGCCGTTTCTGCTTTATTATTCTCACCAGTGACTTCCTCCTGTGGCTCGCTTATGGTCCTACCGTTGCTACCGTTCTGACCCTGATTTAAAACTGCCGCTGCAGCCAACTGGCTCAGATACATGGCTCCCAAATTCTGAAATACGATCTCTGCGAGTATTTTCCTAATTCCAAATAGACAGGTTGAAAATATCGAAACAGACCGATTCCAAACAGGTTGAAATATCGAAACAGACCGATTCGGTAGGTTGGAATAATGGCATTTCCAACTGAGCATTGGCAAAAACTGATGGTAGGAAATTGTAAGGTGAAGGTAGCAATGATGCAGATTGCATGAGCTGTTGGTGGTGTTTCGCACTTCCATTATCGCCACCCAAACTCGATGGCATCATCATATGACACTGCTATTCTGCAACTTTCTCTAAAGTCCACCAATGTCAGAAATGAAATAGCAAATGCGCACTTTCAACTTTCTCCTTTTTCTAAAAACCGCCAAGCAAGAGGATCGTGTGATTGGTGATATGAGAGAAGTTAGAAGTAGAAAGACGGAGCGTTTTTTGATCTAAATAGAGAAGAAAAATAGGTGAGATAATCTGCGAAATGGCGTGAACATCTTTTCACTCTACGAATAACAAAATCAAAATCAAAGTACCACTCTCTGAAGAGCACAGTCAGCTCCATCTCCAAATTGACTTGAAATTGGAACAATTTCACGTTCAGCTTTCAGCTTCTTCATTCATCATATCATAGTGATAATAACTATGCATCATAATTCGCCACAAATCTGCGCTTATCAGTAAAACAGCAATACTAACTGGTTATGGATGGTATAGATATGATAGAATGGTAATTGAGTTGTTCTCTCTGAAGAGAGCGGGCATAGAGGGGAAAAATTCTGCCTCGTCGGAATTAAAAAATGATTTTCGAAAATGAGAAAGAAGGAAAAAATGCAAATGACAGATTGACGGTGTAATATGGGAATGATCGGTACAACAGGGAACACACCAATGAAGAAGGGATAGCACGCACGGAAGAGAGGTGATGATAGCACAACTTCGTCTGCTAAACATAATCACTTGCGGAGAATTTCCTCAAGTTGTTCGAGAGCAGAAAATGCGGGAATGTGTTTTATTCAAACGATATGAGCATGGAACAATGAGCGGTAGCATCGTTGTGCCACCACCGCTTACCAACTACCGCCTATCCACTACTACTAGTAATGGCCATGATGAGTTATATACACGTCGCCATGTTACTGTAACTTATCCCGAGAGTGGAAAGAGAAGGGAAGGAGGAGGGGAACGCCCGCTCCATTCCCTTATCCTTTCTCGCCCTGGAGGAACTATCCTTCCTTCTTCTCACATCCTCCACTCCTCCCCACACAGCTTCTCCATAGAAGACAATCTCTTCTAATTACGTGCATATCTCACTTAACATTTAAAGACAACACCATTACACACACACACATTCATTCTTGCACGTACACATAGACACACACACAGCACATCCATCTCATCTCATTCGTCGCACGCATATCTCGGGAGGCGCTTGTCTACTTTGCGCGCATTCTGTCTCTGCGGCTAGTAGCTGTGGCTGTGGCTATGGGTGGAATTACTACTACTACTACTACTACTACTACTACTGCTTCTACTGCTACTTACTACTACTACTGCTACTACTGCTACTTACTACTACTACTGCTACTACTGCTGCTGCTGCTGCTGCTGTCGCTAAACTATCGTAGCGGTAGTAATGATGGTGGGGGCAGAGGAGGGGGATATGGAGGTGGTTATCTAAGGCGAGCAGAAAGAAGCAAAGGGAGGGGATATGCGTCAACTATGCTGGTTGCTTCCTCTTCCTATAGGTGGGATGGGATGGCGTGGGAAGGAAATTGGTGACAAAGAAAAGGTATCAGTTCGGTACTTCGCCTCAGGTGAGTGCACTCCAACATTGGCGCTCCTGCGATACTTGCAATGGAAATACTGTCGCTTAACACCCACTGATATCGATTTGGAACGGTCGTTCCAATTACTGCTCATATCACTCCCACAGGAGAAACTCGGGAACGGTTCAGCAACCGATGAAACAAGCAACTGGCAACTGCACTTCCGTGTGTTAACGAATTCGTTCGGACTGCTTACGTTAACCAATTCACAAGGGTCAGTAGCAGTGCGAACAGTCACCAAAATTCTACCGAACGGTCATCCATTCTATTCTACTGAGTGAGGTGAGGTTAGATGGTTGAGAGTGGGAGGACTGACAAACTAAGTAGAATGATGAAGAGAAGAGGTAATCTCAAATTGGCAGAAAATGACAAATCATTAGAAGCGATGTTGCATGGAAAATGAAAAATAACTTGAATATAATGGTAGCGCTCAGAGCTCATCATGTTTCGTTTTTTTCAAGTTCCCAGTGTATTGCAGTGCAATATTTACCTCAAAAATTCCAGAAGAAAGCTCGATTGTTGTTGATTCCGGACACACCCTGAAAAACGCAAAATTTAACAAATTTATCGAATGAATTCGGAATATTAATGAAGATTAGCGGTAGCGACGGCACGGGGTACAATGTACAGAATCATTAATTCGTGTGCACTGCTCGGTTTATGGCTAAAAATGGGAATGGAAACGATTTGAATATGATGACGATGGAAGTGAAATTAATAAAAGAAAAAAGGCTTGACAAGAAATAATAGTTTGCTTATATATGCACGGCTTGTACGTGTTACGGTGCTTGTTGCCCGTTTTCATCTTCCTTTTTCTCTTTTACTTTTCCGTAACAGTGACTTACTTTAGTGCTTCAGACGTAAAGTTAGAAATTAATAAAAAGTGCAACCTCTTCCATGTCTTGAAATTGGTAATAGAAATTAAGTAGCGGAAAATAGAAACGAATTAACGTGCAACAATTTTTGTTGTACAAACGCTTTTTTGTTCCACCGATAAACACTGTATTACTTTTATGAGAAGAGTGACAAGCAAAGTTATTTTCTGCAAATTCACTAACAAACAGCGAAAATTCCTGCACGTTGCACAATCATGCAAACATGCAGCACCGTTGTTTTATCCTCACAACTTGCAAATCGATGACCCTTCTCGATCGCAGTCTTTGTTAGTTTCTCAAAACGATTAAAAAAGAGAAAAAAGAACATGCACGAAAGTCTTATCTGTCTACTCAATTCCTACAAAAATAGGTGATGATTGCTTTATTGTTTCATTTCAAAAAGCAGAAATTTTTTACTGAAATCGGAACATTTGTTTAGATTAAAAATTCTTTTCGGCAATATTTTTGGGCTCCTCGAATAACTCAAAGATTGCACTGTTATAACTTCACGGGATTTAAATAATTTTAAATATTCGAGAAGATAGGAGGGGAATGATTGCACTTGGGCTATTAATTAAATTAAATCGACGACTACAAAATTGAGAAGCTTAAGAAGTTGTAAGCAAAAAAATCTTCCACATTGATGGCGACGTGGTGGAAAAGAAATTGAAGGTACTCGAGGAAGGGAGACGGTACGGTACGATTGTTGGATGAGAAGGGTGAAGTGAGAGATCAATTCACTAACGCAAACGTAATAGGAAGCTTCCCGCGTAGATCATTCTGAACGACGAGGAGAAATGGATGTCGCAAGAGAAGCCGCTCATCTCCGCACCGCGACATCGTCTCTCCCAACGGAGGATTGCTTGAATTTCAAATCGCTCATGGACTATTATGGGCAATTAACTGCCGAAGTTAATTCTATCAGAATTTGAGCGTCGCTGAAAGGTTTGCTTAGTTTTTATTTCACTGTCTCTGATGGATTTGGAATTGTTCCTTATCACGCGCTACCACACTCCCACACACGCTACAGTCATCATTTACTAAGACAGGGAGAGAGAGAGAGAAAGAGAAATATGATGTAATTGATAGGTGCTAGAATGATCATTTCGTAAAAGATGAAATATAATATAATCAATTAAAATGACATTTGAAAAAATTATCATGTACTTTGTACTTTTCAAGTTTCACTAGTAAATTCTTAAATTTCGAACGGAAATTAAAAAATCAAAACAGAAATCGCAATTTTTTTTCGAATCGTTGAAGGAGTTTGTTCGAAATTTGGAAATGAATGAAACGGAAATGTATAATGTCAATTAATTTCAGGAGGAATTGAAAAATTAATTAATTTTCGACAAATGCGTCCTGCACTATTGCAACTGCAGGAGCTTCTCGCAGCAATGCACAAAGTGAAGAAATGTCAGTACAAGAACACTCGGAGTGCGGCTGGGCGGGGGTGTGGAAGAGTATCAACAAAAAAGTGATGTTTTCTTTGCATGCACTGACATACAAACGTGAACATACATGCATACACACACATATACACGCAGTGGTTTTCAGCAATGTAAATAAATTAAAATTTTGTTCAAACAGTTGAATAAAACGGTTCTCAGGATGTAAATTATTTTAAATATTTTCCACTCACTTACCACTTCCAATTGCATCCTTTTTCAATTTTGAAAAAAATCAACTAATTGTAATAGCGCAAAGGACTTTTTGAAATTGAAAAGTAAATTTAACGTTAATCTAATATTTCACTGTAATTTTGCAGTTTTTTCCACTCGCTTCATTTAAATCTGAATAGTTTCCACTCCTTTTTTCCTACGATTGAGTCATAACAATTGATGTTGTGTGAAGTGAAATGCAAGAAATATAAGTTATCCGATGAATAAACCATTCAGGAAAATTTCATTATCGATAGAACAGCCTGATTGTGAAAAAAAGCAAAAAAAAAATTTGGAAGTTCACAATAAATGCGAAAAATTTTAAAAGCGAATAATTTGACACTCAAAAAAAGCGAATAAAAATTGATGTCCTCATTTCACAGCAATCTTTAAGCAGCAGGTATTGTCTAACCTCAGCAAATACAAATATACGAATGATGTCCTTTCAGTTGCTCAAAAGAACTGGAAAACAACCTGTGCAATATATTAATTTGAAGGTTTCGCATTTTATTGTTTAATTTACAAAAAGAAAAGCAAAAAACTAAAGAGCGCAGGTTTGTAACAACTAGTTTTTTCCAACATTTTTCTTCAACTATTTCAACTAATTGTTTAAGCTTACGTTTCCAATAAATTATCAGCGACTAACACCTTAGGTAATGCAACACTGCTAATTACTGATAAATGACAATGATAAAATGGGAAAAATAAGAAGAGACAAAGTAAGATACATTTTCTCAAATACTCATCGGTAGTGTTAGCAGATGGCTATATCGTTAGCTTCTGAAATTTCTCTCTCTAATAACCATTCATTCCTCTCCCAATTATGATTAATTATCACGCATAGCGTAGTTGCAAGTAATAAGACGTGTGTCATCACATCGTACAGCATATCTGCCTTTCAAAATACGATAAAATTGTGTAAAAAATGCAACATTGTTTATTGAAAGCAAGAAGTTAATGGGAGCAGCTGCCAATGAAGAATTTAATGGCAGCACCAAAAAAAGGGAAAATCGTTTGTCGTTTAAAAAATTTTATAAAAAATAAAATCAGCGGCAAAAAAAAACGACGAAATGACAAAATGGAACGATTGATTGCTGTGATCTTAAAGCGATCAAATTAATAAGAGCTTTTTAAAAGCAAATGAAAAGAAGAAAATAATTTAGTTAAAATTGCGTTTCGAAACGAAGGAAGGAAGGGGCTGAAAAAGAATAAAATAAAGGCGGGAGGATAAAAGGGGGTAAAGAGTCGCCCAGCGGTGGCGAGCTGCAATCCTGATTTTGAACAGGATTAAATTAAATGAATGAATGAATGATTTGGTATGAAATATGATTTATCAGAAATTCCCAGAAGAAATTATCACCACCATCACGTTAGACAGCGAATCGAACAGAATAATAACGATGAAATCGCTGTGATAATAGTGATAGCAGCAGTAGTAGTGGGTATAGTAAGTAATAATAGCATTAGTTTGGGCAGAAATGAAAATTTAAAACGTGAAATTACAATATTTAAAGACCGGAAGGATCGGTGATAGTGTTGCGATGGTGGCTGAATGGTCGATTAGATGAAGAAAAATTTGAAAAATTACTTATTAAAATCCAAAATTTTATACATAAAATAATTTATGTATGTGCGCCTACATAGTCTCCAACTTATGACCATCCTGCGACATCAAAGCTCGTGCTGGACAGCAACGACCGCAAGCAGTGGTGATAACAATTAACAGACACAATGAATGATGATAATAACCGATAGCAAAATTTCATTCACTTTCATCAATTTCACTAATGACTTTTCACTTCGAAAATTATGATTCATTTGTGAAATGCTTGTGAATGAAACAGTTTTTGCACTCATTTTTGGTCCAAATTTAAAGTTAAGGAAATTCTTACATTGCCAACTTGAATAAAATATATACTAAATTAGTTAATCAATGATACTAATTGTAAATTTAGCAAAATAATTTCATGGATCAAACAATAGGTATTTAACGATTTCTGAAGAATTGATCAAATAATTATTTCTTCTCTAGCGATTTCGTTTGTTATCAGTGCTGCGCTAAATTACGTACCACCCGGAATCATTTTAAATTTTTAATTTTTGCGTTCATAATTGCACATTACAATTTCAGCTGTCAATCAGTCTAAAAGTTACTTAAGCGTTGTAGCATTTGAATAGCGTTAGTGTGTTGCATAAAGTGAAATGTTCCATATAACACAACTTCGCAATCATTGCGATTTTCTGATTTTCATTGTCATTAAATATTATTTAAATTGGACCGAAATATGAAATTGCGGAGTGACATGAAGTTTTGTTCTTTAGAACAGGCAACACAAGCTCAAATATGCTTTGTTCACCTCATTTCTCATCCTTCTAGAACAGTGTGGAATAAGTTCCTTTTACACCGTACAATTCTTCAATACCACCGTAGCTAACGTTTTGCTAATTGAAAATTGAATTTGCTTTCAAATGAGTCAACATATAGTTCCGATATCTCACGTCACATAGACAGATGAAAAAAATGGACGAAATAATGATTATTGTAGATAGCCAGCGGAAATGTCTATACAATGATTATTGCTCTGTTTTGTCAGTTTTCAAATTTTTGTAAAATAATTATATAAATGGAATGAGGAACAACAAGTATTACGTCGTTCTTGCCACCTTACAACAACCAGAATTCTCTAATTCAATGTCACAATATCACACAATAAGTGAATTTAATACGAAAGGTAAGAAAGCATGAAGTCGTCAGCCTGCTTACTGCATCTCCCACATCACGCATATCTATTCCCCGTTACCTATAACTACACGCTTCAGGTCACGTATCTCATACTCTTGCATATTAAAGTTATATTTGTTCATGTTTCAGGTATACCGTTATATATTTACTTGTCAGCACAGAAGATGGAATTCATTCTTCAATGATTCATAACCACCCCATCCATCTGCCTGCCCATAAAATACATAAACTTATAGATATCTCATTAGAGCGCAATTAAACAGTTTTCCTCTAAAGTAATGTGTGGAAGAAATTTTCTAAATTTAACCTTTTCTCTTTTGATAATTATTGAATTAAATAGAAAAAAACTGGCTGTCACACTTTCAGACGACAGGTTGTGCGTTCAGTTAGCGAACGAATATGTTCATATATCATATATGTATATGTATGATATATAAACAAACCGGGAAACACGTTGTTGTCACATGCGCATGCGGAAATGTACAAATCGAAGATTGTTAGGTTGTGGCGCATTTCATGCAATGTTTTACAAAATGAAATTTCTTCATTTCATTTCAACTCTAGTAAATGTTCAAAATTTGAGATCACTTTTTGATTTTTTAAATTACTTCAATTGGCACTATTATTTTCCATCTAACTTTTCTAGCTTCGAGAATCAAAGGTCAATCGTCACTACTATTGATAGCAGAGCAGAGAAGGGGAATTTTTTATTGCTTTTAATATAAATAAATGTGGAAATTACGAAGGGATATCTGCCATGTCTTTGATAAGTCATTGATCAGTGGCGAAATAAAGGAAAAAAAATGAAATTCTGATCATGCTTTCCTATCAAGCAGCTTTTTGTTAAATTTCATTTTGTAATCAAACATTTAAAACTCTTTTTAGGACATAAAAGGCGCTATTTGGAGGGGAAAGCAAAACAGCGTTCTATGCAAATACCACAGATGATAAGATAGATAATGATAATGTGATGATAAAACAAAAATCAATTGCTTCTCAAATTTTCATCTATAGATAAATGGTTGTAAAGTGCGTGGATAAGTGGAATTTGAGGAAAAAATAAGAAATTTAAGAAGAAAGAATAAATATATTCGCAGCAGCAAAGGAGAAGAAGAAGAAGCATAACAATAATGAATTATTACCTCGGCGTTTTACTGCAATGATAAGCGTTACATTGGGGTCTGATCTTTCCTACTGTGAGGATGAATGCAGGAATTTCCTACATTTTATTCAACTTTTTCTTCGATTAAAAAACAGTTCTCAAATGGTTTTAAAAGGCTGACGGCCACTGACACTCAGTGGAGAATCGATATTGTAACACAAAGCACCGAAATTGAGAGAATTTTTGCATGAAATCATTGCGTGAAATCAGAAAGCAGTTGTTGCTTGAAAATAGAAAAGACTGAATAACAGTGCGCATACTGTGGTGTCGTTCATCATCACCACCATCCATCATCATCATCATTATTATTATTTATTGTTATAATAATAAATTATAAATTAATAAATTATTATTATTAATTATTATTATTACTATCACTTATTAATTACATTATCATTACCATTACTGTTATTGCTATTATTACTACTATTATCATCACCCATAATTACGTTATTATCATAAATATTATTGTTATCCTTTACTTCCTATCAGTTGTCGTTAGCATCACTTCACCATCATCATTATTGCTATTTCATCAGACACCACGAAATTCCATTTCAAAATTGCCAGTATTCTATGTTTTTTATTTGTCAAAAAAAGGCTTTTTGCATTGGTATGTTGAAATGTTTTTAAAATATTTTAAAAAGACACAGTAAAGCAACCTCATAAATTTAACTGATTTTATTTCGTTTCATTCGTCATGAAACACTTTTTTTAATCCATTCATTCAATCAGCAAAACATACGTACTAACTCAGACAATAAAACGAAACGAAACATTTTTGTCTCAAAAATTTCATATACCCAAAGATGTCCTCCCACTTACTACTTGTTGAAATTATTGATAATAAAACTCAAACTTCCTATACCGCTTCTTTGTTGAATTTGTGAAATACGACTCTTAAAATGCCTTTCTCTTGAACACCATGCAGCTATCATAAGTAATAAAGCATAAAAGTCATTAAATGATAAGTGCAACTGATCGATCAATACGCTTATTTTTTCGTCTTAAAAGAAGAATCAATTAGTCAAGTTACACATTAACTTTTCCGCCCAAAAGTCATTATTGTCCACGTTCGGTCAACCGAAATCACTGCATAAGTAAATTTAACTATATGAATGCCATGCTATTGCTTGCGATAATACAATATTGTCGTCGCATCCACTCACTTCATTATCATTAAATATTCTAATCGAAAGCTTAGATTGACGTGGAGCCAAGAGGTGACTTCAGGGTTTGATGTACATTTCGGCGGTTGCAGGTTACTCCGCCCGGTAGAAGTGACCTCCCAACTTGTTCGTCCCTTTCCTTTCTAGTGCGATATCACCGCGATCTGTCATCGCTTCATCTCTCATCAACACAGCACTATACTCAGGCTTAGTCTCTTTTTACTCCTTTAAGTTTCCAAACAACCTCAAATCTATCAAACAATGCTCTTTAATGGAAAATTAGCAAGGAAATCGCATCCTAAAAAATACGCAGTTGTTAAACAAACCTAAGTTACTTTGCGTATATTGCAGCAAAGTACTTTTAGATATAATTCGAATAACTGCCAGTATTTAAATTAAAACATGCCATGAACTGAACGAATGCGACTTGTTATTTTCAGTTGCAAGCCAAAGTGAAGTTAATTCATTTTGAAATATATTCAAACAAAACAACTCAGCTTTTGCCCATAAAAAAAAACAAAATCTATTCATTCGATTTTAATTACCTTTTATTCCTCTAAAAAAAGCAAAGATATGAGAAATTCCTGAAAAATCGTCCAGTTTTACTTTTTTTATTTAAAAAAGAATCTTTTAGAAATAAACTAATTTCTTGCGAAAGAAAAAAAACATCTCTTAGTAAACAATTGCAAAAGCATATGCAACCAACTATGAAGCAATAAAATTTCGCTAATGTCATTCAATTTAAAATCATAACATTTCAAAAATCTAAACACTTCTTCAACTTCCGGTTAAATTATCAACGAGATTTCACATTTCGTTCATTTAATCCAACAAATTGTCTAATTTTCCTTCATCTCTCCGAAATTAACGCGCATCTGTTATGATTTTATGCACATATGTCAATGCAAAAAATTATTCACTCCTTCTTTTTTGTTAAATTATGAAAGTTATACGCTATTGGATGTATTAAAATGGCATAATTATGCTTTTTAGGCGGTTATCATCAAAGGACAATTCGCTTAATTTCACAAATTGTATCAATAGAAGGTACTTGCAGGCCAAATAGGAACTATTAATTCATTCAATAGGCGCTTCCAATAAATGTGATATTAAAATAGCAGTGATAATAGTAGCAGTGATAGTGATAATAGTAGTAGCAGCAGTGACAGTGATAAAAACTGTGATAGCAATAGCACTGACAACGTTGCAGGAATAATAATCGCACTGCATGTTAGTGTCCGTTAAATTATAAACAAAACAGCGAAGTGTTATTTTTCAACAGGTTTGACAAAAAATTTTTGTAAATAACAGTCAGTAATTTTCATGCTGTCCTGCATGTTAGATGGCAGCTAAGCCGACAAATCAACCGGGAAATATTCGACATTTAAATTCCAAAAATTAATTTAAATGGAAAAGAAGCCGTTTCTGAACGCTGAAGCTCTGAGCACTTGTAGGAGATAACTTTGTATAAAGTAAATAGAGGGTAAAATTTTAAGCGCTTCAAGCTTGTTGAAAATTTTCCAATGTCTGGAATTTGAAATTTCTAAGAAAACACTGCTCCTAAATGAATGGAAAAGCGAACTTTCAGAAAAAAAGTTGAAAGGAAAGGAAAGTAAATAAACTAAGAGGAATTGAAATGATTAGAAATTAAATGAATAACTAATATATATATATATATATATATATATATATATATACATATATATACATATATAATGTAGAGAATGTAAACATAAGCAGTTGGAAATGTATGCGATACATTTCCCAGCCCGTTAACCAGTAACAAAATTCAACAAAAATTTCACAAAAATGTAAACTTTGGCTTCTCGCTAGCACAAGCAAACATTTCATTAAAAAATTTTCGACCCAACCCACTTCACCCCACTATCCTCCACTATGCAACACTTTCGCCCTGTCTACCATCTGCAACCAACGATTAGATCACGGAAATGGAAATTTTTAAACTTTCTAAGACAATAATGTAAGGAACAGAATCTCAGCAATGAATTTCAACAATAATTCACAGCAAAAGGTCACACTCAAACATAGCACATAATTAATTTCATCGATTAATTCTTATTAAATTCATCAATCCGTCAATCCATCACACATCTCCGAAATATTTTTTTTTAATAAAAATTTCACTTTCTGTTTGTGCGCGTAAACAGTGACAAATATAACAGCTTCATTGTTCAAAGGTGAAAAATGTGAGAAAATAACCAATCAAGTGCTTTTGTAAATTCGTCATTTCCATGGAATTGAATTTCAAGAAAAAAAAACCGTGAAATGGAGCAAGATTTAAGATTTAAAGCTCACGGAAAATACTACACTGTATTTGGAAGATAAAGGAATTAGTAAAACAGGGATACTGAAGTGTATGAATTCACGTTCATATATATGATGTGTGCTATGTGACAGAGAGAGAGCTAGACGGAGCAGACAGTGTGAACGAAAGTTTTGACTTAAATGGAAGTAATAAGTAATTCTCAGGTCAAACATATTATAAAAAGTTCTCCTTTTTCTACTTCACTTACAACTTAAGTGTTTCAATCAAAGAACAAAAAAACTGACGAAATTTGCTGAGTGTTTCCCTGTCCTTGATCTCTTCTCCTCATCCATCTATGAAAGCAGAACAGATCTTTTTCTGCATAAATCATCAAACAACCGTTACAGTGCAATTACCATATCTCTCAATCTCCCACTAATAAAGCAAATGAAATATAAAATTTCCATCTTTGCAACGTGCAAATGATTGGTTGATGCTTTCAAACGCCTTATTTGCACCAATTTCAATCTGTCAGGGAAGCTTTGAAAGGCTTCCTTCGTCACTTCCTGCTGTGGAAACTTCCATGTGATAAACCATATGGTAAAGATATGAAACCACGTCGTATTCACGGAATTTACACGCAAAAAGTGGTGTCGGCACAATTCATGGTATAAGTTTGTTGCGATATCCTACTCAATTCAAGGGAAATTCCACCCAAAGTCTGCAGATTTCCAATTGAATCCATTTTATTGCGGTTAAATATGGAAACTTTAAACAAATAGAAGCAACAAACAAACACTACCTAACTATTTTTCGGATTCTTCCACTATATCAGTGCATACCTAACAAATAGCGAATATCTAGTACCAGCGGATGAGTGCCAAATTTACAGATTCATTATAAATTTGACAGTAATTAATGCAAAATAAAGCAGGTCTATTTGTGACATGAATTACATTTTATTTAACATCAAAGGCCTCTCACTCAATCCTCGAACGAAGCGAGTAATTCTCCAACCACCAAAGCCGAAAATTATCTTCTGCAAAATTTTTTAAAAAGAAAAATTAAAAGACATTCATTTCAATCCACACCCCAAAGGAAGAGGATAGTTTTAGCCAAATTTACACCTAACCTTCCCGTTCATCGTTTACAGTACCATCATGGTAGCAATAGGACATTGAGGTGTTATTGGACAAGAAAATGTTTCCAATTCAATAGCCATTCCACACGTACACAACCCATTTAACATTTAAAAGAAAAAAAAATGTTTTTCCACCGACAACTTCCCGTCCCCTGTCATCCCACACCTCCCTTCTACTTCACTCTCCTCTCTCCACCTCGGCATTGACCATCACAACTGCAGAGGAATGAAGAAATTTGATGGTTACCACTACAGTCCACCTGTGCAGTTGTTTTCCGCACACATCCATGCATTCGGGAAAGAAAACAAAAAAAAGAATTGATAGTGAAGTAATAAAAATTTCGGTTAAAAAAAGGAAGGCAATGAATAAAATACTATTTTGGGATTTCGCTTTCCACCGCTATTTCATGTTACCTCTCGTCCGCTTCTTTCTTTCCTTTTTTCTTCGCTAAACGTTTAATTAATGATTTCGTCAATTATTTTTTGAATCATAAAAATTCCCTGATAGAATGTTTAGAGCAATGCAGCAATATTTGTGCAAGAATTTCCCGATAGTTTGTATTGTTTACTCAGTACAACTGCTTCAGCGTATTTTCAGTTAATTTTTAAATTTCAAAAAGTTTTTAGAAACAGTCGTTGGAAGGTCCAATGAGAGGAGTGTAAATTGGATGTGAAAAAAGCAACTGAAAGAAAACAAGGAAAGGAAAGTGGTGAAATGCGATGAAATGGAGCACACTGACTTAATAATAACAATTGAAATTTTATTTCGAAATGTGACATTACGATGAACTAACTTGCTGTGAGGCAATTATCATCTGCTTGTTCTTATCACATCCATAACAGAATAATTTCAAGAAAATAATGCTCGTAGCATCTTAGATTAAAATAGATTTTTTTTTGCAAAAATTTTTCGGAATTATTTTCAAGAAAAGATATGTAAATATTTTGCTATAATTTTGTTTCGTTCTAAAGCATTGGGCGTTTTAATGAATTCAACAGTTAAATGAATTTTAGTCCTGCAAACGAAACACAATTAATTACAGAAGTAATGTTAAACAATTTTGCAAGTGGCGGAAGAAGTTAGATAATTACTAGCTTTTCAAAATACTCCGGATGCTTGATTTTCCATGCTACAAACAAAATCACAATTAATTTTTTAAATAACTGAATTTTACAAAACCTTTTAAGGTAATATAAATCACCAACTACCTTGCAAATTTATTAATTGCTATTTGCAAAGACCGCAACAAATTAAATTTATTTTTAATTATAGGTGTAAGCAATAAAACTTTTCATCAACTCATAAAAGTTCAAAAATCAGAAAAATTACATTCGTGCTCGGATATTATTTTCATATTTGAGTTTCCTGAAAAACTTATCTTACTTGTTTCGCCAATCTTATATAAATGTTTTCTCCTGTACAGTATTACTATTTACTGCTGTACAAATTACTCACGAATAATTTCACTGACTCATTTTTTACCACTTCTAAATTATTTATCGCCAGAAGGACCTTAAAAATATGGCTATAAAAGTGACAGCATACAAAGCGTAGAAACATTTCAATTTTTTAGAAAGTAAAATATGAGAATTAAAAGATTAAAATAACTAGGTAGTAATCTATTTATAATTTGCATTGACGTAAACATATAACTTGATTAAATTCACCCCACTGAGCCGTAATTTAACTCGGATTTGGAATTAAAATGACTCTGATAGTAAGAGTAACAGTTATAATAGCAGGCGAGAGACATGTGCTGTTCGACGATGATGCACAACAGATAATTTACTATTGCATCTATCAGTCGGAAATACATTGATTAAATTTGTCGGTGAAAATAAGGTCTTCAGTGATATACATTTCTTTGGCTCATTTCAATTTTATATTAATTATTTCTACCTCAGTCATATCACATATTTGAAAGTGCACTCTGAAACGATTAGAGGTGGGAAACAGATGTTGGGATAAGTAAAAAAAAGACGATTCAAAAGTTTTCATGTTATTGTACAAAAATACCATCGTCACAAGTTTTGCTGATAACAATCATTAGGTGGGAAAGCACAGGATTGAATTGTCAAGACTCTCAACCAATGTCGTTCCTATCAGTTACGATCAGTGATGTGATAAGAATATCAGTCTGTCTCAATAACGTTCATTCAATTAGTGAAATATAAATTTCTTTGTTGTCTCTCTTAAAAAATTAAAGAGTGGAAATGCAAAATGAATTATGGATGTGCGGAAAGATGTGTTTTCTGATGGGACAGTGTGTTACTGTCAGCGAGTGGCGTTTAAATTAAGACGTAAATTAAACAAAAGCGGTGGCTTTTTTGAAGTGCATCATCGTTAGTTCGGCCTTTTTTTTTAATGAAAAAGATGGAAAAGTTTATAAAAATCTGAAATGATTTCAAAGCAATGAAGGAAAAAAAAACAGAAATGCTTCTCTTCAAAAATGCCGTAATTTATCAAAAAAAAAGGATAAAAAAGGAAGTATCTATGAGAGAGAAAAGACAGGGAAAGAAATAAAGGGAGAGACAGGGGAAGGGAGGGAGAGAGAGAAAGAAAGATCCCTTCTTTTCCTCCTAAATTGTTCTGGAAAAAACAAAAATTTTACACTCACATTGCACTTTAATAAAACATATACATGAAAAAAGATATGTGAAGAAATAAAGAACAAATTTTTTGAAAATTTTATTTAAAAAGGTCAGTCTTGACGCTAATGCATAAAAGAAAAAAGTAGCATTTCTGTATTTGGCAGACAGATGGACAAGTAAGCCAGTTTACCTTCATTTATTATCCTGGTCAGCAGACCGCCAAAATTTTACATTTACGCCATCGACCAACACATTCATACGTTACGTTGGGTTCATAAATTTTCTGATGTGAGACAAAACAAAAGTATAAAAATAGGAATTTCTTTGCAAATGAATTAATTGAGATGAAAATTAATTTTGTAATCAGTGGCAAACCAAAATAGAAGTAATGATATTAAAATAATGGAGCCAATTTTACGATGATTAAAATTTCATAAAGTCGTCTTAAATTTAATTATTCATTAATCAATCCGAGAAAATAACACTTTAGTAAAGAGAAAAACAACGTTTTATATCATTTAACATCGCTAGGCTTAGCTACAAAACTTAAAACGATATTCCACTTGAAATTTATAAACTATTTCTCATGATAGCTTATCAACAGTAGCTAAGCTAATTACCTGAAAAGACGGGATTAGTTCGGGAAATATTCATCTGAAGAGTTCATTGATTAAAGCTTTAAAAGAATAATTCTGACTATTATCATATCATTTCATATAACTAACTATTCCACTTTTCCATAAAATTCCGATCAAGTAAAGCAATTAATGTTTTACTTTATCGATCTACCACTTTGCTACAAGACTTTCAACAATTAGGCACAACCAATATTATCTTCTCACAGTAAAGTAGAATTTAATAAATGAGTGCCGAAATGATGGAAAACAGACGAAGCTAAAATGGGCGGCAGTGAGAAGTGATAAAAGACGAAACGAACGCACACAAACATTACATGGACGGAAGGAGCCGTACCGTTTAAAATTGTAAAACAAAGTAAAGCATTTTAAAAATGAATTTCATTCTACTAACTTTAGCAAAAACTCGAAAAGTATTGGCATCGTTTTTTTCACATATCAATGGAAAATTGAAAAGGCATGCTAGAGAATGATAATGCTGATAACACTGATAGCAAAACACAGAATAAAAAAGGAATGGCGAACTAATTTCTTCCTACATCAGTACTTCAAATAACTCTGAGTGAAATAAAATACAGAGGTAATGGAAATTATTACGTTGTTTACGAATGATTCCAGACTTCCAGTGGAAACATCAACCGAATTCGTGTAATTACTGGAAAACTATAGGACTTTTTTCGGAAATCTACAAAAAAAATTATTTTCAAATTAGCAAAAATTTTCCAAACTACAATAGATGGTACATTAAAAACATTTAAAACTTTTAAGAATTTAAGTTAGAAAAAAAAGGGTAACGTGAAAATAACCGAAAGCATAAAAAAGGTTATCAAATAATTTTCACAAAAATTTTATCGATTAATTTTGTTGATAGGCAAAAAATGCACTTGAAATGATTATGAAAATTCGTCTTATAATAGGTTATTACCTAAGGAAATGTTAAACAAACTGCAAGATAGACGAAGGAACTGTTACAGTTCGTGGGGACCCTCAAAAATGACAGTGAAAGATTGGGAAACAATTAAACGATAGGATGCAAAGATCAGCATAGTCAAACATACATTTTACATTTTAAAATTCTTATCAGTAAAAAATTGAGAATGTGGAAATGTTAGTTATATTGCGTTGTGGGTGTGATATGAAGAAGCAATGATAATCGAAACGTTTCATGTCAATTAATTTCTCCTTTCCTTATTTCATCACAAAAAGTAAGCATCCTACCTGTCTTACTGTAAGTGTCAGACTGAGCTGATAATGCGTAGAACGGTCTATCTGTCAGTGAATACTCTCATAAGTTATTAGCGGTACAGATGAAAGACCTAATCAAATGAAATAGAACAAATCCAAGATTTTCATTTTTATATGAAAATGTTCAGCAAGTGGATTCTAGACGAGTAGAAAATGAGAGCTTATGGCCACAAAATATCAAATTAGCCATATTTGTTAATTAAAACAATACCTGTAAAGTGTTTTATGCAAATTCAATTTGTGTTCGCTTTCCAAATAGTCCAAAAATAATTGTAATGGTAGTTTTTAGGCAAATAATTTAATTTAAACAATTAAAACAGTTACACCGTTCACGTGGGAGCGGATCATTTATACAAGGAACAAAGGATTGCATGACGGATTAATGTTTAAAATATCAACTGAAATGAACTTGCATTGGTGATAATTAATTAGAATGATATTTGCATAAATAAACATAACGACGAATGTGCTGAAAAGAATCTGTTGCGTAACCCTCTGTGATAAGATATGATAAGATGTGAAAACAATATGTCAATGGAAGATAACACAGGGAAACTAAAAGTTACAATTCATTTACACCCTTTGTGTGTGTTCCTATCTCATCGTGCATATGCATATGCATACATATGTTTATGTATGCATGTGCATGTTGTGAGTGTGTGTGTGTGTGTGTGTGTGTGTGTGTATCGGTCTGTCTATGTACCAAAATACGAAAAAAAGGACGAAATTTTTGTGAGCAATGGATTTTTTTTTTGAAAAGAAACCAGTGGGCAAGGAGTGGAAGCGACAATGAGATAAAGAAACAGGGAATGATGATGATGGCGCCTGGCACTGGTGCAAATGCGCCACCGGATCGTTTCTGATTTTAAATTCGATGGAAAAAATTTTTTGAACTTTTCTCATAAGATAGAGCATTAGTTAGCATTTAATTATGCTTAGGAAATAGAAGAGACTGTTAACGAAGAGGATTAGGAAATTGATCTAACTTAAAGCATTGCAATGTTAAATTCGTATTACCTTCTTCAGGTTGTCATAAATGTTGAACCATGTACGACTTTTTTAGGCCTCTTTTAGAGCATATTTCAAGCTGAATAAAAAAGTCAAATTCAAGTAGCCATCCGCTCATTGAACTCAATCACTGAAAAGGGAAGTTTTAAGAGTATGAAAGCACCTTCCCCTTTTTCTCTCTTCGCTAAATCAATTGTGGATCTTCTGCTGCTAAAACTGAGGAGGGAAGTTAAAATTGAAGTTGGAAACTTTCTAAAAAAATTACCAAACCTATTGCTTAATGGATGATACAAGAGGTTACCAGTCGAATCAGTTGCCGAAATGTTTCATAGAAAGTTACATAAAATTAGAAGACAATCCAAGCAAGAACCTACCTCATAAATAATAAATTTCACTGCTTAGTGACATAAAGTTTTTTGAAATTTGTGATTTGCAGGGAAATGTAGAAAAAACACAGGTAATATTAGTTTAAGATTAGACTAAAGTTTCAAAATTCTGTAAAACCAAATTTATAATAACGAGCTATTCAGTAGTTCAATTTGCATTAAATTTTAAAAGTAACGGACAATGAGATGCTAAAACCTTTGGTAACATATATCATTTAAATAAATTTAAATTCGAAATGTAGAAAGTATAGATTAGTTAAGAACTGAAAAACAGCTGAACGCATTCTTCGCTGATTAAGTGTGATCGTTTTCTGACTAAATCATTACTTCTGATAACAGTCGTATGTCCACGCTTGGCCTCGCTAACAACAATCTCTACGCAAGTGATAACCCAGTCTTCCCTACTATAACTTTCAGAATGACTCATTCCCATCCGATAGCAATTTTCCATTATTCTCAGTGTATTTCCATAGAAGAGCTAGTGTAATACATGTGGCTGATTTTGAGGCTTCCGCTGAACTCCGTCCCTTTTGGTCTTCGAGCCTTCATAATCACAAGTTCCTTCTACTGACCTTTGACTTAAGTAATATGAAAAGTCAATTTTAAGTGACGTTCATTGCTGTTACAGCTGAGAGCTCAAATCTTCGTTTCAAACCGTTACTTCTAGTCTTCATTTAAGCATTATTAGTTACGATTAATTACATACTAATGCTGTGGAAAATAAGGCCAAGAAGCCAGTAGTATTTGTCAGAGCAGATCGCTTAAAATTTAGGATTGGTAGCTGAAATTTCCAGTTACCTTCAAATCTCTTTGATTTCTTCAAATAGAAAGGTTGGTTTCTAAAATTTCTAGGCTTATTGAAATCAAAGGTAAGAGGAAACAGCATGAGAGAAGTTGTGAATTTCAAAATTGCAATTTGCCAGCTTTGAGAAGATAAGCAGAGCTCATGTTTCTTCAATTTAAAAACAGAATGTTTTCGGGAATGAAGAAAATTATAAGGAGATTTGAATAATGCATGATCTATGAAAAATGAAAGAAAGAACTAAACGAGTCTAGTGTCCCTTAATGGCTTAAAAAATTACTTATTTAGAAAGCAATGATTTATTTTCCTTTTATATCTTTCAGCGCAATTCAAAATTGCTCGCTGTTTTTTGTGTTGGTTGAGCAAATGTTTCAGAAATTTTGTTTTTGGAAACGATTGATATGTATTACTTAATTAGTTACTTTCGTTCCATTAGGATTTATTTTTCTAAAACGTTAAAACCAAACGTATCGCAAAGCATTCCGTCTGAAAAATCCTTCTCCCTACGCCTTTTGCGCATAGTATCGAATTTCGGAATTAAAATTGGTAGAGTGCTGTTGTTGTTTGCAAATCTTTGTAAGACCGATGAGAAATCAGGAAGGAGATTGGGATGCGTATAATATCTCATAAAAGCAGAGTGTGTGGAACGGTTCACATGTACTGATTGTGATTTCCCTAAACCTGAGAGTTTTTATTCGATGCCTAAGGCAAATACAAGTGATAATCATCACAGCGGAATATCTAGCGATATTGAGATCTTTTGAAAATGCAAATTCATTAACTGTGAGGTTCCGGAGAGGAACCGGCGATCGCTCGTTTGAAATGCTAGAAACTATCACACTACGAAGCGGTATTGCCCCATGCGAGCCAGAAAAAAATTCCAAAAATTTTTGTTGAGTAAAAACGGCACGGCAGCAGCGGCAGTTACACATAATTCGACGCCAAGCAAAAAACGATAGGCACATATGGATGGATGCAGGGCAAATTCGCTACAAAAAATCGTTTAATATGGGTACAGAAGAATGCGCGCATTTGTCCCTTCTGCTTTTTTTTCTCCTCCTTGCAGTAGTCGCCAGCTTCATTCCCATTATAGCCTCCGAACTCGGATTTTTCAACCTCCTACTTCCACAACTCCATCCTTTTTCACTCTTTGTTCCACGTTTGAAAGAACAGCTTAGGAATTGAAGGATTATTGCGTGTATGCTGAAAAAATCATTCCCTCCTCCCGGACAAAAAAATCCATTTTTGAAAACTCGCTTTTTGCGCCGAAAAAAGTCCAGCTAGCCGGCAAATTGTAGGTGTCAGAGCTCCGACAACTACTTTTTCCCAACATTGCTTCGCTTCGCTTCAGACCAGTAGCAATAATAGTTGCACAGATCGCTTTCTGCACCCCTCAAAATGAATAAATCACAAAAAAAGTCAAACAATCCAAGGGCACTTTTTGATTGAATTACATGCCTTTTTTCATCTTCTTACGCTCACAACCGAAATTTATTATAGCGAGGAATTATTTCTCTTTGAAATTGTTGGGAGGAAGTCGGAGGGTATTTTTAAAGTCCAACATATTATTCCGATCATTTGCCGCTCTCATTGTTCAGTGGGAGTACTTTCGTGGTAAACGTTTAGAATCTAGTGGGCACTCCTAGCCTATTAACACTGACCAAATGTAGGCAAAGTGCTTATCATCAATCTTTCCTCGCGTAACGAAAGAGAAGTTCGAACTGTCTCCAACAATATCTTCGTGTTCTCATTACTGTCAATTTTTAAGTTAAAAAACACTTGGGAAGTGAGGTGAATAAGGAAGGGATTTTTTTTGAGAATAATGACCCCTCTTCAATTTTCAGTCCCCGTTAAAAAAAAACAAGCGAAGAAAGTGGACAGTTGGTCATTCATTTTAACTATGCTGGGAGGATAGCGCAGACGGATTTGTTCAGCATTCGTTAAGGTCAACTATTAAAAGAGCTCGAGCTCTCTGGCTAAATTCAACATCTCCTAACTCCTCTCGTCAAATTTAATGCTCCATCTCTATTTCTCCCCTTGTAATCTGACCTCTCTCGTTTTCCGTCTTCCTATTCCAGCCATCCGATAAATTGGGTTTTTCATCTTCGAATAATCGAGAGCAAACAAATTCCAAATGGAACGATTGCCACAAACAGCTGACTTCCTGCCTTCCTCTTTTTTTTTAATTCTCTGCAACTCACTATTTCTCATCTCTATCCACCTAATCTTTGATTCTTAGGCTCATTTGTAATCTCTGCACACTAACCTTTCTTGAAGGTGGTCATTTAAATTAGGCTGCCCAAGGAAAGGTCAATTTACGTCTGTTGGAAAAAATGCTGCTCTCTCACAGATCAAAATTGATTTAACCGAATTACAATCTGCCCACTACTGTAATGTCCATCGATTATTTTTCAACGCACTACACGCTATCAGATCTTTCAAACATACTAATATGACTAACAGCAATTTGTGTGAACCTGAAATAACTTCTTCTAAACTAATTGGTCGCATCAATTTTCACTTCCCAAAATTGTCACATTTAATAAGAGAAAAGTAAAGAAAATGTATGGATCGTCTTTTCTTTCATTTCTTTCTGTCATTCGCACAGTGAACTTTCTGCATATAAGGCTTCTAAGTCGCCACAAAATGAAATGTCACCAATCCCATAGCTAAGAGGGTTAGCTACACATCGATTGCGTTATCTTATCATTTGACCGCAAATAAATCAGAATATGGCAATGATAATAGCACGTAATCCGTGGCATACATGTAAAGCATAAAGTTCGCAAACCGAAAGAAACAGTAGCTAAAGAAATTTCTCATCTTACTTATCATGTGAGGAAAAACACCACACACCTGCTGTGATTCGAAGTATACCTGAATGCATACCTTTTCGTCTACACAAAGTTTGAACCATTTGCTTACTTATCATTTGATCCTCTGCGCCTTACTTATCTCGAACTAGCCAAGTGTAGTGGGAAAAGGAAGAAAAAATGTTGCAAAATTTGCGCTTGTAATTGCTTCACAAGCAGCAATAGCAGATCCTTTACGTCCGCTTCATCTTGCGGCAAAATAAAAAGGTTCGCATTTCTTGAATGTATTTGACCTTTAACCCTAACCCTAACCCCAATCCATTGCATTGCATTGCAACTGTCTTATTTTACATAAATGAAAATCGCTTTCTCTTTTCAATTTCTTTTTCTTCCTTCCTACTACTATTTCACCGTATCGCCACTCTTAAAGTCTGCTTGATTTTTTTTTCTCGCAAAAATATAACATTAGCGCACCATGCAGAAATAAAGCGAAATCACTTGGTCATCCTCCTCAACACGTGAATAAAACGTAAGAATTATTACGTGCTTTAAAGGTGAGAAATTTTCTGAAAAAAATTCATGCACAAACGATTCACAGATAATTGAACTGAGTGGCGGGATGAACTGTTTGTTTTCCATCGTTCTCCAATTATTGCGTTGATAATCGCACACGTTGTGCAACAATGAAACAGTATTACTTGTAAAATGAAACTGAACTTTTCAGTGCGAAAATAAATATTAGACGTAAAGGTATTGGCAGTGTCGCGTATCATCCATATTAAAAAATACCTGTGATCCCTGATTTTTCGAAAGTTTTCTGAGAGTTTGCCACAAAAATGGATTAGAAATAGTGCTCTTTTCTGTTTCCTTTGAACCGTTTTAAAATTGAATGCCTGAAAAATTCCAAAGCTGACCTTTCCTGTGAAATGCACTAAGCAGAGAAAAACCAGTGTCATGAGTAAATGTGTTCAGGTTCTTCAGCATCAAGTGCCTTCTTATAACACTTTAATAACACTACTCCAGCATGCAGGCGCTCCTCAATACTTACAAAAGCTGATTGAAAAATCATAAAATTTATTAGATATTTTAAAATTTGTGAGTGATTTCAGAAGAAATTAATGGATGAAAAGTAATTGTAAGCGTTCGGTTCTCTGTAACATTAATTGCTGGCAATGGTTGATATTTTCATGTGTGTCACGTCGCTCATAAATTAGAGTGGACTTATGACCAATGGCTTACTGCATCTTTTTTTAATCGTTATTTCGTCTTCTAATTCACTATTGCAGATACTTTCCATTATCGCCTGCAGCGCAAAAGTACAAGGACAGACAGCCACCATATGTACGGCAACGAGCAAGCAGAGCACTAAGGTTATGGGTGGGGCGGTGAAAATGGAGGCGGCGCCAGAAAGTCTCCCGAGTCATCCATTGGAGGATGAGAAATGCTTTGCTAAAATTTCTGATACCATATACCTCTATAACAAAATGCGGGAATTAAATTTCAATAGCAATTCAACTCGAAATTATTTTATCCCTCCTTAATTTTTCTGTTCAAATAGAAATTGACACATAATCCTTGATTATCAAAAAGGAATAAAGATACAATAGAAGAAGAGACAAGTTTTTTTATGAAAAAAATTACTCTGAAATTATATTTGAAAATTCTGGTGAAATTATACCGCTAACGTAGAATTCAAAATTCTCTCTAGCTCAGTTGCTATTCGAGCTCATTTAAAAAATGTAACGAAGTAATATCACTGAACAGTTCTTTCGGTCGAACAGTATCTCAAAAACAAAATCCATCTAAATTTTCTTTGTGGGCTAATAATGTTCGATAAGACTAACCGCGTTTGAAACTAAAATAAATTAAAATTTGCTGCATTAATTTGAATAAATTCAATGTTGCAAAAAAATCCTAAATTTTCACAGAAACGGAAATGAAGAGTACATTAAAGCTAAAAAAATTAAGTATTCAAGATAACAGCACCCTAACTTCATAGGCTGAGAATTTAACTGGAATAATTAGAAATTCGAATATAAAATATCTGAATATGCTCAAAAATTACTGCAATGCCTATTTAAAAAAACTGATACACGTGCTTACTGACTTAAAGCCACGTAATTACATCAACTGAAATAGCTTTCAGTATTAGCAATCCTAAAATTTTTGTTGCATCGAATATTAAAAAATTTAAATGAACCTTTCTTTCGTTACGATACAGTTCTATAATCAGACAGACACATCACCTGAACAACTTATCAGCAATGATATTAATGAATTCACCATATTCAGGTTCACTAGAGAGCATTTCTCGAACGCACATACTAATGAGCATATTATCGTCCCAAGGCGGATACCTTACCTCGCCACATTTTCTTCTTTTACTTAAAGCTAAAGGACAGATCATAAACTGATTCTGCACTGGCAAGTAAAATAGGATCAATTCCGAAGGGAAAAAGGAGAGTAAGCTTTCTGACATACAGTGGTATAAAATAAGCACTTTGGGTGAAGCATTTTGAAAAATTGTTTTTCACCAATTACAAATAAAATTCCATTCTTTTAGAAAAAAATTTTTAAAAAAATTATTTTTTTAATAATTTTTTCTCAAACTTAAATTCCAATTTTTTTACTTTTCTCGATGGACAAGTTTCGCTTTTATTTTGATATATTCACTTTACCAGAAATTCCAATTTAAAATTTTAAGTGCTATAAGTTTTTTGGCGCATTGCCTTTTTATGGCCTAAACTGATGTGGCTTTACAGTTGCTATTTGCAACAAAACTAAATCGATGAGCATTTAAAAATCGATTGCCTGGTGATTCCCCATTATACCACCGCCATAAGGTCAAAGACCCTCAAGGGTCAATCTCCTAATTTGTTGTTTTGTTACTCAGCACTTTCAAAATAAAAAAATTAAGCAATGATGAGCTGTGATCCTCCGAGTTGCATCTTTATCCACAAAAGAAAGATCACTTTTGAAGAATCTCCCCAAGAACCTCACTACTGCCTCTGATGGTTCTTGTCAAGAAGGTAAAGCCGCAACTACTTCGCGTCAACTGCGCAATTCCTAGAATCTCGTTGTGGCACTCATACTTCAGTACTGATTGAAGCATCTCTATCGCACCACTCTTTCAACGCAAAAATTTTCGACGACACACTTTCATCTCCTCTTCAGACGATCTCCATGATGCAAGGGTCATCATGAAAACCTAATGGATCTCAGTCTTCACGAAATTCTGCACCAAATCCAACCGGACATGTGAGGTGGCACGAATGCAATGCTTTGGACTGCTATTTCACTGACTCAGATTTTACTTCCCTCCGAAAGGTTCCACTACTAAATTCTCAGAATCAAAAACTGGTATATCTGCGATTTTCTTATCAACTTATCACACAAAAATATCATGTTTGCAAAAATTTGTGAAATACTTTACTTTTTCTGATAAATGAAGCGCCGAAGGTGAAATGGACGAATTTGAATTTAGCAATGAAAAATAGGTACGCCAACCATTAGCGACGTGGAAATGGAATGAAACCTAAGCGATCAGTGATTCGTTCGCTTGTTTCACTGGTCAGTGGAGATGAAAGGAGTGAGAGACAAGGCTAGTTAAAGAATCTTCACTTCTGCAGCCTGACCCCTCCCTATTGTAACAGTTGGAATAAAAGTTCTGGAAAACACTGCACCACGAAGCGAACAACGTTGGTTGCAGAGAGAAACAGAGCGGAAATGAGAGAGCGCTACACAACTAAGTACACAATCGTTTCCTCAGATTTTCAAAAAACACACTTACATGAAAGTTTTCGAAGTTTCGAAGCAGCACAGAAAAGATATTGTCAATGGAAGATGAGGTCAGCGTTAAAACAAAAGGAAAATATTATGTGACAGTGATAGAAGGGGTCTCGGAAAAATCTCTGATGCCACGGGAAAAAGAACAGATCGATGGGTGAAATCTCCGACAGCGCGGAAGCAGAAATAACTTAGTGTCTAGTCTGTTCCTCTAATGTCAGATTTCAGCGAAAATGCTTCCTGCTTTAGACGTAAAATCTTTCAGGCGAAATTCCATGAAAATGTTGCTCAGTGCGCGATGGCAGAAGCAGTCAATGGAAAATTCGAACTGTGGTCCGAGTAAAAGCAAATTCAGCGTGCCATTGGGAGGTACATTAATTTCCTAATTGTTTTGAGAAACTCTGATTATCAGGAACTTATGTTTGATGCTTTAGTATGAAATTCATTTCGAGTATTAAATCTTAAATTGGAATAAGGAAAGTGATTAAAGCATAAACTCCTGAATGCTTCAGGTGATCGATAAACCCTGGTATCTGTTGTGGTACCAAGAGAATAATATTGGGTTGAAACATTACAAAATTGACCTTTTCCTTCGTGTCGCTACGAAAAACAACAAAGAGTAAATACGTGAAATTTATAGCAATCGTTTACATCTGTTCTGTTTGCTAAACTGCTTATGTTCTTTTTTTGCCTTTGAGCTTACTCTCACAAAAGTATGCTCGCCAGGTGCTGCTTTTTGTTTTGTTTCGGGAAAATACCGGAATAAAAGGGAATGTCCAGCGACACTGGTTCGATGTAATTGAACGTCATACTACGCAGAGTCCATCAGTAGGTATAATTGCACTACCTTAGTGGTTCACTAAAAAATTAGGTTCAATTCAACCTTGGAAGCTCTCGTTAGTAATGCATCGAGTTCTGCTGGTAATGTTTATGGCCTTATTTTAGATTTCGACTGAGTTCGATCAATTCATTATATTGTTACAGCAAACCTTTTTTCACTCGTTTTATTTGGACGCGATGAAATATCGGTAAAGGAATGCGTGAAATGGCGTGAAAAGACGTGAATTTAGCGCAAGCGTGAAAAAGAAACGCAGAAAGCCTAGAATCGTCGCAACGAATCTCTGACCAGGTTTGCTGTAAATGCTTTTTAGTAATTTAACTCATCTCATCTTTAATCAAATTTCGTCAATGAATACCTTATCTTCGCAACATAGAATAGAGGTAATGCAATCTCACGTAAATGAAAAAAAGAAACTTTATCTCTTCCATGCGACAAGTTCCAACGTTACTTTCCTTACTTTACTAACGTATATTAGAAAAAAATATAAACACTTTATCTCGAAACTTCAGTGAAGTAGTAAAACAAAGTGTGAATTACTGCAGGAAATTTTCTTTTCAAGGTCGTTTTTGCAGTACTCTCGCAAACAATAATCATTTCAAGCGATCAAACGCTGAAAACATTTGGTGCATGCGAAAGTTTTCAGAGTTTCATCTCATGTAAGGATTGTTGTTTTCGATGGTCAGTGTCATTCCTTTTTTGAAGGTCACTCCAAATACATGATGAAGATGAAATGCAGCGATAAAACCACATTGGTGGACGTTGCAGTAGCCATCCGTTCGGGGTCAAATCAAATTAGTGTTGCTTTTGGAAAAAAGACCCATTGGATTTTACGTGCATGAAAAAAATTTTCAGTGCTACTAAGGTAGTTAGTTCCTTTTCTGCTACTGTCCACTCTCCTCTCTCTGCAGCTTTTCTCATCCATTGTTCGCATTGAATTCCAACAACGATACACAACGCTCCTTCACATCATCCGGAAGGAAATACGTTCGGGAGGGGTCGGATGGGGGGGAGGGGGGGGTCAACTAACAGGGGTCAGTCATTGAATTATGCTTCCAACAAAACTGAAGCCCGCCAGTTTTCCTACAATTCAAAATGCACTATTTAACCACTCACTCACTCACTCTCATCACTTCCAATGGTCTTTTGTCGATTTCACAAAACATTAATCTCTTCAAATTACAAGAACCTCATTAATCCATCACTGAAATATATTCTTCTTTTCATGCATGTCATTATGCATAATATTTGTGAGAAAATTATGCAAATGAATTTAGCAAGAAAAAACTGCTCGAATTACTCGCAAATATTCGAGCAAAAAATAATTGAGTGAAAACTATCAAAAATGTAAATATACTGGAAGAATATTTAGATTCCATTAAGAACCAATTGAAAAAGTTCGTTAAAAGCTGATATGAAGAGTAATTATGCAGAAGGAATTTCTGAAATTCCTTCATTAAGCACGTTGATGAAAAATAACATTGTTAGACAAGTAAGCTTTCAGTTTGGTTTTATTAGAGGCATTTGGAATTGAGAGATAATTTTGAAATGAAACAAGAAATCAGGAAAGTGTGTAAGCATAAGCATAAGAAGCAGAATGAGTAAAAATGCAGATATGTGGCGCCGTTTTGAGTGAGCACTGTTGGATGTTGAATACGAAATGGAGTTTTTCTTTTTTAAAGGTTGGATTAGGATGGGTAGAGAGGAGGAGATCGTGAGGAGTAGGGAAATACAACGGTTGGGTTAAAGGGAAGTAGACGAGGGTTACTACAAAAGTGCGTAAATTCCTAAAATAGTAGACGCGATAGGGAGGGTCAGAGGAAAAGTTTTTCATCAGATGGCATAGCCCCGAAGAAGATATGATTTTAGCTGCTGCCCCTGCTTCTGCCGCACACGTTTTTTTGCGTTTTTGCGATTTGAAGCAAATGTCTCACCTACAACTACAGATCGAACGGACAGAAAAGGAACGGCGGCAAACGGTAGATGTACACACACACACACACACACACACACACACATATATATATATATATATATATATATATATATATATATATATATATATATATATATATATATGTCATATGACAAGCTGTGAATGAATCTGTGATATGAACGGAGCAAAAATTAACAATTATACCGAGATGTGTATTGCAACAATAATTTGTTTCTCACTTAAAAGGCGGTCATGGCGGTTATTTGGAGCACAGTATTACCGCACCTTGAAGTATCTGGATCCTTCTAAGTACAATCCAAATGTTACATGTGTATGATTGAGTTATGGAGGGTTATGAGGGTCATGCATGTCACCTCTTTGTACGTGCCGCTACGTGCTGACATGTGTTACCTGAAGTAATTATCAGAAGTGAGTGTGCTTTCTTCTTCTCCTTCCTCTGCAGTAATGGCGCTAGCGAGGTCAGTCATTATCAGCTTAATTCACATATTTCTCATTTATAGCTAAAAAGAGTGAAACAAAGTTTCGAAGACTTTTTTTGGAGAATTGCTTGTACATAACCGAAAAAAGAATGGAGAATGAGAATTAAACACTATTAATGCCTAAGTGTTTAATTCTCATTCTCTACGTACGTAAGTAAGAAAAGGAGGAGAAAATGGCGATGGAAACGTGAAAGTGAGTGAATAAGAAAGACGAAAAATGAGATTAAAAGGAAAGAAAATTTAATAAAATGAATGAAGAATCACCATAAAATTCTAATATTGCCAATTTGGAGCCAATTTTTTTGACATCATTGCATTTGTTTCACGGACTCTTTATTGCGTGACCAGTGTTTTCGACGAAATTTTTTAAATTAAAATTTTATTATCGATAATGAAGCTTAGGCGTCGTGTAGTGTCGTATTTGAAATGAAGCTTAGAGATGGACCCGAGAAGCAGACAACATTAAGTCCTCATGATTAATTTAAAAACTAACTGTCCTTTTTATAAGGAAAAGAAAATTTTGCTACTAATCTTTGATCTGATCAGCTTAAAATTTTTTAACAATGGTATTTGTTTCCATTTGTCTACCACTTTTCGTTCTTACGTAGTTCTAAATATTCCACACAATTTCTTACAGTATCACAGTTGTACCGAAATATGCTAAATTTTGGGAAATTATTTAATGAAGGCTTGATCTTAATTTGTTTACTTAATGATCACAGCCTTCAAATAGTTGATTAAAAAAAGAACAAGGATGAGCTATTCATTTGTGATGAAAACCAATTCCATCCATGAGCGCAATTTCAAATTTCGAAGTGGAAATAAATTTCAAAAAAAATTTGAAAATTGCTTTTAATAAATTTCCCATTTTTGTTTCTTTATCATTTGAAGTCAATGCTAAAATGGCATTTTTATCGTTCTGAAAAAATTTCTTCGCAGAAAAAAATTAAATAAATTCCAAAATTATTTGGCAGCATTTAAGCGAGAGATCAATACATTTCGTGTGAGCAACACTTTATGAAATTGTCCATCCTATCATCCTACGCTGTTCTCTTCCCTAATCCAATTGGCTGTAGTAAACAGATAATTATTGTACTTGAATGTAACGGTTTACTCGTATGCCTCCTACGATTACATTCCAAGAATATCACAACTGATTCAAGCGTTTTCATAAGCAATCACTTTTAGCAGACAAGTTACAGTACAGAAATAACTGTGACTCATAAACTTAACCCATAAATGTACGATTCGCGATTCGACTAATTCCTCTCAATTAGGCTTCAATTAATGGAGGAAATAGTTGATTTGCAAATTGATAAGTGATAAGTGATTCGAAGGAAATTCGCGTCAACGTGACTGTGCTAGAAATACAAATAAAATTACTATTGCATTTGGGTAAATCAATTCTTGTCAAATTTTTGTAATGCCAAATCTATCTGAGATCAATGTTACATCTTATTCTGTAGATTTGCAAGTGTAAAAAGAATGTGTGAGTAATTATATTAGTACCCTTTTTTTAGAGAAAGATGGTATAACGGGAAGGGAAGTGAGGTTTAAAGAAGACTGATGAAACTGGAAAATTATGACAAGATAATAGAAATTAATAATTTCCCAAAAACATCTGTCTTCCGTGAAAATCCCTCAGTTTGTTAATTCAGATTAATCCTTATTCTTATATATTTGAGTGCCAGTTTTTCTTTTACATGAATTAAGTTTCGTTTTCTTTTTAATCTTGCGAGAACAATACGTAATGGATGGTGTATTTCGTAACTCAAAAATTTTTCTTAAATCATTCTTTTGTATTTTAATAAATTGAGTAGGATTTTTCACACTCTAATTAAATAAGCAAAGTGATGTTTCAAGCGGTAAATTTGGAAAGAAATTTCAAAAGATAAGAAAATAAAGAAGTAAAGTAGTATTTTAAATGCTCCATTTTAAAATAATTGAGTTTCTACCACGGAAGCACAAAACCAAGGAAGCAAATTAAGCTAAGTAAATTGTTTAAAAGTGCTTCAAGTAAATTGAAAAAGCATGAAAACGAATAAAGCCGAATGAAAAAATTTTGTTCAATGCCTGATGAACAAAATTGAACAAAGAAAAATTTGGCAATGTAAAATTTTAAATTACTTTTTTTCGTCTGAAATGAAGCGCCGCTCTTATTAGACTTTCAATTAAATCTTAGCGAATGCTTAACAACAAACGGATTTTGTGTTCAGTGCAACAAGGAGAGCTGTTACAATAGATATTTTATATCGATGATCACTATCAACGAAATTAAGTGAAAAGTAGACTAGCTTCTGGTATTTGTTCAAACCATACTACAATTTAATCAATTCAAATTCGAAGCAACTTATTCCTTCCTAACTTCCATTAATAATCTAATGATCAATTTTAAACTTGAGTGGAATGACATAGGAGTAAAATTTAGACTACGAGAAATTGGCTGTAAAGAAAACAAAGGAGTAATTGAAATATTAATCGCTCAGATCGAATTACACAATATTATTTGCCTTTGCTACTCCGAAAAATATGGTAAGATTATTTGTGCGTCGAGTGCTTCTAGAAAGAAGTGAATTGTTCTTTTCAATCAGCGCAAGTGTCAAAAGAGTAGAGCGCTTGCTTGTGGAAATACAACCTCTCCATATGTCTCAGGAAACTCATTATTCAATCTTGAATTTTCACCATTAGCTAATCTAATTTATCCGTTTATTCAGTTATTTTCTTGCTTGAGAAAAACTTCCTGCAAATGGAATTTGTTGTGGACTAGGCAGGATGTGAACTCTCAGTCTCATTCCTAAAAATTAGAAGTCATTTTTGGAAATTTCAAATTCTTCTGAATTTCTTTCATTTCTTAAAAAATTTTGGTACGATATTTTTACCAGTATACTACAGGAGATCAAAGATCTCAAGGAAGTGATATTTTCGTCTTTAGTCTTTTCAAGTTCTGAATCCACTTTCTTTCTACAACCTCCTTTCTCTTGTTTTTTCTCTCTTTTTTAAGGTTTTCTGACAATTCAGGAAGCAATTTTCGATCTGTGTAAATGCGCGGAAGAATCCAATTAAAACAGAAAATACGTTTTTGGTAAAAAAAGTTTCAGAATATTTTTTAAAGAAAGCTCTCCATATTTGAATGCATAACAAAATGCAATTTACTCGACTTCAATCTGTGCAAAATATAAAGAAGGTGATGGTGGTTGACGGAATGGTTTGGCCTCAAATTTGAAATTTCATTTCAAACAGTAAGCAAATCACTTAATAATTTTGACGTATGCAACATAACAAAATAAAAATTTTCTTCAAAAATCTAGCAAGAAAAATTTATTTCAGAGAGTAATTAAGTCTAACAATTAAAATTTCATTGGCATAGAGTGGATGTTTTCAAAAAGTGGAAAGTTCAGTCAAATGATAAACGAAAATAGTGAAATATTTCAAACTTTAAAAAATGAATAGCGTAGCTTTCTGTTTCGTTGAAAAGGAGCATAAACAGGAAATACTTCTTTCATTCAAAATTCATTTTCCACTTCAATTTCAGTACTTTCACACTGCTTAGGTAGTCAGAAAAATTGAACAGTCTTGATTTCTCATTAGCAAAACGGGAAAGTCTTCTTCTAACACTCATAAGAAGAAGCCATTTATTTTACTTCATTTCATTTATGTCTGATAACATTGAAAATATAATATATCAAAAGTAACTTCTCATTTTGTTTTTTTGATTTCAATTATTTTCCCTTCAAAATTACAGTAATTTTAGGCGTACTATGGAGGAATGTGACTAAATGAATATATTTCGCTATTTAAATATATTTGCATTAAAATGAAAAAAACAGTGAAGGTTGAGAATGTCAGAACAGAAGAAGTTAAAAAAAAAGGAAAATCCAACCTGTTAAGTACGTAAGTAATATTACAGTAAGTAACGTATCGTTACAGAAGACAGTGTGATAGGAAATCCATCCATTGATATCATTTTTTGCTGCTATCGTTTAGTGATGATATTACCTGAAAGATGAATTCTGTTCAATTGTCAAGGCGAAAGCGCCTAGCTTCGATGACATATGCCAACAACGCTAATATTCACATTTCATTAATTAGAGGGGAAGTGCTTCTGGTATCTAACTGAAAGCAATTCATGTGGAAATATTTGAAACGTCAAGTTGCCATTCCTTGCAACATTCTCTGTTGGAAGATGTGCATTGAAATTAGCATAAATATAGCTAAATGCACATTTTTCTAGCGAAATAATTGTAAAAGAATTAAACAGCTGAAATGAATGAACGCATCGAAAAACAAAGAGAGAAGAAGGGAAATGCGCACGGACAAAGTTTTTTTCCCTTAATTGAAGAAAATAGCAAAAATGAGGTCTCAAAGATTTTCTTCTTTCTTTTAATTGTTGAGGTGTAAAGTGAAATGCAAATGTAAGTGGGAGGATTGGCGGAGAGAAAAATAAACTTCCTAAATTTACTTCTTTTGACAGGAGCCAACTGAAGCGTAGCATTACTTAAACGTAAGGTGAGAGCACACCTCATTTTTCCCTTCTTCCTTAGCGATTTTTTCCTTGGAAAATTTTTAAAAGCCGCTAACTTTTAAGCACTAAGGAGAGAAAAAACCACCTCCTTTTTTATTTACCTTTTTTTTGAAAAGCATTTGCCCATTAAAAGAAAATGACATTTTTTAGCTTCTTATTCGGATGAATCTAAGACGAGGAGAAATAACGAAAACTAGAACTACCGACGTTGCCACTTTCTTTGCTAATCATGAGATTTGCGGTGCTAATTTGTCGTGAAAATTTTAGCCAACTCATTCAACATCGGAGTGTACTTCTGCCGAGACTACGAGAACGGTCTTGTCAAACGAATTGAAGCGGTAATGCTTCTCAGGTTGATGATGAAATTGAATTGCTTCATTCTACCAGACATAATGATTGATGATATCTACCATCGGTATTCAATTGTTTCTCGCAATCAGTTCCACCCCACGATAATCGCCAAAATTGATTTTGTTGAAATATTTGATGGCATTGAAATACTTTGGTTGTTGAATTCTAACGATGTAACACACTTCCAGCTAGAAAAAGTCACTCGCATTAAGCATTTAAACAGTTGAAGCTGTCAATTATTTGGTAAAATTTGGAATTTACTTTTCTTAGAATATCTTTCTGCTGACAAACTACTAGCTTACAGTACTAGCAATTAAACTTACTCCTCCGTTCAAGAAGACAGATTTCTGCTTCAATAAAGCACCATAGCTTATCGGTCTGAAAATGTGTCGGATCTGAAATGAAGTGGAAGTTGTAGCAGTGTGATTGCAACCTGGACGAGATGTGTTACTATTCTCCGCATTATCATATTAATTTTCAAAGCACAGGCCTTTTTCACAGCACAACTGTGAAGTGAAAAAGAACACGGCACGTGTCATAACTGACTTCTTCCTGAAATTCGATAACGAAGAAGGCCATCAATCTTCGCTATGCAACAATAAACTTCAAAATGGTAGTGTGATCTTTCCATACAACCATATTTCTCATTAGACTAATGAAGACGTAACCTGCAAAAAATGATGCAAACTCAAAGTATGCAATTTTCAAATTATTAACTAAAAATTTTCAGCATTTGTAATTGTCGATCAAACTGAAACAATTAAAAATCGTCTAATTAATTTAAAGTTCAAAAGAAAGGGAGATTTATAATGCAAAATTTTTTAACTCCTCCATAAATTCCTTCTCAAATTGAAATTTCAGGAGTGGAACTGTCTTACTTACACTAAGTCAATGAAAAATTCAGCTATAATATCAATTTCAAATTTGTTCACGGATTTAGCAAATTGGATTAATAATTAAATGAGAGGAGGTTTAACACAACGCTGAGTCACGGAAAGTGGACAGAGCGGAGAGGGGAACATTTCATATTTATATTTAAAAAAGATTGTGATATTTCGAAGAAGCAAAACTATTTTTGCAAAGGGCGGATGGGCAAACAAAACGTATAACACACACGAATGCATATTCATAAGAGAGAGAAAGACACAAAGAAAAATTTATTTTTGAAAAGAAAATTGGTAATTTAATTGAAATGGAGCCATTTGGGGTACTGCAAAACGTTGTGTAATTATGTCTCCCCTGAAATGTATATCATGCATGTAATATTTCCCACTCCCTCTCCGTCCATCTGCTTGTTTGTGTATCCGAAGACTTTCGTGCTTCACATCAATAGCTATCGCAGCTAACAAACGGTGGCGCTAACAATTCAACCAACTCTTTTTTCATCAAAAAAAAAGTATATCAAATATTTTTTTTAATTAATCACAAAAATTCTTCCACATTATCGATGTGCAATCAAGGTTGATTACTGGAAAGATTTGTTCTTTCCGAGTTGCTCCGTAAAGGTCAGGCGTACGTTCGTAGATTTTATTTCTAACGAACAGTTTGCGAATATTACCATTGAAACAAATTTTAATGAAGTCAATGAGTAGTGAGTGACCGTTGGAAATGGCCAGTTATTTTTTATTACAATCGGCAGATTTTCGTTATTGCGTTTTTAGAATGAATAATTGTATGCACTTATTTAGCAAAATAATTTTTCTTCCTATTTATCATTAATGCCATTATAGCTTTACTGAAATAGTCGCGCGAATTCCTTCTGCTTCAAATTGCAACAATTCCAAAACAATCAAAGTAATTTTTCCTATCGACGGAAACTTGAAAGAAATTCGCATTAACGGAATATACTGAAAATCCTCAACAAAACTTTTCGAAAAGGATTTTCCGAAATTTGCTCAATTTCAGGCGGCAAATTTACTAAGAGAAAAGACTAGAATTGACGCTCTTGTTGCACTATTTTAAGAAATCTTCCCTTCTGAGTTTTCCGTTATTGTCGATGAATAGAAGTATGACTTTTCACAGTTCATGAAATGCTTTGGTTTTGAAAATTAAATGAACGATTATTTGTTATACAAAATATTAGCGAAAAAAATTTCACAAGAAAACCAAAAAAATCCGAAAAAAAGCTGCTGTGTCAAATGTTATACCATTTTCTCCACCGGGAGATGATGACGATGATGATGTTTTTGTCCTCTCGTAATACATAATATTATTTCACTTAATGTCAAAATTATAATTTCCAGTTTTTAAATTGTTTTATTTAGATGAAAATGAATATGACATTTCGCGAAAATATAAAATACTTATAAAATGTTACATTGTGGAAATAGAGGTTCTGCTGTCGCTGTATGAAACCATTCCACGAAATGAATGAGAAATTTTCATTGTAAACTTAAAAACACTCTCTGATTCACACAGCTCATTAGTCTCGTCTCATTTTCATCATTCTTATTACAGCACAGTAAGCACAACGCCTCATATATGCTATAATCTGACGTACGTGATATGTCAAAAAGCGAAGTTTCTTTTTTAACACACAGTTACTTGAAGACCTTCCGTTTTCTACTAATTCTATTAAATTCGACAAAAACAAAAATGCTTTTTTGAGATAATTTTTAGTGTGTGGGAATGAAATTAGAAGTTGATAAATTCGCTGCGAAATGAAATGTTGCGGAAAATGCACACAATCCTTTGATCGTTATCCATTTCAAATTCCATCAACAAAAAAGCTTTTTTACACAGAGAAAGCAAGATGTGTTTGTGTTTGGAGTGCAGCTAGCAGCTAAATTCAATGGCATTCAATTAATAAATGACAGATATTACAAATCATACAGACCTTTATCGGAAAAGCAATAACTCTCCCTCTCTGCGCTTCCTGCCTGGCACGTGTGCCTTTCCCTCTCTTTTTTCTCTTTCGGTTTTTTTTTTGGATTGCTTATCTGATTAAAATTCTAGCGCATTATAAAATTTAATTTGAAAATACTTTCAAAAAAACCCTATTGGGATGGAATGATGCTGCAAAGCTTCATTAGCAGGAAAGCCAATAAGGTCAAAAATATGGGATTAACCGCTTGCTGACTGCATGCAAAGATTGAAAAAGCTACATATTAAGCAAGAATAAGAGGAAAAAAGACTTTGGAAATAATCTTTATGAGAAGCCTTTGCAAGCTTAAAACAGATAACAGAGATAATTCCATAAATAATATAATCCAGATGGATGGGAAGGTTTCTCGCGGAGAAATCAAAGCACACACTTTCAAAGTTTGTTTGAAAAGTTTAAAAACTTCCACGAACACTTCTATTAGCCAAATGTTTACTTTCATTGACGTATGATATCTATCTGTTCGGAATTCTTCATCCTACAGAACCGATTCGCAAAATGCATGGCATACTTTGAGGAATAAAAACTTGGAAAGTTACTGCTAGAAATCAAATAACTGTAGGAATGATTTTTTTTTTTGGAAAATTACGTCAATTCTAACTAAATTTTGTTTTTTTTCGTACATTTTTCAAAAAGTTTAATTTTACATCCATCAAGTGCAAGGGCGGGGAGCGAAGAGAGAAAAATATTTTTAAAAAGCTTTGAAAGGCTTTTCTAATTTCAAAGACAGCAGTTGAAATATTATTCGATTTGTAAGTGCATGCTTTCAAGCAAATTAAAATTACGAATCTTTCTTTTCCAAAAAAAAGGTGACTTCGACGAGAAAAATTTTTCAGTGCTGTAATAAAATTAAAAATGAATGGATCGGTGGACTGTTTTGCTGTTTATACGCATTCTCTTTTTTTTTTCGAGGAACCAGCAAAAATTTCTGATTTCGAAACACTTCACTGAATTTAAAATTTATTCAATGAAATATTATCTTATTGCGCAGTAAGACGAATGCCAAGAGAAGTTGCAATTCAAAAAGGCCTGACTGATTCAGTTGATTCAATCGAAAATTAGTTGACAGCTAATCACATTGATTGTGCCTAGTAATAGTAATTAGTAATTTAATAACAATAATAATATATAGAAATATTAATGTGCTGCAGCGAGCAGACATTTCCGGTTGTAACGGTGCGTGTAAATGAGGTAAGACAACAGTTTGCAAAATTTTGCTTAACAATTTCCAGCCTTTTGACCTTATGGCAGCTGTGCGGTGACATTTCGTTAATACCTCCTAGTGAAAAAATTGCCGAACACAAGGCGATGTGTGAAAATGTGCTGATAATTCACAATTCTACGATCTGTTCCCTCACTGATACCAAAAACGAATTTCGGAATTCTCATAAGTTAGTGTGAAAAATGACAGTATTACTACTAGGAGATGAGGGAGTGACAATTGTCACTTCAAAGTCGATGAACAGACAAGTTTGGATGTTGTTTTTTTATGCCACAACCATACCTTTCACTTCGTCATTCTTTTAATCTGTCAACTATCCCGACAGATCACTGGTGTTTCTAACTAAACTGAAAGGACAGTGCTACGAGGATTGCAGTCCCATTTAACATTAATTATTGTTTATTTAAGTAATCAAAGGAAATTTTTCACATACTGAGAGTAGCAAGTAAGCAATTCCCTCTTCGTCATAATCTAATTAATTAGTTAATTGATTAATTAGTACAATAATACATTAGAAGAAATAACACAACAATAAGAAATGTCAATCGCAACGCTTTAGCATAGCAATTATTCTTACTGCTAACTTGAAACTGTTTTTGAGAAAAACTCTCATTTAATTCACTGCCAAGCCCCACCCTTTCAGCTTTTAAATCCAAAGCAGTTCACTAATTGCCATTTGCAAAATCACAACTATCAACACTCCTACGGCATGTTAGCAAAATCCTACTTCACTTCACTATTTCTAATTCACTTCACTTTTACTCACTCTCTCACTCATTCCTCAAAACTCATTAATGAAACTTTTACTAAAGCTTTATCGAGAAAGTTGTAGTTATTGCGTATCTATTTGTGTAAATGCAAAGCAAGCAAATACATGCACACTCCGTAAGGTCCGTCAATTAATCTTCACAACATACCTTTCAAACCATTTAATAATTTCATAAATTACGAATGGACTTTAGAATGCTCCGATGTGTTTGTTTCGAAGTATTGAATGTGTGCATTTTCAATTTAACAATAATGAACGCAGACGAAATTTACCTTGTCACTGAGAACTGTCTGGAAATATTTAAATTTCCTCAAAAAAGAGAATGACAAGAGGGAACTATAAAACAGCTGAGGTAATTATAACTTGAGGGGCGCTGTTGTCTAAAAACGAAAAAGAAAGACTAATGATTTTTTACATGTTTAAAAAGCGCAACCAAACGACTGAGTGGAAGTTGACATGAAATATGTGTGTTAATCAATTAAGCTTAATAAATTAGAATTTCTTGCTTAATGACGGGCGGACGATGAAAACATAACTGCTTGACGATGAAAATGTTGAGCATCAATGACGAGAAGATAAAGCAGTTTACAGTGAAATATGAAACCAAAAATATCGTTTAGCTTTTTCCTAAAACGGAAATTGAAATGGACGACGAACAATGAGAAATGAAAATGGATAGATGAAGCTATTTGCAACAATAAATGCCCCTTTCACTTCATTTCAACGCGGCAACAACACACTCAATTCCATTTCAAACTCCACTTCCTCGTTTCAAAATGAGATGTCATCCATTTGCAACATATTTTTCAAAGTAAATATCTTGAAAATGCAGAATTAATTTTTCTGAAACTCTGTGGAGCAACAATTCCAGTCATTTTGCCATCGAAATTGACTCCCACTGGACTGAAATGGCATCAATGGCACCTAACTAAGGAACACAAAATGAGCAGTCGCAATTAAGGATTTTTTTCGTTCTTGAAACCTTTGTTAGTGCCGAAGCAATAAATATTCCACAATAATTCAAAGTAAGTGCCCTTACAATAGTTATAAATAAGTTATTTTTATGAAATTAAATACAAATATTTCATTCCAAATTTGCTACTTAAAGAAGTAAATTAAAGAAGGAATTGTAGGATATTTATATTCAAACTAATTCCATCTTTAATGAAACTATTGAATTTTTCATTTTTGAGAAGAGACCCAATTTGAAGAAAATATTAATTATTGAAATTGATGTTTGAAAATTAAACAAACACAAACTGATTGGTCGAATAACAAAAGCGGCAGGTGATTATAGAAAGTGACTATAGAAAATTTTCAAATTTCTGTGCGGAAAGAATCATTTAATTATTTCCATCATTAATTACTGTCCACGCTATAATGATTATAGTATCAGCCATCAGCCATAACAACAGCATTAGCTATTATTAGTTAAACTTCGCTAATTATTTTTTTATTTTGGTCTAAAACAATTTTTTTAATTGACCGAAAAAAATTGTTAAAACTTTGTCGAAAAATTTTGATCATTCATTTCGCTGTCTGTCTGCGATCATCGAATATAACTAACGGACTTTATAATAACCCGAATTAGTGAAGAGCCAAAAAAAGGAAAAAAAATTAGGTGGAATAAAATTAATGAGAAACGGAGAAAGAACGCTTCATATTTCAGCAGCATTTCTGAAGTGCCATATGAATTTATACCTTCAATCTGAAGGTATCAAATTCAAAATAGCATTAATATTTCATTACTTATTGCTCGTAGCAGCTTGTTCTAAATGAATATGTTAGCCACGTGAAACTTCCCGTTTCGAAGACTCATGGCAACGGTCGTCGCAATTGTGAAATTTCATTTTTAATTCTTTTAATATTTCAGTCTTATGCACTTTCTTTGGGCTACTCGACAGCATCATACTGTGCTCATCTTTCAAGCTCGAATTTAAAACAAATTATACTGACTTTATAAAATCATACTGAATATAAGGAATCTCATCCTCTCTGCCTTCACGGGACGAATATATTTGTCACTAAAATTCATAAAAGCACCGAGAGGTAGCAAAATTCATCAAATTCTAAAAACAGAAAAAATCGCTGGGTACATTGTTATTGAATTGTTTAAGTTAAATGAAAATAGACGTCAATTAGCTGAAAAAGGAAAAGAGAAGGAGACAGTGAGCAATGAAAAGCAATTCGATCGGGTAGTAAAACGATAGAATTAATTTAAAAATTTTTCAAAAAAAAAAGAAAAAAAGAAGGCTATAAAACGGAAGAGGGAGAAATTGAAACTTGATTATCGAAAAAATTTAACCCAAAAAAGCACTGAGATGGAGGGAGAGAGTGATAGAGAGGGAGAGAAAGGAGGAGGAGAGTGGAAAGAAAACACATCACATGTCTTTTTGAAAATTTTTAGAATTTCAAAATGAAGCAATGTCAAGAGAAAATGTGCGCTTTGTTAATAATAAAGGTTTGATTGGCAAATAGAGGGTCATAAATCAATATAATTAATAAAATACAAGCTTCTTTGGTGAATACAATTCTATTAAATTATTATTTTTCAGGACTTGCATTGTTTGCTTAATAACTTCCTAATTAATACTTAAAAGGCAGTGACAAGATTCATTTAGGATTTCAGTATATCCTTAACTCTCAGGCTTACGTACATTTCAGCTCAAATTGGCTGCCTTATAATTAGTCGGTCCTGAAGACAATAATAATAATAGTAAAATTAATATTCCCATACATATGTGCATATATAATGTAATGAAATTCGTTACGCTATAACTTTTCAGTTGAAATTTAAAATTTCTTCTCTCTCATCTAATTTCACTCGGATGTGACAGGAAAATAATGGGCAGAGGAAAATTGAAAAGGAAGCGCTGGAGAAGATTAAGAGTTAAATAGGAAAAAAGAATTAGTTAATGAAATAAAGTGGGAACCAAAAGGATATGATAGGAGGAATAGAAGCACTGAAGAAAGACAGAGATGGGAGGATGATTACACACATATTCATACATATAAGCTGTATTTGAGCTTGTGACAACGAAATTGGAAAATGCATTTTAATAGCTTTTTTGAAACGATGCAAATGCATCGATTTTCAACACATGCACAGACAAACCCCCACAGACATTCATTTAAAAATAGGCAAATCCCTCGGAGGCATGCACGTACACACACGCACATACACATGCATTCACGTACGTACCTACACGCATATTCGTCTACCGTAACTGCTAGGCGAATTGACTGATTGATTGATTGATTTACGAGAAGATTGGAAAGAGCAATTGAATGAGTGAAGCTGATTGATAAGTTGTAAATCACTGGTAATGGCAAATTTTTTTTCAAAAATTAAAATTTGGAATAGAGAAGAGTCTTCATATTCAATTTATTATAACGTCTTCGTGCCTCTGTCCGTCTCTCTGTGTGTGTGTGTGTGTGCTAATGTTTTTATGATTTTTTTTGCTTTAAAGTTTCGCATTTTTTAATATTACACATAATGGAAAGTGATGATGAAGCGTCACACAATGTAACTTCCAACTTACAAATTAGCATACGATGAAGGAAGAGTGAAGTCGGCGAGAACAAACATTTGTCCATTTCATTAGAGATAGAAAAATTGCTGTTTAAAAAATTACTGCTCAAATTTTACCTGTTAAATGAACAAAGCTATCTTCTTCTTCCACTGTTACCGCTTATTATGGGCGATAATTAATTGTTTACTTTTAAAGTAGATTCCTCACCAAAGTGTTTCCTTCTCTTAATTTATTATTTTAGCATGTAATTCATCACTGCCATTCGCACATTCATCCTTCTAACCTCATCTGTCTATCCGTTTACTTGCTGCTAACTCAACATCTCTATTACTTTTAATTACTACTTACCACCCAATCTATTATCTGTAATTAATTGAAATTCTCATTTAATATTCAATCATACAGCAAATAAATAATTGAGTATCAACAAGTTGCAGAATGGATGAATTGTGAACTCATCCAAATACATTTTTCAGCTTTAAGTTAAGCAAGAAGCAGATCCCAGTTAAAAACTGCGATTTTCTGCTCTTACGAAAAAGTGAAAATTCATTAATAAATTTACATACACAAAATATTCATTAAGCGATTACAAAACAGAAAAAAATTATTAATTTCAGATCTTTGCAAAATTAAATGAAATGATTGCGATGTCTGAAGCGCCTAGCTAAATTTCATGTGTTAGCAGCTAAAAAACGACAGAATCAACGATCAAATTTGCTTGAAACGTCTGCTGAATTAGCTTGAAATTCTCGCAACTTCCACTTAACACAGCCCTTTCACTTATCCATTTGCTCTTTTCTTCATTGTAAACTTTCTTGTTTCGCCGCACTTTTTAATTCAATTATTGTCTCGAAGTGATATGTCGTGAAGAGGGGCGAGAGAGCAGAACAATCCTTCCATCGATGAATAAAATTAGTTAATTGACAAGTTAACCTCTCCCTCTTCCTCTTCCCCTCCTCCATCTGACTTCTTCATTTAATACAAACTTTCTCAAATGCAATATATGCTGCAGTTTCCAGCACTTACCAAATCTGTTGCCTTTCAATAACTATCTTTCATACCTTTAGCGTGACCTATAATTGTGATTGCAGAATGAATGCCTGCGAATTTAATCAGCTTAAATCGCTTAGCTTATAGCAAAACTGTAATAAAAGTTTCACAAAAATGTTCATATGGTATCTGTCAAGACATCTGACTTAAGGCACACATCAGTTATGGTTCTAATAATTAACATCAACATACCTAATTAGCACAGCAATAGGGTATGTGCCTTAATCCTTCACAATAAAGTGTCCAGATGGGACTCATCATTGGACTAATTTCTAAAATTTTATCCAATTGCGAAAGTTTATTCAAGACTTTTACATGATGCTAGGTAGGAAAGCATGGGACCTTTAAGCTAATACACACACACACACACATGTAAGAGGAAAGGTGAAGTAAACTTCAACGACACAGATCTTTTAAAATTTAAACTGTAAAGCAATCAACTAATATTTCCGGTCAGTGGCACCTTAATCGATTCTTCAAACAGTCAAACCGAAAGTTTTCGCTAATATTTACATAATGCTATCGATCATTAAAAAATGATATGAGTGCTAATGGCAATAATTTTTGTTCCTTTCTTTAACGAATTGTAAATCATTTCGCCAATCTCTTTTGACACTTCCGACTTCTATATGAACGCATTGCAAAAATTTGTAGTTTTAAAATGTCACCATAAGTGTCTGAACTCGAAAAGATGAACAACGAGTAACGTACTAACAGTACACGTACTAAATGACACGTTAAGATTGAAGTAACAACCGACAGTTCTGAATTGAATTGCAAGTGGCATCTTTTTTTGCGTATTAATTTTACGGTGAGAATCTGTTAAAGCTTCGGCTTTCCTTTTTCTATTGATATATTCGTTTAATATGCAATTAAAAAAAATGCTCGTAACGATATAATGCTTTCGGAGTCCTCTTTTAATACATTTTAATGTACGTGCAAAATGCGAAAATATTTCAAAAATTTATATGCTGAAAATTTAATTACAGTCATATTCTTCAACTCAGTTCAGTGCTAAACGACGCATTGAAAAATTGGAAAGTTCAGGTTTTTTCAAAAAATTTTTCGCTCAGACGTTAGTGGCCTAAATTTTTGACAAATTTGTTGCAAAAATTTAAAAAATAATCACCGAAACTTTAACAAAAAATTGTTGATTCATTCTAAATCAGTGAATTTTAAATCAACAAAAAAAATATTATAATGCAACCAGCACCACTTCTTACGTTACTACTGCGGCTTGTTTCGCCTTGAACATATTTGCTTGCATATGATGCTCAATCAGGCATGAAATTTGTGAAGTGAAATTAAATGGAATTTCATAAAGTAAACATTAAATGCAAAATGCCTTCAAAATTATGCATGTATGTTCAAATACCTATAACATTTAATTCAAAAATATGTGTATGCACGAGAAGGAACCATTTGGAATTCGTAGAAATGGCCTGAAAGTAATTCTAATTTTTTCGAATTTCGTAAACTATTTAAGTCTTACCAAAAGTACAACATATTATTATCGATTCACATAATTTTACAAAATACAAACAATGAATTGAGTTATTATTTTACTCTAATGGAAATGGTTTTAACAATATGTTTGCCAATTGATACCTTACAAATTCTAGCTGCTCGTAAATTTTTCAATCAAGCAGCGTTTTTTAAAGTATCACTGATAGTGGAATTTGAAAGGATGAAATGAATAAATTAAGAAACGAGAGGAGAGAAAGAAAGAGAAAGAGAGAAGGAGAAATTTATCCACCATTGTTTACTCTTTGATTGTATTTACCGAAGAAATGGGATGAGCAATGATTTTGTTGCGATAGTTTAGTGCAATGCGTCAGTGATGGAATCTGTAACTCCAATGGTTTTCAGCAAATAGGTGGAAATTACTGTCAGTTAGTTCATGATATCAGCTTGTGCTTGTTAATGAGTTTCTTGTTTGTGCAAGCAATTCATAATTAACTATTTACACTTGCAATCGCAGGTGAGAAATGGAATTTGTGAGTGAAACAAGTGGATAGGAAAGCTAATTTGACTTTCCTAATATGATAAGCTAATAATTACAATATACATTTCTAAAAGAATAATGGAAAATTTATTAGCTATCTAATTACAATTGATGTGTAATGACAGTCTGCTCGTAGCTTGTTTGCCTAACGTTAGCATTACCGACCGATAAACGAAGACATGAGGGAGTTGAACTTTTGTTTTTGTTTAAAAAAGAGCACAGTCAGTTATGAAGTCCTGTTTGGTAATACTGTTGCGCCAACTCAATTCTCCCCTCAATGACAGCAGAGCGCATAGTTAATGACAACTTATGACTCAAATCTGTGATTTTAATCTTCTCACTCATCCCATTTTGATGTACGAGCATCAGGTGAATTGTTGAAGGAACACTCATCTTCCCTGTCATTTAATTAACTAAAGAGTGGGTGGGTTAATCCGTCTAATTTCAAAGAATAATTAAAGCAAAAGATTTTTCAAATGATTAATGGATGCAATAAACAATTAATGAAAAAACAATTGAAAGGATATGGACGCAGAAATGGTGTAAGCGAAAGGAAAATGAAATGAGAGAGATGTGACATTTAGGTCAACATAATTTCAGTTTACAGCTGACCTGTGCTGGGTCACACGAGGAATTAAGTTAGGGATCGGATCTGAAATTGTCACTAAACTTTTCTGCAATCTGAATTTGAAAATTTACGGCTCTCCACCTCTTCAATTAATATTCTTTAGAAGTGCCGCATTTTTCTTCTCTTCTTAATTTCAATTCAAAGAAGCTACCTACTGTACAGCAGGAATTTTTTTGTTTCTGATGCAAATGCGATCATCGATGGTTGCACAGCAAGTTGACTTTTTATGAGGACAACGGAATGCTTGCCAAGTGGAGTAAGTTCATTGTAGACAGAGTTGTTCATTTCGAGGTGATGAAAAGTTGCATCACTCGACGTGTGAGAAAGGAAGAGGAAAATGTCGTTGAGCGTTTGCATTCCATAATTGGAAGGAAGAAGATAGCGGCAATTTGCTCACAAGTGTTGCTCGTTGAAATTTCTTGCTAAATGATGATTTGCAATGCTCAAATCCTCTCTTCCTAATACCGTCATTCTTCCCTTACCACACGGTATCTTATCCCTTTCGATAATCACAACAGATCTTCGATCTTCCCATTTAGCAGTCTTTTCCTCATCACTCACTTACTTCACTTTTCGCCTTCCTTTGATTACGCGTCTCCTATCAACTGATAGCAGTGATAAGCTCTTTGCTAATCTTAATCCTCATTGGCTCCTTCGCTCAACTATGAGGTGATCACATCACTTGCTTATATTGATCGTTTATGCTTTGTAAAACAGTTACCGTCAGTTCAATTCATAATTTCTCGGACCTCAATTTACAGCAAATCTTTTCTTGCATTTCCTCCACCTGCATTCCTCCATGAGAGATTGAGCATGAACTTTCCCATCAACCGCCCCCTTCTCATTTGTTTATTCAAATGGCGCTTTTGAGGACAAAAGAAAGTTACCTTTGGACTCTAAAGGATGCACTACGTTAAATATGCACCACATCTTCGCTGAAATATTGCTAAATCTACTACCTTCCATTTCATTATTTCATTTTGGCAAATCAATTCTTATCCATCTCTCTCTCTCTCTCTCACTCTCTCACTATCTATAAATGTCGGTGGTTGGTTTCAACAATTTCAAATTTTAATGATCCAAAAAATACTTTTGCCTTCTTCATTGGTTGCATTTCTCTGCAAGTTTCTTTGCAAGCATTCTTTTTTGTTTTTTCAAAGAAAAAAAGATAATTTAATTATTTTGCAAATTAAAAGCCCATTAATACGACAAATAGAGAGGATAAAAGGCTAGGGATAAGGTGATAACCTATGATTATGCATGCTAGAATATTAAACCCAAATTAGTATTTACATAATCATACTGTTCAATAATAAATGTTAAATAGCAGAAGTCAAAGATAAGAATTGTTGAAAAGAACAAGCACTTTGTTTGACAGAGTGAAAGGTAAACTTTGGCTACAATTTTTGTAAGCAATTAAATTGTTTTTCATTAAATTTAGAGCTGTATGAAATGAAAATGCTCATTGTCATCTCTCTTCACTACTCTCTTTCTATCGAATTACTTTTCCCAAGGCAAATTGTCCACTTCGTTTTACCAAGTTCGCAACATAAAATTTATTTTTTCAATTTTCAACAAATATTCTTTTGAGTTATTCGTGGAAAAAGTTTTCTTTTCATATTGGAAAATGCGCCACCCAGATAATGTAATAGTAGCTAGAAAATTAAATGAAACTCTCTCCCTCCCTCCCTCTCTCTTTCCCTCTTTCTCTGTTTCTCTTATTTTGCCAATTATCATTACACCTGTACTTGGTAATATGGCAATAGCGTGAGTAATTATTCGCAACAAACGTATGAGATGGATAATTGTGATAGGAAGCAGCTGAAAAGTATAAAAGGTAAGGGACTGTCAGCTAATGGAAGCTAACAAGAAATCCTTCGCGTAACGCGAAATTTCACCGCGACGCAACCACAATAATTAAAACTCCTCAAGTTCAATTCAAGTAATTTCAAACCAAATTTAGACAACAATGTATCAGAACAGCAGTGTTAGTCGTGAAATAAATTACATTCCATTTTAGTTGCTAAATCACACACAAGACCAGAAAGGTTCTAGCACTATGAGATCAGTGGCGAAGCTAGTGCTGAACAAGCTATACTTAGCAGTCGGCACAGCGTAGCATCATTACGTCATCTACAGGACGTGTAATTCAACCACACGTTTGGAAGATCACTACGAAATTAGTGATGTGTTATTAGGTGTATCAGATAACTGCTTCACTGTCTTCCGAAAATGCGCATTGTTTTGTAGTTTCACACAGTGCGTAAAATGGAATTGTAATTACGAAGGTAGAACTGTAAAGTCTTTGTTTTTCAAATCTCCCAATTTTGAAATAATGAAATGTATAAAATTGAATTTGAAATTTCGAGCAACAGCTCACACTTAAATAATTCTCTGACCTACTAAAATTCTGACAGCAAAGATTTGAAGAATTCATGGAAGACATTCCACGCCTACAATTGTATTGCGAGTCCTGAATCATTGAAACAATACTAACAGGAAAAATGGCAAGAATATTACACTGTACGATATAAAAGAAATGTTTGCGATAGCTGTTATTTGAACTTTTATTTCATCGATAAACGAAATGAGAAGCGAAGGAAGAAGGATGTGAATTGGAAACGAAGAAAGGATAACCTGAGGGTGGAGTGAGGTAGAGCACGTCAAACACGTTAGGAAACTTCCTATAATTTTGTGGTGATAAGAAGAGTGAAAGGTTTGAACCGGAGACTTTTCTAGAAAATGAAGTTTTGCTGATGCAATAAGTTGGAAGAGGTTGATTTATAAGCATATTGAAAATTGAAAATTAATTCGAAAATTCATACAATTTCCAAACTTACGTGCTACAGAAAAGTAACAAAAGTTTTCTGTCTTAGTATTTCACTGAAATGACTTACAGCAATGATCAAACGGACAATCATCGGAGAGAAATGCCGAAACGACTAAATCAACCTTTTGCAGTAAGTTAGGAGAAAATGAAAGAGTTCGGTGGCAATTCACTGAGGGGAAATTGAAACGCAAAATAAGCCTGTAAAAGTTTAGAAGGGAATAATTGTCTGAGATTTGGGTAGGAAGGGAATTTCATCCATCCAAGAAACGTTTTTCTTGCTTCCGAGAGCAAATTGCATCCGATCTGTTCGATTGGAAAATGAGAGGAGAAAGAGGATGGTCGCATTTCAGTCATCGGCCTGAGCTCACTAGCAATTATAACTGACTCCCGAAAACGAAAATCGGAGTCACTTACCGCACGCACACACACACACACACACACACACACACGCACACACACACACACACACACGCACACACACACACACACACGCACACACACACACACGCACACACACATGTATCTTGCGAGCCACGCCAAAAAATATTTCCGCCAAGTTTTCAAACACATTTTCAATCGCAGCACTCCGTTGCAACCACACACACACATTTGCATGCATACGAATTTATTTCGGTTTTCTCGTTTCAGATAAACTGAGCTCTAACACTGAATTAGGGAGAAAGAGAAAGTCGAGCGGCTGAATCAGCTACTAACCGTTTGAACTCTTTCATTTCGTCACTTAAAAGAGCAAAATTTGATCGAATTAGAAAAAAGTGCCATTTTCAAAAGAATAAAATTGAATCGTTGAGTGATGCATGTTTTTCTACGACTAAGTGATAAGTAAGCGTACGTGTTTATTTGAGAGGCTGACGTGTAGGATGACTAAATATTAATAGGTAGATGGATGGAATCTTTTATGGAAATGCTTGCTTGAGTTTTTTTCTTTTTATAAATACCTGAAAATCAAAAAATTATTGTGTTCTATTAATTCCATATGCATAATTTCTGTTAATCCCCGAATAACTCGAAGAAAAGGTCTAAATATTTCAACTATAGATGTATTGCTAAATTAGCTTCTTCTATTAACTTAGTTTCTGTCCACGTACTGTCCACATGAGCGCTATGACTGGATCACCTTATCCTCTTACTATAGGCGTAAATGACCTCTTGATGTCCAAAGTAATCTTTCTTCTTTTTTTCATCAAAAAATGAAGATTGGAAAGGAATTCGTACTGTTATTGAAAGATGGCTACGGTAATTGGTGCTCGTCTAATTAGCATTTTCAATTTGACGGCTTACACTTACTGTGAAGGCATTCATCACCGCGCTGCATTAACGATGAGTGTTTGTTTCGCGCTGATAACGAAGAACATTTTTCACAAAAATCCTTCTCTCTTAGGAAAGGAATTGAATTTTCGTGGTTTGATTAGCTTCAGAGACGGCCCATAATATATCCTAATGTCCGGATATTATTTCATTCAGCTGGCCGACAAAAAAGAAATTACATTTGTATTATTTCAAGATGACACCAAAATATAACCTTCCTTGATGTGCCGCTTGCATTCGCTGAAAGTTTGCAATCAACAAAATTACTGACCTTTATATTTGGATTAAATTAAATACTTTCAACATTTTAAAATTTAAAATGGTATATCAATTGTGATAAAATTTAGGTGCAATTTCCTTTATTCGAAAAGCCAATTTTTCTTTAAAAATTAACAAATGATTTTTTTAGACTAAGTTAAAACAATTTTAAGCCACATTTTTCTTGATGATCGCTTACAATATTTTCATATTTTCATTGCAAAAATAAAATTCTAAGTAGTTGAAAGAGTGAAGCAAACTTTTAAAGAAACATATTTTCTGTGGTATGATACATTTCTACAGCTTCCTCATCAAACTTGAAACTTTTTTAGTGTTCTCGAATAATCCGCTAAACACTTTAATTTTAAATGAGAAGTTATAGAAAGGATATAAAATCGATCGCTGAAAAAAAACATTCAAAAATATGGAAAACGGTAAAGTTTGCGATGATTGGTAGCGGATGAATGTGTCAGCAGCGATTGAGTTTTTTTTTCGTTTTTTTTTCAACTGACCACCAAATACATATTTAAATAGAATGCAAAATATTCGAGCTATAAGAGAACGGTAACAAAAATGTTGAAGAATGAAAAGAAAGTGAAGGACGATTTTAAGCATTATTTGTTAGGCACTATCAGTAAAAAAACAATCGTCCACTATTACCTTAATCTGTTCTTGACCTCTAGGAGATTGAGTGCTTGACGAGATGAAGTAGAAACAGGTTGTGAGTGAGAAACAAGTAGAATTTAATGGTACTAAATGGGTTTCACTAAGCAAGGAAAAAAATAAATTTTTTTTTTGCTTCCTTAAGAAACCCACGAAAGGGAAAAGAAAAAATAAAATCGGTAAGATAACAATTTTAGGAATGTTTTTTTGTCGGACTGCAACATCCACAGTTTTTGCTTTTTTTCCTCTGCCACAGACAGACTCATACAGTAAATTGCTGTACAAAAAACTATTTGGTTTTTTAGTTAGAAATCACTGCTCAAATTTTTGACCTTCTTTTCAGGGAAATCAACGAGAAATGAGAAGTTGGAAATTTTAAAATCAATTTTAAATAAGAGATCTACAAGCTTAACTAACCTTTACAAATTAAAGAAATTAAAGTCAGTGTTATAAATGCTATTTTCCTGCAAAAAATATAATATCAAATACATTTCATATTTAAGACTTGCAAAGTATTATTTCAAGTTAATTGCAAATTTGTCTGTTCTCGAGGTATTTTTAAGAATTTTCAAATGCACAATTGCTTTTCATTTCTTTTTGCTAATATATAATGCAAATTTTAGGCTATTTCAGGTATAGGTACGTAAGTCTAAGCAAACAAATAAATAAATTAATTAATTGGCCATTGCTAGCATTTGTCCGTATAATAAATTTAATGCTCCCGAAAAAATTTTTTTGTAAATTTTACGAAATATTAAGATGATGAGTTTTTGGGTGGTCATTTACATACGAATAGGAAAACCATCCAACTGCCATTCTCTAAAATAAATGGAATTGGCAGCATTTAATGACTAACAAAAATATAATACAAATTTTTTCGAAATACAAACGTAAGAATTGTATGAAAGGATGGCTCATCTGATATTTGTCATATTCGACCATAAATAAGCATTCTTACAACCAACGCCACTTTCGATCCTTTTACCCTTTCTATCCACTCACATTCCAAACTTCTTCACTTTCCCCAGCTTCTGGCACTACCATTACGAACGGCGAACGTTACGGTCGTCAGACGGCCTTCTCAAATTTCATATTTCAATACTTTCAGAAAACTCCCACTCCTAAATTCTTTCGGTTTCAATTCTTACCTTACCTTCCATAGCATTCAAAAATCATTCCTACTTCAAAAGATAGAATTTCCACTTAGCTTGAGAAGAAAACGCACATATTTTTCCTTCAATTTATGCTATCAAAAATTTTTACCAAATTTTTGCGAACTTTTTTAATTGTGCTTTAAACTGTTTTCATCAAGCTCTAGGTAAATCGGGTGAATTGTTAACGAAGTAATTTTAATTAAATAACTAAGAAATTGCAATGAATGTGAATTGAATTTCAATAGCGCAGGTATGAGACGAATAAGCACGCTGATCTTCCTCCTGCTGCTAGAGAATGCCTCAGCACTGCGTGCGACAACAACTACTGATGGCAGTAAGCAGTCTGGAATAAGCTGTACGTGTCACTTTGCTACTTTTATTCCAATGGATATCGCTTTCCAGTGAGAGCCGTGGAAAGCTTTCCCAACGACAACACTTTCAAATGGAATTTTATTTCCGTTTATATCGTAATTACTAGCACAAAATGGATTTATTTCAGCCCCTCCAAGCTTCAAACTACCGGACAGCTCAACAACAGATGCTTACAGCGAAGCCGTAAGTTGTTCACTTCCTCGAACAGCGAGAAAGCAGTTGAAATTAGACGTGCACGTGCAGCTTCTTTGATAGGAATTCTGCAAACAGCGAACGTCATTAAATGTTGTAGCACTTAAATGAGCGACGATAATTGAAATAATTCCATATTATTGCCAGTATTGAGGTCAAAGGTTCAAAGATACCACTGCCGTTCTTCAAGTGAAAAACTTCAAAAGCGATGGCTTTCTTCTTTCAACGAATTTTTTTGCATTTCTGTTATTGCAGAGCCGACCGACAGCATCGGCCACCAGAAATGATGAGTGGAGGAGTGACGTAATGCAGAAATTAAATAGTTTGCAAACGAAACTTAGCGAAATCTTGAAGTGCTGCAAGAACAAATGTTCCGGAAGAAATGACACTGTCAGGGAGGTAAGAGTTAATCGTAGTTAATTGCGTCGCTTTCGTTCACGCACAGAGTTGCGTTGTAAGAATTTCTGTTTTCGAACGTAACTCACACCACTCTAGCAGCATCAACACATTTCTAAGCATCAATCTTTCAAGGATAAAATTACTTTCAGGAAATTTGCAATGAGAAATTAACAACACAGACAACAGCGTTCAGGTCGTGCACACTTTTTAAATCCAATACAGTTACGCCTTTCAACACCAGTAGTAGACGAGCCTTTTACTCCAACCTCACTTTGACATGCTAACATGCATATTAAATTTAAATTTCATTGAAAAGAATGAGTGAAACAATCAACTATTTTAAGTGTTTCAAAAGCTATCAATCAATTCTTCACAGATAAGTCTTACATTTATCAATGCGTTTGTGATATAGCGAAATGTATCGGTGATGCTGCAGAATACACGCTCGAATTAATAAGTGTTTAGGTCGAAGACCATAAAAATGGTACTTCCTTCACGCAAATGTGTTTTCTGTCCATGTCCAGCAACTTCAACAGCTTGTTCAGTAATGCCTGTCGGCCACTGTCCATGCAACGTACAAATTAGTCGCCTTTTGCCGTGTCCTGTCACTTCAGGTTAACTGTTCTTCCCTCTGACCTTTAACATTTTCCGTTGTAAGTTCACATGCAAATTTGCAAAACATTAACACCTATAATTTGAATATAAAATTGGCATGGAAGTTTTATTGCAAATACCATTTTATGGGCTTCGAAACGCCTATTTTGCATATTCATGAAAGCAATTTTCGAATTTATTTGTTAGCATCGCTAAATATTTGGTGAACTGCAAGCTTTTCCAATGCCAAAACTTGGAATTTAATTAATCTTAACTAATTATTATTTTCAGGTGCATTTCAGGTCGGAAATCAACGCCGAAAGCGACAAATGAGTAAGCGACTTATGTACAACCAGTTGAAATTACATTTCATTGTTGTTAACATCAGAACGAAGAAGGCTTAAAGTCTAACTTAGATTAGTCCGTTAAATTTCATAGGTTTTCCGAGAGATGAACTTAATGTGAAGAGTAAGTAACGAGTTGAATGATTTCCGTCAAGTATTTAAACAAAAGGAACGAAAAGGAAGGATGGTCTGAAATTTTTAGCCGAAATAACAGTGTCTATGGAGGATAAGCCAGCAATTGAATATCTTCGAAAACTTGGATATGTGGAAGAATCCAGCTTATCGACGGCTAATATTTGTCATCCAACAAATTTACCGGCCACTATTTTATCGCCAGATGAGGTTGCAGCTTCTCATCTACTGCAGTCATTTTACAGAGCATGACATTTTTGAAATTTATTCTTTTTCTTTTTAAACGTTAGGATAGGAGCTTTGCATTGTTTGAAAATCCTCAACGTTGCGGAGGACCACTGATTTTTGCTAATTATTTCGGAGAAAATCAAGAATTGCTTGTACGTTTCTAAAAATATCCTGCCATTCAAAACGTGTTTAATTTCAGAAAACAGCAGCAGTGGTACCGATACCGATGCAGCCATTTGCGGGCGTACTTTCCGCTCATCGACCACTACCTGTTCCGCTTTTAGCAAACGTGAGTCGTTTACAGTTCCTTTATGAGCCGTTGCAGGCAGGCCTTCCTTCATGCTTCATGGCTTTCTACTTGATCTTAACAACAGTCTTCGTAGTATGTGCCTCAACAATCTCTGTTTGGTGAGATAAGTGGCATGCAACCAATGAATTTTGCGCTTATGTCTCAGCAGCAAGAGAAACGGCAACGGATGACACCTTCCGAGTCCGCCGCTGAACAGCCTAGATTGACGGATTTCCGCGCACCTGCTTCTTCTAACACTCACCTGAAGATGAATGACGTATGTTTGATCTTTGTCCTTTCTCTTCATGAGACATGCTTTTCGTAAGAAGCAGAAGATTCACTCAAGTCTGCAAGCGATGCGCAGAAGATGACTTCGCCGGAAAGTGACTTCTTCCGCTTTTTTAAAAGAAACCGACCAGAGGATTGCCTTGTTCAGTCCATTCATAATTTGGCCAGTTTTTGCGGGTAAAATTCATAAATTTACTTGATATTTGCTTCAATGGCGAGGGAACAGATTGAAGTTTAACAAAATTCGGAGTTTCCAAAACTAATTCTTGATTTTGAAGTCTAGAGAGCTTAAAAAACCGTGAAGTACACTGAATTTTTTTTTCAACAATTAGAAATTAAATGTGCTGCAAGCTTTTTTCCATTTCAGGACTGTCAATGGTCAAGAAGAACGAAAGCAGCAGCAACCGCAAGAAGCAGAATTATGCTAATTATTCTTGTTGTTATTCTCTGGATAAAATGATGCGTAATCTCCTCTACACGTACAACTAAAAATTTTTATATGTGATCACCTACACTTATTTGATGAGAAAACCAGAAATGTAATAAATTTTGTCGGACTAAAATTGCATCTATGCTTGAAATCATATAATTAAATTGTATGCCTCCAAAAAAGATTTAAGCAGATAATTGGGATATTTAAACAGTTCTAGTGCTTTCAACACTTAATAATTAAATTTTACTCCAGTCTGAGCTCAAATTTCAAATTACATTTCATTATACGCTACTCGTTCATTCATAGTGAAAAACGAAATTCATTTTTTTTTTCATACCTTCGCATGATCAATCACAACGAAGATTTTACGAACTGAGCAATTTCTCTCTGTCTTTGTGTATCTAATTTCACTGTTAAATGAAAGTTAAGTCAGAACAAGCAAGGTGGCCTGAAAAAGACGGTTTCACGCAATTATTATTGAATGTTTCAGTGAATAATGGGATGTACCAAGCATAATTAATGGAAAAAAAGAAGAGAGAAGCCTTAAAACTTAAATTTTCTACTGTAAAAAACAGTTGAGGGTTTAGATCGTACGGCAGGCAAAGACTGTAATACCGAAAATGTGTTCGAAACTCCAAAGAAACCACAAACTAGAAATATCAGACCATTCAGCGTAAATGATAAGAAATTATTGCTGCAAAGATTGTCATTTATTTCAAAGTTTCCTACATCTCTTCCAATTGAACATGTGTTATGCAAATTCGTTGAACCATAAAAATAGAAATGAAATTACTGATTGAATTTATTTCTAATTTCATAGTTTCTGTTCGCTTGTTGCGTTGTTCATATATGCGCATACGGTAGAAAGGAAATGCTGCCGAAAAAGGTTTATTGTTAGCTGAGAAGTGGGATGGATGATTAATCTGACAAGGAGTTAAGCATAAATTTTCAACAATGTGAAGTGAAATGGAATTTTAGCGTCCAACGACGACTAAGGGAAGAATGGTTTGCTCCGTGGACGACAGGAAACAATCAAAAGGAGTTGCCGCTCGTCGCCGTGTAATTCAAAACGACTATCGGACTCCAATTGGAAAAAAATTTGTTCACAAAACAACGGTAAGCTGTTGCTGTGCTAAATCTACGATAAAGTGCTAGCGTAGCTTTAACGTGGCGCTCGCAGAGATGTTCGAGTTCTCCTCGTTTCACTTCAGCAATGCTTCTATGATAAATTTTATTTCAGCTAATGCAACTACTTCGTATTACAAAGATAATTTAAAGCTAATGTTATTCTATCCCCAAGTTTATTTTCTTTATTTCCTGTTAATGCAGAAAGCGCTTAAATTCCCATTCCTGGAACAATTAATGTAGGAAAAATCGAATAAGGCGGCAGCGAAATATTCCGAACCACGCAAGAAAACGCCATATGAACTGTGGGCTGACCAGATCACTGACATGGGTATTCGGAATATCAGGCGAGAATTTGTCACTCTCGTAAGGGCGTACAATCCACCTGGTACGACAAGCGCATGGGAATCTGATAGAAATTACGACAAAAACCGGTGGATCACATTTCATAGATTTGCAGAAAAATAGCCAAATTTTTTTTTAAATAATTGAATTTATATGAAGAGACGAGAGCAATCCTAGATCTTTGCAAGTTTTGAAAAATTAAGGTACGAAGACGTCAAATTGCTGGACAAAACAAGAGTGATACTTAAGGATACACCTAACGGTAACGATTAGTGAAATCCTTTCTTACTAAAATTAACGCATAGAATGGATGATCAGCATAATTGCAAATTTACGTGAATTAAAATCCAAATGAAATGTAAAAAAACGATAACAGATGACGACTATTACCATGCTTCATACGTACAAATTAGCGAAAATATTAAATTCATTTGCGCACAAGGACCACTGCCAAACACAATTGAAGATTTTTGGTGTATGGTTATACAGGAAGACTCAAAGGTCGGTAAAACGATCACGTACAGTATACTTTTGCAAATTGCAATTACAAACGCTGTTGTGCTGAGAAAATCTTTCAGTAATTATTCATCCCAATGGTTGCTTTGTTTCTCCAGGGCTTTACGGTGTGCAAGTATAATATTGGGATTGTTAATTACAGGTAATAATACAGTTATGTCAGTGGAGCGAGGAAGGAAAAACTCAGTGTACCGAGTATTTCCCGGTCAGCGATTGGGAGTCGAAAGATTACGGAGCTATTCGTGTCAAAATTGTCGAGAAGACTACAACTGTCACACAGCTTCGAAAAGTTTACCAGACAAAAATACAGGCTGTTTATAAGAATAAGAAGCATGAGGTCAGCATAGAACTCGACCTGTGCTTTCTGAGCTAGTCCCTTAACTCAGATTTCAAAAAAATTATAAAATTACAAGTTATTTCTAGCAAACTCTTTTTGCTTGCTATTGGATGATTCCAGTAATAATCAAAATGCGAGGGCAACTTCTAAATGTTAACCTTTGACCAACCAGCTCCATAGATTTGTCCAGTAACGAATCTATCTGAATTCTATCATCTCATCATTATGTTTCACCGCGGAGCAGATGCATGCAATTTGTTTATTCATTTCGTCGATAAGTTTATATCGGAAGCGGTTGTTGGAGGGCTAAGGAGCGCTCTGAGAGAACTATCCAACAATTCGCAGTGATCGATGAACGAGTCATTTACCTAAGTCACTTTAAGTTGCACCTCACAATCGCGTGACTTACTTTGAAGGTACTACATTTACTGTACGGTGGTTGGCCTGATCACTTCGTGCCAGACTCAATACCGATATGTCGTGAGGTACGAATACTGGCGCTGAAATTTTCCGAAAAGAAGCCTATAATTGTGCATTGCAGTGCTGGGATTGGAAGGTAATCAATTTTGAAATGAATTAAAATAAACTAAGCGGAAATATTACTGACACTGAAGATTGAAAAAATATGATGATAGCGCCTACTCTTGCATGACTTCTTTGGAAGGAACTTTTCACAGGAGGATGGAAAGTTACACCATATCTTAATCTTACTTCCCTGCAGTCTTCTACTTTTTGAAATTGAATTTGAATTTTTGTCAATTATATGCGAGTGACTTCGATTAAGAAGTTTCAAACATAAATGGCTGAAAATCACAGAATTTCTACCCCTATATTAGTTTTGAAGATTTCAATACTTTTCACAATTTAAACCAATACTTTTCCCATTGAACGATATCAATCGGTGGAAGTCTTTTATTTCAGCTTAAAAATTCGAAATTTGGTTTAATTTGCAGGACGGGAACATTTGCAGCTATATTTATGGCAATTGATAGACTTAAACACACTGAAAATCTTTCAATTCCCGATGTTGTTAAAGAGTTACGTGACCAACGAATGCACGCGGTACAAAATGATCAGGTACCACCGAACAAGTCATCATTTATCCTCTTCCGCTTTTCATTGCGTGAACTGTAAGAGATTGAAAAGTAACCGTCAAGCGGACTCTAACCGTCGTCCGAAGATAGTTTGTGTGGAAATATCGTAATGCAATTATTTTCAATCAGCAAAAAGTGCAAGAATATTTCATTGAAATGCGATGGATGAATGTGATGAAAGGTTACGAGTTTTGTTACGGGACGAGGAAGCTTTTTCCTACGGACGTATCTCACGCCCGCAGGAAAAAGCTCTTCTACAGCGAACATTTTAGCAATACTTATTCATCTATCGAATGGTTATCGATATTCTCCTATCAGAGGATTTGTTAACGAAGACTCCAGACCTGATGCTGTTAATCAAGGAATACGATGATCTTATCATGCGGAAACGTCAAGAAAGAAACCAAAAGAGAAAATGAATGACGAATTGGAACGAATCGCTTACCATATATTATTAAATTGCACCCATTCTTTGTTTTTTAGATTTTACTTTATATTTGCTAGCAAAACAGGTGAAGAAATCGTCTTATGCAAATAATTCCTTAAGTGTCAAAAAAAATTTACCGTTGCTTATGTCGCTAGAGCTCAGGACATGTATTCCTGAATGGAATGCTATTAGTGCACTTGAAATATCTCTCAAAGCACTCATAATATAGCAAGCAAGCGTCATTCATAAAACAAACATTGCCAGTTGTTAATTGGAGAGGCATTTTCCACCACGAAATTAGTCAAAAAAAATTAAAATTTCGTTTAATAATCTGCCGTAACATAAACAATTATTTGGTATGTCATTGCGAAAGCTTTTTCAAAAAAGTAATGCATACTGTAGTTTTTAATTCAAACTTCTTTCACCTAAAACTACATCTCAAATGATCGGGAACAAGACAGTGACCTCCAATCGTCGAAGTAATCTGAAAATGAGCTAAAGATGAGAAAGCTGTCTCAAAGGCCTTTTTTGTGAATACCCCAATTTCACGTACGCAACATAAATAGGTGACATCGATAATTTCAGCTTCACTAGCAGTTCCTGTATACGTGAGTGCTCAGTCTACTCAATCTTTCATCCTTCATAGATAACTCGATACGAACACCAACTTCAAGCCTAATAACATGATCCTCAGAGACCATTCCGAACTCACTTAGTGGGCAGGAAACCAAGACAACTGCACGATTATTAGTGAACGGAAAAATTTTCACTCTGTCCTTTCTATCGTAGTGAACAGGTAGATGATTGGGCATTCATCGCATTACTGTTCCTTACAAAAGAAGGACTGTAGATGTGCAGTGAGGGACGCGTATTAACAGGCAGTTCGTTTTATGACGTTTTATGAAGGCGCTGACAATGGCGGAAATGGTATCGGAAGCCGTCGAGGCAGACACATTCCTTCGAATTTATGAAGCCGTTGAGGTGAGCATTTGCAAAGCTTCACTAGTCCTCTCTGACCCCTGAACTTCCCATCACTGTCAATGCTATATTTCAGGATTCATCACGCAAAATTCAAGTTCCAGTACGTCATCTCTGTGCTATTCGAAAAGTGGTGTGGTCATCATTTGATTATATGACTGGACCTGAATTGGGTTTCACTTGGGAAGCAGTTACAGCCACAAGTGAATCTGCATCAAAAAGTTCAAATTCGGATAGTTCTCATGATGATTCCAGTTACACTTCTTCCGTTACTAAAGGTTGTGGTAGTGGTACTGACTATGAAGAAATTGATGATGTATACAGGGTGAGCTATTTTACTCATGTACAACTTTCCAGATTTAGTGCTACGAGATATTTTCCTGCCAAATAACCAATAAGTTTGTAATATAAATAGGTAATATTTTGAGAAAACGAGTAAAGAATATATTAGCGTAAGTTGCAATCCTTCTGATACTTCCGACTGATAAAGTGACATTAGGTCTTAAGATATTGTGAAAGCAAGTGAAATACCATGTCAGTTTTTTCCAGGGTTTTTCTTAATAAGGAAGAGGACTGATTATTGTAACATTTGAAATAGTTTCAGAGTAAGCTGCTGACGGAAGCAATGTCCGACATAGAAGTATGTACCATGTGTAATGATACTGGTGGAGATCTCGATGGTTGTCCTTGTGATGTTAGATTTTGATGCTTTTTTCACTACCGATACATTATACTTAACTACTTCCAAGTCACACATTCTTTCCAGTCTTTGAGCATAATTCCTCCCCGCTTTCTTTTCAGCAGACTTCTAAACTCCCTTACGATATTTTCAAAATGAACATGATCATGTGCTGTGACAAACACTTGTATTTGGATGAATTAATGACCGAAAGCCGTTCAACTATTGATGGGACCACAGCTGTAACTACTAGTGACAGTGATAATGTGAAACATTTAGTATGTAATTCTGTCTAAATCTCCAATTGATCAATAATAGTCAAAGATTATAGCCGATATGCTATAGACAAAAGAAAGAACACAAAAATACTGATTAGGTACAAGTAATGCTCGAAGTTTGTATCACTGAATTCACCAGCTATTACTTTAATTTCTATGTATTATAGGTAAGTTTAGCTTCCACATCAAGAAATGACGACATTGATAGTTCAATAAACAGTGATAAGGACAACATTCATAAGGTATGCTTTCCATCTGCTTCATTTATACTGAATTCCCTCAAGTATTAAATGTTGCATAAGTTATATATATGAGTGCTAGATAAAAAAAGATATGTTGTTAGAAGCATAATTATCTAAATAAAAAATATTGAATTTCCTTATTTACGATGAAGTATAGTCAGTTTAGTCGTTTAAATGATGAATGTATGCTAGTGCATTAGCATTTATCGTTATTAAATTTGACACCTTTTAACATGAATTTATCATAATTAAGTCAGGTGGAAGAATTTGCTGGAAGTGATTCACCAAATGGACTTGAGGATCTACCGTTGTTTGGTCGAACAGTTGCAAAAAATACTGAAAATATGCAAGGTATTCAAGAGCTTTCACGAAATTTGCCAATCCTTCAATGATATGTTCCTTATTAATGTGCAGTAGGTTATGCGAAATACAGAAATATTTGCAAAGTTTAAGGAATGGTTTCATCTGGTGTCGATTCGGGTATAGCAGGTACTTTGTCGATGTATAGTGGATTGAGTGCGATGGTTTCTTCACGTACAAAAGAATCGTTGGATGTTAAGCAAAATGAAGAAATTAATAGGGAATCTTGCAATTGCGATCGCACTGTAACAGATAATGATGTATGATTTTCTGCAGTCGTAAGCTTGATCGAAAGGACTATATAGATGACTTATTTCTTAATTGCTTAAGAGTTCTGTATTTTATGAGCTCAAGCATTTTAGCATACCACTAAGAAATTGCTGTGATAAATGACGAAACAGTTTGAAGATAACACAAATATGTGGCCGTAACTCTTAGATTCGACTTGAAGACTAGTTCTTTGAAATGAAGTAACTTTTTTTGAAGCAAATTTTTAACTTCAGTGCTGTTTTTTTTTCAATATTTTTGATGCAACGACTCCAGTACTGTCTAATTTGCTCATAAATTTGGTGTTAAGATTATGGATAGAAACGTAAACAGTGATTTCAAGGAATTAGCATCTACCATTTAAAATCATCTGTAGGCGACTGCAAACTACGTTGCAAGGGAGCAAACTGCTCAGTATGTCGAACGTGCTGATTACGAGACTCTTTGTGATTTGGTTGGAGAAAGTAGTACAGTCCAACTTTCTGATGAAGAATATGTCGCCAAATTCGTTCTTGCTGAACAAATTTGCAGGTTTGATTCGTGGTTGCTTCCTTTGTTTATAATAATTGTCATGAGTGGAATTTTCAAAACGAAGTTTTTAGTAAACTCATATTGCTAGTACTGTAGCAAATTTCGTATGACTTTTATTGTGAATTCTTTATGAGTTCATATGCAGCAGAAGGAAATTTTTTAAGCACACCGATGCCGTCAAATCCAGTAATTCATAAGTTTACTTTATTGCCGAAACGTCGCCTTTTTGTTGGTTCATATTTGTTCCAAGTGAGTGGTGGTGCTTGTAATGACCGTACTATGTGCGCGATTTCACTTCTAGGTGATTACTCGAGGTTAGTTTACCATTTTATTTTTAAGATTTTTTTGTAGTAACATCAGAGACCAAGCAGACACACGTGCTTTATGATGCGTACTGCTCATGTTTCTTATTTTTACTTACCTCAATAAGGTAACGAAAAGTATTCAAATGCAGTTTATTGAGGCCATTATGGAGTTTTAGCGTTCAGGGGTGAGAGAAACATACATTTGAAAAAACTAGAAGTAAATTTTGTTACAGGTGGGAATGGTATGCTGAAAGACAGAACGTAATTGAAGAAGTATTCATCGATATTATACCGCGTTTGCGGATCTCTCACTTGACAGTAAGTTTTCATTGTAAGAGTTTATTTTTCCGTTGTCATATCTGAAACAATATTTTTATAAAGCATATACTACATTCAAAGAAATCCATTGCTGTCAAAGTAGGGAAAAATTACAGGAAAGTACAGAAGATTTTATATGTCGCACAACCAAAGAAATATCGAGACTGATATCATTTATTGGTGTTTGTGAAGCTTACCCGTTGTTGTCGCAAAATGTACATGACATTCGGGTACGCATTGCATTGTATGGTTGAGTTTCATGTCGGAAAAACTTTTACATTTGTCTCTCAAGATATAACAAAATTTCTTTCTTCCTTAGGTTCGAATCATTGGCGTTTTCAGGATCAGTGTTTTAGTAGTAACATATATTTAAAAATTGTTGTGAGAATTGCTTTGTTTTCCCTTTGCCTTTTCAGAAATTATTGGAAGCTCAATTTGTGAATTCTTAACAAATTTATCATCACTAGAAACTTCAGATCTTCTATTAATGTAAGAGTAAATCGGGACTAATTTTTCCTGAATTAAAACAAATGGAGAAGCAAAAGCTTTCCGCACAATTTTATTGCTTTTTTTATTTTGCTGTTTTTCTTGCAGTTTCGGCAAACGTATTTTGGCAGTGAAAAACTACAGGACAATTCTTTTTTGGCGAAAGCTATAACAGCGGTACTTTTATCGCAGTCACACTGTGTTATTGTTGGTGACAAGAAAGCTGATGTTATCAAAGTATATTTATTTCTTAAATATGTGTTTTCGTAGAATTTATGAAGTTTATCATTCTTTGTTTCTGAAGCTTTTACATTTGTCCTTATAGATGTTACTGACATTGTGCCTGTTTGTTGCACCAGAGTGGCGATGGTTATGCATTAAGCCTTTTCGCCATCCGTATTCTCCTTATCTTCGTCTGCAGGCTATTCAACGAGTATTTCACTTTTTATTCATATAATTCAGTCTAAATTTGATAGAGCAAAAGCAAGAGCTATGTGGAAACTATTAACAGTTTTTAAACGAATTGTAAGTTCGAACAAGAAAGAAAAATATGTATGCATTTCCATCAAAATTAGCATTTTTCATATACAGTTTCATTTTGCTCAGATTGAACTGATTGCTATGATGTGTGCTGGTGTTGAATCGCATTGGCCGTTAGCAGTGATTGATTTGGATCGTCGAATTGTGTGTACTTCTTCACCACATCCAAAGCATCGTACACTGAAGCTTCTCAAGCAAAAGAATGATATCATGCAGATACTGAAAGGAACCGGTGTTGATTTCAAAAATTCAGTAATGCCGAAAATGTTGGTACTTCGTAAAAATTATGCTTTGTACATCTTGCAATTTCAGATCATTTCAACTTGTATATAATTTTCATCTTACAGTTTTTACATTTTTTCATTACAATTACCTGAAACTCTTATTAACTTATAATTTCAATGTTTTCCAGTGAACTACGAAATTGTCGTGCAGACCCTCGCGTTGCAAATTTTCTCATAAGAATGGATTTATTGCCGTTTGAAAGAAATACTCGTTTGGGATTTATAAGGCAGTTCAGATTAATGATGGAAAACTCAGCTAGAGCACTTATTGCGTATGTACAGGACATAAGGTTATTAATTCTTATTAAGATTTGCCATATTTATCGTCGAGTAGTTATTTTCCATTAAGGTAAAACAAAATAGGACAATATGGAAAGTTCGCTAGTTATGAAGTAGAAAATCAAATGATAGTCTTGAATATTTTTAAACGTATTTTATTTAGTGAACCCGATTCTTCATATAAGCAACATACAACGAGCTCAAGGTGGAGTCTTTGGCCCGTTCGAAAGTCCCTCGACTTAGTCAGTAATGCATCATTTTTAGTAACTCTCTCTGAAGCTGAACGAATTTTACCAGATATTACTGATTTTATATGTGATTCGAACAAACTTTGACGAGTCATAGTTCATGATTCTCAGTATTTGCTTCCAATAATTAGATATTGAATTAAATTTGAAAAGAACTGTGGATTAATAACCAGATCTCATTATTATTTACTCATAAATTCAGCTCAAACAATGTGACCTACTATAGTGCCTGACAAGTGATATTTTTACCATTTGTGAGTTCTTGCACGCAGCCACAGCTATTATCTTTATTTCTATCTTGGATTAATAATTTCTTTCTTGTGCTTGCATGCACGGAATTTACACAGTTTGGAGAAATTATGTTCACACATCACTACTGTATTTCTTTGTTCAATATGATTTTTTGAGCAGTAAACTGTAGAAAAAATTTAATAACATACCAAAATTTTTAGAAATACACCATTTCTTGCCAAGAAATTGAGATCACTTACATATTTGTTATTTATTTGCTATACAAATGTGTTACCCAACGGGTTTTTATATTTAAATTATTTTGCGACCTGATTTTCCGGGTGATTATCTTGTGCCACACAGAATATTGACTATCAATAATTAATTTTATGTGAGGTCGGAAGCAAAATGTCATCGTTTGCTTAGTAATGGTAGAAAAACTTTAGATAAAATTTAAAATATTGTTTCGCGAACTATAGGACAAAAGCAGGACTCCTGAACCCTTTTAGTTCTAAAATTAGTAATTGAATAAGTTTTTATATAAATATTTTATAATGTTTATTGCGTAATTTCAATACGAAAGATTTCTAATGGCAAGAAATAATTTCAAATAGAGCTGTAAAGCGAGGTTTCTTACCTACTTGGACTTTTATTCGTGATAGCCTCGTTTTACAGCTGTTAGTGGGAGAAGGGGAAGGACTTCGGGAAGTTGAAGAATTAAATTATAGGATAGTTGCTACAAGTGGGTTTCTTTTTTCTAGGTTTCGAACTGCGAGATCTTGGAATGCCTCGATTTTTTCGTTGGGGGATGTATCTACTTTCCTAGCTTTTTTGATTTCTGAAAGACCTATAAACTAATATAATGCTTTGCCTCTGTACTTCCAGTCGCAATTTTGTATTTGTTTTTGCAGATGGACACATGTTGTATGTATAAGTATTTAATAGTAAAAAATGACTGCAAATTTCCAAGTTTTGGGTAGAGGTGATTATCGAGAATCATTCGGCATTTTTGTCCTACTGCGAATGGTTAATATGAAGATTGCGAAGCAATTTTGGACGTTAGATGAAGAATGGTTCCCAAAGATTCCGGTGCGTGATATGTATAATTCAAGTGTTTTTCAAATTATTTTCTACACTCACATGAAAGAAACTAAAATTCAGTAGAGTAGTGTTCTCTCTTGCCGTTCGTTAGGTGATAATTATAATTAAGGTTATTTTGCAGTTTGGATTTTGAAATTTCCAAAAGACTTACTTTTTTTGCAGTATCGATAGTAAAGCATCGTCGAAATGATTAGAATGATGGCGAATATGCCCAGCACATATGTGATTATTTCACCCGTCTGCATATTTCTGGAATTGGTTATCTGAATTCAATAAATGATTGAGCTATTTGGTTGGTAAATTAGGCAAGAAAAATGAAAACAGAGATTTGAATAAAAACGGGGAATAAATTCCTGAAATTTTGTTTCCTTCAAAAAAAAAACCCTGAACAACATAATTTTTGACTTGATTCTAGTAATCCTCAAGTCTTTCAGTTTCCACGTGTTTTAGTCGAAGAAGGCGTCAAATACAGGGGCATATTTGCTTGACAAAGGTTAACGGATTGCCTGAACTATTGAGCGAAATGACTCTGATCATTGGGAACTCATACTTGTGGTTATTGTAGCATTTATTAACACACAATTTTTAAATGCAAGCATGATAATGAATAATAATAATGATAATAGGCAAAAGTAAGAATAATAATTGTGAATGATTCCATTGAAGTTTGGTCTTCAAAATGTATTAAATGCATCCTTCCACAAGTGATGGGGTAAAGTTGCGCAGAAAATTTTGATGAAAAAGAAATCTGCTCAATGTGTTAATGACAAGTGTTGCGATAATAAAGCTACACGGGAATGTTTCCGCTGTACAAGACTCTCAGTTGAGAGTTCGGAAGTTCTTTCAAAATGGAATCTTCGCATGAATCCACATTCTCCGCAGATTTGGACGACAAACTAAATTGCAAAAAACAGTATGGTGCCGTGCCATGAGGTGCGTGTCCGTGGACTCAACAACTTCCACTGTTTTAAAGCGAACGCAGTTCCACAGAACTAAGTTGAAGAAACTCATGGTTTGTGTAAAGCACTAGAAATTCGATTCAGACACTTACGTGTTGACGTGTATTTTACGTGGACATCCAATTTCATCCACTTCTACTTCCATTTTTCATCTATTTCTTCAATTTTTCTTTTACTTCAATTCTTGTATTGTTCGCTTTGCATACTGCGCTTTGATGTCTCTCAGTTGCTGAAATGATTTTAGAAGTATTTTTGAAAATAATTTACCACAACTATCACCTCTATCTCTTTCATTTGTTTGAGAAAAACCCCATTATTCGGCAAATCATACGAATACTTTAAAAATCGATGAGATTAAAAGAGCATGTTAGATCGTCAAAACTCATTGTGGGATAATAAGTACTTCCTCCAATTCTAGGCTCTAAAGGAATAATAAATATATTATTATCAGGTGATTTCAAAAGGCGACCGGCTGAATGAGAGATGGAAAATACTCGAATACCTGAAACAAGTATCTGAGGAAATCTAGAAATTAAATTCGACAGTTGGAAGATATTTATTATGATCACTTTGGTGAGCAGTTCTATGATATTTAAGGACAAATGAGAATTATTTTATCATCCGACAAGTGAAGGAAATGAAACGAGACGAGCCTTCTAAATGTAGGATAATACGAGGCTCACTGGAGTGGATTATGTATGGGACAGAAGTGGGATTATGTATTTCTCAAGAGCTCTATGATTTTCGTCACAAATACGCTCAGCTAGAAAACGAAGCTTTGAAAAAACGAGAGCAATCAGCAGCAATCAGTCACTGTTGTTATTGCAGCGTAGTTGAAGCAGGCAGCGTTCAAGTTGGGTAGCACTATCATTGGTGTGTTAAGAATTATTAGCAGTTCTGTGAAATTTGTAAAAATTAACAGCTATGAACAGCTTTCATTACGTCATCTCCAGAACATCCACTTCAACTTTCAGATTAAACGCTTTTTTTCAAAATATACTTCGAACTACTTGGTTTTAAAGTTCTACTCAGACTCTGCTGATTATAGGACAACTCCTTGTCTTATCCTCTTTTCGGAAAACGTTAGACTTGGCTTTTCCGTGATAAAATAATTTAAGATTTAACCCTCGCTATGATAATATTTTATCGAATGCGTGTGTTTTAATTCATGGCGTTGATCATGAAAATTTGAAATTATATGCTTTCACTCATGTTTCGAAGTGAATTGGAGGCAGTGCTTATTATATCGGCGCTAAATCCATTTCATCATATTTTGCAATAAAAAATTTATTTCAGCAATATTATTTTATTGCTTTTTTTTACGTACAGTTATTTGATTCAAAATTAGGTTCACCAATAAGTTTTATAATAGAAATTATGGCAGTCCATTTCACCATTTTTTGCAGTGAAAGATTTATTTCACCAATATTACTTTATTACTTTTTTTTAAACAGTTGTTTTAATCGATATCAATTTAAAAAGTCATACTGAACTATTACCTGCACGAAATCATATAGAACATGAAAATTAAAATATGAAAAAATTAAGTTCTGAGAAAAGAGGGAATAATGAAAATGATTATTGATACATTAAATTATTTCGTTGCATCTAATTTATCTTTTAGTTCCTTCACCGATGTCACTGGTAGTGAGCACTCAAAATTTTCACAAATGTAAGCAGTAGGAGAACATGTCGAAGTTGCTAGCACTTTCAAGTGATCATCTATACTTTGCAACCATAAATCTATAAATTGAGTAATTTTTAGGAATCTCCTAATTTAACTTTAGCTATCCCTTATACGAGCAACAATCGTCTAGTGAGTTTTTAAAAATGCTGCATTAAAATACTTGTTGCCGGAGAATGTGATAATAAGAGAGTAATAGATGCCAACTATGTCGTTAAAAAAACACGTCCTATTATAAATTCAAACTTTTCAACTAGTATACCTTTGTCGGGATCTAAGGATGTCAAAATTTTAAGGCAATCAAAGCGCTTCGAGATAAACGACAGCATTTGTTTCGTTGTTTCATTGTTCCTTGAACCGACCACAATTATCTATAACAACTATGCTATATTTTTAGCACGGAATTTTTCAACACAAACTGAAGGAAATATATAAAACAAAATCTATAACTCGACGATAAAATTTGAACTTGTAGAATACCTGTTTGATTGGATGCACATGCTTTTGCAATGCAGTGACCATCTTTGGGAGAGCAAACGGATATTTGTCCAAAGTTTCTGCAGCGCCTTCAAAAATTTTATGCGCCCGCTCATTATAAGTCTTTTGATTAGTAATACCGTAAAGCCTGACCAGATTCATTGACGCTACTGAATTTATAGATGGCTCAGCTCCATCCTGATCTGAATCTTTCATTTTTGTTTTTAGTATTTCTAACGATTTAAAGCACATTCAAACTTAATTTAAAATCACTTTAATCGTTTTACATGCGGCTTTCTTTCAAGATTTCATTATTTTTGTTAATATATTCTGTTTGATTGTATATGGAAACAAGAAGTCATTATTATAGTTTTTGCCATCAATTAATATCAGTACATATGAAAAAATGATACACTCACAAACCTACCGTGTGTAATTCGGATAACTATATGAGGATCTTCAACTGCTTGGTGATAGCCACTATTATTGTCTGCATCCCAGAAAAGCTGATCCATTTCTTCTTGTAAATCAGCAGCCAGTTTAATTAACTGCTCATCGAAACATGCTTCATACAGATCTAATAACCCTTGTATCAAAAATGCATAATCGTCAGCATATGCATGAATTGGAGCAATACTGAAATTTAGTGATGATGAAAACTGCAAAGTAAGGATTTATAATTTTTACTCGCAAAAATGAAAAAAAATGCACCAACACTAAAAGTTACGTGTATCGCTAGTAGTTTAGAAATTCAATGAAGTACGTTTTGAGGATGAGGGCGCTACCACAAATACGTGGTGTTGTATATCAGAAAATGACGGCAGGTGACAAACTATCATTGAAGTATTCACCCCTTGATTTGAATTCATTAGTCCTATACACTAACACGATGTACTGTTTTGTACGGCTGTTTAAAATTTACAAATCTTTGCTTTGCTCATTTGCATTATGCTTTGACATTGTTTAATTACCTCAGAAAAGTTCAAGCTTAGTTCTATTAGAATAATCAATCAGAATCAAAGTTTTAAAAAATCAGAAACGCAAAGCTTGCGGACTCATCTTTTTACCTTCTGACGATTTCCCCATCGGATCCCACATAGACTACACGTAATAGGCGACCGCTTTCCATAGAATGCTCTCTAATGAAGTCAACAGCACGCCGAGCACGGCGCAAAAAGTCCACATTTTGTAAAGTAATGGCCGCTTTCGCCAAACCGCTAATCATCAATGCATTCCATGATGTTATAATCTAAAAAATATAATAAGTATTTCGATGTTCGCATTATTAAATACGAATATAAATTAAAAGAACTAAAATATAAACAAACTGAACAAATAGGAAGCAGTTATCTGAACCTTGTTATCAAGATGTGGTTTCGGTTTCTTCCTCTGCACCTCTCGAAGTGAAACTTTTGCCTGATCGATAACATATCGCAGGTCATCCGTACTAATTCCACACTTCGCTGCGCAAACATCATGCGAATCTTTCATCATCAATACATTTTGTGATTTCAGTTCGCCATGTGGATCCTACAAATAAAAATATTCAAAAAAAGGTTTAACGATTTGAAATACCATTGGAATTAAACCATTACTGTTATATTTACTGCTTTTATTTTATTTATCACCTGTTATTTTACAAAATGCTATAGTGAGTTATGCCTAAATAACTATAACAATATCAGAGGAGAACGTGAAGTAGAGCCAAAATGCAATAAGCCATTTGTACAAAATTTGTAATTGTTATGTTCAAACCAAATACAATGAAAGCAACTAAATGTATAAAAAACAAAAAAGAACTGAAAATTTACTTCATGTTGCGGAACGTTTCCACTGGGTTTAATATCATAATACATTTTAAAAACTTCAGCATAAGTGAGCCCCTCGATACCATTAATTGACTTATTACCAATTGCTTCATCGATTTCTTTTTCTGTCCAAACATAATATGCTCCTTCGCGTTTTTTTACTGAATTAAAATCAGGCAACGAATCTGCATCTTCAGCACTGTAGAAACCACCGGACTGAAATCATCCCATTTCAATGTCGTTTAAACATGAATTTATTTTCATCTCCTTTTCCAAAAAATATGTTTAAAATATTCAAGTCGACTCATTACAAAAATAAATACCTTATGCGTAAGATTACTGTCAACGTAGCTTACAATATCCCCAATGACTTCAGCGAATTGGCCAGTGATCGCATGATAAACTGCATACATTGCTAACAGTTGCGCCTGATCATACAGCATCTTTTCGAAATGAGGCACGTGCCATCTCGAGTCTACCGAGTAACGATGGAAGCCCTTCAATTTCAACAACAGTAAATACATCTTATTACAACGTCAATTAAGATACTCTACTTAAACCAATAACTCCGATTCTTTTCTCTCTGTGTTTGACTTTCCGCATCCAGCCTACAAAATTTTAAATTTAACCGTATTCCTATTCTTATACAGCCAAAACAGAACACACTTTGCCGATATGATCATGAATTCCTCCTCGATCAATTGCCATAAGTGTTTCACCAACCATTTTTAGCGCTTTCTTGCCAGCTTCGTTATTTACATGAGCACGGTAGAAACAAAGCAAGAATTCAAAATATACTGCAATATAAATGTTCAGGAGGCAAGCAATCATTATAAAATAGTTTAGATTATAAGACATTACTTGAAATTACCACACCTCATTCTGTTTTCTTGGTTGAGTATACGCAGTAAACAAACAGTATTCAGTACCATACCTTATCGCTACAACATAAGTTAAAAAACGACAAAGAAATCTTATAGCAAAATTTCGACCATTTCAAGTGATAAAAGGTCTGAAATAGCTGCAAATTGAATACTTAACCACAATTAGGAAATTTAGGCGCAGAACCAAATCCTTTATATTCCTCATCAAATGTATCCTTCAAATGATTATAGCACATCCATTCGATTTTTTCAAATGATGGAAGCACTTTTTGTTTCGGTTTCATTGAACGCCTCATCGAATTAAGAAACAGCTCTGCTACGTCTGTCATTTCCTTATTTTCTGTTCGCCACTAACATGTAATGTTGTTTCACAATGGGAAGCTATATCTTGATGTTAAGGCATAATGTTAAAAAATCAAAATAAACTTAATTGGTGAACATCATAAATTTATGAAGACTAAAATAAAAGAAAAACCTTTTCTGCAATAACGTTGAGTAAGGTTATGAAACCTGGTCGACCATGCCTGTCATGAAGTGGAAAATACGTACCGCCGGTGACCGGTTTCAAATCAGGTGTCAAAAAGACGCTCAATGGCCAACCGCCTCCACCATAAATTGCCTGAAAAAACAGTACCTTGTGAAACTTCTTAAACTCAGATTCCATTTTGGTCAAACTTTACAACTGGTGCTAGAAGAAAGGAGAGACAGACAACAGTAGAAATTGGTAGAGAAATTCAATTTTTATTTTAAAAAATTTATTTTTTTTATTTATTTTGAAAATTTCAAAATAAATTTTGGAAGGAAAATGACTGCAATATGAGTTCGTGAAAAAAAAAACGTCTTAAACTATATAACAGTACAGTGATCTCTAGGCAAGACACCAAAATTTATTAGTAAAAAATCACGAAAAAAAAACCTGTATGAAAGTCATATAAACTTTATCCACATCAGGACGTTCCTCGCGGTCTACCTTTATGCTCACAAAATTTTCGTTCAAAATTCTAGCAACTTCGTCATTTTCAAATGACTCGTGACTCATTACATGACACCAGTGACACGTCGAATAGCCAACTGTAATTCAACAAATGTAGAAGAAAATTTTTAAGCTGCAAAAGTTTGTGTTTTACAATAATTTTGGTTTAAAACGAACACTGAAGAAAGATCTTACTTGAAAGAAATATCAAGCGATTTGTCATTTTTGCCTTATCGAAAGCCTCTCTACCCCAAGGGTACCTGCAGAAAACATAACTTCGACGCTCAAATGCTTTCTAGCACCTTAAAAAAAGAGGAATTTCTAAGAACAGAATGAAAATTGACAGATGAAGAGATCGAGAATATTAAAGAATTGCTGACCAGTACACGGGATTAGTGGCGTGTTGAAGCAGATAAGGTGATTTTTCATTTGCCAGGTGATTCTTATCCATAAGCAATAATGTGGTCGACCTGATAATTTCAGGTCGTTTACAATTATGAAGAAAACTGGACGCACAATTTGCACTGACACAACGATAACAAATGAATTGAAAGAGAGGAATTTATTCCCTCTAAAAGAGAAGTGAAAAATGTTTAAATGATTAAGCAGGAAGCTATCGCTAATGAATGACATACACAGTTCGTTTCAGAAATGATCCAACAGTGACGACGGTCCGCTTGATTATATCGCCATTCATTCAACTTTTCGTTTTCTTATTTATTTCTACAACGATGGAAGCTGATGCCGAAGCAAGTATCTAGAAAGAGGTCACCAGGAGGGAACCTGATAAAGCAACTAACTACCTTTCAGTGTAACCAAACACGTACGACAAACCTCGACCTCCCCTGAACAATCACTCTCCCCTTCTTTTTCCCCAACGCAGTCCGCACCTCAGTCCAGGTTTTCTTCAATTTGCATTTCACTTTTGCAGTCTGCTACTACTTTCAACATCTGCACACATCATGCACTGAAAATTTCACTTTCTTTGTCGTCTTCCAGCTCTCACCATTTGCAGCGTACTCTTGAACGCTGTGGATTCCCCTCAACAAAAGAGGTTATTTTACCGTTCCATCCCCGAAGTTTCATCTCTACGTGTTTCCTCTTAGTCTACAATTGTGTTCATGCTTTCAGATCACTGGTATCGTCCTCCAACCGCATGTTTTCAGTTACGTAATTTGATAATTTGATGGCTGAAATGCTGACAGGATCTCTCTGTCGAGAAATTCGGTAACACCCGTAGAAGAGCGACGAATATCACTGACTTTACTGTATTTGAAGTGAATGTTAACTGTACTAATGGTGATGACCGTGCATTAGATAAGCACGCATCAGTTGCCCGGGAGAAGTGGAAAAATTCGCAACTGTAATTTTACTTCTCTTTTCGCTCCAAATAATGCACGCTAAAGAAGTGATCACTCATCATAATTCAACAGCTACAACAGTTCATTTAACTGATTCTTTCTTATACATAGAGACATTAATGGATGAATCAGTTTCTGCTTAAAGAGCGACTGAATCAGCGATCGGCAATACGAGAAACTTGATGGCAACACGGAGTATTTCACACGTAACTTATGATATGCAAACAAAACGTCCTCCGATTTGTGAAAGATGGTAATTGACACAACAAGTCCTCTGGCCAAACGGACATGGATGTTGGTTGCAACTCTGATGATTCAGCTCCACTGTGGAATCACTAAAATTGCGTCCAATGAAGTTTGAAGAAATGTTGAAGTTGTCAGTGCTCATAGCCACTTGTCATTGTTCACTGTTAACTTACACGCAAGAAGAGGGAATCGACAAGCATATTCTTGTTCTACGTCCAATCCCGCAACCACCACAATTTTCCGTGCACGTCCACGCAGTCCAGTCAGAGTAAAGTGCGGGTGCGGTGGAGGTGCTAATGGTCCTCCTGGTTACTGGCACTGTTGGTTGTGGTGTTCGGGGCACCACTGTTTTTGTAGGCGGTGTTACCGTGGTGAGCATTGTAGCAGATGTAACCGCTGTCGATGCTGCAAAAGTATCACAAAAATATTTATTACAAAAATTTTGTTGGTATTGGAAAAAGCAATCTAATCTTCCCTTGTATTTCAGTTGGCGTTCCTGGCATCATCTTTGGTGTGGTAAACTGTGTGGGGCAGATATCTGCAAGTAAAATTATTCCCACACCGTCACACAACTGAATGTGCAGCACATCATCTTTATGGAAAGAGGAAGTAAGCAGAAGACGCGGAAGACGGAATGCCTTGACAATCTACTTTACCTGTTGTTTTGGAACAAGCAAAACTAACGTCTGCACGGAAATGGAATGCAACACCATTCTTGCGTTATTGCCATTTGTGGAATATGCAGAAGAATCATTATGACAGTCATCGCTAAAATAACTGTCGCATGAATGCAGTAAGTCTTTAAAGTTAAACAATCCGGTTACGTCACTGGGGGCTATTTCCGTAGATGGGGAAATATTCATATTTTCAGTGAAGTAAACTCTCAAACAGTTTAGACGAAAAAAAGAATTGAACTTACTCCATTGATTGCTACTTATCGCTACAACATTTGGAGCAAGCATTACGTACACCATTGTCGAGAATGATTTTTAGGATTTCAATGTAATCATTTTCAAAAATTGGTGAGGTAAGGTGCAAATTTTAATTATCTTTGCGTGACTTTAATCCATTTCTTTTCGAAATCTGCCTTTCCTAGACAATGAGGTCTAGAAGGAAGATATTAATACGTTTTCAGAAAATATAGAAAAGCAGCGCTAAAACACACTATTTCTCAAAAAGCTTCATTGGATACTTGTGGACTTGGGAGGAATTGATGTTTTAGCAAGAGAAAAAATGAATGCTAACTGATAAAACCGATTTTATATTACTTTAAATTAGATCTTGTTAGTATTTTCCAATGATTTGTAATCCAGTGAAGGAATTTAGAAATGAAAAATAGAATATTCGACTAAAAATTCTTGCAGTTTCCATCTTCCAGCCCTCAATGTTTGATCAACAGGACGGCTTCTGTTGCTGTTTTGGTTTGGTTGAAATATAATACTCGCTGCTGAATTCTGCTACATCACGCCAAGTCCACCTGATTTTTATAATTTTTGATTTTGCTCAGCTTGTTTAGCTCATATGCTTCCCTAGACAGGTTGAATTCCTTGATGTTTATGTAAGTGGGAGGAAGAAAAATGAATTCAGGAAAAGTTCATGGATGGAAAAGGACACATCCAACTTAGGGGTTTAATAATGCTGTGGTGTACCCGCTTAATTAAAGATTAGCAAGGACTTTCTAATTATCATAAATTAATTATTATGAATTAGTAGCAATCATTGTTTAACGGAAGGAAAGAAAAATTAGTGAAGAGTGTAAGAGCTGAAGTTAAACGTCATCAATGAATGCTGCATAGGAAAATAGTTTTGCATTTGTTCATCTTTTCAGATATTTGTCAGGTAGAATCTTATATGTCTTAATTATGTCTTCTACAGTATAAGTTTGTAATTGACAGTTATGAGTATCTGTGATTTAGAACTTGTTGACTGGTTAAGATGGGTAGTGAGAAAATCAGTGACTGATTTCAGGAGTTCGTATTTATCATTTTTCTTGAAATATCACTTATGCTATGTTTAATACGATAAAAGATGAAAGGATAAAGTTTATTGCACTTCAAGGTAAGTGTTGCAAACTGTGCAAATGACGAGCCGTCATGCCACATTGTGGATTTCATTATGTGACTTGTTTGGTATGAAGAAAGAGATCATTCATAAACTGCTGAGTGCTGTATTACTGCACTCTTTTTTTTGCACTTAACAATTAATTCCCTTGCAGAGAGTCTTTTCGAACTGATCCAAAATGATCGCAGCAGTGTTGAAATAAATATTAACAGCATTTGAAATAATTACAACACATTTCATTCTGCAACGGAAGAGAAGAATCGAAAAAGGAGGATGTTCAATGAGGTATGCGTTGATTACACTCCTCCATCATTTGGAGCGTCATTGATTTCTGTTGATTGATCGTCTAATTTCTTCTCCAACCAGTAAGTTATCTGAACTCCTTTACCCTGAAGCAATCCAAGAAAACAGTGTTAAGGATTTATGAAAAGTCTCTTATCTATTAAATATCATTAACGATTACAGCCTTTCTCATTTTTGTAGTTTTTACTTTCAGTTAAGCAAGTTTCGAATAACAAATACCTTTATGTCCACCATCCCTCTTTCTTGGCATGCGTAGAATGGGTAATGAATCGTCAGGAAGTCTCGAGCGTCCGAACTGATCTGTATTTTACCAGGAAAACTCGTACTTTCCATTCGCGATGCTTCGTTCACCTCAATAAGAACACATTCTGATTTCAATCTACTTCAAATCTCTCCAGTTCCTTGTTTCTTTTATGATTTGTTATCATTTTAATCATTTTTAGTTCGAGCAACTTTCAAGATATAAGTAGAAATATGCACAAACCGTATCACCAAAGAGGCAGTAGCGAGGTGATGTAACTCCTACAACCCCGGCAGCCGCAGGACCAGTATGAAAGCCCCAACGACACTGAAGCTTATCTGGTCGATGTGGTATCTGATAGCTGTTCAGGTACTGTAATATCGGTTTAAGAGAATTTCGGCTACTTTTGATTTAAGTAGATAGTTTTGATTAACCACTATTTAGTTAAAAAGCAAACGTTTTTTTTTTAATTGGCAATGAATATTACAACATAATTTCCTCTCAAATGACTAACTCTTCTCATGTCCAACGCTACATCAGCAATGCACTGAATGTGTTTGGTTCCGTTTTCTTCAGGTATTCCCGAAACAACCATGTAGGCATCACCAATTGTTTCCACCTGAAATTACGGAATTTATTAAACAATAGATTGAAATTTACAGCAATATATATATTTGATATGATTTGCAACGTATTCCATGAACCTTATACGCGCCGCTGCGACTAATGCACTCATCAAACCCACTGTATAAGCCGTTCAACATTGTGACGACTTCTAAAGGTGTTGAAGTTGAGCAGATACTTGTGAAACTGACGATATCCGAAAATAATACAGTTGCCATTTCAAACAGTCTTGGTGGAACAGAATTGCCAAGTTTTAGTTCATTTGCCACATACCTGCAATTAATGAATTAGCAAACTTACATGAGAAAGCAAATGCTCTAGCGGTTAAAATTTATGAGAAATCTGATATCGGAAATGAAAAACTTTACGGTGGAAGTAACTGCGACAGTAATTTATCAGCTCGATTATTCGCTTCTTCGAGCAATGCAGTTCGATCAGCGACTAACTTCTCCAAATTTGTTGCGTACTGCTCCATTACTGACATCATTTGATCAACCAAACTGCCTTTTCTGGACGAAATTGAAATGAAACAAATCTTGAAACAAATGTTGCTTATCGAATAAATTGTTTTTGAAAAAATGAAAACGAACACTTTCAGGACCATTTTTGTATTCAATCTAACACGTCGTATTGTCGGCCTGACTTCCAAATTTTCAGACCAGCAATCCTCTAACAGTGCACATAAATCGGGATGCACTTTCCGAGAATGGATTATACGCGGCGGAAATGTTCTGCTACCATCCGACACCATATTTACCAATTCTGCAACCGCAGTGTTCAACTCTTTCAACTCAATTATTTCCTCCTTGCGTCAGAAATGGACTTCAAAATGCAAAACTTTCTCTTCAACGGATTTTGAAATTTAAAAAAATTCAATTACGAATCTGAATTCGGCATTATGGCGAGGAAAAGAGAAGCGAAATTTTTTAAATTATAATTAATGAAGGACTGTCCATACATACCGTTCATATCAATGTTTTCTGGATAAGGCAACGATCGAAAAAGAACTTCATACATGACCATCCCAAATGAATAAATGTCGCCGGCTTGTCGAAGAAGTCTTGATTGCTTTTTCCAATAGTTACTCTTCGCAGATCTTCGATTCAATTCTCGACTTTTCAAAATTTCGGGGGCGCAGTAGAGCACAGCTGTAAAGGTTGAGATTTCTTGCAATAAAATTTGAAAAAAATTAGCATGCCTATCTCAACAAGAAATAAAAATATATGGAAAAGATGCAAAAAAGCCCGATTTAGCATCAAATAATTCAATTCAAAACCTTTTGAATTTAAGGATTAGTAAAGTTCGGAACGATGCACATTCCATTGTTATTTAGATAAAAGTATGACTCAGGCCTGATTAATCAAACAGGAAATTTGAAAAATTGAAATTAATAGTTGTGCTAATTGCTAAAACAAAGGCGTACATGTCTTTTGGTTAAACCCATTTCTGTCGTCATCCGAGGTAGATGCATTCACCGATATCCATCCATGCTTTTCCCATCGTTCAATTGGATCCGCAATCCCAAAATCAGTTAACTTTACCATCCAGTTACGATCGATTAAGCATGTCCACGGTGATAGCGATCCATGATAACCGATTGGTGAGGAGTGCAAGTACTCCAAACCCTGAATTTTGGATATAAATAAGTAGATCCTCTTTGTGGCCCAAATTAAATTAATCAGAAAGTCTTGGTCTAGCTGAAGGTGGATGATACCTGTGTAATATCACGAATAAACGCTGCGTGAAATTTTTCATCCAACGTTAAATTATGATTATAAATGATATCCTGAAAGCAAGAGGCTGTCACTCCTCGCTTGAAGTATTGAATTTATGATTCATTAGATGTTATATAAATTCAAAATTAAATCAATTAGAAAAGTAATTGTACTTGTATGGTTCCTCTTGAGCAAGATTTCCAAATTACGTAAATATTTTCTCCTTGGTTAAATACTAATCCAATAAATGTGTTCAAGTTATCGTGTATTGCTGCCTTTATCTGTAAATATCAAATCAGAAATATAATAAAGAGAAAATGATAGGAGAGAACAAACACAAAAGTTAATAAATTAGTAATTAAGACAATGTTTAATGTTAGCTGTGCCCTATGATCCTATCATCTTTCAATTTTTTAGTGATTTTCATTTTTTGAAGCTGTTTTGAACAGTTGAAATAGCAAAATAAACAAATTACTTGTGAGAGAAATTTCAAATCCTCTCGATCAAACTTTATTGGATGTCGTTGTGGATATAACTGATAAGTGACGTGAGTATTATTGCCAACCAGCGCATGTCTTTTTTGACCAATGCCTGATTCACTCACTTTTGCAGCCGAACTTAGCGATTTCTGTAATAAAACATTCGCAAATGGTTAACCAATTTCCCGCCTACATGTTCCATCAATTATCTCTGCTAATTGCAGGTGTGATGAAAAATGAAACCATCAATTAGCACGTTTTCTCATTTTCGACCTAGGAGATTCACTTAAATGAACAATTTGAGAGAAAATTGATTCTATGATTTAAGCTCTATGATTTAACTGCTTTAAGTTTAAGTCATTTCCATTCAATAATTGCTTTACAAATCCGTGTACCTACCGCTGACATCAGTTGTTCTTTGTCCAGTATTTTGACATCATCCTTGTATATGCGCCAGGGCATTTTTCGAAGAGAGCGTGATTCACTGCGAAAGAACATGTTATTTATGACTTCTTGCAAAGGAAACTTCGAGAAGGGAAATTGTAATTTCGCTATAATTAGTAAACTCACACTTACCAGCATCGGTAAACGCAGTAAGATAAGAGCATAAATATAACAAGTGAAATTACTACACTGCCAGAAACAATTTCCATCATATGGGAGCATTTCTCATTTCGAAAGCCGCAAATAGGCTCTGCTGGCGGAAGCAAGCCATCATTGCTCGGCCAGAATTCCGTCAACACATCCGTCACTAGCTAAAACTGATCCGAGAAGTGATGCAGAAGGCTTCGGATCTGCTTGGAATGATTACCTCACAAATCATTTTACTAATTGGCAATGCAAATAAGTGATTAGTGGAATTTCCATTAGACAAAAGAAGTATATTTACTAGAGGTGGTGGGTGCTTTATGCGTCTTTGCTTAAGTTAATAGAAAGGTGCAATGGAAAATCTTTCGGTGTCGGTCATCCGCTCGTTTCGAGAAGCAAATGCTCACCAAATGATAGCAACTTGATTTATCCACTAATCCATCGCAATTCCTCCTCATTTGAGAGCTTATGTTGACAATTTTTGAGATTTTTCTTCCACTTGGTGGCACGTAGAAAGCAGCCAAATTAGGCACGCGGTCGGCTAAGTCATCCATCACAACTGAACCTGTCATGCCACCTGCAGGTAAGTGACATCTTTGAGATTGCCCTTTCCACTGCCACAAGAAAGATAAGATAGATAAGTGAAATCACTGAAAACCTTCAAAGCGCAAGCGTCTCATTTTATTCCAAACATGTTTTCCATTAGTTAGGATCGATGGGTCTTTAGTTTCGTTAAAAAGCGCTTGTATGGCGTGCGCATATAATAACAGTGCATCGTATACGTGTAAATAGGTGAACATATTATTCTGAAGTAAAGTGCGTTGATTGGATACCAACACTCTTCTCAGCATTCAACCATTTATGAAATATTTTAATAAATTAAATTTATAAATGGCTATTGTTAGCGATTTAGTTGGTAACATCATCATTGGCAGGTCCTTCATCACCAATTCACATTATCAGCAAAAATCTTTCACTGAATTAAAAACCATTCCTTCCTTTTAGTATTTGTTTGCTGTTTTCATTTTAATAAATTTCTCTATTGCGCTTACCATATCCAAAACATCTCGTGACACTCCTTTCGATTCAATTTCAGACAAAAATTTTACGGTGTATTCGCTGTCGAAACCAGTAGAATCATCAACATAAAAAGTTTACGGATATTAATTAATTAACTTTTCAAAACCAAACCATCCATTTACCTCAAATTTATTCTAAAAAGTAAAGATGTGATAGCGCTGTTATGGAGCACACGATGCTCCGGTTCTGTGCGTTAATTTTGAAATTAACCTAATGATTAGTAATGTAATTCTTAGGAATTAGTAATATAAGGTGCAGTAAGGTGAAATAGCGTAAAAGAGGAAGGACGAAATGACAACGAAGTGACCACCGCTAGCGACATGAAAGTCAATCGCATAGCATGTTCGGCGGCTTTCGTCCAAGATCTCACTGCCCAGTTAGAGCGATTAATAGGACTTATTAGCTGCTTCATTCTGGTCCTTCTACCATCATTCTGCGAATTCAATCCGCTTTCTTTAATTTTGTAATGTTTGAAGTATGTACCATAATAATATTCTCATAGTGGTCTCTAACTTTTTGCATGATTTCACCGGAGGCACCGATCCAAGGCACCGGGTCTTTCTTCCCATCCCGAATCCACGGTAGTATATAAACAAAATCATTCGAATGCATGCCGACGTTATACGTTGCTTCCATGAACTTTCTGCTCATTTGTAGCATTGATGAGAAGTAGCAAATGATGACTGTAAATTTGAATTTTTAAAAATATCCTCGCGCTCATTTGATCAAATAAATTATCATTTTCAGTGCAGAGCATCTTGAGTCTTACATTTCTCTGACCAATGAAGACAGATGGAATAATTAAGAAAATAACTGCTATTTAAGGAGGGAAAAGCTTGAAATCTTATAATTGTAATTAAAGCATCGTTTTTTAGCAAGCATACAACGGATTTTACTTTGAAAGGAAAAGTCAAAATGCTTCAAGTGAGTGACATACTTCGAGCGCTGTAGCGAAGTTGATCGAGCACACCGCTTTCAATCATCTCTTCTGAAGTGTAATTTGAGTCGAATACCACTTTTTTAAGTAATACTATACGTTCTCTTTTTAGTACCTTTTCCAAGTTTGCTATGCGATTGACAGCTTCATCATTCGTTACGATCGCTACCTGAAAGTGTGCTAGTAATATCTAAGTAAATTAAAATTTCGTCTTTCTCAGTAATCTTAAAATTAATTCATATCAGACAGTACGATGATATCAATACGATGTTTCAGGACTGTTTTTGACAAGACCGAAAGTGTATTTTGATACTTTTGACAAATTAACCTTGAACCATTTGTAATGAGTTAAAAGAGAGGCCACAGCCTCGGCAACCGAGTTCATATTTGTAAAAGAAATTCTGGCCAAAGTTCCATAAGTCGTCTTATCAATTAAGTCATTACTCGCTGTATACGAAATGACTGGTGCGTTCCATACCGATGCCATCTTCGCAACGACGTCCAATTCTGCAACGAAGTCCTGCCAGACTGAGATGTGAAATTAATTCTCAAATTCTTCTGTGCTTCATATATATAAATGAAGGTAAATTAATACTTGCTAAGAGCAGCACTAATGCATATCTATTCTTCGTCGGACATCTTCCGTCCATTATAATATAGGTTGTAAAAAGCATTCATTGGCTATTCATTTCGTAAAGCAAGCAATCACATACCAGTGAAGGTTACATACTATGGTCAAGTTCACTGATAGAAAAATAAGTGAACCTGAATTGCACTCCGGTTATTATTACGGATGCTGACTTCCTGCATTAAAAAAGTGAAGACCATTTTCTTAGTGATTCTACAACACACACAGCAGCAGTCTCCTGTCTAATGTAATTTGATGCACCTTATGCGATATTTAATTAATTTTTGGTGCAAATTGAAGATTTTAGGAGAAATTAATTGCAGGCTAAGCAGTAGTACGAGAAACCTTTAGAGCAATATGGGCCGATGAAAGCGCGAATCTCTCGTTTATAATACATTTCGGCTGCTACTACTGCACCTTCTAATGAATAACGACATCCCGGCAGGGATGAAATCCTACAACACATTACTCGTCTTCAAAATTACCCATAACTAACAGTTAAAATCATTAGGCTTCATTAAAATACCGAATTCCATGCATTCCTGCCCTCTACTATCGTCTCAAAACGTTGTCGTCCACCGTCAGTTTCTAACATTCGAATAGGCCCTAATTCTAGGTTTATGCTAGCAGTTAGAAAATAGCGTAAGTTAAAATATTGCAAAATAAATGGCTAACTCGATATCAATTCCATTATCAATTATTTTGTTCCTATAAAGATCACGCAGAGATGCGCGCAACATTTTATCTTCGTGTACCAGAGCGTCAGCGATGCCTATGTGGCCCACTTTAAGCTTTATCCGTTTCTCCGTTGCTTCCATCATCTGAACCATCTCATTATCAAAATTTTCGCAATGTGCTTGTTAAATTTCAGAATTTATGATAACATCAAAGGGATGAGAACCTTATCGTCTCCGATGTATTGTGCGTCATCCGACTGCTTGTCAGTATAGTTGGCAGTTCTATTATCAGATATTTGCACTGATATGTTAGTGAAATAATTTTGCAGGGAAAGCTGCGGCTCATCCGTATTTTGTGCCTTAAGTCTGATAAGGCTTGAAAACAAAAAAAGCAGCGGTAATTTGCATGAAATAGTTAACATTTCTGAAACTAACAGAATGAAATTTAATAAAATTCAACTTTTTCTTCGACTAACTAAATGATTTCGACTTCTCTGTACCGAACTTAATTCTTGAGAACGACGAAGAAACTAATCAACAAAGAATACAATATTCCCATATATTTTCGTCACCAGTTTTTTGGAGCATAAAATATTATTGAAATTACAATTAACGGAACAACGTTGTCACCAGAAGAATGAAAAGCGAAAGGAAGGATTCGGATAATTGATTCTTGATGATGTGTGCAATAAACATAAAGAATATTTATATATTTAGCAGTATTCACACTTACGCTTCACACGTGATGTAGAATTTAATTTTAAAGATTGAGTAGTAGTAGTACAATTAAGGAAATGAATTTAAATGTTGTGCACCAACAGAACAGAATTGTCATTTAGAAATTCGAATGAATTTACGCCTATTTGCTAAATCAAACATTCATAAATTGGATAGCAAATCGCTGCACATATGAAACAATGAAATTTATACTATAATTTCCAAATGACAAGAATTTATTGCAATAGATAACTTAAAATGATTGAAACTGAACTTGAACATTCATTCAGTAACGGACGAAAGTAAGTGGGCAGTATGGAGGCATACGAGATTTGTGCAAAGCTTCAAATAATCTATTTCACATGTGACCGTTAAAGATCCAGCAGTCTGATGCGAACTTGCTGACCTTGGAAGACCGCTGTTCGGTAGTGTAGCATTTCGCAAAGGAAAACAAAGTGTTATTGGAATGACTATGTTAAGTAAATTAATTAGACAACTGTTGACATAAAGAGAAGGATAAGCAAACGTCCGTTGAAATTTAATATTAATAATCATAATTAATAATAATCATAATTAATGATAATCATAATTAATAGTAATAATAGTAGTAGTAATAATAATAATAATAATAAATAATAATAGTAATAAATAATAGTAATAGTAATAAAGAAATAAAAGCAATGAATTGCCCGAAACATTATGCCACCGTAACGTACTTTTTGAGATGAATTAAAAATTAGGAGGCGATTTGTGATGGCCTTCTTGCTAGCATTCTGGAAGAGACACTAACGACAGGACAATTTTCAATGCGTCAGCTTCATGTCGAGATTAGTCGGCGATACAACGATTCTGAATACAATCAGTGCTGAATTGCACCTCTCCTCGCTAATCCTTCTTAGCCAGCGGTCAGTCATCGCCCCTCTTATTTACGCAGCCGACTATTTCGGAAACTTTTCCTCCCTTTAATCCCTGGAAAGACATCTATTCACTGGATGAGAGGGATGATTTTCGAGCACTTCAGAACTGCTGAACACGAGCGATTTGGTGAGGAAGGGAAATGGATGGATTAAAAGGCTTTCCGACAAATTGCTTTAAGATATTTGTCGCTGATTTCACCAGGTAAACAGCGGATTATCACTATTCCATCTAATCAAAAGTTCATTTGGTTAAGCTGTTGACGAGCGGAGAAAAGGAAAGTGGGCTTGCAGACAATCAAACTTAAGCCTGCGATATCGCTTCACTTTGCACTTTGTGTTAAATACGTGAAAAAATGCTAAAAGCGTGAAAAGCCATCCAACACTATTTGCTGATTCGAAGAGAAGGGGAAGTAAAATTAAAAATTATCTTAGATGGTTCATCACCGCGATGGTTCATCACTTTATCGCTGAAGTGGTGACATTCAATATGACGGCATTTCACTTATCATCTGCATAATTCATTCCTTCCTCAAAGAACTTGACGACTCTGACGTCAAAAACCAGTACTCCTGGATAGGTCAGCAGACATAAGATGGTACTGCGTATGTGTATGTGAGTGTGTGTGTGTGTGTGTGCGTGTGTGTGTTTGTGTATGTGTGTATTTCAATGTACCAACAACAGTAAGCAGTCGTTGGTGCCGTGGACTGACTGACGAACAGCAGCGCAACGACCATCCACGTTGTCATCAGCCACTGAAGGGAGGAGGTATGCCACCTTGCTAAAGCGGTTCGATTAAGTGGTTCCTTTCTGGGAGTAGTGATTTGTGAACGTTGCAGTAGTTTGGCTGTCGGCTTTTTTCTGGGCTTTTCTGATGCATCTCACTACATTTTGTGATTGTTGAAAAGTTGGAAGTGAAATGAGCAAATGAAATTTGTTGTTTATAATCACACTGCTCCTTTATCCTTCGCCTCAATAAGCTGTGGTCATCTCTCCCTCTTTCGTATTACTTTCGTGTTCTTTTGGATTTTTTCCTGGAAATATCACAGCATCGAATTTCAATGCGAATCTTTTGCAGGAACTATCAACATCGGTATTTTACAAAGCAAAATATCCCAAAGAAGTGGATGAAAAATTTTGAAGGATGAAATCAAATCAGAAACGGGTGTACTTCCTCCGGGATTTCTCAGTTCACTGGGATCTTTGAGGTGTCGACTTAAATGATAACATGGAACGAACAAGGCATGCTTGACGAGCATCAAAATGTATGAGCAAATTAACTTACATACTTGTTGCTTGAAATATGAAATCTCTATAGCATCTGTGTTAATCCTTTATCGTAAGACAGTGTTGTAATGCATTTAACCGTATACTCTTCTAAACGATTGCTTTCTCTAATATTTTCAATAGTTTCAAATTTTCTAAATTCTATCCAATCGAAAAATCTGTCATTCTGTTCGTTTTAATGGAACAAAAATTGCTTCTATAGGTTTTTATCGAAAACTTTTTCGGTTTTTTGATTAGACAGCTTATTGCTCTCATTTTCTAATATATTTATTGTTGTTTAGATGCTACTTTCTGCTAAGCATTATTTCAGTGTTTTGGTGATCAGAGTTTTCCAACAGCAATTGTGGAGGACTCGTATAATGCATGCGGTTTGCTACTGGAAAAAAATGCTACTATTTAAAATTCCTTATGCAAATTGCTTTGTTTAAATGCATTATATGCTCCAGATTCATTGATGATCTAACTACATCGACAGTACAACTCCATGTTTTTGAACTCTCCATATTCACCAACATTTGATTTTAAGAATCGGTAACGGGTAAGATGAAGCAATCAACATATTTATTTTTGAATTTCTTTCAAAAAAAAATATCAAAAAAAGGAAATATTTCCTACTTGATGTTTAATAGTGCAACAATTGATTTATCTGAGCTAAGTTTCTTAATTTGCCAATCAGCAGATTACTTTTGTTTAACTGTATCTTAAAATTAACAAAAAAGGATTAATTTTTGAGTCTTTTCTTGATAACTGTACGGTTATTTTAGAAGTCTTATGAAGAATACTTCCGAACGCATTTTGTATCAAACGAAATGCTTCAATTAACTTTGTTAATGCACCCCGATTCTTCGATTTTGCTGTACCATATATGATACGAGTTACTTTTATTGTGAAGTGTTACAAGACAATTTTACTTGCCTTATTGCGTGCTTAATTTTTATCTATATTTGTAAATGTTAAAATCATGTCCGACTTTCAGGTTGTTTTATTTTTGGTTTAGTAGTGTATCCAAAATCGCGAAAACTTTATACGGGAATTTTGTTTCATTTTGACTATTAATGTGAAACAGTTTGTGTTATTTATTACGCTGTGCAAATTTTGAGATGTTGGATAAAGAAATCTTTGAACATTTAGAACGATTTCTGGTATTGTGTTTTGTAGGATTCCGATGAAATTCCAATTCCGATGATTCTATGTAATTAATGCTGGGTTTTATGCTTTCGTATTTATAAAGCGAATCAGCAGTTACTGCTCAATTCAAATGTACTAGGTTAATTTCTCCGTATTAGGTTAATTTCATATTAGGTTAATTTCATATTGGGTTAATTTCTCGGTTTTAATAGTTCCACAATCTCTGTGAATTTCACAATCTCTGTGATTTGTGTATGTATGTACATCAAATGTTTTTTTCCTAATCGTTGCGCTTTGTAAATTGCTTATATGTTGTGCTAGAATTCAAACAGGAATTTGTAATATTTTTTTAGAATCAGTAGTAAATTTATATAATTTTTAACGCATTCTACTGACTATCAATTGATTTCAACATATTATTTACTTTGTAATTTTTTGGCGTATGATCCATTGGATAGTAAAACTAATTCAAATGAAGTTCTCTGTTTTAAATAGTTAAATTGCCTTAGTGGGAGGGTCTGAAATTGGCAAGCTAGTATAAAATTCATCTTTTAATTCAGTTTTGAATAGTCTCGATTTTGTACTGAAGAATTCATGGAGCAGCTTCTTCATACAGAAAGCACGAGGATTATTAAAAGCAAATTCAGGAAAAGCAATGACGAAAAGTGATGGTGCTCTTATGTTGAAGTCAGAGCAGGAGAAATTACTGGAAGAAACGTGTCTCACGGTGCGATCCTTATCATTTGAAATGAAGCGATGTTTGGATAAAGGTATTCTGATGGATGCATTAAAACATGCATCACAGATGCTTGCGGAGTTGCGTACTGGAACACTTACACCGAAATATTACTACAGGCTTTGTGAGAGTTTAAAAGTTTCATTGTTCCAAGTCGGAGCTTTCGTATTTCTCTGGGTGGACTGTCGTCATCAAGAGAGTTTTGTAAACGAATCTGCTTTTGGAAAGCTTTTTGTTAGACATGAGTTTAGAACTGATACTCAAGCTGTACTTAAATCATAATTCTCATTGATATAGGAAATATTACAAACGTCATGGTTTGAGTGCGCGGTAGATTTTTACCGAATTCTGACAATGTGTGCCCTATATCATTCATGGCTTTACATATTTAGTATGTCCACTGCTTGTTTTATTTCATCAGAATTTTCTGTTGTTTCTAATATGAATAAATGTACCTTAGTTAGAGTCAGAGTCTCAAACTATTTGGTTAATGATATTCGAGAAAGGAATATAATGTGAATTTTTCTGCATTACAAAAACTATTTTCAGATGTTGATGTGACGAATGAATTGCAACATTTAGAAACACATCTTGCTGAGGATTATGAAAAAGGAAGAAAAGTTGCCGATTTATATGAGCTTGTACAATATGCTGGCAATGTTATCCCTCGTTTGTATGTTTTCTCGGCAAATGTTTGCCGCATAATTCTACTTGTTTTATTAAACTTATGAGTACGAAGTGTTGAAACTGAAATGCTACAAAACAAAAGAACTTTCGGGTATTTGAAAAAGTAGCTTAGACAAATGTTTGTGTACATAGGTAATAAATCTTCTTTATTTTGCACAGCAATGTTTAAAATGGTATTTGACATATACAAGGCAAAGTAGAAGAGCTGTTTTTCAAGCTGAATTATTAATGTTTCAGCATTGCAGCGGCTTTACCAAACTATTGTTTAGAATAGAATACTTTTCAGGTATTTATTAGTAACTGTTGGTGTCGTGTATATAAGACTGGGAGAAGCAAATGCTCGAGATATATTGAAAGATTTAGTTGAGATGTGTCGCGGTGTGCAGCATCCCCTTCGTGGGCTTTTTCTGCGTAATTATTTGTTGCAGTGCACGAGGAATCTGCTACCTGATGTAGCAGTGGGCGATAAGTACATTTCATTATTTTATTGAAACTGCTTTTTAGATTTGGAAGTATTTATCATTATTCTGTACTTTTCAAATATTTATGAAAAACATAGCAGAACTAAAGGCATATTTCTCTGATTGCATTATAAATTCATCAGTTTATCGGTTAATTTGCCAAAAATCACATCATAACATAATATGACGATTGTTCAGTAGCGATCATGGTGACGTACGAGATGCAATAGATTTTATTATGGTGAACTTTGCTGAAATGAATAAATTATGGGTGCGAATGCAACATCAAGGGCCAAGTCGAGAAAAGGATAAGCGTGAACGTGAACGACGAGAATTACGAATCTTGGTAGGGACAAATCTTGTTCGGCTTTCGCAGCTGGAAAATCTAAATATTGATACCTATCGCAAGGTTTGTTTCGAGTTGTTACGGCTTTATTTGTTTATTTCAAGCCTCTTTGAAGGTTTTTCTGCGGAAATGCACGAATAAATATGTTCGTTATTTTATTGAAAATGCTATCATATATTTTAGCGCTCATTACCTCATTTGTTTTCAAATTTTTCTTACTGATTGGAAATTAATAAGTTTGCAACTGCAACGTTTTCAGGTCGTACTGCCAGGAATCCTGGAACAAGCTGTGTCGTGCAAAGATGCAATCTCCCAAGAATATCTTATGGAATGTGTTATTCAGGTCTTTCCAGATGAGTATCACTTAGCAACTTTGCATGAATTTCTTCACGCTTGCTCAGAACTGGATCAGGGTGTGCAGGTGGATTTTATTTCTTTTTAGTTCTCAATACCTAATTAATTGTTTAGTCTTTATAATTGAAATCCGTGTGACTGTGCCTGTTAATGTGTTAATCATATTCATAAAGTTAATTCGCTTGCAGATTAAAAATGTTTTCATAGCTTTAATTGATCGACTTGCCATTTATGCATCAACTGAAGGTGTTGAAATTCCCAGCGATCTGCCACTGTTTGAGATCTTTTCAAAGCAGACACAATCGGTGATAATGAGCCGGGAAGGAATGCCGCTGGAGGATGTCGTTTCATTGCAGGTCTGTTTTATAGAACTCCATAAAGTATTTGATATTTGTTTCTGGTCAGAAAATATTTTAATAGTTTTTTAATGACGATAGCACTAGATTGGATTATTTGTTTTGTTTAGACATATGCATAAAGATATTTAATTTTTAGACCACCCTTGTGAACTTTGCTCTGAAATGCTATTCAGAAAAAACTGATTATGCAGATATAGTTTTCGCCAGTACAGCAAACGTTTTTACCAAATTTAAGATGGCAAGGTAAACATTAATTTACATTTTGCTAATATTCAATTATAGTAATTACTTCAAGATGTCTACTTTCTTGCTGTTGTGCTAATCAGCTTTGACTGGTTTTACACCTAAATGTACATTTTGTATATTAGCAAATTCGTCATGAAGTCAGTTACACTAGTGAGATATTTTGAAATTCTCTTATTTATATTTTTCTTCCCTGTAGAGCTCCATACAATAGCGTTGTCGGCCGTGAGATAATGAAACTTTTACGAATCCCGGTGGATCAGTACAATAGCGTTGACAAACTCCTCCAGTTGGAACACTATACTGATGTCTTAGAATTGATGGATTACCGTGGTAGAACTCAGGCAGCAGCGTATGTTTTACGGAAGATGGTAGATAATGTAAGTTTATTTGCTGAATTCCATTGCAGAGAAGTTGTTTTGACAAGTGGAAGGGAATTTTTTCAAATTTGTGTTTTTCTGAAATACGTTTAAAAGGTCAAAAGTATCCTGTAACGGACACAGTACAATATTTTTCTTATTCTAGGATGCAGTTTTAACTACAATGGACGCGGTGGAAAAATTATTGAATTTGATCGAGCCATTGTTGGTGGATCAGGAAGACCAGCCTGACGATTTAGGAATGAATGAAGATTTTGCTGATGAGCAATCGCTTGTTTCAAGATTTGTTAATCTTATCCATGCTCCAACAACAGATCAGCAGTTTTTGGTATATTTCAGTAATTGACTTAGTAAGGCTAGAAAATAGCGAGAAACATGGCTCCAGCAAAAGCCTACATCAGTATATCACAGCGTAAAAGTGGCTTGCGAAACGGTGCGTAAGTAAAGGACTAATACAAATATTATCTGTTTTCTTTTTAGTCTACTAGCACCTATTTTTTATTCGATTTGCAGATAATCAGTGCAGTAAGAAAACGTTTTGGAGCTGGTGGACGTTACCGTATTCAGTATTCCTTGCCTACTATTACTTTCGCCTTATACCAGTTAATTCTTCGCTATGCAACTGAATATGATGTTTGTTATTTTCAATTAATTAAATTTTTGAACAGTATGACGCAAGGTTGCACTATTCATTATTTTCCTAAAAAACACTAAAAACGAGCAAAAGAGAAACGTAGATGTTTGTAGATTTACCTTAAATTTAGCTAAATGCTCATATTTTTTGTTTTTTTATTTCTTATTTATTTTTTATCTATTATTAGCATTTTATTTATTTTTTTATTTTCATTATGCTAAATTTGTACTATTAAATGCATTCTATTGCTATATTTCTGGCACCAGGAAAACCGTGATACAAAACTGAAAAAAATGTTCGTCTTCTGTATGCATACCGTAGATGCTCTGGTTTCGTCAGCAGAACTTTCACAGTTACCAATCCGATTGTATCTGCAGGTCATATTTTTGATCGATTTTCGTCAGGAATTAATTTGCAGTGCGATGTATGATTCATTTCACCTAATTTATTTATGTAATCATAAGCATTACATTACACATTGCGATAACATCAAAATTCTTGGAGAAAATACGTCCAAGTGAGATTTTTTTTTCATTTAGTTATAGGGGGGAGAAATTCTGCAGTAACTAATTAATTAATGTGAAGTAAAATTTTGGATATATGAAAATTGGTTTTTGCAGGGAGTATTAGTCGCTGACCAGATCAAATTTGAAAACAATGTAACTGTTGCATATGAATTCTTCTCTAAGGTTACTTTTTAGCTTTCTTAATCCTGTATTGTACAGAATGAATGCGTGATGAAAGCTGCTGCATTGTTTGTTAAGAATATTTTTACAGGCTTTTTCCATTTATGAGGAGGAAGTTGCTGATAGTCGAACACAGCTGGCTGCAATGTCATTACTTATAGGTATTTGTAGTAGATATTCCTTAATTCAAAACTGTCAAAATTAGATATGTGATTTCGGTTTTAATATTTACAGCACCGTTTTAAATGCTTATGTAGCGCTGAGGCTATTAAAAATGAAAATCGAAGTTTTAAGTCTTGTTTTATAACTTAATTTTCTTTTTAACTGAAGGTACTCTCGAGCGAGTAAAATGCTTCACAGAAGAGAATCATGAACCACTACGTACTCAATGTGCCCACGCTTCTGCTAAACTTTTCAAAAAAGCTGACCAATGTATAGCAGTATGTTTAGTAGTAAGTTTACTAAATTGTGTTTGGTAGAAGTTATGATGTCATGAGATAGTGTTAGGAGATTTTTTCATTTGAAAACAAGCAACAAACAGTGAATTAGCATTACTCTTAGAACACGATCGAAGTTTAAAAACTTCGCATAACCAAATTTGAGTTATGCAAAACTTTTAAGCGGTATAAAAATAACATATTAACAAAGGGAGCTTATAATGAAACAATTGTTTTGTTAAGGCACACTTGTTTTGGAATGGCCATACGGCAGACAAAGATCTTCCGATGAAAGATTCCGTTCAGGTATTTCAATTTATCCATTTCTTTATTGTTGCGCAAATATAGAAGTACATGTTTGGCAATAGCATTATTGCACTTAATTCGCTATGTAAAACTGTATGTATAAACTGTCAGTAGATTTGTAGAAAAAACTCAGACAAAGACAAATGAATTATTAGGCTAAAATTTTTTCAAGACAATATTCAATATGTTTTTTTAGGTAGTAAACTGCTTAAAAAAGGCTTTACGTGTTGCATCGCAGTGCATGGATCCAGTCGTTCAAGTACAACTTTACATAACTATCTTTAGTCACTACCTTCATTTCTATGAAGATGGATGTAATGAGGTCGGTCTTTTTTCAAGTATTTCAAGTACCTAAATTTTATAAAACTGAAATTCACAAATATAGATAAGGAAATAGAAATTCTAGTTTGCTTAGGCGAAATGGGATTTTAACTGAATTTTCATAATAATGTTACTCATTACAGATTACGATCGATATATTGAATCAAGTTATTGGAAAAATTCGTGAATTAATTGTACAGCTAGAGCCATCAAGTGAAGCGGGACAAATTACTACATACTTTAACGTAATACTTCAAGTTTTTGTTCACAGCTACCTTAGATCGAATCTCATAAACTTTATCTAATCAGAATTTAAGTTGCAAATGATTCTTTTGTGATAAAAACTTTCATTAATTGGTTGTCAAGCGAAGCCATATTTTGATATGGTTGTCAAATCGTAGTCGTTTTGTTTTTATTTAAAATATTTCAATTATAACTTGACAATTTTTTCGTCTTTCTTGATATTTAGCGAAATGAGGATGCAAAACTGATTGGTAGTTCCTTTTGTAACAATCATATTTATTTGATACATACGTATGAAAAGTCTTCATATAATAAGTAAAATATTATCGACTGAATTCCCTAAATCATTTACTGTTAACGATTGAAATCGGAGACGTAGCAATAATTATACAAGTTGATCTCATGAGGACATTTTTTATATTACTAAAAGGTTTTGAAAATTTAAAAATTGTTTAAGCTAACATTTTTATAAAATTTTTTTAGTTAACCATCGCGCATATCAGAACTCATATGGAAAGCGACGATTCTAGTGTAAGTTACGATGGTGTCGTTATTTAAGATTTCTTTCGACTACTATCGATATTTATTTTAATCGACAGATTGCTTTCATTTTGTTGTTCAATTTTACGTATTCAGCAGTTTTTTTCTTGTTCTGTATTTTCTTCTGTTGGTTGGTACATGTAATTTTCAAAACTTGTTACGAAATGCAATGCTTGAAAGTGAAAGAAGTAATCTCCCTTCATTTTAGTTTTTATGTCAACTAGGGCAAGCATTATGGTTTTTGTTATTGTTTTGTAGAGAATTCAGGAAAATTACTTTCTATGAATATTTTTAAGGATTTTTTCTCTTCTGTGAATTAAGTTTTATCTCATTGCGCTGCAATTCCTTTGAATTACTTTTCCTAATATTCTGAGCAGAAAGAAAAATGGCTACTAAAGACTAGCATGCTGAGGTTAAAGTTAACATTCAGAATCGGAAAATCGTGAAATTGAGGAAACTTTTTATTTTCTATTTGATGAAGCATCTGCAAGCTTTTATACCCCCTATTTATTGTGGGACTTTCGTGCATTCTGATGCTATTCTTGCTTTCATAGTTTGCGAAGAAGGACAGTTGGCAAAACAATGTCAGAAATGATAACAACACTTCGAAACTGAAAGTAATTTATTCTTTTCCATTGTTTTTCATTTTGCTCTACATTTAAGCGTAGCATGTGTATATATTTCGTCTTATGTTTATTGTTCCTCACAGCTGGTATTTGCTGTTTTTGTTTTCTTTCAGACGAAATATTTTTCGCATATCATCATAACATATGCTACGTATATCAATAATTGAAGTGATAGATGTGACTCACTGTTCAATTATTCCGCAAACATTTTCCAAGTTTCTTTTATATTCTTCTGCCATTTTTTAAATGACAAAATTATCAGAAATAAAAGTGTTTATTAAATGTTAGTAGTAATATTCTTATGTTTAGCTCGTAAATTACGTAGTTTTTGCACGTTTAATTTTTACGGCTCTTCACTTTTTGCTATTTTTTACATTACCTTATGATAAAGTAGAAGTTGTATTCGTTTTATAAGAAAAAACAAGATTTTGCAGATTGTATTTTTCAGAAAATTTTTGTCGGCTAATATGAAACAAATATGACACGCACTGCGTTCACTGACGTTTCTGCATTGCGTTTCTGTATTTTTATTGAAGTTGCTATTATCTGTATGTTTCTTCATTTTGCAAATTTTTGATTTTTATATGCAAGAATTGTATTTCATACTTTGTATCTTGCATATACGCAATTAAATGGCAATTATTCAGTAAAAAGTCATTGATGTTGTTTTTCTCTCCTTAGCTTTGGATTTGCCGAGAACATTTTCTCTGTTATCATTTCATTTTAAAGAAAAAAAACCAGTCTTGCCGAAAGCAATCAGTCGTAAATGTGTTAGTTGAGTTTGTTACTTATCGATAGGAATGAGTAAGGTCTACGTGGCATTTCGTGAGTGCTCCTCTCATCCGTATTTGTGATCTCAATGAAACAAAATAAAAATGCATTTCATCTGAAGCATTTATGTGGACAGTAAATTAGTTTAATTAACTTTCTGTTAAGATTGCACAGAAATTGCAATTACAAGAGATTGGAGCTTTGCGAAGGAAATTAAATTTCTACTTATTGGGAACTGTGATGACAGGGTACAGTCTTCTGCACCTCATTTATTGTTAACTCGTTTTAACTTGTGGTTGCTGTACATTTTGAAACTGAACTTTATCTGTAGAAATCGTTTTATTTTTCACCTAAACATCGTTGGTAATTTTTAACTTCATGGACGAAGTGAAATTGCTTTTAGTTTGCTAGCATTGATATGTTTAAAGATGTTCTCACACGTTATTCTGTTAATAGGCCAACGGTATCAGAAAAGTGAATTTTGTTTCAGATGGCCTCAGATGCAAATCACATGTACATTGGTAGATTTCATCTCGAGCTGTGCATTCCCATTTGCAATCAGCATTGCCGTATTCCTTTGTGGTCTCTACATCGTTCATATCATCGCAATCGCTTACGCGTATGTTTCTTGCCTTTTTGAATTATCTCCATTTGGAAACCATTCTGAATGCGTTACGTTTGTCAAATCAAAACGCTTTCACGCAATTCCTTCGCACATAAAATTTAATTGAATATGCAAATTTTTTTTTGATGAAAGTGTAGAATGGTTTGAAAAGAAATCCCTTTTTAATGTCACGTTTCTGTCGCACTGTAGGAAGTATCGTTTACACCGACCGATAACTATGAGGAACGATACAGCTGGGGTATCGATTATCAAACCACTGGTTGGAACTGACGAAAATTTATTTTTCAACCTCGAAAGTTTTTTTAACCTGAAATATCACTGTGTAAGTCACATTTATAAATGTTATCAAGTTCATGTTTAAGTCGTAAACTGTAATATAATACAATCAATTTAAATGCTGTAATATAATACAGTTAATTACGTAGCCGCAAATAATTTTCCTTCATCCTTGAGATATGAATTTTTAAGCACAATGTTTCGCTTGTAAGAGAAAGCATAAATAAGCATTGCAAAACTCATTTAATCTTCAGTACGAATTGCTATTCTGTTTACATGATGCAAGTGATCCCTCCCGAAAAGTCATTGAAGCTCTAATGATGAAATATCCGTATATTGATGCACGCCTTTTCTGTGTTAAGTTCATTTTATTTTTTTAATCCAAAAGTTTCTATGATATATTTCTTATTTCTGTTTCTCTGCAAATGGAAAGTTTTGCAGTTCCAACTTTTTGTGCACTTCACTTTATCTATGCTAATTATCTTTACATAGATTCTGGTCTTTTTTTGTAGGCGGTGGGAATGTTGGATTAAATCCAAAAATTGATAATATGATCCCTGCATATCGAGCTTCGAAATATCCGTTAATTTTAGTCAGCGATAGTGGAATTTATAGTAAGCTTTGTCATCAAGTTTTATTTGAATATAAAGTGAATAATAAGATTATGAATCGATAACATTTAAATTTGGGAATGAGTTTCGTTTCCTTTCTAGTGCGTGAAGACGCGCTTATGGATATGGTAAATGCGATGAGGGATGATGTAGCATTAGTTACGCAGATGCCTTTTTGCGCCGATAGACCAGGTTTTGGAGCTAATCTTGAGCAGGTAATAAGTCAGGTTTTTAAAATTTTCGGTTTGAAAACTTTCTGCACTATTCTTTGAATGAGCATAACAAGTTATATTTTTATTTTTGAAAAATATGAGATAATCTAAGAGTTTGAGTTACTTCACCTTCTCATTTTAGGTTTATTTTGGTACGGGACATGCGCGCATCTATTTAGCTGGTAATTGTTTACGTTTTATTTGTTCTACGGGAATGTCATCACTAATGAGAAAGTGCGCTCTGGAGGATGCTGGTGGTATGGAAAATTTCAGTGATTATCTTGCTGAGGATTACTTCTTCGGTGTTGCGTTTGCTGAAAGGCATGTCTTTTTCAAAATTTTAATTTTGGAAATTGCATCACAGCATCACCAGAGCTGAACGTTAATATAACAGCAGATGAGTCAAATCGCTGCATTTGTTTTCGAAATATATAAGTAGACACCATTTACACAAGGAATATCAAGTGCATTCATTGTGGAATAGTTCAAATTTGTTGAGTTTAATTTTAAAAACATTAAATTCTATCAAATTAATGATTAGAATATTGGTAACTTATAATCCTTAAGGGGGTGGAAGATTGCCATTTCTGGGCTACCCGCGATGCAAAACACAGCAAGTCCTCATCCCAACACTTTTCATGAGCGTATATGCAGGTTAGATTTTTTCGAAAGCATCTTTCCAAACCGTCGCATTTTGTAATATTAATTAAAACTTATCTTGAATCGCTTACAACTTAATACCAAAGCTACGAATGTTATTGATTATTTTAAGTTCTTCAATATGAGTGAGCTCGTCAGTCGAAATTATTTGGTGATATAAGACTAAGACTGTTTCTGCATTAATTTATTTACAGGTGGATAAAATTACGTATAGCAATGTTGCCTCATACGATAATATTGGAACCTTTGCAAGATTGTTTTCTTTCAAGCGTACTTGGTTGTTGTGCTGTTTTAATTCTTTTCCCGTCATCACCAATTTACGTCTTTTATTACCTTGTTTCTCACCTCACTTACTGGATCTTCTGCGACTACACTTTGATCCATCTAGTCCAGGTTCATTTTGCTCACACTCTTGATTTATGTTATCTTCTCTTCTAGGATAAGTTGCGGTTGATAATTTCCTTTTCCGTCCCATTTGTTTCACTTAAAAATTATATTCAAGTGGAGGAAAAAAGGCAGCTCCCAACAATGCCTCTGGTCCATCCCTGCCATTATAATTTTTAATGGTAAGAATTCAAGCAACTACATGTGAAGCTGATATGACTTAACGCCCAACGAGATCTTTGATGGGGAGGGGGGGAGGGATATTCATTGCCAATCCATGCTGAACTGTATTCATATATTTCAGAACGGACCGCTGCCATTTTCTTTTGCGCAATTCCTGTTTATTTGGTTGTATCGCGAAACATTATCTTTTCCAACTTGGTGTCGTGCATTGCTGAATCCAAACATCAAGTGGCGAAAAGGCAATTTTCGACTTTGTTGGGGTGGACGTATCGCACCACCAGCGCGTTCACCTAGAAAATTGAATAATCGTTGAATGAAAACTTTATTAATTGACTTCCTTAATACTTCTATTCGCAAATCAATCCTGCATATTTTTGAGCTTTCGGACTTTTTTCTACCAGATTCTTACTTCACTTCACTATTCTTTCTTCACTGACCTGTGATCAATACTTTGGACTTTTCCGGTATGCAGTTATTGTTCTCTTTAAAGAAGTGCATAGTTCTTGCATACACTCTATTTTATTTCTTCCATTCAAAGTACCGTTCTAGTTTGATCATATTTCGTGATGTTAAAACTTCTTTCTTTTTCATCTTGTGTATATTTTTTCAGTATCAAGATTTTTTCAACAGCCTTTATCGCGTAGTAGCCCTCAATATTCATTATTTTATTGAGATTTCTCTCAGACAAGGAATCCTAATCATATGCAAATTGTTGATGCTGGGAAAATAAATAAAAGGGAAGTACTTGACTTATTGCTCATTGTTACGATCGAAGGACATACTCAGCTTAAACCAAATGCATCGAATTTTTGAAAAGTTTCGAAGCGGGGCGAAAATGCTTGCAGTGGAGTCAAATGCTGAGGTTGAGATTGTCGTCAAATACTCATTCGAAGGAAAACCTGAAGTGTCTTCCGTCTTTCCAAATGAGTGCAGCAGGTACAAGTAATACCGGAGAACAGCAATTAGTAATATTATAGAGACTACCTCGACACAACTGAATGTACTAAGTGAATGAGTAATACAAAACGGTCACAGAAATAAGGTCCTGCAGCAGCGAGAGATCAATTGTGATAGGCGACATAAGGACAGCCTGCATAATATAACATTAAGAACAATGTCTGCTTGAAATTTTTGAACAGCTTATGAATGCACTCGAAGATTTGGAAATGCAGGCATGCGAATGTAATACATGAGGTACCGAACAGGGGCTCACAGAGAAGACATTCTCGGAAACCACTGATAGAAGTATGAAATCAGTAAAATTTTCATTTCTTAAGGATTCTTTCCGTTACGAAGAAGTTGAGTGAGAAGATTTCAATGTAACTATCGAAACATAAAACTTTAGCTATTCATTACAATAAAACAGCTAGAAAACGAAATTTCCGGACGCAACCAAAAATCCTTCAGAGGATTTCTGTTCACACAATACATACCAGTTTTAAATTACACGTCATTCTCTACACGTGTAAATTAAGTTCAGATAGCTTATTTTCTTCTACTTAGCCAAATGTTAAATTTTCAGTCATCGGCGACTTATGTACAAATCCGGAATCCAGTAAGCCAGTCGCCACCAGTGAGTACGGAAACTAGGAAAAAGATTCGAATAGGAAAGAGCCAAAGAAGTATTGCGCAACCTTCTTCAAGTCAAACTCTCTCTGTACGTATAAACAGGAAGTCATCATGTTGAAATGAATTGAAACATATCGCAGAAGATGAAGTGTGTTGCTCCTGGTGGAATTATTACTATCCTTCGTCGTATTAGCAACATACTCTGCATGTGTGAACAGGAACTCATCATCATGCTCATCGCAAATGTTTAGATGAAAACGATCTCATCCACAACTGGTCACTTCGATCACAATAGCTTTGTCAGCTTACCGCAAGATGAATCAGATGTGAGAAACTTTGAGTTACACAAGTAATTTTCAATCAGCAACACGAAAACAAAATGTCTTTTGGTTTTACTTCAGTCTTCACTTGCTGATTTTCAGGGAAGTACCAGACAAGCAAAGAAAAGTGTATGTATTTTTTGGACTTGATATAAGAAATAGAGACAAAATCATGTTAACAACCAAAACTAGGGGGTTTGCACTCTAAGACCTGAACATTGAGCAATTTTAAAAATTGCCCAGTAATCAGTTCGCAAGCACAGCAAATGTCCCATGTAAAACAGGCAGGATATTTCCCGGTATACCTTATACAGCATCATCCAACATGTTCACTGTCGAGATCAGTTCTGTTTTTGATGCGTAATACTTCAGATTGCGCATAATGTACTTCCCTAAATCAACAATTTCATTCCTTTCGTGTAAATTTTCAACTAAAAATTTTCTTTTAAGAAAACTTTTTACAGCAATCAATGGTATCGTGTGTGGTAGGGAGATTTGTGGACGGCAAATTTAAATCAGCGTGAATGCAAGAGAGTTCAGTATCACACAAGTACAAATGAGAAATATTTCTGAATGGAAGATATTTAGGACTGCAATTTTTACTTCTTTCTTTCTCGCTCGGAGTGTGGATCACTCTAATCATTAAACATATCTATAATTCAAAATTGACTTTAAAAATGCGACTATTTGGAATACAGATTTGCGCCAAGCCAGAGTCAGTCACGTATGATACATCACCCTAATCTATTCCATTCCTTCACTTCAATTGGTTTTCACTTTGAACACTCTTAAAGAAATATTTTGCTTTGTTGTGGTCAGATCCAAATAGCTAAATTATTCTAATACAAATATCCTCAAATATAATAAATATGCCAAGCTAACAAACAAGCGTAACTGATCATACTTTCAAAAACATTTGCAGTATACTGAAATAACAAAGTGATAAAATAATAAAATGTCATCGAAAAATGTTCACAATAAATTAACTACCCAAACCTTTCTGTGTGTGTGTGTGTGTGTGTGTGTGTGTGTGTGTATGTGTATGTGTATGTGTTTTGTCATAACTTGCGAATTTGGACGATTGAAATTGTTCTGAAAATTTTCGGACAGAAAAAGCACTGGTCATAACAGCATGTATAGTTTGAACTTAATTATACAATTTTCTTGTACACGAAAATATTCACCCATGGAGCTGTTCTTGCACAACGACTTTTTGAGAAAATTTTTAAGAAAAACTCTGATGCACAAAGGGCAGGTATTGGAACAAAGTAACTCTCCCGCCTTATGCCACTAAAGCGTGAGACGTAAGAAAAATCACAATAAGCAGGAAAACGGACAACAATTTAGCTGGCAGCCATCCCTCCTCCACGACCACCCCCGTCACGATCCTGAGGGATCTGCGTTTGGCTATTTGACTCCCAAACTTTACGCAATGAGAAGCCACAAATAACGATGGCCGTAAAGCTATGGAAAAAATTGGGGTGCGGATGTGACTGGGTAGCAAAGAAAGGGGAAGTATACATATAAGTATCAGCTTGACGTGAGCTGTTGTGTGATTACTTGCGTGGGTCTGTAACGCGTACATCTTCAGTAAAACGTAAACGATGGCACCTATCTCGAGGAACGATGAATTTATGAACAAAGAGGACGAGGGGTTAGTTAATCTTCATTTTATCGAGGTTTACCTTTCTTTTACTTAAATTCTACATTTAATCCCATTTCAAATCTAACGGATTTGACTTTGAAGCGTTATCTATTTTTGTGTTTTCGCTGAAACGACTGTTGCATTGGATTTCTTCAAATTTTTCGATGATTAAAATTTGATGCGGCCATTGATTTTCAGAGACATCGTGGAATTTCAAACGCTTTTGACCGAAGGAAAACAGGCATATATATCGGGAAGATTCAAAGAAGCTGAAGTTAAACTGAGCGAAGCTGCTGAACTGTCGTAAATTTCACTTAGAATTTATTTACAGGAATATATTATGCTTGGACGGGAGCAAAAAAGTTGCATTAAACTAATTTAATGATTACAGCTGTTGAGGCCCAATTTAATCTTTGCCCTTATTTGAGATGAGCTATTATCAAGTGGTAGAGTGTGGAATAAATGATAAAGTAGAAGGGACATCACTTGAAGTTTCAGTGTCAACATATATGGATATTTCGCCATTCCAACATTTGACCCTCATTTGTATTATGGCAAGACCTTGCTTGAATTGGCCAGACTGGAGGATGGCGTTTTTTCAAACGCTCTGAAGAGTATTGCTACTACTGACGAAGAAACATGCAAGAACAACGAAAAAGATGAAGGCGTGGAGAAAGTGGAATCATTTACCGGTCACTTTTCATTTGTAATTTTTTGAATCAAATTTTTTTTGATTTTTTGTGAGTTAGACATGTTTTCTAAAGAACGAGCTAATTCTTCGTTTAGAAGAAAGGGATGAAGCTGTAAAAAAGGTTAACAATGCCTTGGAAGAGAATGCTGAAACGTTGGAGAAAAAAATTGCCTGTTATCGGGTTAATTCGTCGAACATGCTGGAGGAAAATAAAGAGGCAAGTTTCTATGAGATTTCTTGCCTTATAAAAGAATTATAATGGAAATAAAATTGTTTTTTTAATTTCTCGAAATTTTCGTAGTTTATTACGTTTATGAAGTTGGAATTTACGCTTGTAAAATATATAGGAAAATTAACTTTTTAACCCATTTATTATTCCTTCCAGATTGGTGTGAAATTTTTAGGATTAATCTTTGCGCTTCGCCAAAAATTATCTTGTGAACAAGTGATTTGCTACTTTGATTTATTGAAAATATGTGCTAAATTTTAGGAATACAGAGAAGAGGATAATAATGCGGATAAGAATGAAATAAGTGTGCAAATGAAAAGCGAAAGTGATACGGAGAAAACGATGAAATGTCGTGCAGTCAGAAGTGGTAACACTTGTTTTGTAATGTTTGTTTTTTTTTTTAAAAAAAAAAGCTTATGCAACTAATCCGTTACTGCAGTAAATACATTGCAGACGAAATGGAATGTGAAGGTGAAACTATGGGTTATAAGGAAAACGGAAGAAAGACCGAAGGGAAGAGGAAGGATAATAATATGGAGGATGAGGAAAGGGAAGAAAAGGAAATTGAAGGTGAGGATAGTAAGGATGAAGTTTCGGAGGAAGTTTCGGTGGAGAGTGACAACAAGGATGAATCCACTGACTCTGGAGATGTTGAGTATCTGCAGCTAGCGTGGGAAAATTTAGAAGTAGCGCGAACCATTTGTGATAAGTGAGTATTTTTTTAATAGAGACTAAAGCCTAGTTATTTTGTGCATATTCTAAATGTGCACAATGGCAAGCTCATCTTCAATCCAGTTCTGTTTTGAGATTTCCTTTTGATTTAATTCAAGCAGTATCCTCATTTGTTATTGACCGTCGACCAGTTAGTTATCTTTTTATGGCTTAATGATGTGGCTTTTTAATGGAATGAATGGAAGCAAATCCTTTCAGTTTTTATGTGATTTGATAAACGCTCTGAAAAAAGTAATCGAGTAGAATTGTCTAATGTATGGAGGGAAAAATTAATGTTTTGAATTCAATGATCATTTCATTTTCCAGAATTTGGATGAATACTTAATGTATCTTGCTAATGTTGGGAAGCTAAATTTTAGGCATCTAGAAGAAGAAGGTTGGAAAGAAAAGAAAGTTGAAGTTCTTCTGGATCTCGCTGACTGCGCAACCGATGCAGAGAATTACAAGCAAGCGATTGATGATATTGATGCTTGTATCTTGCTTTCGGAAAGCATTTTCGGTGGAGGCGATCGGCGTGTTGCACAAGCTTATTTTGTAAAAGGGCGAACTCACAATCTTTCCAAAGATTTTGGGAATGCTGCTAAAGTTTTTGGGAAGTCAAAAGAAATTCTGGAGGATAGATTAGGTGAGTTAAATTTTGCTTTAAGCATTCTTTATTCACTTTTTATTCCTTCATTTATGTAAAATGTCAAACTGAAAATAGAAAGACAGAAAATATAAATTTATATAAGCTTTTTTTTCCGAAAGATGGAGAGTATCTGGTGTAGGTTTTATATCCAAAGCATAGAAAAAAAATGTTTCTTACATATTCCAGCGAAACTGGAAGCACAAATAGCACATGAAAGTCAGGGAGAAACGGAGAAAATTATGAAAGAAATTGATGAACTCAAATCTCTTCTGCCCGAAATCCAAATAAAAATCGACGATTCTTTGGAGAGTGCGAGAAGTTTGACAAAAGCAAGTTCTATTTGTAATTACTAAAAAAAAAACTAATGATGCATGGTACTGTAAATTTGCGTTGGATTAAAACTATTATTGATCCCAGCTACATGTATATTTCATTTATTATGCATAAATCTGCATGAAAAAGACAAATTACGCCTCACTTCTTTAGACGTGTCTTGCTTGATTAATGATTTTCTCAATTCTATTTAATTTTTTAACAGCTTTTTGTTTTAGTTATTTTACCGTTATCTTTTGATCCATTTTTATCACTTTCTTTTTCAAAATGTTGTTTGAATGTTGCAGGTATTAATGTCTTTCGCCAAGTGAAATCTAACGTTTGGTACATTTCAGGAGATTATTGCTGCAAATGGTAATGAAAATGAGGTGTCACTGAAGTTATCGATAAAAGGGATGCCAGTTGACGATGTTAGCAGCTTGGTACGTAAAAAATTAAAGAGATCAGCTGAAGATGAAGAGCAAAAAAAAGCAAAGAGGATAAAAGGTGATAACAATCCTGGAAATGCAAGTTGATTTTCGTCCCTAATCTTTTTTTCATCATTATCGTTCTGTTTTTCTGTTTTTTTTTTGATTTTTTCTTAATTGTTTCCTTTTAAAACGCGTTTCTTTATTTTCTGAAATTTGTGAAATGTTTATTATCTGTTCTTCAGGCCTTCTCCAATTTTTTGAACTGATAAATCTCACAACTTTTATTGCGTTTGTTTTTTGTCCCACAGCAGAGGACTTTGTACATACAACTGTCTGTAAAATTAATTATAGTTACTTTTCCCCTTGTTTTTCTTGTTTTCTTGGTACCCAAAGTCTACATGCCTCATATTAAACGTTGGTCTCGTATTGTGCATTGATTGTTCTATTTTAATGTTGCAGTCCTTAAATTAAGAACATTTTTGTGTTACATTATTTATTCTGTCATAAAAAGGTCCTTCGACACTTCTAGAACTGGAAAGTTTAGTACTCTTTGAGTTATACATATCGGAAATATGAAATAATGCTATTTCCCTTTTGAAATAATCATTAGCAGATGAATTTTAAGACGGAAATAGTTTAAACAAAAAAAGGATAGCCGATTGTGATACAATTTGACCGAAAACTGTAGAATTGAGAAATTGGTGAATACAAATGAAAAACAAGATTTTACTGCAAAAATTCCAGTGAATTTGACATCTTCAGATAACTAAAATTCAAAAGACGAGTGTTTCTCACTAAACAATATTACCTTTCCTCATAAAAGATGAACTGAAAGGGAAACCTCCCTGTGTCACAAGTCGTAATTTTAACAGTGGGATTTTGCTTAAATTGTAAGGTAACCAAAAGAGTGAGTAGCTGGAAAAAGAGTTTTTTAACATTTTAATTCCTTTCGCAAGTTTTTGACAAGCATGTAATTGTTATCTGTTTTCTGGAACAATTTAAGAAACATTTCTATGCAATTTGAAAGTACGAAATAATGCCTTCCTGAACTTGAATTTCCAGGACATCACAAACCATGACTGTACCCATTAATTTTTTGACTTTAAGTTTTCAGAGATTTATGCTAATCAGTTTGGGACGAAATTAGGGACTAATTACATCTTATGCTTAGAGAGAAAAAGTTTCATTTAAATAAAATTTCAACAAAAAAATACGGTAAGTTCAATTTTCTCACGTATTGAACTTCACAATATTTTTGCCAACGTGTAGAAGAACAGTATTGAGGTTGTACTAGAACTTATAGCGGAGTGTTATGATCAATCATGTGTAGAGTTTTTTGAATCCTTGAATTTTGAGTCCGCGTTCGAGTCATGATTCTTAGATGGTGAAATATCATGAGAAAGCAATCAGCATATCTCTAACGCAATGAAAAGGGTTGGTGATATGACTACGCCATTTAAAGGGTTCAAAAGGATTGTTTATTTTTTTGCTTATCAAATGCTTATTCATTTGTGAATGAATGATAATCGGTCATTTCACGCCGCCATTTTCATATTTTATGCTTTCAGTAGATGACTTATCCCAAGGCCCCAAACAGTGAAATGTTTTTCAACTTCGTTTTTCTTTTCAATGAATCCAGTCGTTGCTGAAATAATTCAATTGCATGATGAAATTAATTAGACGAAAGTTATTGGGCAACGTTTACCTCTGCGAATAGGTCTGGCATATTCAAAAGACTGTTGTGTGTTGCACCGATTGCTGTATGAATTGCGTTGTATTGATTTGATACAATGCTTTATCAGTGCTATCTTTGAGGATTGTATCTATCGTTGTTGAGATTAGTGAATTACACTTAGAATTAATTAACTAAATTGAAATTATTCATCCAAAATTACAAGCACTTCTTATTAGCTAAAATTTCCTGGCGAACATTAATGAGAGCTATACTGTTCCTCAACTCAGTGGATTCTCTCTACTGTTCACAACAGTGTGACAACTCCACTGATATTCTAATGCTTTCTTCCCGGAGGATTCCTTCAATCACTTTCATCCCACTCACAACGAGCCGCCCAATTTGGATTCCATCGTGGCGCTGAGGACAAGTTTTCCATCTGAAATGAAATGCAACTAAATGTAGCCGTGTGAGCGAAGCACCAGTAAGGCAACAAAAGCGAACGGATCGTTGCCTGAAACATCCACGAAATGCTGCTATAGGTAAGCGCTTGAAAAACTTTTGAAAAAGCTAACATGGCAGTGAGTGATCGTTTCGATATATCTCAGGCAGGGTTGATACGTGAAAAGGCTTTGCAAATCGCACGTCGGCACGTCACCTTTGCAAAAACTCAAACATTCTGATGCGATACCTTTAATGATTCACCTTAATTACTGAATGACGCATTGAACTGCCCGAAATGACAATTTCTTCAGAAATAGCAGCGTATCATAGCGAAATTTACCGACATTTAAATGGGATTACAAGAAGGTTTTATGTGTAACTCATATCTAATCCCTTAATTGAGTATTCAATCTGAAATTCTTTCCAGAACTTTGTTGTTTCATTCAAAATCTCTTCATCTAATCCATTCACTGCTTAATTATCTCACTCTGAAGTTCTTTGACCGGTGCACCTTGGAACTTTTAAATCAATTTAGCAGTAACTCGCTAAAATTTTCAGCCCAAAAGTTAGCCTTTTTTCCAGAAAAATCAAAAGAAAGGAGTTCTCAAAAATAACCGACGGTCGTTGAACATATAAATGAATAATGATTGGATGACATATTTCATGACAATTTCATGATAAATTAAATCGATGTGTGTAATTTATGATCCATTAAATGAGTTATAAGAAAGGAGGCAAAACCTTTTTGTTTGCAACATGCCGTATTGTCGGCGGCATCAGCAGCGCAATAGGCCCATGTTGTTAGTTGGGAGACACATTTATAGCCCAAACCCGAATTGAGCTAAAAATCTCATCAAGCATTTATTGCTGCCTTGGTCATCTATTTTATCATTTTTGCACCTTATCATAATTATCGTCGTATTAAAGTTAATTAGAACTTTCTAGAATGCAGCACTCTCAGTGACGCAACTTCTACGTCGAGCAAGCGCAATAATGCAAGTAATAGAATACGAGAAACTTTGCTAGCAGTCAGACCGACTTCATCTAAGGTAGTGTTATATCTACACAGCGGCAAGCAAAATTCCATTTCTTGTCGACCGACTGTTTTGCAACATGACTGTATCCGATCGAAATGCACGATATCACAAGCGCACGGACATGCTCGTCTCAGCGTTTCTGCTTTGACACTACTACCGTAGCACTGGCCCTAAATAATTATCGCAATAAAAGTAATTGCAATCAAATTTCAATAGCATTTCACTTCTCACGTACGTGAAATGTTAAGTAAACTTTTCAACCAGAACCAAAGCATCAGCTTTGGTAGAAGTTCTGGTTGAAAAGTTTCACTTGTCATCGAACTGACAAATGAAATTATTTGTTCTTTTAATCTTTTTTTAGGAAATAATTGAGCAAAGAAATATTTTGCAAATTAGTGTAAGCATTGATTAGCAGTTAAATTCAGTCAGTTTGCGTATGGATGGATGGATGGATGATATGTGACAAGGTAGTAGTACCTGTAAAGCTTTTGTTATACAAAAAGCCTTCTCCTTTAAGCACAATTTAGCCATTTCGGTCTGCAACAGAAAGCTCAATCCAGGCGTTATCAAATAACAGCTGAAGATGATGGAAGAGGAAAAAGTATGATATGACATGTTGGTGACAACTTGTTCTACTGCCTTCCACAGCTCATTTTAGCAAATTGAAAACAGCGCCACAGCACTTACAAAGGGACACTTCTGCTCGGTGCATTTCAGCGTTTCATTCGCTCCCTTTCATCCCTTTCTTCCATTCCGGATAAGTGGCCCATATTTGTGGTCGTAGGTGACATTGTAGATATCTATCCCTCTTGCGAGAAGACAGAATGAAGAAGTGGATTATGCGGATCCCACTATGTGATATGATAATACCATTGTTGCGAGATATGACGATGACCTACCTGATAACGGTCAGCCGTAGTGATGAACTTCATCGCACGCCTTAATTAATGATTATAATACATTTGTGTTATTAAGTATAACTAAATAGTGAATCCTTTGCAGCATTCTCGGTGCTACTGATGGCATCATCACCATGTTCTTCTGCCTTTCCAGTGATTTAACATAAATTGCAAACTTCACATCCTTCTTCTATTCCATCCTTGCTTAACAACCAGGCGCTTGAAAAATTGTTAGAAACTATACTATCATCACTGGATGTTTCTTTCTTTAATTCACGGAAAGTTTGACGAATAAATTTCGAAACTTGAAAATTATTTCGGTAGAAAATGAAATTATGAAAAACTTGTGTCATGAAAATCGATGCAATTATTTTTCACGAGAGGACTAGTTAATTAAACCTCCTTCTCCCACGCTTTGTTGTTAATTCCTGTTGGAAGAGAAAGGATAATTAATTTCAACATATTGAAAACTTTAAGTCATTTCATTCGATAACACTGCGCGTGCACCGTTGACGTGTGGAAAGAAATGAAAGAGGCGCAGATTGTTATGCAACTTGATCAAAGGTTCGCCTCACCCCTCTCTCTCTCTCATGATTTTATAGAAAGATTTTCCACACTACGGGCAGAGGGATAGAATTAGTGAGTAATTTCAATATTTATTTCTCATAATATCTAAAAGTGTTGGGCGTGATGTGGGAGGACTGTGAGTTCATTAACGCATTGCTTCCTTTGAAAGTTTAAACGTGAAGTTTTTGAAATTAATGAACAAAGTGGCATTGAAAAGCGAAGATTTTGAAATGATAAGTTTTCCATATTCCTTCTCCTCCTTTTCCTAACACTTCCTTTTTTTCTCAGAAGGTCACGATCATATCTAGCATTTCTTTGATGCTATCACAGGTTTGAAATTATGAATTGTTGTTGCTAAGGTGAAGAATATGAACCTACTTCAGCTCATCTTCATGTGCAAGTCAATGACATTTTACTAGCGACGTAAGCTTAAGAGAGGAAATTTGTTTGCGTAACAGAAATGCAAAATAACCTACCCGCTCATCCCTTACCACATAATCTAAAGTCTTGCGGAACAGTGGGAACGCACAGGCGATAATTTTATTGCGTTTAGGGTGAGTAGATTCTTGAAGAGAGGGAGAGGGAGAGGGAGAGAGAGAGAGAGAGCTATCACTTCATTCCTCTTGAAGGAGCTTTACTTGTAACTAGCGTTAACTGATACATCCGGTCGGAAGCTCCAGGAGAAATTACGGCACCTGGAAAGACAAAGAAATGGGAAACGCAGAGGGGCGGAGGGCGGCACTGACAATAAAGCAACGGGTACCGAATGAACCAACAGGTGAGTTTATAACACACGTAAATTCATATTGCGAATAGATTTGCTGATCACTTCACTGGCAACGGTACTTCCGTAGAAGTCTCTCTAGCAGTGACAGAATAATTCAACTCTCTGTGGTAAACTTTACTTTTTAGTTTCTGTGGAATCAATTAAAACTCAAAAGGAACAGTAAAACTCGCAATTATCAGAAAAATTGATTGATGAGTGCGCATTTATTTTTGAAGTTTGGACTATAAACTCCGAAGTTTCCTGGAAACGACGAAAATTACTGTTTTCCAAAATTTCTATTTTGGGAACCGCAAGAAGTAAAGAGAAATCGACAATTAAATTTTGTAACAATCAGTAAAAATTGATAACAACGCTGAGGTTGTGGACTTTTCATCCTCGCTATTTTGCAACGCAAAGGACATGTATGAACGAATTAACTTAATCGGAAAATGCAGAAGCAGTGATATGTGATACTTTGGCTTGAAATGTTTCTTTCATTTTTCCAGTAAAATGGACGACTGTGTGAAAAATTAGGAGGAAACTGGTAAGCATGACTTGCTGCTAGGAAGCACGAAGAGAAGAAGCCCTGCCGCTTCACTGCTCCCAGCAATATGGCACAGACTGAAGCTGCACGACGTGTTTCAACTTTTGCTCAGATTAATGGCTGTCTGACGTTTTTCCCGTTTAAATGCTTTCTGTGAATTGCAAAATGACACTAATATTGTTGCAGTTGTTAGCTGCAACGGAAACGATTTGTAATTAAAGTTAGATTCACACAACTAAACAAATCCACCAATCAAGTTATTACGGTCAGTTATACAATAAAATTTAAAATTCATTCAGTTATCACAGCTTATTGCTGAAATGCCAATAAAATTGGAATAGAAATATGACCGGAAAGGAATTTGAAGCTTCTCCTCCCATATGTATAATCGTAATTACTGTAAAAGTACAAAGTAAACATAAAGCGAGTAGTCCTCCGAAGTTCTTCACTTTTCTAACAATAGTTTTCTTCACGGATCAATGTTTTTTTTTATTTCAAATATTCATTACGATTTCAAATAATTTAAGGTGGTGGCGTCAACCAGTTATTATTGGTTTAATGATTACGGTGGCTTAATCCTGAAGCAATTTTGCTTTGAGTGCGGTATGCACGCGTAAGCGTAAATTTTAAAAAGATATTTAATTTTAAAAAGATACTCTTCTAATGGCAGTTTATCACAACACTCTGAAAATGAATTAAACAAACTTGTTAATGTCATAAAATAGTCTAGGAGTTAGAAAACGCAATCCAGAAGTTGTGCAAGCGAATTTCCTTCAAGCACAACAGAAAAACAAAGTACTTTTGGTCTATGAAATTGCTGATCATTTTTTTCAAATTTGTTTGAAGTACGAGCAGTATTACTTGGGTCAGCAATCTTTGGAAGAAAACTTTTCGAGCTTGTTTCAAGGATAAGCATTTCATGCTGCAGAAATATTCAAACACGAAAAAAAACGAAAAATCTGTAGCAGGGAGAAAGATAGAGAGGGAGGAAGGGAGAAGGAAGAGAAAATAACAGGAGGAAACTTTTGTGGCTGCTAGGTACGACATTAAAGGAGGGCGAAAAATCAGGAATTTTAATTTCATTGTTCTTCACGTCTTCAATGAGATATTCGAAGCACAATCACTGCAGTCGTATCATCTCGTACACTCTCATAAATACTGCTAAATACCTATGGTAGCTTTAATGGGTCTTATGCGTCTTACTGTATGCAAATCATCCTTCCCTTAAAAAAAGTATCCCATATGTTCGAGGATTGAAATCAATCATTTAGTGACACTTTTAATGTGCTAACTGTTAAAACGCGTAATATCAATGTTTTCTTGCAAATACGAATGGACGTGGTTGAAGCGTATCGATTCACGTAACTCAATTAAGCTCTTCCCTTACGTATATTCGTCGATTTTTATCGCTATCACCTCCTTTCACTGTGACTCCCTGTCACTGTTGTTGCTGATGACACTGATAAGGATAGCGATGACTTATAATGATAGCGATAAAGCGACGTCAATAAAGAGTACAATGATGTCTGTCGCTGTTGAGGACAATTATTGGCAATCCTTCAAGGTTGAATTATCAGCTGTTGTAACCTCCACAAACATTTATTTCTTCATTATTCTAATCCTCTCTCTCTCTCTCTCCCTTTCCCTCTCTCTCCTCAAATTTTACTTGTTGTTTAGCGAAGACAACAAATGCCTCCTTCCCAATCTATCTAGCAAATTCATCCACCGGTCAATGAACTTACAGAAAATATCATCCCTCTACAATAATAATACATCACTGCTAGCTAAAGTGCCATGATATTCATGGCATTTCAAATTCACCATATTTTCATGGATTGCTTACCATTTTTGAAAGCGGTAAGTCAAAATATTCTTCATGTTCACTATTAGACGTCCCTCAATAGAGTCTTAAATAAAAGTTCACTTTCAAAGAGCCTGAGATAATCAGTTCTGCACAGGTTATGAAGTTTAAATTTTTTCCAAAAATTTCTGTGCCAGAAGTAGTGTGAGACGAAGAGCCGTTACATTTCAATTTGAAAACAATTTCATACCAATCAGTCTCCATGTGTACAAGAACTCTACAGCACCTTATTGCACACTGAAAGCGTGCTTAGGTGATTAAAAATTTTAATCGAATTAAAGGTGAACTTGATTATTTATTGGATCTAATTAATTAACTTCGCCGGATTAAGCTAGCAAACCTTCCACTTTTGAAGTGTGCAATTAAAAGGTCGTTTTCCATCATTGTGATAGTCTATAATTTGACTTTTCACGTCTTTCTTTGATTTCCACTTTTTTTAATATTTTTGCATAATAAAAATTTCAGACCACAAATTAGTTTTATTTGTAATATCGTAAAATATAATTTTATCTCATAAAATACATTACACTGCCAAACAACTTCATATCGCGTGAGACTCCAAAGACTTATGCAAACCGATCGTTGCACATTCGCTTGAAAAATAATTGCTTTGAAGTTAATTTATTCAACCAGCAAGTCTAAAACATCTCTTTGATGGTTTTATTGAGAGAACTTTGCGTTGAAAATTAGTAGTGCTCGCTCCTCCAATTATTCTCATAACTTTTGCTTCGTTGCTATTGCCATTTTGAAATCCAAAAAGAAATTAATTTTCGCACTTAGTAGGGATGGGAGATGCTGAGAGTTTCTTGCTGGACAAGTTAACTTCACTTGGAATTGTCACCTCCTCCTTCGCAAGAAATCTCGGGAGGCTATTCTAAACCTAAGAATTTGGAAAGTCTTTTTTACTGAAAGAAGCGAAATACATCATTTTATTGATAATTGAAATAGTATTTTAAAATTTCACAGTTTTTGGCCGAACAGGAAATCGAATTGTGAGAATTTGGGAAAAGATGAAAAGAATGTAAGCTCAAAGTTCTAAAAAAAATATCTTCAAGTATTTAAAATTTCATATTGGCGTGCACGTGACGCATTCAGTAAAACACAGTGTATCAGTCACCTCTATGTCCGCTACCTTTTAGTGTATTTGGATGCATGGATAATAGTTAACGTAAAATCATTCATTGTTTCAAATTTCAAATTTGAGAAATTTAGAATACTTTCACTGAAAATTGATTGTTCAGAAATGGTTGGTTATGTTTCGTCTATTTCTTCTCTTTCCTACGAATGAAATCTTCGACAAAATCAGCAAGAGAGTTTTGCAGTTTGCATTGAACTTTTTCGAAAATAATTTTAATATTGCTAATGAATTGACGAACGTAAGTTTTCAGAAGATGTGGCTCATCCGTACATTTATCTAATGAGGCAATTCTTGGCTGAACAATTTCAGAGACCTTGTTGTTCAATAATTCCATGTAACACGGACAATATTCAATGCTCAACAGATTTAAGCACTGTCTTCACCAAGGAAACAGATCTCACCTTAAGCTCTCTTTTAAATGACTTCCTCAACACTTAATGCTTTGAGAATTATTAATCGCTCTGTCGCACGCTCACAGTTCTGCGCCACGTTGTCAAACGACTCAGTCCTCAGTGATCGTCTGACGTGTAAAAATTTCAAACTTTCCTTCTGCAAAAGTCGGGCCTTTGTTACAGCACGGAAACTTGTGGAAGCACACATAAAACGCTCATAAAACATATCATTCTGTATGAATCAAACGGCAGATTTTCATTATTTGCTTTGTAAATGCGTAGGAAATAGCAAAAATTTCGATTTATCGCGTGGGATGACGATGAGTCACTTCCATGTGTCCATGGGACAAGCGGTCGTTGTTAGCTTGCGAATAAATCGTTGCAATTGAAAAGTTCGTTGAGGAGGAAATGAAGAAGCCACTTCTGTTCAGTTGCTCTGCGCCACTTATCTCTAAACGTGCTAATTTATAATCAAATGCCTTGTAACGTATCGGAAATGATTGATGGCAAACAACGCGTACTGTTTGTTGTTCAATTTTCGCGAAAGTTTTTAGAATTCTCTGCACTCATTCGATGGGTTTACATTTGAACGGAAAATTGCAGGACAATTCGCCCCCATCGAATAAGTTATTATTTTATAACTTTGTTGAGATGAACTTGGTAAACAAGGCAGTGAAGTGATTCTCTGTGTATCTTCAATGTACTTAGTAGGGAAGAGCCAAAGTTGAGGCGCTGTTGCGCTGCGCATTCGTTCAGAAAGTATTGTCCAACCTCTTGCCTCCCCGTCACTCTGCTGCTGCTGCTGTCGTTGTCGCCGTTGTCGCAGCTCTACCGTTACTGTCCACTTCTAGGGATCGGTGAATACTTCAGTTGTTGGATACCTGTCGTGACGTTTGGTCATCTCTCTAGCATGCGCACCGTGTTTAGTAGCTGCTCCCCACCCAACTCAACAACATCCACCTTTCCTATCGCTCGAGTTCATCCTCCTCCCACACGACCTACCCACTACTGCTACTATCACTGGTACTATTTCAATTAATTACTATATATTATCAGTTATTCATTATATTATTATTACCATTACTAGCAATTCCAGTGTTAAGCCACTTCTACTATTAATACATTAGCATTACTGTTATTACGTCTAATAAAAGTAATAATAATTTAAAATGGTAATGAAAAATGCTGATAATGAAGGATAATACAGCGTGAAATGAATTTATTGAAGGACAGATACAGAGGTGGTAGTGAGGGTGCAGCGTTACCTTCCTTCCTTCCCCTCCACCTTGCTGCTTCGTTCTTTGTTGAATTCCCTCATTTCCATTTTATCCTTTCATTAAAAGAACTTCAAGTAAAGGTCTTTCTTTGTATTAAATTACCTTTTTACAGCTCTCAGAAATCGCTCTTTATGTGAATTGTTTTCATCGTACGAACTCTTCCACAATTCCAATTTCTCTCTAAAATTCATATACTTAGCTAATTTTATTCAATTCAATTACACTCTGTTTTCAATTTCTTTCAAGAACACTCTAACAGTGAAATCAGGTTAGTACTGCTTCTCGCATACTGTAAGTTACAAAAGTCATTAATATATCTTGCGCTTCTCAGTTCGACTGCTTATCGCTCCCACAAATCAGTGGGCGGCGAAACTTGCACTTATCTTTCTGCCTATCAGTTGATTTCATACGCAACAAATGATAAGTAAAACTTTTACTACAACTAATGGAAATAATTCATAAGCAGAATTTCAGCATTCATAACTGAAATGTTGTGATGTTTTATTTGGAAGTATAGATAGACAGCTCCGTCATTCATTCCATTTCACATCATGTTTTATTAAAACCTTTCAGCCAAGTTGAAGTGTTATGAGCACACTTTCCCATACGAGGCACTTATTGAAATTTGAATTGTTATGTTAACAGAACTTCGTAGATGCAATGCGCTTTTTGAAAAAGTTTTATTTTCATTTTTTTTTGAGGGAGGAGGGAAGGAGGGAACGGGTAAATTTCGTAAAGTCAGTGAATGGTCCGGCACCGGCAGCTTGATTCCTTTCAAAGCGAGTGTTCCATGAAACTTCATCCCTGAATGATACAGTTATAATTCAGGAATGAAGCAAAGGCCACATTTGCCAACTGCCGGAGTGAAATTAATTGAATTAAATGCCATAGCTACTTGATCTGAGCAGCTATGCCACTTATAACTTCTTCAAAAATATCTTATGTGTTTTCTAGTTATCTCTTTCCTCTCCCTCTCTCTTCTCCTCTTGAAAAATTTTACTTCTTTCTTCCAATTATGTAATCTGACATTTGCTGCTTACAGTACTTCTCATTTTTACATCTCTAAACTCCTAAATTCTATATGATCGCAAATCAATGGCTTCGAAGTTGCACTGTCTGCGTTTCAAGCATCTGTAGAGACCTGAAAAGCGGTCCCTTTCAAGCATCCGTAGAGACCTGAAAAGCGGTGCGTTAAAAGGCGATAAGTTGTAAAGTGGACAGATATTTTCCAGAAGTGAAATTTCAATGACATAATTACTGCAATCTCTCAATGCTCCTAATTCTGTGCTGTTATGGTCAAATTCTCGCAGTAAGAGAAAGATCCTTCTGATCAATACAACTCGCCTACAATATTGCTGTTGTCGCTGTCGTCCATCCGGCCGGAGGTTGTCGTCGTCCTCGCTGTCGCTGGATGGACTGCTTCAGCCCTCTCTCCCTCTCTCTCTCTCTCTCCTTTTGCTCGAAAAGTAATTCGAATTGATTTTTCTTTTTTCCTTTCCATCGTCTTAATTTTTTTACACTTCTCATTTGGATGTCCTATAATTGTCTGAGTCTAAAGGGAGAAACAGTAAGCTCCCTCTCTCTCTCTCTCTCTCTCTCTCTCTCTCTGGCACTAATCTCTTTATTACTTTCTATTTCACCTCACTCTAACTTTTCCTGTAAATTTTTATTCCTTCTCCTTTTCTCATTTAACCTGGAAGTTTATTTTTGCACTAACTTTTACCGCAACTTTTTGTATCTCTTTGTTTTCAAATTTAATTCGTCAATTCTTTTCTTCTACATTTATTATGCGAAATGGCACCACAGATCGTAGTAATTTCACTCTCGAGTGATTCGATTCGAGGTTTCGAGTTCTTTTACAATAATTGTCTAGCTTAGGATTAATCTGTTCTGTGAAGCATTTGATAAGATAAATTGATTTTTGAATAATTAATTCTCTCCCATCACTTTCATTTCTTCTCTTCTCAATAGTTTCACAACAATTTTTTTTATCCGATGAATATAAATGTGAATGGTAAAATTAAGATGATCGATTTCAATCGGCTAAAAGTTCAAAAAAATTTAGTAAATAGCTGCAGTGCATTGATTCCTTCTTACGTAGGGAAATAACCTACTATCTTTACTTATTTAGATTTCGACTTACGACGTGATCACAACTCAGTACTGTAATCTCAAATTTTTTCGGAGAGAAATTCTCTCCAAACAGAAAAATAAAAATATAAATTTGAGGATTAAATTCAAAGAAACAGACGATGGAGACAATTTACCTTTGTCGGTGTTGTGTTTGCATTGTAAATCGCCATCAATTTCTCAGTTGAATTCCTCTCTCTAATCACTCATTTTATTTATCATTTATTGAACATTTTTAGTAATATTTAAATGGCCTCCCTGGCCCCTACTTCTTGACCAAAATAATAAGCTCTCCATCTTCAGGCCAACAGAGAGCGTCTGAAATTCGCAGACCAATAAATTAGTGATATGTTTATCTCTCGTCGTGTCTTTTGGCCATTCGCAAAAGTTTACTTTACATTGACACATCAACCTTTTTTGAGAAGCTTTTTACCGCATTCAAAAATTGAGAGAATTAATGCAACAACGGATGCCTGGCAGACATTTTCAATTTTTCACTTATCTCATTATTATATTTATATTATTAATATATTCCTTCACGTATTTCATGTACTTCGCAGCAAATTCTTGACAATTTGATGTGTGAAAAATGAAAGAATACCGCATTGTAAATATTGTTGCCCGCGCAGATACTGCTTTGAATTTTTTAAAAATTGAAAAAATAGTGAAAGATTACATCGTGGAATGATGTATAGCAGACTTTGCTGCAACTAAGAACGACTTTTTTATGCTAATTAATTTAAGGGTTCTAATTAGTGTAACGGCTACAGTTATCATCGTCTTCCTAAGGAATTACATTCTAAAAGATTGTTATTGAATTAGAATTACTGTTTTTTGCAACGGAAAAGATGAGAAATTTATTGCATAAATTTCTCTCTCAGTTAAGCCTAAATTTACATTTGAAAAAAAGAAGGAAAAAATTGAAGGAAAGGGAAGTGCGGTGGTATCTTACAATAGTTATGATTGATTTTTGTGCAAAAATCTTTGCAAAACTTTTGCTTTTCATTTCCAATCGTTTTATTGCATTTATGAAAGAGAGCAGGTAGATAGGTGAAAAGGAAATTCAACTTACGTCTATTTACTTAATGACTTATCATCTATCCATGCTATGCATGCTCCCTGGAAGGAATGAAATGACGTGATGGACGTCGATTTTTGATTCTTTCCGCTCCCCTCTTGCTGATAACGTTGTCATCGAGAGAGAGAGAAAGATGAAATATGTCGTGATACTTCTCCTCAATCTCGCATTCCAAATATTACCTGTCCACTATCCTTATCATTTCTACTACCAAGATTAAAAAGAATTATTCTAAATTACAATTCGAGAGGAAAAGATACAGTGATGTTTATACAAAATACAGTAATACTATCTATCAATCGTTCTACCATTAATGCTAACAGGTAAGGAAAGCTAAGGAAGAATTAATTTTGAAATGTCAATGCATGCATGCATGCTTGCTTTGTTCTTTTTCCGATTCTTTAAAATTAGCGACAGCTTCCTGTCTAATCTCATTCTTCTCCTAACTAATGAAATCATTGAAATTATTATTTCAAAAGTTAAACTAACGAATGAGAAATTTCTTCAATAATTCGCATAAGCCGATTTGTGGCAATGAGGAGAGGTTTGGGTGAGGGAATTTCGAGCTCTGCTATTTGCTCGTTAAACGTACGCGCTTCTTCAAGGTTTGTTTGTTCGTGCACAACTGACTGTTTGCTAACTTGGGAGCTTTATCGGTGCCTTTCAAAGACACCTCTCTTTCTCTATGGATACCTGCTAAATGCATACCTTTCCTTAACTATTATCCTTTCTCAATCACTCATCTTACACTTTCAATATCTGAGGAGAGAGAGGAAGAGAGGGAAAAACCATGCATTGTCCATCACTGTTTTTTATCCCTCCAACAAATGATTTTCTATCAGAGCGCGATATTTTCCTCATACTATATCACTCATATCATTTGATCAATTTTACTTTGCCTTTGACAACATAATTATAAACTAACTAAACTTTCTTTCTCTCTTTTTCAAGAATTTGATTACTGATAACATTTGCGATTTTTCAAGTTATTTACAGCGACAGTCCTCGAGGCTCATCGACTGACCGACCGTTCTTGTGAACTGAAGTACTATTGCATGGGTATATTTACATTAAAAACTTAGAAACTGTAGAAAGTCGATTTGTTTGAAATGCTACTTAGACAGTGAAGAAGTTACTTACCTATAGGGTTTTAAGCGTGTTACCGGAAGACTGTAAGGAAAACATTGCTAGCATAGCTTTTCTTGATTCAACAACAAAACCATATTACTGTAGAATGGCTTTCTCCAACAGTTGAAATAACAAGTGAATGGGAAGTCCCATAAGTTCTACAGCTATAAGAAATAATTTATAATAATTAAGAGGCAGTTCAGGTTGTATAGTTGCTGAGTTAATTTGCAGCCCTTTGTGATTTAAAAATTGTAAACGAAATTCAATAAGTGAGAGTTGTAAATTTGGTTACGGCCATTAAGAGAGCAATAATTGTACATTATTGTCAGTCACTGCACCGTGCATTTCTAACTTAACATTAACATCTTTTTGTTTCGCAGGAAATTATCGTTGCTGTCATTAAACTTTCTAGAAGACATCTGCCACCTTATATTGAGCAACAATTATGAAATTAGGATGTTTACTGAGGGAATGTCGTCCAGGTCGTTTGACTGAAAACAAAACATTCATTAATTCCCACCCATCTCTGTAGTCATTTCTTCTAAGTTGAGATATTACTGATAGCGAAGACTCTTCTTCCGTCAAATCTAATCTTTGTGAGAACTTTAAATCTAAATTTTATTGAATTCATTGCTTCAGTATTTGATTTGTTATTTCACCTCACTAGCTTGCGGGATTTGATCCTATCATTTTACCGACTTGCTAATTTACGTGTGTTCTACTCGAACATAATTCTTTGTGGAAAATATATGTGCTCTCAAACTAGTCACTTATTGTATAACGATATAACATGGAGTTTTTAAAACTGTCGGCGATAACGATTGCTGTCCAGAAGGCCGAAGACGAGATCACCGACAGCTTCATTCATGTATTTCATTTTTCTTGTTGAATTTGTGTGTTAGCAGAAACATATGTTTTAGCATACATGAATTTTTCTAAACATTGATAAGGTATTTAGTAAAGTTCGAGAATTAAGGAATTTTGCTTGTTGCTTCAGAGGAAGGTAGTCCGAAGACTGGCATCAGAATAGCTATCGTTAGTTAGCAAAAATGTGGGCAGGTTGATGAATTAATGCTTCAGCATTTCAGAATTTAATTGTTTGAATAATTAGGAGTGTTTTCTCCTTTAATATGAAATGGATTTCCCTTTTTAAATTTATAAATTGTGCTTGCTTTGTTGATTCCTAAAAAGCCTGGTTGATTGTTGTTGTGCTTATGGGGTAAATAACGACATTCCGATACCATTCATATTCATACGTCGGGCAAAATCTTTCGGTAACGGTTGAAGGCCGAGGAGCGATAATTGATGCCATTCGCTGTAAGTTTCGAAATGCTTTTAAAATTAAGGCAAATTTATTTGTTGCTCTCGTTATTGTGTGTTATAAGCGCAGGACTGTTCGCAATTGACAATTAGCTATTTTTGGTTGTCAATTTCTTTTTCTCCCAAAATCACCGATGAATAACCCGGGGATTTCAAGCGTACCGTAGCTCTTCACTGCTCTGCTCTACCAGGCGAACGACGTGATATTGCTCATTGCTTTGCACTTTCTGATTTCTTATCGCACGAGAACCTCAAGGACAGTTTGATGTCACTGTTGTTGCTATCAGTGACATTCTCGGGACTTTGTTTGAAATTTAGAAAAAAAGCTCGTAGCTTCAACGCTTATGACAAATTAAACATTTTCAAATTCCTCATCTTAAGAAAGAAGATTGGTCTCTTTCATCTTTTTTCATATATTTGATTGAAAGATTTGCTTTTCATCCCTCTCCTTTCTTTCTCTTTCTCTCTCCCTTTCCATGGCAAGAGCACTTCTGACACACTTTCAGAATTACTCTCAATCTTTACTCGCAATTCTTTAGTACATACTAATTGGACAAGCATAAATTAAATAAAAATATATATATGTGTATACATGTGTGTGTGTGTGTGTGTGTGTGTGTGTGTGTGTGTGTGTGTGTGTGTAATGCACCGATTTTGATGATTTAGAATTGTGTGGTAGATTCAGCGGAGAATTGAATTTGTTGGTTGCCTGTCTTCCTGCGCGCAAACGTTAATTAATGTGTGTTGAATTATGATGATTGATTGGTATGTTCAGAGGTGAAAAATTCTAAATTTTGCTCAGATGAATTAGGTGTTGGGCAAATACAAATCAGGAAATAGCATGGGAAATGAAAGATTTCTCTTTTTCCCGTTTGAGCGAGTCCAAATTTGGGATGTCGTTGATGATTTTATTTTTAAGTTAAAATTAGAGGCCTGAAAAATTCCGAAAAAAGCGGGAGTCGAATGGAACTGATATATAATTTGCTTCTTCTACAGGTTATTCAAGGAAGGCTCAGAAAGAGAGTCAACTCTTCAACTGAAATTTTTCCGGAAAAATTCTTTTAGAAATTTTAGCAATACATATTTCTCAAGTGCAGAAGGAGACTTTTACTGACTTTATTTTCTTTAGAATTGAATTGGATAAAGAGGTGAGTGTTAAGGAACAGCTATTTAGCATAAAATTAATGTAATGACGATGTTAGTTAGAATGAAAGTTAAGGCAAGTGCTGAAATTTCACTTTTAAGAGCACTTTTTTTAAAAGTCTTGTAGAAAAAGTCTTATGCGTGCTATAAATTCAAGGAGGTCATTTTTCACCAACAAAGTTGAAGGAACTCTTCGTCTGGTAGCAAGCATCAGTTCTTAAAAGCTTCCTTCTACCGAGCATTTGCATTTGGAGAGGATTTTAAACATATTTCAATTGTGCATTTCGTTGAAGAAATTTCCAGAATTCCTTCTTTGTTCCCATCCTTCACTTTCTTGATTAAGAAACATTTTATTATCATTGTAAATTAAGGCCTCACATGCTGTCTTACTAACGTTCAAAATAATACAAAAGAAATGCTGCTGGTCTAAGAAGTGGTCTCTTTCAGACTTTTTTCCGACTTTTTGCTAGCAGTTAAATTAAACTGAGAGGAATTTTCAAAAAAGCACCGCTTTCTTCCAATTCCTACATTGTTGCATCTTTTTTAAACAGTTCCATTGATTGTTAAGAATTATCTTCAGATGTGAAAGGCGACGGTGAGGCGGTCTCATGCAGCTTTCCGCAGATCGCCGCTTCCAAACTACTATTCCATATTGCCTCTCCTAGAATAATTCCGATAACGCAGTGCTAACTAATTCTCGTTTCCTTTCACGACTTTTATTTCTGAAATTTACCGCTGTCATTGTGAAGTGATTGTAAATACTGAAATTATTTCCTTTTATGACACTTTGCAATGAATGATAGCTTATCACTAAAAAAGGACCTTTGTTCTGTGCGATGTGATGCACCTGAACAAATTCCACGCTTTCACGTATTTTATGACTGCGAATGAAAAAAATTCTATTAAAGATCGAACTTCGATAATTTGAGCTGTTTTTGCATTTTTTTCCACTTCATTTTCAACACTTTTAGTGCTACGTACATTTACGAATGTTCGAATATCTGGCGGCAAAATCTTTGTTCTTCATGTCATTGCTAAGTATTGACTTGTTGGTCAGCTCACTCCCTGAAAGATAGACACTTTCAACGAGTAATAGAATACGTAAGAAGGCATCAATTTTTAATTATTAAAATAAATTACACTTTCTAAGCAAATTGTCTCACAAAGTAATACCATTTTTTTTTCAACGGAAATATGCCCTAATTTAGTTTATATGCAAAAAAAAATTTCTGAAAGGAACACGAAAAATTTGGTCGCTTCTGCAGATTCTTTCTTTTTTTGGTAAATTAGGAAGTTAAAATGATATCATTGGTATTTACGGGGAATCGAACGGATAATTTTGTGCTATTTAATTTATTTAGATCATTCTAAATCTTAGATTTACTCCGTCAACTTCTTATCATTGCAGGCAACTATGTCCTCCTTAGATTGGAATGCTTAACTGCTATGGTGTAAGTGTAATGGTAATTTTGCACTCACCTGGTCATTGCGCGATTCCTCCACTAAAATTTAAAATCATAGTTTAAAGGAGTTTAAAGGAAAAAGCAGTACAGCTACGGTGATCAGTAGTAATTAAGACGTGAAGTATTTCAGGTTCTCATATGTATGATTTCATCGTTGCGCATGAGGTGCTTAATTTTGAATTTTTCTTAGCAGAAATTAGTTCATCTAATTAATTAGTCGATGGAGCTGAATCGTTTATTCGATGATCGATTCAGATCCAAAATGGGTTGAATAGGTCAACTTCTATGCTTATTAAATGTTATGCACATTGTTTGCTAATATCTGTTGTTTGTTGCTTTGAAAATTGCGCAAAATAATCAGTATTGCTTAGCTATTTTGGAGCAGAGACATTTGATGTGATAATATAAACGGAAACGGTAAATTTCGATCGTTAAATTTCCAATCGATCGTTCCTGAACAATTAACGTAGAAGTTGCTTGTTTGTTTTACAGGTTATTTGTCTCAGAAATGTCATGACCTATTCATGAGTGCGTTGTGGAAAACTGGATGATTATGGCGGACGATGGTGTATTAAACATACAAATTTTCATTCCTGAACTTCACATTCAGGTTAGTGAGAAAATACCTTTCCTGTGATATAATGCACCGCCTTCTTCATCATCTATTGATCAATTCGTCTTGAAACGTTCGGAATTGAAAGTTTCAAATGAAAAGATTGACGACAATGGGTAAGCCAACAAGCGTAAAGCGACGGACGGTGAACTTTTTATAAGACACGTAACAGGCGATTTCTACATGCTTCAGAAAGCAAATTTATGTGTTTGTCATTGTATGAAATTGACGGTTAAATAAATATAAAACAGCAAGTTATCGGCAGATCGTACGCTTTTGAGGAAGCAATACTGACAATTGGTACTAGGACGTGCGTGTGTACACGCGTTTAATCTGTCTCGTTTGTTTGTTCGCTAAAAAGAAAAAGCAGTACTTTCACATTTCTACATCACTTAATCAAAGTAATATTGCAATAATAGGTGTGATGTGACATGACCTGTGCGGTACTCGGACATACCTAATTACTATTATTATTATTATTTATAGCGATAATTATACAAACCAAAAATATTTATCTTCAAAATTTTGTTGTAATAAAAATTCGAAATGAATAATTTAAATTTCTTTGTTGATTGGTTGTGAAGTGAAGCAAGCACTGATGTGGGAAATTGTTAAATTGCAGAAATGTTTGGTTGTGAATTTTGAGGATAAAATTTGGAAAATCAAAGGGCGGCTTATCCAATCGCTTCAAAATGTAAGTTTACACATTATCTGGCTTCAGTTTCTGAGGCTTTTTCGAATTTTTTTAACATCACTCAATTGTTTCTTCATTTTCATGAAGATACCGCATGAAATTCACAATAATTTAATATATTTTTAAATAATTTTACTAATTTTACGATTTTGGTAGCTCTTAAATTTTGAACGAATTTAACCCATTCATGTAATTTCATTACATAATTGTTGGAAAGATTATTTGGAACTCATGGAGATAACAATGCTATAATTACGAATCAAGGATATTGGCAGCGTTACAATTTTCCGAAGTATTAGCAAAGACTGGCGAGGAGTTGAACTAATTATTCACTTTCCTCATTCCTCTAAATTAAGTGTTACAGAAGCTACCTCAGTCCTTCAACTACGGCTTATTTCTACCACCATGCAATGGTCGTGCCGGCAAATTCCTTCTGGAAGACCGTCCGATACGTGAATATCCGTTTCATGATTGCGTCCCTTATCTTGAGGTTATTTTCCTCTGACATCCTTTCCTCCTCTGAATTGTTTTCCCTTTCAAAACCTCCGAAATTAGCAACAATAACAAATAACTGCAAAAACATTTGAAATAACTCAAAATGACGATTTTTTGTTGAAAATTTCCTATGAATCCTTAAATTCAGTCCCTTAAAATATGAATGGTCAGCATCCGACAGCCGTCAAAAATTTTTCATTTAAGCTCAAATACAAAAAGCGGGTCTACAAAATGTTAAATATTGACGAGAAGCAGTTGGAAAAGCTGCATTCAAAGGTAGATTTATCGCCGCTATTTCATTCAGTTCCTTTTTATTAAATAACTTGAAAGAGCGCATAATTCATTCCTAACATGCATTCAAACCTTTTTTGTCTTTCAGTCGCACTTATATTTCAGTCAAATTTGAAAAAATTCATGAATCACATTGCTCTTGGACAGCTGAAGAAGGTGGAAGAAATGTGCAACGCAGGATTTGATCCTAATTTTCATGATAACGAGGGAAAGACACCGCTGACAATGGTCTGTTCGTTACCGCACAATGAAAATTTTATTAAAACTTTGGTGGAACATGGCGCACACATTGATTTCCGAAACACTGATGGACAGGTTAGTTTTCCATTGGATTACTTCAGAATAAGTGGTTGATGGAGAAAGTGCGGTTTAATTAATTTAATTGTGTTCAATTACGATCGAAATGGAAATATTAAGTCTGAAATTTTTTTTACAATTCCAATTAGATAAAGTTTTGTTCAATAGTTGAAGAAAGTGCTTGATAAAGCTCAAATTTGATTAGTAAACTTGCCAGATGGAATGATGCTATCATATCAACGCTGATGACTTTTCCTAGTTTGCGTAGTGGTCTATCCGGCAATGTTTTCTAGACAGCAATGCATAAAGCAGCATATTGGTCTTTGGCGGAAAACGTGAACTGTTTGCTGGAACTTGGTGCATCACCAAACTATCGTGACCCACTTGGCCTAACACCACTCTACTACAGCATGTTGCAAAGCAGTTCGAAATCATCCGTGGCTCAGATGTTACTTTATAATTATTCAGATATTACTGTAACTGATTTGGATGGAAATCATGAAATACATCAGGTTTGCACTGCTACTTTCCTCGTCCGTTGATCTTTATATTATGCGTGATTTTCCAATTCGCTCCATCTACTATTTTATGCAGAATCAGAACTTCATAATTTATGCCTAATTTTTTCATGCTTCAAGGCAAAATTTCTAACATTTAAAATTAGCAAATTTAACAGCTAATGAAAAAATCTCAGTAGAGTGGTTGATTACATCAAAGGAGATATCTCTTAGAGCCATATCTGATACCTTGCCTACCTGATCAGGTGGTAATTTTTCTTAGATTCAGCTTAGGTCAAGTTGTCTTTGCTAAGTACTTAAAGTATTACCATCTATTGTAGCACCTAACATCCACGATTACTAATTACCGCCATCAAACGATTACCGCTCACCATTCGCCTCCGCTCTTCCTTCCATTAGCCAATTACACATATCATTATGTAAATTTGCTGCCATTCGATAATTACATGCTTTCAACAGAACCTTTTTTTTATTTCTTAAAAATCAACAATGACTTGTGGAGGTCATTCACCTCCCCCTGTCCCGTCGAATGGAAAGGACATTTCTCAGTGAGAAAAAGCATATGCTCAGCTACTTTTCTTGTTCACTACATTCTTTTAAAAAATTTCAAAAATATTTTTTCTCCTACACGAAGATGTATAACCGATCTATTAATTTTATGTTTATAATTCACTTCACATAATACTCAAACATTCTTATGGATCGTACCATTGGATCATTACAACCAAATGCGAAATTTGTGTTTAATCCTTTTTTTGATGCATTGAATCTTTGACAGTTGTAGGAAAAGTGATGTAGCACTTCAGTCAATATTTGAATACGTTAACCGTTCTGCACAATGACTGTTGCAGACATTTTCTTCACTTAAGTTTCAATTTCGCTCGGATACGATAGATGCATTTCACATTGCTATGATAATTTCTGTTTCTGCAACAGCGGTGGCATCTTCTTCATCAATTGAAACTGAAAATGTCTTCTAGAAGGTCAAATAAGTCCTGAGATAAAATAAATCAATAAATGGAAAATAATGCAATAAAATAATAAATCCGAATTAGTACAAGGGTGCTTCATTATCTTAAAATTTTTTAGCGATTGAAAAGTGAATGTTTATTTAAGGAGCAGAAAGAATTTATATTTAGAAGTGTAATTGAAATAATTCTTGTGGAACTATTGCTTTCCTCTTGACCTTGACAGTTGATGTTTACGCACTTGCAGGACTTTTATAGAACTCAAGAAGATTGCTCGTCGAAATAGTACAATCTTTTAGGGGTATACTTTAGTAACCTTTTGTAAATTGACTTGCAATACGTAAGTCAAATTTTTATGCAATTCTTGCAAATTCAGTTACTTTATTTAATTAATGCTAATTTCTTTTTCAGACAAAATAAAAACAGTTCTCCTTTTCTTTCAGGCATGCAAAAATGGTTTGGTGCAACATGTTGATTATTTGATATACTATGGAGCTGAAATTAATGCTCAGAATGTCAACGGGAATACTGCGCTTCACGTTTGCGCCATTCATAATAAGTAAGTGATTCTGATTCTTTCCCTCTCTCAAGCTCAATATCTGTGTTTATGGTATTTTATTTACGAAATGTCAGGCTTTTGTGCTTCCGCAGCATGAAAATCGAGCGGAAAAGTTTGAAAAGAAGCGAAAGGTAAGATAAACTGTTACTTGCACTCAACAGTTCTGGAGTAACTGTTGTCAATTAAAAATTTTTCCAGACCCAATTGCGCACGTTTACTGCTTTTTCGTGGTGCTAATCCGGCGATCGTGAACAAGCAAAGTCAAACACCACTGGATGTGGCAGAAATTCTTGGCTCCCATGATGTAACGAAAGTTATTTTGGACCACGATCCTGTCTCCACCGGTTCGTTCTATCTTTCCTGATAGATTGTGAAGATTTCACGCATTTAGGACTCGAGCAACCTTCTCACATTTTAAAGCAGACGCCTCTGTTTCTGTGGTATATCTTGGCTCGGTCTACCTTTCCACGAAAGAAGCTGAGTATCTTAACAAAATTAGTACTGCGAAATGCGAATGGTTAGATAAATAAGGTTGTAAAAAAATTTTTAGTGCCTTATAACATAAAGCCGACCTTCAATCCGAGAAGACGTCCATCAATGGTACCAGCTTGTCAACGCTCCTCAAGTCAGGCATCACTTTGTGGCAGTGAATATCGATCTGTGGTAAAATTTTTAACAAAATAATTTTAATCCCACGTTTGGAACAAAAGTACAAAATGCGAAATTTATAACCGAAATTGCACTGCACTCCGTGCTACTAGCATTACTAATGACCGTCTGGGTACAATAGTATGAAGGTTAGTTAGTAACTCAGTTCGTCAGTGGCTTAAAAAAGTATACACTTGCATTTATAGGTACCAGCAAGTCCAACACCAAGTCACGCGTCAATATCCAGCTATAAGACATGTCCAGGAGACGTTGGTAATGGATATAGCGCCATGCGACGATATCCGGCTTATCCGTTACTCAACACGAATAGTTTTGGGTGTGCTTTATGCATCTATAAAAGTCTTCCCTGAATCTCATTTAAGCTTTCAGCTATAGTGACCAGTTCTTTCAAGGCAGGTGGATGCAAAATTTTATGTATCAGCCAATAAAGTCTAGATAATCAGAATGTTCGAAAGCCTAGGGTGGACTAGGTGAAGTAATTTAAGGAGGCACATGCATTATCATCAGTAGCACTGTTCCACTTGCAGGGTGAACGTACCACGTACCGTTGTAATACCACGCGATAGTAAGGGTGGCTTTGGATTTGTTTTACGCGGCGCTACAAGTTTGTTTTCATTGTCGTTTAATATGCACGCACATTTCTGATATACCGTAGTCGCAACATACTTCCGCTTTGAAAAGAAGTCGCTAGCTAAATTTTAGACCAAGCGAGTGCAGTCTTCGAGTTACAGAAAAAAAAGTTTTAAAATTGATGTTAATTTGAAATAGATCCTTATGTTCAGAGGCCGGAAATTTTACTCCAACACTGTGCAACCCGGCACTGCAAAAATTCGAAGGGATTGACCTGCAGGGAATGGCGATGAAAGCTGGTTTAAGGCCTGGCGATTTCTTGCTTCAAGTGAACGACATTGATGTGCACAGAACACCGCATGACCAAGTTCACAAACTGATACAGTCCTCGGGAGATACTGTCACCTTAAAGGTGAGTGGAAGAAGTGACCTCTCAACATCACACATTTGAACTGAAAAAGTTGGCTGTGACATAGTGCAACATTTCAGGGTAATACTGAACTCTAATACTTAGACACTCCGATGCTCCTCCTTCTATTGGGAAATGATAGAATTACTAATGAGAAATTTAGCATGCAAATCACGTCGTAACAAACCTTTTCTCATCATCTGAGAAGCAGAGATTAATTATTCAAGTTAAATTTCTTAGGTGATTACTGTTGACCCTGGCTCGTTCACTTTTCGACCTGGTAATACGATTCCGGTGAATATTTCTCGTACAGGTCAGTATTTTTATCAAATTGTAGACTTTCAAATTAATTAAGATTAGTTTATATCGGGTGCAGCATGATGTCTCAAACTATACGAAGCACACGTCTTTTTGTTTACTTCAGTTTATTCTTGGTATTAATTTTTAATGTAAGGCAAAAGGAAACCTCATCTTACCTGTGTTTAAAATACAAAAGCGTATATATATATATATGATCGGATTAATTAGCAAATGTTTTGTTCAGTGTTTAAGTAAAATTAGAATTCCTTAGAAAAAGAATTAAAGAACTTTCCTGAGGAAAATGTCTCTTCGCTTTCAATGATCGTTCTTTTGTGTTAGCTGTATTCTCCCAATTAAATCATCGTCTGTTTGTGTTAGCTGTACTCTTCCGATATTTTCTTTCACTTGAAAAATTAAAAAAGAAATATAAGCACCGAAGTAAAATGCTTCTGTTGTGCATGCAAACGCTTATAGCTCGAGAATATCGTCCATCTACATTGTCACAACACAAAACGGACATCAGTTACTCGTTGCCACATCGAAATCCTCGTCTTACAACCTTTCGTTTTAACGGTAAATTTATTCTGTTTTTATTATTTTAACCAGAATTTTCGTTAGCCTGAAACATAGAACGTTTCTTTTACAGTTTAATTAGTATTCTAAAAGTAGAAGAGCGGTTTCGTTAGCCATTCTTTTAGATGGTTTTCTCAGATTGCTAATCTGACACTTTGGTCATAATGTATTTAGGAATGCTTGAAAAATTAGCTGCACCGTTATTGTCGCTTCCATTCTTGTGCTTCATTGCTTCTACCCTTTCTTTTTTTGAAATTTTAAATTTCGGCTTTTAAAAGATCTTCCAATGAAGTATGGACAGCTATAGTAGATAGAGGTATGGGAAATAATTTAAACTAAAAGATTCCTGAAGGACTAATGAAGGCAAATTGTGTCGCATGTCAGCTTCCTCTTCTACTCGTCTGTTTGTCGCATGAGTGTTGTCTTTAACTCGTATCGTTTTCTTCCAGTTTATTTCAAAAATTCCAATTTCGAAATGTATTTAATTTTTTTTTGAAAAGTTTAAAAGGGTGATGAAAGGTAGAATGGAACAAAGTTTTAACGTTTACAGCGACTAAGCAAATATTCAAGTCGAAAAACTCAGTATTTAAAATTCTCCACAGATATCACCATCCACTTGGGTTTCCGCTTCTTATTACAACTGGTCACTTAATGATATTCGCGATGTCCTCATTTCCGCACTGTTAAACTTTCCAGGTAACATAGGTAATATATACGGCTATGGCTATGGCAGTAGTATGTTACCCATAAACTCTGCTAAATCGGTAGAAGCGCTAAATCAAAGTAATTACGAACGATTTGCATCTGTGAAGCAACGAATCAATGGTTCGAAACGTATTTCAATGGAAGAGTTGGAGCGATTGATGGAACGACAGGGACAAGGCACTTCACAGTTTCAACCCATTCCCGTACATGAGGTTTTCCACTCTTTGTTTGTTTCACCTCTCATTCTACGAAAAGCCATGGCCAGCAAGAACTTATTTTATAATTTAAAAAATTTGTTTTGATATATACTTATTGTTAACTTCCTTGTAATGCACTGCAGGATCCACTACTAAACGGAAGTGGCTTGAAGTTTAGTTCGGTGAACGACCTAAAACGTTATAAGAAAGGTGGTCTGTGCCGAACCGCTTTACCAGCAATAACTGGTAGTGATCGCTACGCTCTTTCAGTAATGCAAAGCTTTAATTCTTCACCAGGTTACTATTTAGTATTCCCTTTCTCTTAATTTTTTCTAAAATTTGCATGAACCGATTCGAGGAGTACTTCAGATATTTGAGCAACAGACTTATTTTGTTGTCCTTTATTAGAAATCTAACTTATTACGATTTCACATGGTACAACTGTTTGGATTGGTACTGATATATTTCGATATTCAATTATTAGAATTGTAGTGCAATATTACGAGGATCGGTAATTACTAAGTGTTATTCAGTGAATAGATCCAAGTCACTTTTTCCCATCTAAATATCTCATCACATCGTCATGATTTGCATTTCAATTTTTTTGCATTCTGTGAGCCAACTAAAAAGTTTTCTGTGTTGTAGATTTGCCTCGGTCAGTGGCTACTGAACCACCTTCATTGATTTCTTTTAATGGACAGGTCAGTCAACGCAGTTCGATCAATTTTCAGACCACTTCGGACTATTCGCGGCCTTTTAGACCCACTGACCGACCAAAAACACCACCACCCCCGCCACCCCAACTTTTGTTTGATAATTTTGTCACATCGTCCTCGAATGCTAGTAATAGTTTGGCGAATAATATGCCTCCCGTAGTATCCACATCGTCCACACCATGCAGTCCACTTGCAGAAGCAGCAATATCTCCACTTGAAATCGAAACAATCCTCTCACCTGCACCACCACCACCACCACCTCCTCCTCCTCCTCCTCCTCCTCCACCACCACCACCTCCCCCACCTCCCCTTTTGACTCACTCTGATGGAACAGCAACAACAAAATTTGTGGTATATATTCTTTTAAAATTGCAAAATACTGTTTTCGCTGTCAATTAAATGGATGTTTTTTCAATGAGTTAACAAATTTAGAGGGATAAATTGATCGGTTACTTTCGAAGCTTTTTTGTGTGATTGATATTGCTTGTCGCTGTGATAATTTGGTAAATAATTACTGATTAAATTCTGTTGAAAGTTGTAGAAATTTTAGATTTCTCTAACTAAAGATTTCTAAAGATCTTCCTGATTTATTATTTTCACGCTTTCTAGTCTTTTAAAAATGATGCTAAATGTGGAGAATGTGAATCGAAGGAAACAGAGACTATTACTATCAATTCTCCAACGATTAGTAGTGAAGCGCTATCGACGGTAAAACTGAAACCAGCTATACGACGTGAACCAGCAAACTACTGCGCAACCGTACCACGTGGATTTGATTCTGATCTGCGTAATGCATTAGCAAAAAGGAGAGGCAAGGTAAGCTGTTATTTTTTACAGGAAGCTATGAGAGTTTAGTAATAATTTTCGATTGAATTTTTATCATATTTTGGGAAAACTTTAGGTTGCTCAAAGTAGCAGTAATGACGCATCGAAAAAAGTTGTTTTCTTACTGGAAAATCCTCCAGCAGCTACAGTTATCAGGTTTGGTCTCTTTTCTATATTATCCTAGTGGAAGGCTTTGCTGTGAACCCTATGTGAACCGCCTTTAAATGGATTTTATTCTAAAGACGCAAGAGCTTGAGCTTTCAGTTATGAAGTTTTATAAAAGTAAATGATTTTGAAGCAGCTACGGTGGCTTGAGTTTGTCGGAATCAGTTCGACAAAACGTGCCGAGTTCAACGAAATGGGAAAGTGGAAAGTCAGAGCACTCTCCAACGAGCATTGCATCGAAGAAGGATAGTGGGTGAGACGATCTGATCTAATCAAATGCTTATGTTTTTGATGTTTGCGCACGTTACGCTAGAATTGAGAGATCCCTGCTGTCTTATTACGTGTCTTTTCATGTATTTCGAAGGTCCTAATCATAGTTGCAAAGGTGAGCTTTGCAACTATGATCGTTTGTTTTTCTGACTGTCTCGAATGTTACGACTTCAGTAATTGTCATCTTCAGCTATACATCCTCACGTACTTCGCTTGAGCCATCAGAATGCGGCGAAGATATGGGATCAGTAGTTGGTGCCACCGTAATCACGATACCAGGATATGCGAAGCCAGCCACTAATATATCTGTTTCCAATTCAGCATGTCATGTTTCGTTGATCACTAATCGGTTTGAAGAAAACTGTGACTCAACAACATACAGCGGAAGAAGCAGTTGTTCACAACAGCTACTACCGTTACCATCTTCGTTGATACGTGCAGCCGTTGTTCAACAGCGATCGCAAGTTGTCAGTGATCATGATTCGGTAGGCCTGATGCAATTTTATACTTCAACTGGCATTTCGTTTAACTTTTTCTTTATTTTCTTCTTGCATGTACACGACGAAGTCTTTTCTACCGTAGTACGCTTAAACTTTTCAATATTAATATCAAATACTTTGTCTCCTTTCCATTGCTAGTGCCTTTACTCAATTTTATGCCCTTTTTTTTCATTACATCCCGGATGGAATTTGAATTTCTCTCTAGATGAGCTTGAACTCTACGATGTCGACGTTGAGCGGGCAATCATCATCGGATCGTCAACAAGGGGCATCATCCACTGCCTTGCTCTCATCAACACCTCACGACAAATCATCAATACCTTTACCGACTGATTGCAACGATGACGAACCGGATAGCGGTACCGGAGATTCTGATAACGAGACCATGGTTGAATCTAGTAAGCTGCATAGAAATATATTGTCCCACCGGCATTGCATATATTTTCTTTCTGATTGCCCGCCATTCTCTACCATTTTTCATTTATGAAAAACCTTAGCATTTAATATTTTATGAAATTGCAATGTGTTACTGGGCACTACTCGATACAATTCTAGAACTGTTTACTTCTCAGTAAAATTCCAATATCTTTTTCCATTCCATTCCCCTAACTCCATTGTGCTTTTTTCTGTATGGCAATTTGGCAATGGCTGGTTCCTGTAACTTTTTTTCTTTCTGGCATTTATGATGCTTTATTTCAAAGTATGTTACATTGAAGAAAACTTTTAACTTCAAAAGTTCACTGTTTAGTTTTATTTCGTACAATAAAATGTTTGCAGGTAATCACACAAATTCATCTGTGAATAACAACTTTGTGGATAAAGAAGTGGCGAACTGGACAACCGATGATATCGTTGCGTGGTTGAAAACATTAGGTCTTTCGGAACATTCCCGGAAATTTCAGCAGTTCCAAATTAACGGTGTCCGTTTGTTATCTTTTGATCGATCAATTCTAACACAGCTTGGCGTCACACGAATCGGTCATCGGCAATTGATCGAGCGGTCACTGAAAAGTTTGATGGAGCAATAAATATGTTAAAAGTGTTAAAACTGACGATATATTGAAGAGGTCTCGAGTTAACCGTCTGCTTTGTCGAAAATTTGGCCCTGCATTTTTGAAGAATGTTGGAATTTTGATAAATTTAAAATCATAACTATTTGTTTCAGATATGAGAAGAGATAGAAAAGGAAGAGTGAGACGTTTTGTTCATTTATTTCAAAAATGTATTGATGAAAATTCTGCTTTAAGAGGCAGTTTCCTTCTTATTTGCAATCAATTTTACCAGTCCATGGAGAAGAGGGAAGTGAAGCATTTAGGGAATAGTGCAGGGAAATTGTTTTAAATCGTAAATGAAAAGTTCAAGTTTCTTTTGTTGGACCACTAGTCCACTTTACTAATGTACTTTTACAATTTGAAAATAGTCGTCCACAGATCAACTGTTCCCACTTATGACGGTTCTGCTCCCTCTGTAATATTTTAGGCATTTAATTTCGTGTCGTTTAGGAACGTAAAATTAATGCCTCTTATTTAGTTTGTTATTTCAACTACTTTTCGAGTGAATTATTTAATCTTTTTTCTACATATGCAATTAGGGTGATTTTGATTGAAATTTGGATTAAAACAATGCTGTCTTACTGAGCTTTGATGGAACTAATATTTGTAATTCATTTGAATTTTGCACATTTTTCATGCTATTATTCAACAAGTAAAAGTACATATGAAGGATGAGTGATCGCAGAAGAAATTCACAACTTTTCTAGGAGAGTGCGGGATTATGTAATTGCTTGCTTACTGTTGAATTTGGAAGTATATTGAAAAATACGGGGCAATTGTTCTTTTTTCCATCTTTCTTGCTTTTACATATGGATAATCGTGGAGCACATTTGCATTCGACGAAGCCTGGAGGAATAAATTTTAAAAATTGCTTGGATTGTATCTCTCACAATTCCCGTTTGGTGGCTTTGCCATATTCGGATTGTGAGATGAGTTAAAATGTCGAGGATATTCGCGAGGGTTCCAATCTTTTTTTGGCCATGCATTTTCCAGAAGACTGAAGAAAAAGAATTAATTTAGCTTACCTTGCTAACTTCCGAAAAGCAATGGAAAGGAAAGGGAGCATGTCCGTTCCAACTAGTTTGTAATTTTGCTGGCAAAAACGAATCAAACACTCAAAAATTGTTAAAACAAAAACGGAAATGGTATGAAATACGAGAGACGAAATGCTGGCTAATGTAATTTCATTATTAATTTTATTCCAGTAAAAGAGCAAAATAGGTGGCCATGGAAACACTAATTAAAGGATGAAGAAATATTCCTTTCATATTACAACGAACTTCACCACACAATTTCATTTCTGCAAAATAAGCAAAAACTTTATGTGGCATTCGCTGAAACGTAGCTTTGAACGAGTAACTGCATTTTAAACATTTTTGACATATATAATTTAACCCTAAAGGCTGCTGTTGTGCCGGATACTTGTCATCCATCGGCTAAAGTTGCATCGGTATATGAAGGATGTATGACGTGTGAATAACACAGTATAATTAAATTTATAGTTTGATTCATAGTTGCACTTTCATCTTCCAGTTCAATTCCGTGCAAAAGATTTGATATTTCAACTTCGTCAGTGAAATAGATCAACAGCATTACCGCTTATCACTCAATGAATAATTGAATTCACATCAATCTGTAATTACTTGGTTTACATTTTGTTCGCATTGAATCAGAAAGTTTTGACGATCTTCCGCGGCACCGTGTGTAATCGGAGTGCTGTAAACAATGGATGAATTTCATTTGTTTACTTTTTCTCTTCCTCTTCCACTTTCCTCACAACACGTAGATAGATATTCACTTCACGCACATTTGTTTATTCGTTTCCTGTCTGTCGACGGCTCATTTCCGACGACATGTAATGCGATAGTTCATGGACGAGGTGAGGAATACCGTCAGCTCCTCGTACTCTTTCGCTGACAGAGTTAATTATTTAAATAAAACCGCTGAATCGTGATTTCTTTATTATAATCGATTAAACAAGTTATGAATGGTTTATTTATGATGTGTTAAAGCGTGTGATTGTAAATATTTTAAGGTATGATGCTGATGATGGTCAGAGTAGGTTTCCTCTAGGTGCTAAACGGCAGACGAGGTAGTTTTAGTTATGACTGTTAAATGACAAATTTAGAGATGAAAATGGTGACAGCAATTTTGCTACAGAACCATTCCAATACAAAATTCAATATTAGGAATATGTGTGGTTCATCTAAAAACTCACTTAAATTCGAATTTTTGTTCATCACCTAATGGTTTTATGACCTGAATGGAATGTATTTTGCTAGCAATGCAAGAATTGAAAGCATTTCGAGCTCTTTTGACTCTTTTTCATTATTGCTGCCAACGATGATTGCTGATCGTTATGCGATCAATGAGCTATCTCTGTTTAATTCATCCTCTTTTTAACTGCACAAAATAATTTTCCACCAAAATTGAATTTGTCAGAAGTGAAACGGAGCAATAAAATTCGCCAGCGGCGCTCAAAAAAGTAAACAACGGTATGTTTGAAGTATTTGAAAACGAACGTTTGATTAATTCGTTTTTTCTTTCTTTGATCGTATCACAGCCGTAATGTTAATGTTATCCCTTTTGTGTTAGTAGTGCATATGATCTTTGTATCTTTAAATGAACACTTTGAAATATATTACACGGACATCTATAAATGAAACTTCGGGATAATATTGATTGAAATATTATTCGACAAAATTTAAATTAAATCAAGACTCACTTCATCACATAAATGACTTGCAAAATTTGATCATTTCCTTCCTATCTGACAGTAGCATTAAAGGAAAAATTCATTTCAATATTTCGGCGGCCGAAAATTTATCACACTTAGTGCACTGTAATGAGACATTTTATGTGTTTCATGAAAAATCGTTTATTGCAGCAGCTCTCTGCAAGTTCTATCACTTTAACTCTACGACGATAGTTCCTAGAAAATTTGAATTAATTTGTCATATATCATCACTAAAACTAGAATACTCGTTCGTTTGAAATGATCCACTATTAGATGATGAAAATTAACTAATTTTTCCGACCGTTTCCATCGCACGTGTTGTGTTCTCCTGTGAAACGCTGAAGCTTAGCTTACACTTTTACTTTATTCATAACCTCACTTCGAGCTTTCTCTCTCTCTCTACCTGCATGATCATTACCTTGTATTTAAACTATAGTTAAGTGATGAAATTAGAATGGCAAGCGAAGCGTGACGATAGACTTCTTTTCCTTCGTTTCACATAGGAAGCCTTCATAATTTGAATAATCCAATTCCCTGTGAACGTCGAAAGCAACTAGCAGCAGCTCATCGCACTTCTCATTTTTCCCATCCAAAATGGGTTCGGTTCGCTTTCGAATCGGCGAATTTCGAGCGGAGGATGGGACTGCTGCAAACCGGTGTGCACGAAATATCATCGCTGCACAACCGTACAGTGTCATCCAATTCATCAATCAATTAGTCCATCTGTTCCCCATCAGGTCGTTGCTCAGACATTCTTTCCATCGCGCTTCCTCGAACAGCTCAATGGGTGGTGGTGATGACGTTGAAATTCACCGTCCATGTCGGATCGACGTTATCACTCACCATGGTCGTTGTTTAATTTTGTACGTGAACTGATGATGTGACTCCATCCATCTCTTTATCCGTCCTTCCTCCTCTCCAACCAATTCCATCACTCCTTCCACCCGTCATTCTCCGTCCACAATCCGCGGAATCGAATCGTAACTTCTTCCCAACACTTCCCTACCGAATTTGCACACACGCACACACACGCACACACGCACACACACACACACACGCACACACACACACACACACACACACACACATTCCTTTCATCCACTTCGACTCGCCATCCAACCAGCTGGCCACCTTCGATCAATTTGGGAAATTGCAGATCGCCTCATACAACCAACCATCAAGCAAAACATTCTTCCTTCAACTGCCCAGCAGATGCTCACGTCTTCCTCCTCGATGCCTTAACTCTCTTGATAAGGGTTGAAATGCTGATTGATGTCATTGATCATTTGCTAGTTCCATTAATTAACGGTTATTCCAGTATCGGCGAAGGTTGCTGCTGGCTGTGTGCCACAGCAGAGGAGTAGCAACCGTGTAAGGCTGTCAGAAGCGGCGTTTAGCGATGAATTGGGATTCCACTTCCATTCTTCAGTTTGCGCCTGATTCATGCTTTTCTTTTGAAATTAGTGGCACAACGCCTGTCAGCAAGCATGCTATGATAACGCATCCGCATGATTCACCTATTTGAGGCAGCGTCTCTTCGAATTGTTTGTTTTCAACTGTCCTAAAAATGCTCCTGCAATTCATACCTGTTTTTAAATAATTATAAGCAATTGGTTGAATGCATCTTCCAAATTCTATCATCGCAGCGTGGAATAAATTCGAGTGTGAAAAACTTGTCGTCGATTGGTTGCTGTGTGAAACTAAGTAATGTAAGTAAGTAAGTCTCTTTTTCCGGGTCGAATAGCAAAGTGCTGAACTTAAAAAGCGTTGTCAGTCCAGTAAGCCTTTCAGTTCTAATGTCCAACTTCTCTTGACGTTTTCAGCTATTAAAATTCGGTTAGTTGCGTTTCACTTGCTAATACTCCCCTTTCCGGTTTCACATGCAACGGATAACTTCCACTTAGCATGTACCACCACTCCTCTATTTTTTATTTTAAACTGCTGCGATTGAATTTTCAACCAGTTCGATCGGTAGACACTTCAGTTAGAGAGCAAATGCATCCTTCAACGCTTTGCATGAGCCTTAACCTTAGGAGTTTGCCATCCTTTCACTCCTTAAGTTTCACTACTTTTGACATCAGATTCCTTTTATTTCTTTTGTTCTGTAAAGGAATGTGCAAATGTGAGACCAATGTAGGAGCAGTTGGTGGAATTCATGAATTTGAAATTTCATATACGTAAAAGAAGACTATAAATAAGAAAAGAGTTTAAATTTTTAAAGTTAACAGAAGCATTAGCATTGTTAACATCTGCTTTTGCTGATTTTCTCCTATCTTTCAGTGTAGATAATTTCGTCTTAGCCACTGAAGGGCCATTCGTTTGCAACTCAGTAAAAAAGACTAAATCAGTGAAGCGTTGAATTAAATTATTGACATCTTACACTTCTCTCACCCACTGCCATCACTATCGTCACAGACATTTTCCGCCTTGTTGCTAAATTAAATGATCGTCTTGCTTCTAACGCTTGGTTGCAATCCAACGCGTAAACTAGGTGGGATGACGCCGACAGGTATCGCCGTCATTACCGCTCTCCCCCTCCCTCCCCCCTCTGTTGTGTGGTACGTGTTCGCCTTTGTTCTCCTTCTCCTTCATAAATAAGCGGCTCAATTCATGTGTTACCGTGCACATTTGTTTCGACGTATTATGTTGAAATTCGATAAGGAAGGATGGGCTGCTGCCGGCAGAGCACCGGTTTCCGTTCTGGTCGAAACATTAGTTTTTCTCTTTCCATCGTCCATTTGCCAACAAAACCCATCTTCTTTTTCCTTTTCGGTATAAAACTTTTGCGCACTGATAAAGTTAAGTTCAAGTTATGAGATTATGTGGAGGGAATTTAAAAGTTAAATTAATTCCTCTACTTTCCTTATTGTATGTTCTATTTCTTCAGCTGTTTTCACCATGAAAATGTGAAATTAGTTATGGATGACTGCATGAGATGACTGGTGATGCGACAAAGAAGAAATTTTTTGCATACTTATTTCAATTCAGGTGAATATTATTTCCCCCTAACATATTCATTCGTTAACAAAAAAAGGAATAAAGAAGGAAATAAGGTGGGAGAGAGAGAGAGAGGCAGCTTAAAATAAATTTTTAATGGTATTAGTTTTATTCATAAGCTTAGACGGAAATTTTTATTGCTATAAATCGTTGCTGTACAAAACCTGTTTTGAACTATTACTCCATGACTTGTAATGTCATCATTGTTATTTAGTGGTTTATAAACTACTGAAAAATTATAGACTGGATTTTTCACGCCGTTGAATAGTGAAATTTATCGTTGTGCCTTGCAACTACGTAATTTGAAACATACTTTGTTTATAGTAGTAGTAGTAGTAGTAGTAGTAGTGGGAATGATCATACTTAGTTGAGGTGAAGAGTTGTAAGATTAAATTAGCTACTAATAGCAAGAATTTAACGAATTTCAAAGTTAATATTAAACTATTAAACTGAAAATTTCCGTGCATTTGGCTTTCGGAATAAGAAAGAGTGTATTAGTTAAAGCAGAAAGATGAAAATGACAATATCTTTCTCTCTATTGCTCTTCCATATTTCATATTTCAGGTGCTTTATTTAATCCCTCTTTTAAGGCTGCCTTTCGATATCTTCCACGTTCTGCACTGTCACAAGACGCCCTTCTACAGCCTTTAGCCTTTGCCTTTTCAACCAACAATTTTGTATCTTAAAAACTGAGACTTTAATTTCCCTCTTTATGTTGTACAAAAAACAGAAATAAAAGTGAAGTCTAAGCGACGGGCAGATATTAGATTTTCTTATTTAAATTTCTCCATTTAAATAAGTTAATGTTGAAAGAGAAAAATCACAAAAAAAATAAAGTAAAATCTGTCAACATTATTGGCACAAATAGAGTAGCTGATCATTGAAATATGCCAGGTTCCAGTGAACTTTGCAAGACTGACGTAGATGTGACCGGTAACATTAGCATCGAGGCTCCTTCCATTCTGTCCCAGCCACATGTCACGTCAAGATAAGCACTACGTCAAACGATCCGAGCACTAATTTTGTAGTCGTTATGCGACTAATTTGATTCTGGACAAAGCCAAAAAGTCATGAGTACTCAACTGTGGAATTCAAGAACAGGATTTCCGGTTTACTCGCTCTCCCCTTCATACTGTCTAATCAAAGCAATAAAAAGAAAGCCTTCCGATTGTTAAAATACGGTGATTCCTGCAAAATTTGACTAATTTGTATTTCTAATTTAATTTACGGTTTATTTGGGGAAGTGCATACCGGAGTGAATCTTTCCGGTAGTTAAAGGTAAATAGTGCAATCATCCATGCTTGAGTATCTCTGTTCATGCAAGCAATCTCAGCAGCGAGTGAGATATCAGATAATTAAATGTATAATCGAAAACAGGTACTCGGTCATCAGGTACTTTTTAACTTGCTCTTGAATGAGTGCAAATCTGCTCTCCTTCCACTGGCAATAACTGGCACATTGACCTTTTACAGTGTTTTCGCGAAACGGATTCCCATTTTCGGCATCATAAATATTCTCAATCATATTCATTCGCTCAGTCAGTATTTGTATTTACCAAATGTCATAAACGTCTTTTTAATTTTTTTAAATTTCAAATTGCCTCAAATGATTTTCCAGAAACTCATTTTTAACTGGTTACACAATCTTTCAAAATTCTTATTCAAATCAGATAATTAATTCATTGCTGACTACCGTTCTGGACTACTTTATCAAATTGTTCAAAAGAAACCACGGATAGTAAAAAGTTTATTATATTCTCCTCTGAAAATGGAACTTAAGTTTTAACCTTTTTACCAAAATCTTCCAGAGCAATGTAAAATGATCAGTCATAAATGTTTGTTGAAATTAATTTCAGGCATACTGTAAGCGAACTACTCCTCTCTTGCCCAGAAATTTCTCTCTCTATCTCGTAGGAATATTGTTGAAATTTCTGGCTGCTTTGAAACAGATTATAAAGTGTTGAACAGAAATTTCGAACCTCTCTTATGCATTTTAATCGCAGTGGGTGCAAAAAATAATGCTTTTCAAGACCGACAAGCATATGGTAAGTGGTATTGCTAGTGTCGTAATGCATGCGTGGGCGAAAAATAAGCTTAAAATGCTTTCACGCATCCCGCATTGGCAATTGGGAGAATAGGAAGAGCATCACTTTTCCTGCAGAAATTCCTTCCTAATAGAATCGTTTGCCTCCTGACATTAACAGCGTTTTAGTTTAGGTAAATGCGTAATGCATTGCTTTCCCATTTGCAAGTGCATTTTTCCCTTCAAATTATTTGAGCATTACCTGCTAAGTTTAGAAAAACCATATTTCATTCCCGACTTCGATATCGGCAGTTGTGAATTGAGAGAACTTTGGTTTGACACAAATAATTTCGCACAAATAATTCGGAATGGTAGCGAAGCTTAACTGATAATGAGGTTTGTTTTGTTCGTCACGGTATTGTATTGGCTCGGAAAAATGTCGATTTCAGGATGCGCCTGCAGGTAGTAAGTGTAACACTGTGGGAAATCCTGTTTCATACATAATTCCTCATATATCTATACATTAGGACTGATTTACAACAATTACGGCCTCACAAATTTTATCAGATAAAGAGATAGATGCGTGAAGGAAACGCTTATGTGAATGGGAAAGGAAAAGCTGACCGCGCAGCATAGCGCCATCACTGAATAAAAAATTATTGGTTTTCAAGCAAAGGCACTCTCAAATAAATTGGCGTATTGTAACTTGACCGTTAATGATAAGTGTGATAAAAAACAAGATGAGCTAAATGATTCATCAAGGCTCATTTTAATTATAAATTATTTCATGTCTACGACATATTAATGTGTAGCTGCTTTGGAGATGTCAATCACATTGCTGAATAAGCAATGACAAAAAGAAGGTATTGGCGCAAGATTGATTAAAATTATAGCTTTTATGGAGGAACACTCTTCATCATTAACTGGAAAAGTGATGGGAAAGAAGTCTTCAATAAAAAGTTTTTCGAAATTGATTTTTTCAATTGTGAAAAATTCGTTTTTCCCTTCTGTTGCTGGGTTCGTATCAGAGTGTGGCATGAAAGGGAAGGGACTCTCCAGTTGTCTAGCACAGCACAGGCTAAACTGTGCAATATTCAGCTAACCCTTTTGAAAAGCATTTCCAGGCAGAACGACTGAAACGAAGTAAACGTGAAATTATATAATAAAAAACGTCAAAAATGAACGAACGATAGACGATTGTCAGTGAAGGGAAACGGATGTCCTTCCCTTCCCTGAGATCTTGCAATAAACGTTTATTTCTGCGTTAACATGAATTTGTTATAGGGCTGGCGACCTCAATTGAAATCAGAATGTTTGTAAAGTTTCGTAAATTATGATTATATCTATCATTTGTGTGTTAAATGTATTAATTTTGGACTATGAAATTGTGAAATATAAGGCATTTCCAGTTGAGACTTAGGAATCTCGGGAAGTGTGGGAAAAGAGGTTTTGTAAAGAGCTACAAAGGGCCACAAACGTGAGATAAGAAGCATTTAGCTCGTTACGATGTTTCACGTTCTTCGAAATGTAATTTCACATTTTCAATTAACCTTGAATTATTGGCCGAAAACCTTAGACTGCAAAGCGAGACAACATAGCAAGTGAGAGAGGAAGCGAGAAAGAGAGAAAGACGAGGGAAAGGCGCAATATGGTCGGCTTCCAGCAACAACGTCGTCTTAGGGAGGAGCAACATAGCGGGGAAGAGGGAGTGCAGCAGGACGGCATGATGGCTAACGGTGTCGGCAGCACTGCAGATGCAGCTGCGGGTGCAGTAGGACAGCAGCAACACGGTTTGTCGTCCAATGGCAGAGCGAACTCACCGAGGGCAAGGCTGGCGATGCTGAAGCGGTCATCTACCAAGTGCAAAGGTCTTTCCTTTCCTTTTCTTTTCCAGCATGTAATTTCTTATCTAATTCACTTTTAGTTTCCTTCCACCTCCATCCTTAAGCAACGCGTGGCTTAATAGATGAAAGTGGCCTAAATCTCCAGGTGCTGCGGTTACCACTGAGATGTTCGTCAACTGAGGGGTGACGACGCAAACTTTAGATACTTCTCTACCACTGTCCACTGGCGACGTTTTAGACATGAAGAAAGGATTGGTTGTGTGCTAGCATTGCATTGCATGTGGGAGGTAGTGATTGTGCTGCCACAGTCGTTGTCGATGTGGATGAAGGATCTCGTTTACTTCACCACTTCTACCTCAATCCAGCTGGTTGCCTAATAGTGCCAGTCTTTTTCGATAACCGGACCTTATCACTCAAGACCTTTCGGCTAGCCATGGCAGAGATTAGGAGAACAGAAGTTAACGACTGGTTCTTCATAAATTCACATGATTTGGAGACTAAAATTCATCATTTATTAGATGTAGATTTTGTAATTAAATTGTGTACGACTGGCACAAATATGAGAGAGTTGAGATCGGTGGAACTTTCAGATGGAGTGGATCAGTAAATGCCGAGCTTTACTAAAGTAAAATTACTGCATAAATTACGTAGTTACTCCTTTCTATCCAAGTATTAGGTGCTTACTTAAGTTGAAGTAATGATATATTTCAGTCACTTCCTATTCAAGCGAAGCGTTTGTTATTACTTTATCCCACAAACACTTTATTAATATAGCTATCGAATAATAGTCGGTTGTAGAAATAAGTGAAATTATTTCTCACCTTTCTAGTTACATTAAAATACATGGATTTGGTTCGCTTACTAACACAGTAATCTTCATTTACTTTTCTCGACTACCAATTTTTTCAGCGTTATCCAGTAATGATCCGTTTCGATTCCAAGGGAATGGGATAGATTTTAAAGGTAAGTTGATCGGCGTTCGAGATGTTGATGAAGCTCGAGGTGATGCAATGTGTGCCGAAGCGATGAGACTTGCAAAAGCGGCTGTTAAAAGTGCGGGCCATCATAAACAACGAATTATTCTCAATATTTCAATTGAGGGTCTCAAAGTTAAAGATGAAAAAACTCAAGTGGGTAAATTCTAGGCTTGTCCAGTAATGACATTTTTGAGTTTTAGAACAGTATGCCATTTAAGGTAGGCATATTTTAATAAAAACTATTCGTTAGAACTGGTAGGACTTAAAAAACAAAAATTGTTCAAATTTAGGTAAACCACTCGGAGAGCGTCAGAGATTCTAAATTTGATTTAACATTTAATTACTCATATATTTTTTTTGTAACAAAAGCAAAATTGTGTTGATAAAAATTTTTTTGATGCAAATCTCTGAATCGGATTCGCATCAATCAATAAATAAGCGACATTTTATGTCTAGTGAATCTCCAAGCAACATCACATTAGAAGTTCAAGCAATTTTTGCAGTCCTTAATTATAACAATGATTTCATAATTTAAGATTACTTATGCACTGTTTTAATTAGTTTTTGGAATGGTGTACAGTAAATATTTTCAGACAGTTTTGCACAATTTCCCTGTTTCACGGATCTCGTTCATAGCACGGGATACGACAGATGCACGTGCTTTCGGCTTTATTTATAGTTGTTCGGATAACAAATATAAATTTTATGGTTAGTTACCTAGAGTTGCAAGTCGCATTTAAGCAGACTGAATTTCTGCTGCCAAGAACAAGCATTGTATGAAGATCAAAAAGTCGAAAAGCTGATTGGAATCTGGAAAAGATGAAGTGGTGCTAAACAATCATTCTAGGTAGTAGGATGTGCTGCAATAATTCATCTTCTGCCTGAAACCCTAGAGTAAATTTTGAAAGTGATAAGGTGTTGGCAGGTAGCTGAAAATGTTCTTTATATTTGCACACTGTAATTCTTGCAGGAATTAAAACGACGCAGACAGCCGATCGTGCAGTCCTATCAATTCGTGATATGTTCCAAATAGTTTTTGAAATGAAGAAAGCTCATCTTGCTGAAGTAAAACAAAAGCAAGAAGAACAGCAAAAACGAGTATGTGCAAAGCTTGAGGACATTTATATATTCTCAGCAGTCATCTAAAAGTTTAACAGTCTAACAAAAGGATGGAGCTTTCGAACTTATCCCTACTCGTTTCATGTTTATCATGTTCAGTGTTTTTACTTTCGAAACTTTTTGTTACCTTAATTTAATAAAATTTCGGAATTACATGTGATAAAGCATGCACTGATGTTGTCAGCCATGTCTATAATTAATTGTTACAGGAATCGGAAGCAGACGGTGTACGGATTGATAATGGTGTTGCAGTAGCAGATTTGCTAGACTTGGAATCTGAACTTCATAACATTGAACAAGGTTATAATCAGTTGCAGAATATTCCGACATTTGCAGAAGATTCTTGGCCTGCCAATGATGTTTTCACTAACGTACAGCCGTCATCACCTTTTCTTCCATCAACTGGAACCGTTGCACCGTTGCCACCACCTCCTGTTTCATCGTTTGCTCAGAAAAATCCAGCAGATCCTTTTGATGACAGCTTCAATCCTCGGTTTCCATTGACAGTTCCGCCACCTGAAAATATTCCTCCAAGTGCTTCTGACATTCAGCAACCATCACAGTCGCTGACAGTTTTATGGTCATATCCTGATGCTTTTACATCGTCTACAAGCAGTCGTTCCATTGCTTTCTCGGTTTGTTTGTTTTTGTACCGTTACGTTAATAATGATCATTTAATGCAAAAAATAGCCAGGGTTTGGCCCTTGTCGATTAGCTGTTAACAGAAGTAAGAGACAGTGAAAATTTACAATACTTTTTTGTCGGAGTGCTTTATGTGGTACAGTCGAACTGTAATGAAGGCTATTATTTGCTGGAGAGGTTTATTCTTCATGACGTTATCTCGATATAAACTGATTATCAGATTCTATGCTTTTCAACGCGTTCAGCATTTGAAGCTTGAAATTTCCAGTTTTACACGATGCCAACCATACTCAAGCAAATAGACATCAACTAGTAGGTAAATCGGGTTACCAAAAAGCCTAATAATCTCATAATTATCGCATATTCTTAATCTCTACGCGAATCTGGACCAATACTACATTTCGAGGTATAATCCATACAACATCCCTTGTGTTTTCCTAACTTAGAGGTGATCTAAAAAAAAAGTATATTTCTCGAGTTTCATTGCAATACAGCTTTAATCCTACGTTGTCTGGTATCTATTATTAGTTGTTTTTCATTTTTCTCATATCTCCTAGTTTTCACTCAAACGGTAATCAGCGCGCTCTTTGAGCACACTGGAAAGGACAGCGGCTAGTGATTAGTTGTATGGAGATGACAGAAGACAACGTGGAAAAAACTCCATCAGATAATAAAGCCTTCACTATAGTTGGACCGTGCCACATAAAGCATCTCACGTAATTCACATAAAAATCAGAATTCCATTACCTCGTCGTTCCATTATGTTTAGAGCATGATTGGTAGGACGTCTTATATTCATCGTTCGCCTTATTCACCAATAATTTTTTGTTAGCAGAACCATTTTTATCATCTAAATAACACAAAGTATTGTCATAGCTTAATGGGCGTATTCTGATATCTTCTAATTTTTTAAATCTTGAGGAAACTTACTATAAGAGAAAGCTAAAACCGTTACTTTGTAGGAGACAAATCCATTTGCTTCGTCAGTGCAGGGTGCTGCTAATGCAAGAATAGAACATGATCCATTTGATACACAGCAAGCTCAACGAGTCCTGAGAAGTTCCGCATCTTATCACTTTCCTATGGCAGTTTCTTGGTCGACAAACGAAAACACCGTACCTCCAACAGGCACCGATCCAAGGTTACTGTTTTCTTTCCCAGTTTATCGGTCGATTTCTCATTTTTCGGATCACACCAAAATTTCAGAGAGATATCGTTTAGAAATGGTAGTGTATTTTAGCGCATCATGTGGGATCATTTTCCTTTTTCTCCAAGATTTTTATTTTTTATGAGCGTGAAACAGTTCAAAATTAAAGTGTATCATGTGATTGCTAAGGATTTCAGAATTTTTTCTCAGTGGACAGAAAAGAAGAGAGTATCAACTCTGGAAGAAGCATTCAATAAGCTAGTTGATATGGACACGCTGATTTCCAGTCCGGAATTAAAGAAGAATCCCTTTAGCGAGCTGATGATTCCGCCTAAAAAGGTATCGATGGATGCAATGGCGTCGAATGCAACGACAACAGCACCAACAACAATAATAACGGGTTCTCCACGGGCATCGTGTATATCTACTCGAACTTCTGCTCCTTTGGTTGTTTCAACCACTTCCAACAATGATCCATTTAATGATGAATTTTTCAATTATTGAACCTTTTTGGATATACGAAAATGATTCGTCAGGATTTTGGTTAGGTTCTAGATTCATAATTCGCACCACCAATGTAGTTCAAAAAGATTTTATCACCTATCTAAATCTGGCGCTGAATTAGTAGAAAGTCTTGGATTCGTAGCCATTCAACGTATTTCATAATTTGAAAGTTTAAGAATGGCTATTTGTATGCAGTTGTGAGTTTTTCGCTGTTTTTTTCATTAATTATTTGCATGATGCCTTTTTTCCAGAAAATATTTGTTTTCTGCATGAAGAAGCGCGCTTATTTGATATCTGAAATTTTGAAATCTTCTCTATCCTATTTCTGAAATTAAAACTCTTTGCATATGTTGGTGATTTTAAAAAGTGTTGATTTCAATCTCGGGTGGTAAAACTTTTATGCTGTTTTTTTTTTTTAAACGGTGAGGAGATGAGGGGTAAAATCACGAAGGAATTAAATTGTATTTGCATTCGTCTTAGGGACACCGGGATATAAACCCAACGGTATTTTTAAATGCTTTTTAAAAAATAAATGCTTTAAGGTTTTTGAAGAATTGGCGTCTCATCTGTGTGCAGAAAATTTAATAGATAATACTATTTTCAGCAAACTATCTGTTCATAATCCAGATGAACGCAATTGCTATCCCAGTCTTTTTTTCAAAATCCTTTAATCTTTTCATATGTTGAAGTAGTTGTGAAGTTTCAGCCGTACTTTCACTACTTTGTAATATTTGGAATATCTGACGGTCTCTACGGATTTTTAGTGGTTCGGAGATTTGCTGAGACTTGTATTTTAATTAACGCCGACACTCTGTTAACGTCAATGAAAGACAATGTGAACCAAATATTGAACGGCCATTCTCCTTTTTAGAAGTAGTACCGCACATGTGCGTGTATCAGTAGCTTTTTTTTTAAATACTAATCGACTATGTCTGTTTGTTTTCACCCATCGGCACATGTGCATATTTGTATCGGAAGTTCTGAATAATTTTCTGAGGCTCTAGCCAGCTGTTTCTTACGATTCATAAAATCGATATCCTTGAATTAGATGTCCCATACGTAAAACCAAATAAAAACTACGTAAAACTCCCTTAATTTCACAAGTGCCCAAGAACCAAAATAAAGCTAATCTACTTCAAATATTTTAATTCGAAAGTTGCGCAGATCTGACAATGTGCCACCTGGGAAGATTATTTTCTCCACCATGTGTTTGTCATTAGACAAAACGTCTACTGTTCTATCCTTTCGTACTTTATTCAACACCCGTGATGTAAAGTCCTCTTGTTTCTTGTTTGAAAGTTTTATTCGCTGCTTCATCCATTATCCATATTTTTGATATATTTCTATTATATTAGCGGAAACGTTTTGCATTTGACAAAATAATAAACATATAGTAATATTGGAACACTGAAAAGGTAAACGTTCCCCAATAGACTACGTAAGGACTATTTCAAACTTGGAACGCCTTTATCGAGAGGGGACTGAATTCGTTTCGTAGGAATCTTCGAACTGTCAATGAATAAATCAAACGAAATCAATTTTCTTTTGTGGTGGAGATGGTGGAGCGGTGCAGATTTATGCAAAGCATGTTTATAGAATTTTTTAACCATCCGAAAGCTGCAACTTACCCGGACAATTAAGATTTTGATTTTGGAAGTGATACGTTAAAGTTAGAAAGCAAATCGTTGGTGAAAAAAACGTAACCTTTATCTTTATGTGTTAGTTACGACTGCTACCTCAGGCACGAAGAATGATGAAGTCGCATAAGGGAAGTATGTGGCGTCATTATGGATGGACATTGTGACCACTTGCACTTGTTTTTCCACTCGCCTTTATGATCAGTCTTGCTGCTTATCGAGGGATGTTTTGGAAAACTTATAAATAAGTTCAAAAAACTTTACCTCCCAAAACAATTAGTAATAGCTGTAGTATTAAAAACAGTAGTTATACTGAGATTAGTAGAAAGCATACTGGTGATGAATGTGGTCATGGTGCAAGTGGGTGGTAGCAATTCATCGTTTGTGTATCGATGATAAAAAAGTTGGTTTTAATAGAATTGGCCAACCTTTTAATCAAACAACCAGAAACAAAGTAATGAGAACCAACTGAATAAATTCACAGCACTAAACCCGAATAAACTTAGTCCAACAGACGAATTATTTCATTTACAATGTGGTATCTACCATCAACTCGTTATCATGACTGCTACAACTATGCCAACGATATATACTTTCATCAGGAGATTGCTCCAGTTAATTTAAAGCACTTTGAATTCAATCAATTCAAATCAAGTCGTCTTGGACTATATACCTCTAATTGACAGTGTCAGTAGCATCATGCATCACCTCTTTCTGCTTCAAACTTCCGTTGATTCTTGTAATCATCGCATTCATTACAATTTCCGACATTCTGTGGACCCCCAACAAAAAGCGACACCACTATATGGAAATATTTTCTTATTTTCTAAGTGATCTGTCCTCTTTGAACGTTACAGAGATTATCAAAACCAGTTCCCGGTGGTTCTCGATTATGACCTCTCTCATATGAATATGATTAGTTAGGACTTCAGATCTTTATTTATACACCACATTCGGTGTTCGTATTATCGTAAAATGGATCAGTACAGACTACCTATCGCGATAAACTCATTTCCAAGGGTCAGTTCATTCATTGTTATTCGTTGCACAACAAAGCAAGGTCAACAACGAAAAGATAGAAAGTGCGTTCATTCGTGCACGCTGTTGTAAAAACGGAAATGATAAACAAATGATCAATGAGAATAGCCTCAGCTTATTAGGGTTTTTTCTGATCTTTCGTCCCTAAGGACACAATTGAAAATTAACAGGGAATGATTACTGGTAGCATGCATAGTTGAAGTGTTGAGAAACAGGAAACGATTTAACACATTTCCTTGATTTTCACTACTTCCATCGATACTGAGAACGAATCCTTACTTTTGCCTTTAAATCACACACATAATGCCTGGAAGAATTTTTTACAGAATTGAACTTTTCGGAACGCATTTCAAGAAAAATGTCAGAACAAAATTATCTGTGCCTCACGTGTATTAGTGTCTTAATAGCATAGTACATATGATCTAAAAATGAACAATGTTTGCTTCTTCATCATAAATTATTTGCTTATAATGATTTAAAAAATGGTCGCCGTAGTAAGTGCGTGCAGTTTTTAGGGTAATGATCTTAGACACTAACAAAATAACCCATTTCCTATTTTTGTTGTATTTCATTCAGCTGTAAACATAACGAATTATAACAGCTACCAGAAGCTGAAAAACAAGGCAACAAAAGCAATTTACCTCTTTTACAAACTGCGGTAATGTGAAAGCTGAACGATGTATATCAGAATTATAGTACTTTAAATTCATGCATTTGACTTCAGATTCTGATAATGTCTTCACTGGTATCGTAATATCCTGCTTCTGAAATGATTTAACTGGCTTCACGATAAACAAAAAAATAAACTGCAAGAAAGTTTCTATATGATATCAATTTGTAAAATCACTTCACTTCTTATCAATTTACAAAAATCCATCATTTCGAATTAACCTCATCTTTGCTGCATAACAGGTAACCCATTTGTCCAGTAGGATATGTAGGTACAAAGCCAACTGCATAAGCTACACGGGGATATAAAATCGATGCATGTTTAATGAGATTTTTAATAAATTTGATGTCAAGCCATGGGCATTCGCCTAAAAAAATTGAGGCTGGAAGAAAGTTAAAAATTTAGTAAGCTTTTCAATTTGTGTTGTAAGTAACTGAGAAAAATGAAGACTGATTAAGTGAAGATAATTTGAGGTTTTATTTTTTAATGTCTAACGCACCTAATTTTTCTGCTGGATGGACTCAATTTATGAGAACAAACAAATAATTGGTCTGTTACGTTAAATGGATCTAAATTTTGAAGAACTGCCACCACTGCAATAAGCTATTCGACATGCCAAAAACTATTGGAACTCATGCCCAATTGATTAAGAAGCCAACAAAAGAACCTTGGGAACACAGCACTCCTTTTTCTGTCAGCGCTTCCTTGATTAAGCTATAATAACTTTCACTGAAAAGTTCCTTCGCTGGTCCAATAGGGTCTGATGAATCGGTTATGACCACATCAAATTCTCCTTTGTGTTCCTACAGTATTTGCAAATAAATTAGCAGTTCTTCAAGCCTTCTTTTTTCTTTGTTTAAATGGCAAGACTCACCTTTAGGAAATCAGAACCGTCTTGGATAACAAGTCTCAATTTCGGACTACTAAATGAGACAGACATTTGCGGAAGGAATTTCTTTGAAAGATTGATTACTGTTTCATCAATTTCACACACTGTTACCGACTCTACACATTCATGTTTCAGTACTTCTCTCAAAACAGCACCATCACCACCACCAATAACCAGTACCTAAAAAAAACGTGAACAACATATATTTCTCGAACGGTAATATATGTGTAGTAAAAGTCAAGTAGACCAAAACCAAAAAGACAACTCCGTAGAATCTAATGCAGTCGAATTTCCAGACTCTTTAAAAAATGAACAGGAGCGGTTTTTCATTCAAAAAAAAGACCCGTGTAGTTTTCAGAAATCTTCTTCAATCAAAATGAAATAATGAGCGGTAAGAAAAGGCCAAACATCTAATACTCAATTTTTCTACAATTCGTTTAAAAGATTAGGAGAAGGATTAACCAGACAGTGTATGTAGTGCATTCTGTTTGCAATGAATTAAAATTAACTGAATTCGAGTAAGAAACATATACTTTTTGGGGCAGTGGATGAGAAAACATTGCTAAATGAGTAATCATTTCTTGATATGCAAATTCGTCGTACTCTGTACACTGAATTACACCGTCAAGAGCCAACACGTTTCCGTGTGTCCTGCTGCAACCGTAAGACTTAAAACTTCACACTATGGCTTATTAATGTGGTATATATACATATACATGCATACATGCTGCTGACAATAATACAACAGAAATTGAAACAGAAAAGTCGCTAACCTCCTGAAAATCAAAACATCTTGATATTTGCTTTTTTCGTGAGCGAGCACTTCATCAACTTTCAGTGAAAATGCCTGTCCCGACCAAATTTGGTTATCGAGACTGTCTAGATTATGATCTTTATTGCAAATAATTTTGCTTAAGAAGTATGAGACACTGTGGAAACAGTGTAGAGCTAACTACCGAATTTTGAAAAATACCATAAAAATGTTTACAGAGTTACTAATAACCAAATGAGAACAAGTAACTCTATATAAAATATCAGTAGTAAATTCGCTCTTAAACATTAGATGTGTTAGTCTATATAAATCCAAAAACACACTTCCTAGATCGTCATTTTCTATCGATTCTGGCGCTATCTCTGTGAACCAACCCTGTCGGAATGCATTCATCCTTCACTTTTCCTAAATTGAAAATTTCACAAATTTTCATTTGAGACATCCGCAGTGATACACATTCCTAAATACCATACAACAAACAACATTGTGTCAGGCGAGAAACCCGAATTTGAACTAGATGCTCGAGGTGCAAGAAGCTGTACAGTTCTTTGGCGACAGCATCTTGTTTATTCCCGCAAAATCATTTGGACGTCGGAGATGAAAAACCCGTCCTTCCTGCCCAATTCAAAAGCATATATACTCCAATGAAAGACTTGCGAATAAAATAAGGTATGTTTGATAAAAGGACAAGTTTGTCTAACAGTATGTGGCCGTCTATCATGGAAGTGGCAATGAGAAGGCTGCATATGAGTGACAAATGACCCATCGGTGAAGCTCCAATCGCTGGTACTGGTTACTACCTTGCCAGCCATTTACGCGTCACGTCTATATCCCGGCAAGCCATGCGAATCCCGAATCCCTGGTGAGAACGCTTCAGGGGAGCTCATTATGCAAAAAAGTTAGTCCCATAAACCTGAATGATCTTATTAAGCATTGACCGCCAGCTGCTAGCTCATTTCTTCACTTCATTTGAACGGTGCTTAAAGTACCGCGCGCTAAGCTGCTGTTGGTGGCCTAAAATGAGCAAAGTGATAATAGGGAGACGGGCGTGTGCCAACATTTGAACCACGGAGAGATCACTGAAGGAAAATAAACAGCAAAAAAAATGATCCTTTTATCAGGCGAAAAAAATAGAACGAAGAAGCCAGCAATGCTAAATGATGTTATCACTCTATCATTCACTCATTTAACTGCATACATCGAAAGGAACAACGAAACGAACTACTTCCATCTGCCACATTACTTCTGTGTAGTTGCTGGCAGCAAGTTTAGCCTAATATAAATGCTGAAAATTCTATCTATCACTCATTGTGGTATCATTTGAAATGAAAATTTTCCTTTAAAATCGCCCTCTTCATTTTACCACCAATACCGTTGATGGTATTGGAAATTGCATAAAATAGAAATGCAAGTCGTTTCGTTTTCACATTGCTGGTAATGTCACATAGGAACTCTAAGGGCATTATGACAATGATAGTCTTGCGTGTCTTCAGAATATCACTTTACGTGTTTTGCGATGCGTTGCAGTTATCGAAATCATTTGGAAAAAGCATTTCAATTTTTTCTCCTCGATTTGGTTGATATTTACAGCGAAGATCGTTCCAAATCTGAATAGCATTCGTCGTGCATTTCAATGAGGTTATATTCTCAGTTATATTTCAGGTCAGTTAAAAATTGCGCTTTTTTTTAGAGTAACTGTGAAATCAAACTGACATTAAAGTCCGAGCAACTTCAAATTCAATGATTCCGAAGAAAAAATATCTAGCGAAATTTGGAAACTCATTTCATTGGAGAAATAAAAATTTCGAGAAGCAGGACAATAGAGGTATGCTTTGACGTGTCGTGTCCTGAAGTACCTTTCTTTTCGAGAATATTTATTAAATAATTTCACCTGGTTGAATAATTTCTGTTCATTTTCAGTTCCTTCTCTTGCAGCTTGCAAGTCGCGTATTTGCCGCACGTTTCCAGCAATTGTCTGTAAGGATAATTAGTGCGTTTGCTTTAATTTCAGTGGAGGAAATGATTTGATAGTTAAAAATATATTACGCGAAACTTTGCTTTAGCCGTCTCTCTTCTTCGCCTTGTCATTTGGAAAGAGCGCCGGTAGCGCCAGGTCCTTTCACATACGATAATAGCCATTAGAATAGCGTACGAAAGCAAATATAAAATGATGAAAATTGCTAGTAATTTAACGGCTGAATGAAACTAAAATGAGTGAGATGAGTTGAAGGAAAAGATGCTCTAATTGCCGTGGATATACTGGGAGTTCGTGATTAACAGAAAGTGGTGAGAGGAAACCAGAGCACCTGAAACCATATTGGTGCGGGTGCTTCGGAAAATAGGTTGAAGTATATCATTTCTGGTTTCGTTTTGTTTAGACGCTGCAATTTTAATTGTCCGTCAATGATCCAATTTACACTGACTGATGTGAAAGGAGAAATATGAACTGTTCACTTAATCGACGAGACTGTGTGCTATTCTCTTTCTTTCTTCCACCCTTTTCTTCTTATACCTTTCCCATGGCTTTTCTAAGACAGTTGAAAATGCTTTCTAAATTATAGCCACTGATCGATCGCAAATAATCACCAAAAGTAAGTTGATAGGATTAACGGAGCTGAAATTTACGTCCATGGAGTCCGATTTACCAATCATTTTCAGGATGTATGCATTTAATGGTATGATCATCTAAAATACAAATAGGTTTTCTTATTCGATTTTTTTTTTGGTTTGAAATATGGAAGATTGAGAAGGTTGAATAAGAATATAAAGCTCAATGATGGTTTTCACTAGATTTACAAAATAGTCGAAACGTGTTAAGAAAGTAAATTCAAAGTGATATCAATTGATTTGATCACAATGTTGCGACATGCTTAAACTGTCCTGGTAAAATTGTAAGAGTTAAAATGAATATCAATAAGAGAAGTCCCTGATCTGTTTGATGTACGCTTCAGTGGAACAAAAAAAGAAAATTAAATCAATTACTGTTGTATTCAAGCCAAACAAATCATCTTTCGTTACATGTCTAGTTCCCTGAAACGAGAATATCATATATTATGCTTTTCAATTAAAAGCTTACTGAACCCCTTCCCCTGGCTCGTGCAGTTCGTTCTATACATGTTTTTGAGGCACATTCGTCGACAGGTGAAGAATTTTGAAAAGTATTTAAAGATGTTCAATTACCGACCTTCGCAGGTCGATTGTGTAAAAGTTCTTAGTACAAGCAAAAACTTCCAACATCAGAAATACCTCAATTACATTTTCTGCGGAAGCAGCCATTTCACGGCTAAAATCAATTATATAATGAATAATATCTCAGTGTTATATATATTTAAATCACATTTGTCATCACGTGGGGAATTTTGAAAAATATTCCATGTTTATTATCATCATCTCTAATTGCCTTTAATTTGTTTTCACTTATTTTTAAAATCTATTGGCTTTTGCGATTGAGGCCATTTTACATTATTTGATTCCCTTATTTCTTATGTTATTTAGTTTCACTTTGTGGTCCTTAAATTCAAAGAAACTATTATGAAAAGTTACATGAAAATTTATTTCATTTTTAAATGCGTTGGAAATGTGTAAAAGCAGAAACAGTGCTGATAATAACCACTGCAATAGCAATAATAACGATAACAACAGTAATGAGAAAAATTAGAATACAAATAAGAATGAGAATGCTGATGGCATGTTTCTTAAGTGAAAAAGAGTTATTAACAGAAGAAATTTTCAACAGACTTTATATTAGTTGCAATTCCAGATGAGCAATGAGGAAAACCAGAATGCCGAGGCAATATATGTTCCAAGAAGTTTCAACTAAGCAAAAAAGACACTAAGAAGCAGTAACCGAATAAGCTGGTGAGCACCTCCAATTACTCTTTCGTGGAAGCGGATTAAAACAAGTAATAAATAAATGGTTTACCCTTAATATCATCATTTTAAGAATAGAATTGCCAGAGAATAGAGAACCGCGATGATGACAGTAAACAATGATGCCCGCAGAAAATAAACGAAACGAAAAATATTTAAGAATAAGTAACAACACAAAAATTGTCCAAGCTTTAGCACCGGAATTATGTGTCTCACTAAGTTATTTTAATAAAATGTATTTTTACATGGAAGCGCACACAACTTTTGCGGCAAGTAGAAATATGAGGTAGCTAAGATATAATATTATGATAGCACTTGGTATATCATAAAGATCAACAACAGCATATAATAAATTACTAATAACAAAAGCATAATATCAGTAAGAAGTAACTAAAGTTACTGTATAACTTCATGACTGAGTAAAGAGTAATTCCTGAACAAAAACGATGCAACAGTGTACAGTACAGGAATTCATCCAAGCTCTACCTCTTTCTAAGTTAAAAAAGAAAAACAACCTAAACCTGAAATGAAGGAACAGACAGCTTAAGGAATAATGTGGTAACCGAAAATAAAACGCAGTTTATGCCTTGCTTATGCCAGTCACTTCAGATCCTGAATTTTTTGGTGCACACTCTGGACAGTACCATTTGCCTTTAGGCTTTTCGATAACGTTAACACATCCATAATGGAACCACTCGTAACGACACGATGGATCATCGCAAGCTACCATTGAGCCATATCCTTTCTAAAAATGATCAGATCAACAAAAAGCAAACAATCTTAAACGCGCCGATTAGTATATCATGTCTTCAAAACACCAAAAACATCACCCACCAAAATCCTTTTACATACCATTTAATAATTATTTTTGTCCAATATTGTAGCCTTAAAGAGCTTTAAGATGAACCACTTTCAGACCTCAAGCTCTCGCCTGTTTAACAAGCTGTTTGAGCTTTCCACAAGATAAGTTCAAAAAAAGATTACCACTATACACGAAAAGCCTGTCATAAAATTTCAGACGCTTGAGTCTCATAGAACATATGTTTTAGAACATGATCCTATTCCTTACCATTTTTTTCTACTATATTTTTTCATGTTCACATCCTTTTTCACCAACCGTCATTTTTCTGACAATTAATTTCTTTCGTAACATGAAGAACGAACTACCACTTCGTCGTAATTATTTTTGCAACGAATACGATAGAAGTGACAATGATACTAGTATGCTATATGTACTATTATCGCTACTACTAAGATTAGTGGAGGTGAAGTGATATATTTTGTCAGTAATACAACAAAATAAATTGTAATCTACATACTACAAAACTTCCCCAAATCTCTTTCCTCAATATCCGACACTGATGCTATTAAAAAAACTCGATAAGAAAACAAGATTGAAAACTACATTCGCTCAAAAGATACTAAAAAACCATCTTCTGCAACAAAAATTTCTAAAATTCGTACTTTAAACTTTTAATTGAATAATTTCATTTTTGGGAAATCGTTTCTTCCCATCCCTCTCTTTCTCCAGTGATAATTTCCCATGAAAATCTAATTTTTGCTAATTTTCCTATGAAATCCTAATTTTTGCTAAAATCAGGATTATCTTTGGCTTTCTTACATTGCGCTATGGTAGACGGAAAGGATACTGTTTTAAAGAACTCAAACTTTATGCAAACTTAGGATTTTCCTTTCCTAACACCTCATTACTCAAATAAGAATGGAAACCTACTTCACGACAAAAACACCATACACGTCGGTCTGAATCAGATTCATCGTCACTTCCCTGTATTAGCTCAGGTGAACACGTAGTGGTAAGACTTGTTGCACGACGCTCATGCCGCTGCATAGTGTACAACATCTCCTGAGCTCTAGAGGTTAGCCTAAAGCATAACTACCTATTATTTCAGTCGAAGAATTTAGGATATGCATATATAAACAGGGCACTGTTCAGCAAACCTGTTCTTAAAAGTTATAATTGTAATCAAGTAATCATGGCAATTAATACAGAAAGAAAAGCTACTTCCTTGGACGACCATGTCGACTTTCTTGGACGGCAAGTGACATCATTGACTGTCCCGGAGCAGAATGTCCAGATGTTCCGGTAAAGGTACTTGGCTAAAATAGTATTTTGTTTTTGGTACTTTCGCGGTCATGATACTTGTGTTTCAAACGTTACTATTTTAAAATAATAGGAACCTTGCATGATCCACATGAACTTCTACACGTTACCATGAAGTATTATGATTTACTTAACAGGGATTTGATAGACAACCACAAAATTTTTGAATGTTTTAACACAATCGATCAAACCTGATTAAATCTAACTGTAATTCGAATAAACTTTCCCAAATCACAAGTTACGATTTATTGCAATGTACCGCTAACCATACAATGTGAGCATCTAGTGAGCATAAAAGTTTAGTACCTATTGCATAAATCGAAAATACTAAAAAGGAGACAAATAAAAAGATCACAAAATCTCTTCTTGTGTAACAACCAGGTAAGAAAACGTGATAATATTAAGTACGGCCAATACATTTGCAAATGCAAGATGAACTACCATGAAATTTTCTGGAAAAGTGTTCTTTGAAACTAACATTTGATGTGATTTTGGAAGGATGTACTGGAAACTGTACTGAAGAGGTAGATGGAGTTTGACTTGGGCTACTGGTCCAATTATCGCCTTTGAAATCTGCTTTGAAAATATGCAAAAGTTTGACGGCCTTCAGTAATGAAAATTAAACTAATCAATGAAATGTGAAGTAACAAGGGTTAAGATCTGCATTCGGTAGAAAATAGCAACAAGCTTGTTTTTGAAGCAAAACTTACACCAGAAATCAGCATCATACTAATAATAAGGTAAAAATAAATGAAATTTTGATAATTAGACAACCAACCACGATCAGAAATACTGCTTGCTATTGGCTGAGCATTTACTGGAGTTGAAGAATGAATACTACTAATACCAATAATTTTTTGAGGAGTGACAAGTGATCGTCTCTGTAAAATGAGTGCCTAAGTTTTATTTATTAAAAATGCATGCAAATCACTTCAACCACTCATACTACCAAAATATCATGCCATACTTGGATCTTTTGTAGTTCACAAAATCGAGATCATCAAGAAGCAAAATAATCAAAGTGAAAAAAAAAACCGCAATGTATGAAACTTAATTTTGTGAACGGTTTAATAGCATAAAATTCTTAACAAATTAGTGTTTTTAGATGCAATATTGGTCACTGTGTTTGTGCTATGTATGCCTCTTATTCATGCTATGTAGAAACTATTCACAGTAATTTAAGATGTGCAACATGATGCAATTACTTAGTTTTAATTTCATCTACTTATTAAAAACACACTAATATAAACATTTACAGATTTATTTAAAAATATAGTAATACATTTAAGAATTAATATCAGTAACCCATATGTGCCAATAAAATGCCATATTATTGTTTTGTGACATTTGCAAAATAGTTGTAGTCCATATTTTACAGTTGTAATAACTAAACAAATGTAGCAACATGATTTGTATTCTTGTCAACTCACCACGATTACCTTCAGCGGGGGCAAATCAGAATCACGCTCATTGGTAACATTATGCACTCGGCTACCGCTCGGTCCAGGTTCAACGTCGTGTGCCCCCGCTGACAGCACTATATTGTTCCCACTTTGTTGCGTCTGAGTACTTAGATCCAATCCAGCTTCGCATGTGTCACTTAATTGTCCTGAAATCAACTTTAGGCCATACAATCTACAACAAATACATCCAGGTTTCAAATACATGAACCTACATGTAGAGAACAGTATGAATACGAAATGCAAAAGTAGTCACAGTAGTGGATATGAACAGAAACCTCGCTGCCCACGGGAACCAGTGCTTGATGTCTCAGACAACGCATTTGAGTTTCCGTTTATCATACCCGTAAGATTAGCATTGGCTTCTCGATACCTGCGCCTTCCTGAAAGGCGATTAAACATCCATTCCTCAGGAATACTTGATTCAAAACATACGTATCTTTAAGCGCTAATTTCGAAAATTTTTAAACAGAAAGCTTACGTTCTTTACGTTGAAGAAATAGATTCTTTTCTACTTCATTGAATTCTGAAAAGAACTATAACTGGTTAAAAAAAATGAAGAAAGTCAGATTAAAAAATGAACAATCCAAGCAATGTGGAATGCACATATCTGAAAAGAAATAGATAAATATCTTTTCTGCATTTATTTTTATGAAGCCGTTGCTTAATTAAAATCAATACGGAAAAAATATTTCTGTCGAAAACATTACAATCACGGACAATGGAAGATTTTAATGTTTACTTCTTTCAATTTGTTCAGTGATGCCAGGATTATCAGCCTCGAGCTCCAATTTAAAGTGCAGTATTTCTTTGTTCAACTTTTGGCTATATTTCAGCAGTAATGAATGGCAAACATCTAAGATTGCTACTTTTTCGGCCGAAAGTGCTTTCGCTTGTGCGTAAAGCTACAAAAAAAAGTGTTTTAATTCTCCCGTTAAAATTTACGACCAAACTAGTCTCGACAAAAAGATCTAAAAATTCTATAAACATGTTTGGAAACAGCTCTATAATATAAAGCAAACTTCAACCCAAGATTCAAAATTTATTCCAACACAATTCATTAAAGGAAAGTGTTAAAATAAAACGTATCATAAAATGTAATTTAGAAACACACCTCCAAGATCTCATTGTATCGCTTTACTTTAACATCTTGGGGAAGAGCGCCACCCGTAGCGAAGAACTCGTCCCTTTCTTTGTTCGCGCGCTCATGCAATTCTGAAAACTGAATTCCAATGCAACATTGAAATATTATGGAATCTACATTTCATTACACTTTTCAATAAAAAATGTCAAAATGAACCACAAATCGGAGAATAACGTATTGATTGATGGCTTTCGGTATATGCTTGGAAGACACTAGAACTTTTAAAAAATGAAAATTTTTTCAGCAACTTACGCTGAGCTCGCAGGTCCAACATTCGAACCTCAGTGCTTCTGTCTCTCAACTCACCCGGTAACTGATCAAGTACTGTAATAAAACTTGACTCATATTATCTTTAATGGAAGAAATTCAAATTGCGAAAGCTAAATTTAAATTTCAAACATGCAACTCACATTCCAAGAAATCTTCGAGATACAACATCTTTTTTCCGCTGTTTGTTGAATAATCTTGATCAGTCAGATGATTATTTTTAAATAAACTGATAAGCAGTTACCTAAAAGTTTATATCCACAAATTCACAATACAAAATCATGCGTGTTAAAAAAGGTGAGTGAATATCAAACAGAAAAAAAACATTTAGAATATGAAAAAGTTCCCATCATTAACCAAAATGGTGAGCTGCTTTCACATCAAACAAAAGCGCAAGTTGATATAGAAAACAAATGAAAAAATTATTCAACAGAAAATAAATTAATAAAAGTAAAACAACTCCAAAACGATTGATAAAAAACGACATTTGATAAACCTTTTATTACATACAAATATTCACACTGATGGCTTTGAAAAAATAAAATCTACATTTTGAAATGCCACGAAATAAAAATAACACACTATAGGTGTAATTTTCTTCAAATAATTTCTAAATATTTTCGATTTTGGTTTAATCATCCCTGGGTTCAAAAGTATAATTCGTAATTGGATAGATAAGAGGGTCAGTAAATGGATACGCTCGCTTGATATCATAAGGGTATTGCTTCAGCATCTGAAAACATTTAATTTAACATTATAAGAAGTCTTATAAACTTCTGGGTACTTTATGCCTAATAGGCTTTTTTTCTTCGGTAGAAAAATAGATGCATAATGTTTAGGTTTCCAAACAAAAAAATATAAAACTTTTAGACTTATAACTTATGAATACAAAGCCAAAATACGCTTACAATATCATTCTTCCACTTACGACCCTTCGGCCATGTTTGAATACCAATCCAGCAAAAAATTAGTGCCGGAATTAAGTGACGACAGAAAATTACCGTGTTGGTCCATCTAAAACACAAAAATTACGAACTCTAATAGATAAAGTACCACAACAAAAGAAAATCTACATGTTAATGCTAATTATTTTAATAATACTTTACACATTTCCCTTCATTGATTAAAGTTAAACTTAAATTGAAGTTTCCTCATCGTCAATGTTGGTATAGGAATCCCGATCAGATGTGTGCATTACTGCTTGGATATCCATCTGAAATTTTTAAAAATTCAAGTTGAATATCAATACCTAGAATATTATTCTCAAATACCCAGATTGTGATAATCCGAAATCTTCTATTTCTGACTTACTTCACTCGTAGAGAGTACTATATAACACCCAGATCCTCCAAAGGTACTAACTTAATTTCAGCATTATTATGTACAAATAGTTCCTCAAATTTGAATCTGATACATATTAATCATCATCTGTATCAAATTGTCAAATTGATTTTAACGTTCCAGATGTTTTTATTAAAAATGAGACATGTTGTAATCTTGAAAGCTAAAATAACTTCTCAAACAAGCAATAAATTCGCAAAAAAGCACTCAGACAGCCTAAACCAACTTACTCCTTCACCCCAATTCCTTCGGTACTGTGGATAGCTCCAGTTTTCATGTGGATCTTTGTGATCAAAGGTGACACATCCATAATCCGGATAATTTCCTGCATATCTGTAGTAATCGTCTTTGTCATATGGCCTATAACACAAGACTATAAAACAGGTATAATAATTTAAACATTACAATATGCAACCATCTGCAAAGAAAATGTCAGCTTTAGCGGAGGTTCTAGAAATATTCACTATTCACATTTCTCCCAAAGACATGTAATAACAAAAGTGACTTGTAATCTTCAGGTCTCATTCCATATTTTATTGCCGCTGCTCGTCGCTCTTCTTCATTTTTTGGATAATCGTCCGGCATATGATCACGTGGGTACCAACCATCGATTGTCAACGGTCCTCTTTCTAGATAAATAGAACCATTAAACACGTAAATGAGGAAATCGCAGGATACTTATGCAGTAATATTATAGTTGATATGGATTAAAGAAGTATCGGTAACAACATCAGTTGCTTACTATTCATGCGATATGATGTGTGGATTGAACGTACGAAGATTAGCACAGAACGCGACGATGCCATCGTACTTACGCAAACTGAAATATGTAATATTTCCTTGAAACATTTCAAAATGAACATTACAAACTGCCAAACGCAACGCATTTCATTCTTAGTATTTTTACATATAATGTACCTCATACAAGATACATTTAAGTGACATTGAAGGGCATCTTACAAACTAAGTCTAATTAAAACTGCCCCCTTCTCTGACAGCTTACATCCAGCCCGTATCATACGTCATCCCAACGCCTCGGCATCCTTTTACCAAATCACATGACAAAATACTACTTCTACTCGTTAGCAAAGACGAAACACGGCCGACCGCATGTCACTTCGCATCTCTTTCGCTACCTGTTCTACTAAAAACACTGTCACTTTGTATTTTCTGCTGTTGCCTGCTTTGTGTTATTTCATTGATGCAGCGCTTTAAACACGGGAGAGAGCGTCTAATCGCAAGAAGCATAATTGTTACTCGTTGGTCAACGGACTGTAAGGAGTAAGAGAGAAGCAATGAGGGGGAGGATTTTAGGTCAATCTATTGAAGAAACAGCGCGTGTACTTGTCCACGTGTGAAGGACAACAAGTGACAGCGTCAAAACGTAAGTGCTACACGGTGTTTTACCAAAGCAGAAGAAATTATTTTAATGTACTGCTTTTGCATGCTGCAGAGCTTCATTTTGCGTGCACATATATAGCTTTCTCGATTCTCGGCCCATTTTGCTTTATCCCTTCTTGAAATTTCTCTTCGAAGACAGAGATGAACCAGAGTAATTTAAAACATCAAACATTATTATTGCTGTTTAAGTAATACCGTTCTTTACCGGTTAGGACATAACTACTCTTAATTTTTCATACATATTTTTTTAATCTGAAATGACACTCCACTTTTCTGCCCTTCCATTTATGGTTTGCCATTATTTCATGATTTTTGAGAATGAAATTCTTCTCATTGTCCTCATTTTTACCCACTTCTCTTCTTCATTTCCACTTGATATTCAGTGAACAACTAAATCATTATTTCAGCACAGAATGATATAAAAGAGCCTGTTGCTAATTTAATTGAAATTTAAGCAACCTGTTCTCTTTTAGTGTGAGGGGTAAACCTCGATGGTGATGATCACTATGCATAATCAAATAGAATTCGCCTCTTCGAAATTTTAGTAAGAATGTCTGAAAGCCTTCTCATTTCTAATCAATGTTTATAGAATGAACTTTTCAACAGAAAATTAGTTTACATGTGGTGTGTTGATGACGAAAAATTATCATTTCTCAGCAGCAGTGATTCATCTGTTTCCAGTCAAGCAGGAAAGTTGGTAAACAACAGGTAAAACAAAACATTTTACGCTACATTTTTGGCACAACGTTGCAGCGCCCGCACAAGTGCAATCAAAACGAAGTTGAGGAAGTTAGAATGACCGGAAAAAGAGCTGCGTTTGGTTATTCAAAACAGCTGATTGGATAATTTTGTGGTTTTTTTCGACTAGCAATTTTTCAAGGCTATTAGATGGTCTATTTTTTTAAAACAGCTGTTGCTGGAAATTTAAACAAATTTTTTCCAGGGATCATTTACCAATCAATTACTTACTTTTCCTCCCATTCATCATCTCTCGAAAAAAAAATCTCTCGAAAATAGATGCTTGTTTTTGAAATAATTTTAAACTTTCCTTTGTGATAGGTCATCTATCACTGACTACGAAGAAGCCAGCAATGAGATTTTCTTTCACTGTTTGCAATGTAATGCAGCTGATTCCTTCGCTACGTTATCGATCTAGTGCTTTAATGCAATATGAGGAAGCTAGACATCCTGATAACATCATTATCTCCTACACTGATAACATTGCTATCACTCCTTGGACTAACGCTCTCACAGCGTCACTGCTTCTGATGACTGAGTAATAATCCATTTCGATACCGCAGAATTCAAATCATCTTGATAGGATTAATTTCACGAATCTCACACTTCACGCAACTTCACTGGATGTGTACAGATTTGTGATGTAAACAAAAAGTTGATAAATAGAATTTCAAAGGAAAGAGAAACAATGAGTTTTGCAGAATTCACTCTACTTCTATCGTTTTTTTAATTAGCCGAAACGAACGATCTAAATAGATTTCTATAGTATACTTGCAAACTTCAATATAAAACTTGTAACAGTCACACTTTACTCTTTCATTCCAATCCCACTTTCATTCCAATCATGTTTTGTGCATTCCGTTTTAATTTATTTGGTCCAATTCACTAATTAAAATTTATTTCACTACATTCATAATAGCCAGTTTTGTTTAATTAATTCAATTTCATACCTGCATATTTATTTCACCTCATTCTAATGCTGGAAAAAAGCGACTTCAATAAGTCTCGATGATGAGAAGTTCGATTTTTTACGAATCTCACATTCAGGGCTTTTTAGTCTTCTCATGAAAACAATTCTTTGGGATTTTATCGAATGTGAGTTATATGCATGAAAGATGGAAAAAAAGGTGGGAGATTTTTCAGTTTTCCGTTCCTGCAACTTGTGACAAAGCAATAAAAAAACAGTTTTGAAATTATGAGTGAATGAGAATGAAGCGAAGTAAAGCATCTCGTGGAGTGAAAGCTCTCAGGGATAGCGTTGATCTCCTTGTAAAACAAATATTGTTTCATTCGAAAAGCTTAAGTTCTTGCCAATTTTTCTGCTTGAGCAGTAAATGTTCATTAGTTTAAAGGTTTAACTTTTGCTATGTTTCATCTGCTCCGTTAACTTTCTTCTTGTCCAATTTGAAAAAATTTTTTAAGGAAATTACGGCACATAAGAAATTAGGGAGAAAATTTCGTTCTGATCAATGTTTTATTTTTCATGTACATTTCTTGAGATATTTCCATTCCGGATCATTTATCTGTTACTTGATCTGAAATGCAGCAATTCTTGTGATAAAATAAAATGTAAAGTAATGAATATAGATTATGGAAAAAGAAGTCCTTGAAAAATGCAGCAACATATCTGGAGATCTCTAGTTTAAGCCCAAAAAGGGTTAAATTCTCTGATAAATCCTTTTTGATGTTGTCCACTTTAAATGATAACAGGCTGTCAAAGGTATACTAATCGTGGGAAACTATTTCTTCATTGTAAAGTCTCTTATTTTTAAAATTTTGATAAAGGGAAATCAGCAAATGGTTGCAGTTGGCTATTTAGTTTATTTAAATACTTCAGTCGCTTCTTGACTTCACCAATTCATCGATTTCTATCTTCACAACTGCCGCTCCTCGATATCGCCATCTATGCTAATAGAGACAGTGTGAGATGTATCATGAATGCTTCATTGTATATAAGTTGACATCGACATATCAGTTTTATCATTTAAATAAGTAATTGTCTAATAATTTAATTGATTGAAGTTAAGACTTCAAATTTGTTTGTATAGCACATTTTGAGCTTCATTACGCAAATATAAGTGTGTTGCTCTCCTCGCCACTTCTTCCCTACGCTTCTATGAGATCTAAATATGATAAGCTGCGAATGCTTTCTACTATCTCTTCAATTCATTCCTACTTGTGTGTTATAATGAAAGCCAAAGAAGTGTTAGTCAACTGTGCTTTAGAGGTATTTTTATGAGAAATAGAAAAGCAAGTTACGTATTAATTCCTTATGTTTCATCTACTCGACTGGCTGCTTGCTTTCAAAATTTCCCTCAACACAATGAAATAAGCAATCAGCAATAAATCATTCTTCTGTCCTTATTTTATTCCTCACTACTTTCATGTAATTCATTTCTTTTCCGTCATTTTGAGGCTTTATAGAAGCTAAGCAGTTTTCAGTGCTAAGAGAGAGAGAGAGAGACACGTTCGACTTTACAAATCTTGTAGTTTGAGTGACGAAAACTTTCCAGATGTCCGGTTTATAAATTAACTCAGTTGGGAAGAATGAATGAATTCTATTATTAAATAGATTTACGAGAAGTTTCAGTATTTCTTTGTTGGATTTCTGATATCTACGCATGAAACTCTAATATACATTTCTGCTAGGTATTTTGAATAATTCAAAATACCGCTCGCTTATTTTGCGGAATTGATAATCCCAGATTTTATGTAATTTCTATTCCACAAAATCCATTCATATAATATTAACAGGAACTACTTTTCATGAAGGATATGAATCTTTGTGAACGTAGCTCTTACTGTTTCTTTCCCCTTCGTTAACATTCTGGATGCTTCATTGGGTGTTACAACTTCCAATCTTCGAGATTTACTAGTTGAAGCGGCTAACGAGCAAACTACACTGTTTATTTGCCCTTCATGAATGTGATAGTTTTCGAAGTCTCACTTGCCTATCCACAGGTTCTATCTGCTTCCACCGTGACGTAGACGAGCTGAGAATAGTATTTGCAGCCTATTATTGCAATAATACTAACACAACTTCACTGTCAATATTCATTGTATTTCTTTCATCTTTCAAGTCCAAAACATATTTCCATCTTCCCTTTTTTTCCTCTCGCACATCACTCGCTCTCCTAAGAAACTCTCTCTCTCTCTCTTTCTGTCAGGACCATACGATCTCTCCCAACAATGAATTACCACTTTCACGTGTAGTGTCACCATGATGCCAAAAACTTGTCCCCTCTGAAATTAAGCAATTTGAGCAACGCTCCTCGACGATACATTGCACTGTGAATGATATGATCCAAATCATAACTCGTTTTATTTCAACTAAAATATGTCAGTCGTGTTACAAGTTCCAAACATACCAATTACATTTGAAATGCCCTTAGTTACTGCACTGACGTACAGGTCTCTAAAATTTCACTTCATCCACACACAAACACACACATATCTTTAAAACAACTGTCAGAATCCTTTATCGTAGTATTCCATTTGATACCTTCCTCTTCCCAAGTTCGATTCGAATTCCGAATCAATCATTCCTATCCTACTTTTGCAGTCTATCGATACCAAGCCCATAGTCTGTTGACTAAAATTTAGAAAAAATTCATTTCCAGGAATATGTTTTTCACAGTTTTCTTCTTTCTACGAAATCAACACTGTGTGAGCTGTCCATGTGTGGACTTTCAAAAGCAGATCAACAGTGATGCATAAGAGTGCAAAGTTCACTGTTCGCAATTATGTAAACCATTATTAACTGAGAACGCAGTGTAATTCTGACAACAGTTGCCACCTCTTCCATGAATAGGGGATAAAGGGGACATGAGATCCGATTCGATCCGATCTGATCTGACCCCTATCCGATTCTGCTCTGATTCCACCATCATCCTTCTTTCAATCATTCCACTGTTGACTGCAATAAAACATCAAACAGAGAAGTAATTCCTCTTCAAATGATCTACCACTCAATAGAGAGAGCAACGTCCACATCTATTCACTTCCAATCTTAGCAATTGACAAACCCATTTGTAGGTACTTTCAGCTAAAACCGTGTTTCCAATTTTTTAATTTTATCCATTTTCTTTCATTCAATTGAGATTCACCTGAATTTTATTTATTAAATTTTACATTTACTTATTTTTGATAGTTATGTGCAACTCAGTCTATTTCACATTCTCCACTAATTTCAAAAAGGCCTCTCTCCTTGCTATACCATACGGATTTGTGATGAATACCAATCAGCAAACTGTGCGCTGATAATGTTTCATCCATAGGGTCCCGAGACGGCTAGACCGCCGTACTGTCATTTCCGAATCCTAATTACACAGATCCATCTGTCTCCCCTCCAATGCTTCTAAATATTCCTGAAAAATCAATGAGCAGATTAAAGGTTATAAACTGCTGGTCCAAGAGAAATTGCACTGCAAGACATATTGAGGTTTTGCGGCTTGTTAAAACAACCGTGAAATTTAGTAGCCTGTTTGGTGTTCGGCTGTGATGTTAGTTTTTGAAGTTGGTTTCCTTTAGCAGTTGAGTTTCCAGTTAGAATTCTGGAGTGTAGTAGGTCTCTTATTATATTTATCATGCAAAAAGCAACACGTCCTGCGCACCAACTCTGCTAGCCTTACATCCAACAAGTTTTTAATTTCGAAAAAATTTTCTGAAAACAGTTATAATCTCTAAGTTCTATTTATGAACTCATCTTACTTTTAAGCATGTTTTAATTCTGTATTATAAATCTGGAAGGTAGAGCATTCTTGAAACTTTTTGTCTTTGAATTAACAAGCTCAAATATTTTGTTAATGTAGACTTAAAACAAATTGAGTCTCAGGTACTGCTCATTATTTAAACGATAATTATTTGATCAAATTCTGTAGTACTTTCGTGGAAAACTTTTAATTTTTTTTAATGATATTTTTTGTAAGAACTGTAGTCTTTTGTTTCGCATTATATTATCATAAGTATCTTCGTGCAATGAAAAACTCAATTCTGTTAAGCTAAGGATATTTGCATTTGTTTAAACAAGCATGAAGCAATGAACGATTAGTTTGTCATTCTTGGGAAAGTCTTCTAATCATTTTTAAAGTAATATTAGTTTTGAGGAATTTATTAATAGTATAGCTGGGTTTCGATTTCCATTTGTATCTTTATTGCAACTTGAAAAAATTACTAACATTTCACCCGTGAAATTGGTGAAATATTAGTAATTTTTGCAAGGGACTGTTGGTTGTCCAATTAACTTACCTTATTTAAGATGAAAGATGTCTACCAAGGTTGAAGTTGTTATAGTTTGTAACAGTTTAAAATAAATTAGAGAGAGTGAATGGAGCTTTAGGGCGCAGGACGTTGTTTTCCGAATCCGATCACCTACTCATAAAGGCGAATTATGGTTTTATGGTAATTCACACATTTTTCAAGTTCATTAGTGTTATTTGTTTCTGCTTATGCTTTTTTAGAATGTGTTCTTTTTGATTTTGTTATCTTACACATAAACACGATTACAAGGTTTTATGCTTCCTTATAAAACATCGTTCGGATACTCTTACTTACTTTTTGAAAAATCTTTCGTTAATTTTCAGGAAGGAAAAAGATTACGCAGTACCAACGAAAATATTCAGGAAAGTAGTTAAATATAAAGCCATAGTTACTTCAAGGGTTTCGTAACTGTTAACCGTGACGTAGAAGGTGTGTGCGTGTGCACAGCGAAATAGTTATGGATAGTCAAGCAGGTTCCATTGTTATGCAGCAACAGCAGTCTCAAATTCTTTCTAACGGTAATAGTAACCAGGTAAAACATTGTCCGAATTTTATAGGTGTTCAAGTATATTAAATATTTACGCCGTGTAAGACATTCCTTATCTAGTTTCCTACTTCCTTAGAAATCTAGACTACGTTAAATATTTTCCTCACTTTTTTCCGTTTAAAAGTGATTAGTGCATGAGGAGTGATCACTTCTGCAATTTATTTTTTGGTCATCATGACCTCCTCTTTTTGCATTTGATGAATTTTCATAATCCCTTTAATTAATTCTGACCCTTCACAATTTGGTGGAATTAATAATAGACTTCAATTAAAAAAAAAACAGATAACCTTTAGTGCTATGCTTCATCATCTATGTTGCCGTCAAATTCTCCGACATTGGAAAATGATAGTGAAATGAAAGCAACAAATTTAATTATCAATTATTTGCCGCAGAATATGACTCAAGAAGAAGTGCATGCTTTGTTTTCGACCCTTGGCGAAATTGATTCATGCAAACTCGTACGCGATAAAGTTACTGGTAAGTTAATTTTTTCTGTTTTGATGTACTTTCCAAGTACGATGATTGCTTTCTGTTTACATGATTGATACTGGCGTCTATTACAGCATGTTATTACCAAAATGAAAAAAGGTGACAAAAAGGAAAATAATTTGCACTGTAATTTTTAAATCCGAGTTTTTTCGTTTCTCGCTACATCTTTAATATGCTTTGATTAATCAAATAAAATTGTTTTCCTACTTGGATGGGTTCGGTCTCGTTTTTTTATTTCAAGCACAATAAAGCGTTTTCAAATTAAATTATGATAGCACATTAGTAAGGTTAAAACGATCACCCAACAGTACATGAAGTAAATCGACAGTTTTAGGTGAAAGTGCTTTTCTATATAGATTTTATATAAGTTCCAGCAAAAAATGCAAGTCACTGTCGATACGGTAGTTGTGGCCAAAACTATGACTCCAGGAATTAATCAATCTCGTGAAAAATATAAAAGGTTAGGGAAGGACTAAATGTGAAATTTGTCTAGTTCAAATCCACTGCGTATTTCGTAGTAATAACTCCAATTCAGAGTTATTTAATTCAATTAAGATTCTTGCGGCATTTATCTCCAAATATACTCAGCAGTGGAAACAAAACAGCAAGCGCTTTATTGAATTTATTGCGTCGTAAGTATATAGTACATATTCTACTTATGATTGATGGTTTATGTCGAGCGGACTGCCAGATCTTTATAGCTTCCAATCCTACAAGCTTGTTTTCTTTGCAGTCTGTTAATCCCAGTTCGACGGGAAGTTCTCGAAATTTGAAGCTTTCAGAATAAAATATAGATTCTGTTACGATTTAGAAAGCGTTGACTTCAGTAACGAAAAAAAAGAAAAAACTTCACGCTTTGCAAAATATTGAAAAAAGTGTTTACTGCTCACCTTTTGGGCACTTGTCCTGTTACCAAGTAGCTCCGAAATACCACTTTCTTCAAAGAAAATTATCATTATGATGATAATTAATAAAGCTTTCTCCTGCTGCCTTTGAGCTTTCTTCCACTTTCTATTTTCATTTAACATGCTTTTAATTATAATGTTTCTTGCAAATAGCACGCTGTTTTCGTTATTTCTTTTGTTTACTGCCAAAGTTTTTTCGTATATTTATATTTTGCTTATTCTGATTTTTCATAATATTTTTGTTAACTTCTTTTATACCACTTAAATTTATTCATCTCAGGATTTATGTTTCCGCATTATGTTTCACTGCTTTTGTTATTATTTTTTCAGTTTTTAATTTTTTAGGTCAAAGTCTTGGTTACGGTTTTGTTAATTATCTCCGTCAAGAAGATGCCTACAAGGCAGTCACTTCCTTGAATGGTCTCAGGTTACAAAACAAAACCATAAAGGTTCGCTTTTCATCGTTCTTTTGTATATGCGTTTCCTGATTTGCTTTATATATTTCTTTGAGATTTTCCAAGTTTCTGTTTAAAGTTTCTTTCTTTTTTTGTAACATCTATTTGTTGTTGGATTGCAAAATATTTACATCTGCATGGAAATACTTCAGTTTTTCGGGGCTTTTTAAAATTTTGAATCTCTTATAATTTTTATTTAAATTAAATTAGCGAAACCGGCAGTAATCGAAGCACGGAACGAGTTTGAATTGGTTCCACCAGCAAGTTTTCTGTACTCCATATATTTGTATTGATATATTTATAGCATAATTTTATATTTTTTTGAATTAATCTTAAACACAGATATCTCTTAAAATATGGAAAGAAAGCACGGAATGCGAAAAAGAGTATTTTCGACGAAATAATGTTGGTAATAGTTGTTGTTTTGATGCAGAGTCAAAAGCAACGTGGAAGCCTCAATAATGATGATGAAAGAAATCAACACATTTACATATGTTTAAGGTTTCTTTTGCGCGGCCGAGCAGCGAATCTATAAAAGGAGCCAATTTATATGTGAGTGGCTTGGCTAAAACGATGAGTCAGCTTGATTTAGAAGCACTTTTCAAGCCTTTTGGGCAGATCATCACATCACGGATTCTCTCTGACAATGTTACTGGTAAGATATAAATTATGTAGTTTCAATCTGTGTTTCACAGACGTTTTCTGTGATTAAACATCTGATGAGCCATAAATTATGCAAATGATATTGTGCTCAGCACTAGATATATTATGCGGGGGTGTAAAGAAAAGATGCTTTTGCATGCTATACAGTTTTAAATTATTGAAATCCTAGCACGAACGGACAAGGAAATATTTTTGAGTATCATTTCACCTTTATATTGTTTTCCTCTGAATATAATTAAAGGGATATCAAAGGGTGTTGGTTTTGTGCGTTTTGATCGGAAAAGTGAAGCTGAAGATGCTATTGAAAAATTGAATGGAAGGATTCCGGCTGGTTGTACAGAGCCCATAACTGTTAAATTTGCAAACAGCCCTGCAGCAAATGCTCAGAAAACACAACTTCAGGTTTTATATCACTCTACTCCATAAAGAAGTATTGAATAAGAAAAAATATTTGAGGATTGTGCTTTAGAAATTTGAGATCAATTTCTGGCTACTTTTAGCTCAATAGAAGTCTTTCGAATGTACATGTGAAGTTTTTATTCTAAATTGTTCTGTGCCAAAATTTTTGTTTTTACGAACGTGCAAGATATTTCAGTACTTTGATGTAGTTGATAAATAATGCTTTTTGTTTTTCCAAACGAAGTTGTTTAAACGAACATATAATTCATTCATTTTCAGATAGCCCAAGCAGCATCGGCGTTAATGCCTCTTGCCCTTTTGAGTTCAATTTCTGCAACATCTGGGCGTCGAATTGGTGCGGGTCCCATACATCACACACCACAGGCCGGGCGTTTCCGATATACGCCATTAGCTGGAGCTCCTGGTACAACAACTGCAACCACAGCTACGACGTCCAGTCCTGAGCTCATTACTACACAACTGTTGCAAATGGCTGCTGCTACTGGTATAAATTTATGCCACGTTTGTAAATCATGTCATGTATTTGCATCTCCGATATACTTGAAACATTTCTAACATTCACTGGAAAATACAAACAGAATGGGGCATAATTTTTCTTTTTAGGTGTCATTTTGCTTATATCTTAAAAAAAAAAATTCTGAAAAGACGTTCGTAAGTGAGGATTTGACCCATTTGCAGGTACTAGTACCTCACCAGTCCAGCTTGCCGCACTTGCGAATTCGACACCTTGTGGAAGTGTTGTTGGTACTGGATGGTGTATTTTTGTGTACAATCTTCCACCTGAAACTGAAGATGCTGCATTATGGCAACTTTTCGGACCATTCGGCGCTGTTTTAAGCGTTAAGGCAAGAATTCTTATCGTAGATTTAGCACAGAGTATTATCGCAGTTAACAATTTGAGAGTAATGAGTTCTGTGGTGTAGTGTAATGAAAATAGTGGCAAATGTTCACATAATAGAAGGTTTGTTGTTTAAGTTGTAACTCATATCTGTCTTAATTGAATTTTATTTGCAGATTATAAAGGACTTTTCAACTGGAAAATGTAAAGGATATGGTTTTGTAACAATGGGACAATATGAAGATGCCGTTACTGCAATCACATCACTGAACGGGACGCAACTGGGTAATCGAACCCTTCAGGTACTGAATTTATAGTGTAAAATTACGGTTTCTTTTCAGCAGCTTAGATTGAGGTAATAACTACTACCAAATAATTTAGAGAAGTGATGCAGTTTTATACAACGAAATTGAATAAGTTAAAGTTGAAGTAATACCAGCAAAAATTTAAGGTGTCTTTCAAGTCTCAAGTGGTATCACCAGCAAGTCGTAAACACTGATTCGTTGCGCCGGCACATGCGTTCACAATTTTGCCGACTGTGTTGTTTGAAGAATTGTTCATACCAAAGATCCAGTCTTTTCTCACATGCGACATCTTTTTTCCACTTGAAAGCTAAGTAGTGTTTTGCCCTACACTGGTGATTTCACAGCTGAAAATTGATGTTTTAATTTTGACATCTTCCATTTCAATATATAAAGCATACTTTTCACCCCACCTCTCACTATGGGTTTATGTTTGCATTTCGGTTTGGTTTATTATTGTTTCGTCTTTCGCTGCAGTTTTTTACTAGGGTTGATAGGAATATTTCTTCTTTGAAGATCAAGAAATTTAGGTTGATTGATTCAAAAAGATATTTATGAGAAATAAATATTTCTATAACTGTTATCAACTCCCATGGTTTGAAAAGCTGCATCGGTGGTGTGACCAAACATTGTTATTATGTATTATGTTTAATTTTTTAATTGTACAAAGGCTGTATTTGAGACTTATTGCGAAGTATTTCTTTTCAATCTGCTTGTTGATGAAATTGTTATGTATAAAAATCCCATCATTAATTGACTTCCCTCAACAATGTTAATTAGAATGATGCGTATTGCTATACCAACAAAGTCCCGCTGTAGCCATCCGTTACCTTTTGAAAAGTAGTATTTATGGTATTAGGGAGGAAATGTTGCCGAATTCTTTTAAAAATATTTGGATAATGGTGTTATCGTGAAAAAATGTTCAACTTTTTAAAAATTAAATCTGCTAATAATCAATGGGACCTTTCTAGACATTGCTGAAACTAGGTAGACAGTGCTCTTCCTTCGTTTGTGTTAGCTGTTACTCTATTCTCAGAATCAAGCTTGCATTAAAGTACTTCCAACTTGTATCATCACGTTAATACACAAACGGGTGGCAGTTTGTTTCAGTATGAAATGTGAACTCTCATTGTCTCATCTCATTTACATTGTGATCACTTTTTCCCAATGAAAAAGCGTTGTTTGTAATCATTGATGATTTGAATTGACTGATTCGTATGCATAAATGAAAATACACCTTTCTACTTACTTTTCATCTCTCATTTCAGATTGTTACCAGAAAGAGAAACAGGGCGTGGTTAGTATTCACAAGGAAATCTTCCTCTCGTTTGTTCATTTCATGTTTTTTTCTGTTCCTCGTGAGGTTTCGCGCATCTTTTTTTTAATAATTTGGGTATTTTAAAAAGTTCAGTCCCTTTTTCTTTCTAGTTTTTGTGAATTGTTTTTTAATTCGCAGTTCTCTTTTTGGATTTCGCTTTTCCTCGTTTTTTCTCGTTTATTTTTTCTCATGTAAAGGTTTTATTTTTCCTTATCCTTCAGTGTTTATTTGGTTTTCTTATCCAATATTTTATTTTAGAATTTTATTTTGATCTGTGATGCATCTTTAAAGAGTTAGTTGTTTGATTTATTCAATGGTCCTATTTATGACTAATGTTGGATAGGGTTATAAAGAAACGTAAATTTGTAGGTGATGTTTTGGGTTTTTCAATATTTTTTCCTATTTTTGGATGCATCTGAGAGTTACGCTTAATTGATAAGTACGCCCGTCCAGTTTTTTATCAAACTTCCTTGCTAAATGTATTTTTCTTATTTGAGCTGCAGTGTTTTCATTGTTTTTAATTTCCTCGTCTATTATATATTTCGATTTTCGGATACCTGGATTTTCAATATTTTTGGATTGGGATTTGATCGGAAAAATTTAGTAATTTCAGAAGTTGCGGAGGAGCTTTTTTGATTTTGCATTGCGTATTATTTTTCTACTGTCTTTGTTTTGCTAAGTAAGCAATTCATTTCATTTGTACTTGGCTTTTTTTTCGCTTGTTTATGAGGTAGTGTATTAATTGTCCGCGTATAGACTTGTCCGCTAACACTCAGTATTATCGTATTATTTCTCTTACTACTATTACTATTATTATTTTTAGTATATTTATTACTAATTACTATTATTATTTATTATTATTGATTATTATTATATTTTTTTAATTTCAAGTTTAATATTCCTTAAGCCTTCTAATCGAAACATATTATGTTTGTCTGCTTTGAGTAAATTCCATTTTCGTTTTGGTTTTTCACTTTCGCTTCATCGTATGATATTTTTTTTCTACTTACATGGAAGATATAATCTTCAGTAGAGAGTTTTCAAATACTTCCGATGGTAATAATATATGTGTGTCCAGATATTCAGAAAGTAATTGGGCGAACACATCAGTAGATTCGGTAAGGATAGTGGCGGAGCGCTGAAGTATTTGAAAGGTGATATACGTAAGATCTAAAGCAATATCTAACAATATTTCTGTCTGGAATTTTAAATGTATTTACTCGAATGCGAGGACTATCTTTGGTAAGTACTAAATGGGTGTTAACCTAATTTGGACATTAAGATTGTGGTGACGAAAGGAATTGTATCATTTCTATTCCTTTTTGTTTCCTTTTTATTTTGAATGAGTTAAGCAAAAAGCTAAGCGGAATTTTCGTTTTTGTTCGTTTTGATCACGTACGAAATTATCCAATTGATTTCATTAAAATTCGATGCGTTCCGCTCGTTCAATTTTAATGAAATCAGTTGGACAATTCGGAAGTGAATTTGAACACGTTTCAAAGAACAATTTATATGCAGTAAGAAAACTCACTAAAGTTCTTCAATCTCATTGACAAACTTGGAATTTAAAACAAAATTCAAAATCAAATTGGATTAACGAACAGACATGGTTCAGCAAATATATGCTTTAAGAATACTATTGATTGCAAGGAGAAAATATCGAAAAAAGGAGCTGTGCCATCTGTGATGACATTTACGGAGCGATTGTTCTGTTTCAATTAAACCAGTACGCCATTTACGTTTAATTCACTTGCAATGCATATTATTTTAGTGTATCGATGTAGGGCACAAACAACAGTTGCAATTGTTTCAACCTTCCAAATCATTCTTAATTTACCAGAGCCTGCTGTGTGCTCAGCTGAGTCATCAAGTTCATCTTAAATTACCATGAAATTTTCTGATAGCATAGTGGTCGAGTGGACTTCGTCTAACACTCAAATATTTCCGTCTAATTTAGCAATGTCAGCTGCAGTTTAAATTATATAAATAATTAAAAGTCTTTTTAACTCCATGGCAATGTGATTTATTGAAAGGACAGAGATTGCTCTCTGATAAAACTTTTGCAGCCGAAACTACTTTTGTAAAAAAAGACGAAAAAGATTCGAACGGCTGACTTCAAAGACTAATCCGATGATTTGCAGTTACAGCACAAAACAAAAGTATACATTCTAAAATGTAATATCAATGGTTCCATCATTGCTGAATGCCTTCGCTTCAACGATATTCATTTATTTTTTTCATCCTACACCTTTCAGTGAACGGCAACCTAAGAGTCAACATGTTGTGAAGTCCAACTGATTCAGAAGACAGTGGAATGGTAGACTTCGACTTCCGCAGTTTTAGGATCAAATATTTCCTTTGCAAATAGCATTGATTGGCTCTCAGAGAAAAAAAAATCGATTCACATCACAAAGTAACCGAAATGGTGACGTGAATTTTAAAGGTGCTTGTAATTCTGCAATTCTTTTAAAAACACATAACAATTGTGTGTGTGTGTGTGTGTGTGTGTGTGTGTGTGTGTGTGTGTGTGTGTGTGTGTGTGTGTGTGTGTGTGTGTGTGTGTGTGTGTGTGTGTGTGTGTGTGTGTGTGTGTGTGTGTGTGTGTGTGTGTGTGTGTGTGTGTGTGTGTGTGTGTGTGTGTGTGTGTGTGTGTGTGTGTGTGTGTGTGTGTGTGTGTGTGTGTGTGTGTGTGTGTGTGTGTGTGTGTGTGTGTGTGTGTGTGTGTGTGTGTGTGTGTGTGTGTGTGTGTGTGTGTGTGTGTGTGTGTGTGTGTGTGTGTGTGTGTGTGTGTGTGTGTGTGTGTGTGTGTGTGTGTGTGTGTGTGTGTGTGTGTGTGTGTGTGTGTGTGTGTGTGTGTGTGTGTGTGTGTGTGTGTGTGTGTGTGTGTGTGTGTGTGTGTGTGTGTGTGTGTGTGTGTGTGTGTGTGTGTGTGTGTGTGTGTGTGTGTGTGTGTGTGTGGAAGCTTTATGCTATTGTATTTAACAAAAAGGGCGAAACATATTTGGTGGAAGAGAATGACACACACACATCACGAACTTTCCCATCAGATGAATTGGGCGCTGACGAGCAGCTCTCGCCGAATTTTTCATGTTTAACTTCAAAATTTTACACCATCTACTTTATTCTCCAAGAAAAGGTTTAGATTTAAGTCTCTCGGAAATGGTTATCGGTTCTTCAAACAGCGCCGTTTGCTTAGAGAAAAACCTATACTCAGAGATAATGCTAAAGTATGGATGCTGCATTGTATCAAACGTCGTTGCTTCGTTAAAGTTTCTCGAAGCGAGTAGTGGGATGTAAATGTGTATGTTAATTGCAGGAAATTATTACTTATGCTTTCGCGCGCAAATATGCAGCACAACAAATCAGAAATTTGAACTGTAATACTCACAGTTTGAGTCACTCACTCTCTTCCATTCATTATTCCACCACATTTCTGTACTGCAAAATTTAGCAATATGCTAACGTTGTACATGATCTCTTACGGTACCATTTTGCTAATTATTATTCTCAGATCGTTCTGACAATTGTTCCACAAAGTAGAGCGCTGCAATGGAATTGTACACGCAAATTTGAAAAATGCTCAAATGATGCCATTCTTTGTTAAATTGTCATTACGCTCTTTGATCGCTTAAATAAGCTTAAATTAGTTGTAAAGGTACACATTTTGCCAGAATGATGTTTCACGGTAAGATAAAACATTTTAACTGCACCTAATGTTATTCATTTTTTCATTATTATTACAATTCTAATTACTGCTGTCACTTGAAAGCTAATAGCTTTAGGTAGATTTTGGGATAGCTGAAACTCATACTTGTGCTATTAGAGAGAGCGAGAGACTTTGATCGGAGCGCTAAAATTTATTTCTTATAGCTTCGTTCAAGGCCTGCAAATGATTGCATGAAATCAGGAATTGAAGAAGCTTAACAAATTGAGAATAACAGTCTTATTAACCTTTATTAGTTCGTTCAAGATTTTGCTAAATAGGATTGCATGACTACCACCCATGCAATCCTATTTATCTCTTTATATCTATTGATGTAAGCTTTTGTAAAATTTAAATGATTCACTTTCAGTTACGCTTGTTGTCGGTGATTTACCAATTCGCTGTGAAAGCAAAAACAGTGCTGATATTTGTTTGAACAATGGAACTTGCCTATTGACATCCAGTGAGATATTTCATTTTTCATATTTCATTTCAATCAATTTCTACCGTTCGCTACGGTCTGTCTTTTTTGATTTGATGAAATGCAATGAGTTCGGTGAACGATGAGAAACTTGCCAATTTTTGAAACAGAACACTTATTGTTGAATTACAAGAATTCATCTCACTCTTTTAAGTTTCGAAGGACTCATAAAATTTTGATGCCAATGGTTTTTTTTTGTTAAAGTAAGCAAAAATAGCTTTCTAATTTTCAGGATCAGCGGCCTATCCGTTATGCCACAAAGAAGAAATGTACTTCAACGGGGACTGTTACAAAGTTGTTAGGGATAAGAGGACATGGTTTGAAGCAAATGAAATATGCAAAGAAGACGGCGGTAATTTCAGCGCTTTTAATATTTATTCATTCTATTCTGATAACTTTTTAATTTTAATATCGCGTTCCAATACTGTTTTCCGACTTCATTCAAACTTATGCTTAATTTAGAATTTCGTTGCTTCCTCTGGAAGTAATATCACTTTAGGATGACGGAGGAAACATCTAAAACCGAAAAAACTTGTCACGTATCTTTTAAACATATGCCAAATCAAATAGTATTTAATAAATTTTAACCTTCTATTCATGTCAATAAAGTGAGGGTGAATCCACGGGATTATATAACGCTACTAGAACTTTCAAATTATTGAATATTTTTTCTTCTTAGTACCAAAATGTCGTTTTACAATTTCCACTTGCTTTTTGTCTGATAAAATATCTATCAAATGGTAAATGGTTGTCTGATAAAATGATTCGCAATGAATGGATCTAGCAGGAATTTAAATTACAGGTAGTTTGGTAGCGATTGAAAACGAATTTCAACAACTCTTTGTGTCGAGCTATTTGCTAACGAACCTGAGCGCAGACATTTCAGGTCTTACTAACATTTTTTACAACATTAAGAGTGGAAATGTCTTTCATCTCTTTTACTGCGCAATGAGATTTTTAAATTTAATTTAACAATAAAATGCAATCTAAACATTGGCTTCTACAGCGATTAGGCATTTCCGAACTAACTTGAAGTACCAACGATAAGGCAAATGTTGCAAATCATTCAACATTGACAAGTTGGTCACTTCGTATCTGTTTCCTATGATCTAAATCTGCTTTAAAAATTGATTCTTTTACGGTAGATGTTGAAATTATTGCTCTTCTCCTTTCTATCATCAATCCCTTTCTTTAAATTGAAATTTCATTTAATTCTTTTAATTCTCTTTTTAATATATACGCAATGAGATTTTTAAATTTAATTTAACAATAAAATGCAATCTAAGCATTGACTTCTACAGCGATTAGGCATTTCCGAACTACTGCATGATTTTTAATAAAACAAAATTCATTTCATTTAGCATGCAGTGTTAGTATTTGGACTGCTGGCCCTGTGATGTTAAATAGTAGCCAGGCGATGTATGCTTGGACTCAAAACAATTATTATATGAAGGAAATTGATTTCTCGGAGGATGAGCAACTACAACCTATCGGTACCCCTCAGCTTATCCATTAATTTCTCACAGAATTTTACCTCTCTATTAAATTTTCTAATTTTATTCAAGGTAGTTGCATTGAAGCTGACTCACAATCGATGTTCCGAAATTGGATTCTCGTCAACTGCTCCAATTATAATTATTTTATTTGCGGTCGACCTGTACTTGAAAGTAATTAATTCTTATTCTCCTTCCTCTCATTCGCCTCACTTACACTATTTAGAATTATGTTTATTAACCGTGGTTTGAAATAAATTGAACGGTTTAATTAGTGAAGCGTAAAAGAGGAGAGGAGAGAAATGACAGTTTTTAGAAATGAGTGAGTTGTACAACACTCAATGTTTGTGTCGCAGTGGTTACAGCGGAAGGTTTTGCGATCAGACAATCAGCAGTTCTGGTACCTCTCGTTTCTGCTACTCATTATGTGTAACTTTGAAATTTGACCAAAATAATTAATTATACTACTGAATGGCCGTAATAAATAGATTATTCAGAAGTTTTATTAAATTCTACATAGATCTTGGGATACTTGTTTAAAAGATCATTCTGTTGATAGTATCGCTCAAAACTAACACTAATATTTCTTCGAACAATCCTGCTCGTATTTTATGTAAGACTATTTAAGCGAGAGCATCTGAATCACAAAGTGTTGTCTGTATGGAAAACGAATTCGAATTTTCATGTCCAAATGGAAGTTCAATACATGTTGATTTTGCTGCATATGGAAACAACGGAGTTAGTTAACGAAAAAATTCCAAATTCATCTTTTTTTTCTTATCAGTTATTTGCTAGAAGTGCTTTTACGATTAGTTCAGTGAAATTTAGTAAAGCTTTCAGTGTTGCTTGGTCTAAATTGTAATAAAGTTTTTAAGATTTCTTTAAGCGTTCACGTCAAACCATGAATGACGCACGTAACAAAGAGTAACTGTGTCAACGCAGGATCTGTCAAATCCATCCTACTGGGAAATAGAGATGTATAATTACTGTTTCCTCGTTACTCCAGGAATATTCCAGGAATACAACAAGATGTGCTCGTCTTCTGGATCCTTGAAAACGAATGTCACATATTGGGAAGAATGTATACATCCTTCCAGTCTACAAACAATGATTAGCATGTCAGTTTGCTTCAACTTCAACTCCATTATGGTTTAGCTACCTATTAATTCAAGTAAATATTGCTGCAGGTGTCAAGGCCTCACTTATTGTCGAATCGGAAACCTCCGGTCATTGTTTCCAGACAACCCTTGTCTACCTACGACACCAACCAGTTTACAGTATCGAATGCGTTGTCTTCTCGGTTTGTTACAATTCTGTTTTCAAACTATTCTGCTCACACTTTCATCATATTTTCAGAACCGATGACCGTATGTGCTCCGCGTGCAATCTATTGGAGTGGACGATGCTATGTCCCATATGTAACGGACAAACCACTTTCATTCAACAAATCGAAAACAAAATGTCAAGAGGAGGTAAGTAATGTTGCACTTTCATCCACAAAAATTAACAGATAATTGCAAAGTTCTGCAATATAATTTTTCAAAAAAAATTCATTTTATTTTTTTATTTTAATGAGTGTATCTAAGGGACTCCACGGGATTCTTCAGTCCCTTCGCCACACAAAGTATTGTTTGGGCAAAGGCAAATCTCCTCTCGATTGCTTATTTTTCACACTCAATTATCATTTAGGGTGGACAGTTGGCTATTTCAGTTGGTCAGTTAGCAGAAAATGAAATTGCTTTAGCTGTACGAAAGCAAGCCGGTAATGTCAGAGATTCGTGCTATTGGATGGACAAACTTGAGAGGTGCATTTCCAACTCTAAACAAATGCAAAGAATCTGCGAAATGCATTGAATTTGTTAAATTTTCTGTTCTCTCATACAACATAATATCCTCTGCTTCCCCTTTCATTGTTGACAAATTTATTTCTTTCAGGTTGGAATACAAAACGTTCTGTAAATGTTACCGTATAAGTAATAAAGCCGCTTTTTGGAGTCAGAGAAGTTGCAATAGCAGTCAGCAGTGGGTTTGTCAATTTGCGCCGAATTTGCGCCAATTTCGTTCCACTGAAATTGTTTTTAACGGATTATCGGATGTTGAGAGGTTATTGTGACCTTTTTCAGAAAAATCTTTTTTGAGGGAATGGCACAAGTCGAACTGCAGCAGAAATTTAGCATATGACGGAGATCTTTGTTTCCTATTGATCTTCGAATACAACTATCAGTAATTATCAAGAATGGGAATGATCAGTCTGTTGTTCATGGGATCGATTCAGATGGCAACATGGTTTTGTTTCAGAGCAAAGAGCTTTACTTGTTTCAGTAGAGAAAACTCACCTCTTCAAGTTGCAAACAAATCATCACATAGCAATTTGGAGCTTTTTTTTTAGAAAATTATTTCATTTTTTAGGGCAATTACCAAAGTTTTATCCTACGGAAGTCAATAAAGCTATTCATTTTTGCCAAAAGTTTTGGATCTAAACTTCAAAACTTCATATGCGTCGCTTTCGTATCATTTAAATTTAGCCGCATCTCGTTGTTATAAATTTAACTGCTGAAGTTCTTTAATTTGAAGACCTTGAAGTTAAATAAATTTAAGCATTTAGAAATTCGAAATATCGCTAGTTTTACGCACGGCTTTGATTAATTATCGAAAGAGCACTACTCATATTACCTATGTGACAGTAGTTAGTTGGCATTTCGTGGAAATAAATTTCCATATTTTAGAGAAAGGAAGGCGTATCTTCCTGTAAGTGAGTGAATTACTGAGTAAGAAACGGTGACACATACCGTACGTGGTGCAGAGATTCCACAACCAAGATGTTTTGATGGCTTTTCGACGCCCATCGATAGAAACTAGTTTTTTGGACTGCCCGCCATTTGTTTTCCACTGCGTTGTCATCTCTGTTCCCATTCTTATTGCTGTTCGATTTTATGCTGACATTAGCAAACTTTCCAAAGCCTAACCTTTACTTATAAAACTGTGCATCTGCTCGTCACTTTCATGAATTTGACTGTAGCTGAATACTTCAGTTGACGTTGAAATTTTTGCAAACCTTGGGGATTTTTGGGTGCAAAAACGTGCAGTCTGCATTCCTTTAAAAGCTCTGCTTCTGGACGTTAATTCTGCTGTTAAGTTAAGTTTCACCAAAATTATCCCAATGTTTTAGTGAAGTCTAAATGTTTAATATGACTTCTCAATAGGATGGCTTATATGATCATCGTGCTACTCCTTTCCTTCTGTCTTTCCGTTCACTTTGATATTTTCATATGTGCTAGGACACAAAGCAGGTATTTTTATCTTTTTATTAGTTTTATATTAGCAACATATGCCCGTTCCCTACATACTTTCAAATTTAATTAGGTCAGGCAACACTATGAAGAATCTTGGAACTAACAGGAAACATATACGTGGTTGATCCATGGATAATCAATCAACCTGCTAAAATATTAGTTATACCAGTAGTGTAGGAAGCTTCAAGTGTAATATTCTAGTACTATCATGGATTATTACGAATTTGTATAATTAAAACAACTTGCATCCCTTTTTTTGAGGTATAATTTTTGTTCCAAATCAATGAAAGAAAATGAAATTTTCAGTGCTGAAAGCAACCCCGTGGAGGATGGAGCAAACTTCCGAAGGAAGCGTTCATTCTGTGAGGAGTACGAGTGGAACGGCGTTACTATTCCACGCACATTGGCTTGTAATGAGAGACAAATGCCGTGTCCAGATCATGAAAACACCATCGGTAATGAATTGCTACACGTTCCATCTGTCGAACATCACTCCTTCTGCGACTGCATTTGATAGTAGAATTTTGTATCGCACCAAAGTATTCCTTCAGTTTAAAATCTTTTGTTTAAAGGAATGGTAACACATAAATGTAGTTGTGAGTTAAGCGAATGGGAAGGGAAACCGAATGCAGCAAATTGCACCCACAAGTGGATCGGATTTCTGGATCAGCTGATAGATAACAGTGCGCCTGCGGAATATATCGGTCGAAAATGGGCTCACTTTTTGCAAAATTCAACTAAGCAACTGTTAATTTTTATTTTTAAAAAATGTATTTAATAAGATCTTTGAGTTTTTGCTTTATTTTATTTTCTAAAATTAAGTATTCTAGTATGCGATTAATTACATAAAATTAGCTTAGAGAATGTTGAACCCTAATAACTCTCTCATCTTTTTGATGATTTGATTTCCGCTTCATCTTGGAAGTATGAACTCCGCAGGCTATTTGGTGGTGACTTAGCAGGAAGTGTTCAAATTAGCAAAAAATTGCTATCGCTGGCGAAAGTGCAATATGCTATATTGGATGACAGAGAAGAACGAAACAAAAAAGCACTCGAATTCACAGAGGTTCTGCCTGAAAATTATCAAAATTTTAACATTTCAAATGTCAGAGTTGCAACTTCTTGTTATCGCTTGAAAGCACAAGTGCTTCTCAGTGCTGTACTTTCTAAATTGAAAAGTAATTGTCATTTTGCTATCAATAGATGTATGGCAGAGCAGGAGACGAATTACTTAGCGATCGTGCGGTAACAGTTTGGATGACTTTGCCGGACGATATTCGCATACTTAAGGTATCCTTATTAATATCAGAGCTGCAACGCTGTGCCACAATGATGGCTGGTTTTATTACAGAAAAACAAAAGAAAGTTGAATACAGCAATTGGGGTAAGTTATTACATGTTTGTTTACTCAACGACACTTCGTTTTTGAATTATTTAAAATCAGAAAGAACGTGAATTCCGTATGAAATTAACTCGGAATTTTTTGACAAAATTTTGTCCATCAATTTCTTCCAATTTATCACAAAATTAATAGTTCTATAATTTTTGAAAAAATTTAAAATAATGCGTACGTTGATGATTATAGCTTTTGAAGTGCAAGTAAAAAGTCCAATTCCTGTGGCGGTTCAGTCTAGCCGTGTGACTAGCAATGGGAAATCAAAATTAGTTCGTCGGTCTCATATATCTAATGCTCCATCTTTTACTGACACAAGCACTCCCTCAACTTCCGATAATGCCACCTTTAATGAACACAACGGGAATGTCACTTTTAACTTCCTGCTCTCACCAATGCTCTTGATGCCGCCATTGAAAATACTCCGTACGCCCATTTTGTTTTTTTTTTTTTTGCAAAATTCAAACTGCAGCACTTTATTAACAAAATCCATGTAAGGTGGTGGTATGATAATTGAGATAACCAAATTTCTATTTGCTGATCCTTTCTTTCACTTGTTTATGTCTTTGAGTTATTCAACTTAGGAATGAATTTAACAGCTTTCATTGAAATTTCAATTAACAATAATTTTAGGACAATCGGTGCAAGCCACATTTGTTCAGTCCGTATCTGGTTTGCTCGCCCGACCCGTTAGTGATATTCAAATAAGGATTTAAAACCATTTAGTTCCTTAAATTGCGATTATTTAAGTAGTGAAAAATATTTTAAGTAAATTTTTTGAAAAATTTCAGCGATCACGACTCACTCCATCGAGTCCGTTTCTTTTGGCATATTATGTGTTCAGGTCGGTGGGAGCATTGCTAAATACTAATAAATCTACTATTACAAACAGTCTCGTAATTGGTATTATTCAAAATTTTCAAAAACTTTTGACATAATTTAATTACGTATGTTATATTTACAATCAAACTTCAAAAATATTTATTTGAGTTTATGCAAAATTTTTATACTTAGAACTAGAAGAGATATTCATGCGACATTTACATCGGAAGTTTCGCATGAGCTTACACTTGGAAAATACAAATAAGACACTTGTTGCAGGTGCTGCTATAAATGATCCGACAAGCTCCATTCTGTTACCTGAAAGTCATCCAGTTATTTTCAAATTTTATCACATTAAAATTAACGGCGTGAGTAATCCGCGATGCGTTTTTTGGGATACTTCGAAGAAGTGAATATTAGTGGTATTGTTAGTTCTACCTTACTAATTAATTTTGCTTTTTATTCTCCAATAATTTGTTGACAGCCATGGAAAGTAGATCAATGAAAGTAAAATTTTACTGATATTTCCGAATTTGGAGCAAAGATGGATGCAAAACGTTACGCGCAATGAACGATTCAACTGAGTGTGCTTGTACTCATTTGACTAGGTAGGTTATCATTTCAAATTTCATTCAAATCTATTTATCATATTTACATATTTCATATGATCACCTCGTTCGAACTTCAAGACCCTTGAAATTCTAATTCAATAATTTTCCACAAATTCAGCTTTGCCATTTTGATGGACATAGCTGGATTGTACGGTCATGATGACAAATCAATTGTTAACAAAGTGTTAAACTTGATTACCACTATTGGTTGTATATTTTCGATTGTATGTCTGTTCCTCGCTTCGCTCGTATTCATATGTTTCAGGTCAGAATTTGTTTTTTAATTTAGGACGATTAGTTTCACGAAGTATAGAGGAGAACTTTACAGCAAGATCTATTACGCAGAACTGAATCGCAGTCAACTTTTGTCGAGCAGATGTACTAGTTGAAATCACATTTAATGGTAGCGAAAATATCAGTCAGGGTTCTAACAAAATATTAAATGAAAATGAAAATAAAAGTTGCATATCCAGAGATCGAGTTCTAAATTTTGAATAAAATTCAAAGCATATAATCAATTGGTTCAACGAATCTTATTTCTTTTAGATCATTGTGGAATATTCGTCAAATGATTCATAGTAATTTATGCTTTTGTTTATTATTGGCTGAATTACTTTTTTTAATTGGAATAGATAGGATCGAAAATAGAGCGGTATGTCGTGCAATTGCTGTAGCACTTCATTACGTGTTTCTTGCGGCATTTTGTTGGATGTTACTGGAAGGATACCAACTTTATACGATGCTTGTGCAAGTAATTTATTACTAGTTTCTCGAATTCTAATGTCTCGTGCGTAGTCTTCTGCTTAGAATTAGAGGAAGACAGTTGGATTGAGGTAGGCGAATTTTCACACGTAGGCAGTATCTTTGTTTTTGTAATTTCTGAGGTCTTCGAGGACGAAGAGGGCAAGGCTATCATCTATTGTCTTTTTGCTTATGGCTTTCCAGCTATAATTGTCGCTGTTACTAGCGGAATGGCTTGGTCAAATTATGGTACTGACCAATAGTAAGTTAAATATCTTTGTTTTATAATGTGAAGAATTCATCAAAAATGAAGTACTTTTATCTTTTGCTGTTCGAAGATGAATGTTTTTGTTAGAAAATGGAGTACTTATAGTTTCGAAATGTTTGTAAAAGTTTGAGGAATCTGTGTGTTGCAGTTGCTGGTTGAATGTTGAAACACCGACAGTATGGGCTTTTGCTGGGCCTATTGCAGTTGTCATTGTGGTTCGCTACTTTACAAGAGAGATTTGCAATACTAACTTTGTTTCCGATTGGAAAAATCCTTAATTTCAGCAAGAGCTAGTCCTAAAAGAATTGAAAATCGAGAAGTAACATGTTCTAAAAGTCAATAAAACCTCAGTGCATATTACCAAATACTGAAATCTCGACGAGATTAAGTGGAAAATTGCGTTTACTCTATCCCTATTAATTTAATTTAAAATTTAAATTACGACTGAAATGATTTGCAGTCCAATATAGTGTTTCTTGGTGTTGCATTACGAATGGTACTTTCGGTACCTCATCGACGTCGAAGCCGTATGAAACAGATGTTAGGCTGGTTGAAAGGTTCCGCAACACTTCTCTGTTTATTAGGCATCACTTGGATATTTGGCTATCTAATGGTTATCCAGGGAGCTGGGACTGTCTTTGCATATATTTTCACTATACTTAACTGCCTACAGGTCGTTATCGCATGCTTTTTACTAAGCGAAAATGAATTTGGTTTTCCCAATATGTTATATAAGTTTGTCCTCTAACAGTACAACTCTATCGATTCCAAATTTCTCGTGGATAAGTTGGAAATTCATTTTAAATTATTTATTAAAACTAGTTTATATTAATGTCCAAGTTAAGTTAAGCATCTATTTCTTCTTTCATCTCTTCCGGTAACAGCATTAATAAAAAATGAATATCTTTTTAAGAGCTAAATGAAATTTCATCAGAAAAAGACTTTCAAAATCAACAAAATACAGCGAAAGGATTATTGGGAAAGCTATTTGAATTAAAATCAAATGCTTTAAATAAGTCATCGTTATTAAACGATAAATTTCCAGGGTGTATTTATCTTCATCATTCACGTTATTCTGAATGACAAAATACGTTCGACGTTACTGCGTTGCATACGAGTGAATATTTGCTGCATGTTAGATGTAGCTAATATACCAAGTAGAAGTGAAAAGTTCACTGATATGATAAGGAAAACATATGATTTGTTTCGTGGTTCGTCACAGCTACCAATTGGAAGAGTTAGTTTGGAAGGTTTGAAGAGGAATGAGAAGGTTGGATTGTTTGTGTGGAAAATGTCGCCGTCGTTGATGGACGGTGAGATTTGATTGTTTTTTCATTTCCCGAAATCTTTTTGATCGGTTCCTTCCATTCTCCTTACGACTTCTTCAACTCGGAGAGTACATTGGAGGTGATTGGATAGTTGAAGAATTCTTGAGAGATACCTATTTCGAGCAAATAGCCACTGCTGTTTGTGAATCAGAAGTGGAGGAATAACAGTGATAATAGTTCCTTACCGTCATTTCTTTATCAGTGACATGGTGACAGAGAGGGTGTTGCACACACGTTAGGCTTGCAAATTTCAATTTATTGTCAATTAATGAAATGAAAGAGACGAAATGTTCAGGGAAAGGAAGTCCAACAACGATGATAACGTATTTGGATTGGAAAAGAAAGTTAAACAATGGCTCTGCGAGTATACCATCCTATGGCTCTGGAAATTGCGATTGCGAGCGGAAAAGAACTTTTCCAATTGTTGCTAATAATGCTGTGATTGTTAATGAATCGTCGAAAAATTCCGATACCACTAGGGAAAAAAAGTCTTTTCCCATACGCCGAAAAATTAGTTATAGCATTAGTGATGGGTTAAAACCGAAACAGAAGAGGTCTTTGGAAAAATGAGCAATTACTGAGCGATTTTGAGAAGTTAACATTTCTGCTTCTCTGTCGAAGTTCACTGCTTAACCAAGAAAAAGTTGCATTTCATTGATTACATCTCCGAGCATCTTGTAAAGATTCCGAACTAACGAACTCGTCGTAAGCCTCTTTGACGGCTCACTTTCATTTTCCATTTTGAAACTTCGATTCTTTCGTTGAAATTCATTTGTGAGGAAAAATGCCGCATGTGATAAACGATAACGTTAATTTATATTATTAAGAAAGCATACTTTCGGATTGTCAGTGTCTGAAATTTTCATTGAAACTTGCAAAGTGTTTACTTTCATCGAGGTTGTTTTTTTCTGTATTTATGTTCTGGAGAGGTTCAAAATGTAAATTGTTTGAATTTTATTTAGGACTTACATTTATTTGCATCCATAAAAATCCCTTCGTAAACACTGAGGTCTGAAATTAGAGGTTTTTGGAGGAAATTCGAGAGAATTATTGCGTCTTCCGATAATCAAAAGCCATTAATTGATATTAATGCTCAAAATGATTTTAGTTTCTGTTAAGTCCTTATTGGGAAATGTTTGGAAGGAAATGTACTCGAACTGAACAAAAGTTCGTTTTAGCTTATTCGCTTTCACTAGAGCTCTATTGAAATAGGAGGGGAAGTATATTTCATAGATATTTTACGGCGCGGATTGGGTAGTCCTAGCCAGAAATAGTGCATGTAATGAAAAGTTTGTTCATTTCGTAACTTCGCCTTTACCTTCACGTGAGGAAACGAATATTAAACTGCGACTTACGTTTGTATAATTTAAGAGCGATTGGGTTGACGAGATGTTTTGTCAAAATTTGAATTTCTTTACGTTCTTCCTCACACAGATAAGTAGTCAGTCTGTTTGTTTTCTTGAAATTCGTTCGATTTGCTTTCAAAACTGTCACATTGCTTGTTGTAATAGCATAGTTAGTGTGCAACAACTCAACTCGATCATTGGAATTTAAAAAGTTAGCTTTGAATTCTTGCTTATGTATACATGCATATACCGCTTGGTAAGGATTGCTGTATCAATTAATGATGTTCCGGTTTGATTTGCTTATTGCTGATGCAATTATTCTGTACTTTTTGATGATACCGATAATGTTCAAAGATGGAATGGGAGAGGAGAAAAAGTAACGGAAACGTACGTGTGCTAGACGGTAATTTGTTAGGATTCATTGAACTCTACTGTACGCCTCTGCAACCATTCAACTCCATCCACCACACAACAATAATTCGACGACTTCCCTATTCATCGAAAAGGCATGGCAATTATTTTCTCATTAACTTTCAATTTTATTTCATCTATCAATCCCATCACTGCTCCACAAATTCCTACCTCTTCTCGGCAATGTTTGATTCAAGAGGTTTTATGATATGTTGTCCATTGTAATATGTATGGACTGGGAAAGTAATATATATTTGAGCTTTCCTATAGGTCAAAGACAAGTTACTTTGGTTTTGCCTAAAGCGCAACAATAACGGCCAGTTCATTATTCATTAATCTGTCAGGTGCGTCATCCTAATGGCTTGAGGCAGTTGACACACATGACATGTTGCGATGGAGCGCTTACTTCCATAATGACTTTTAAAGGCAAGCGGTTACTACTAATTGGCAGTGAAGAGATTATGCGAGACAAAGCAACTGATATGATAAGGGTGAGAACCGTCGCCAGTGTTGTAGAATTACGATATCTGAAAGTGAGTCCATCTTATATTTTTTTTATAACCAAAACTTTTTTATGGTTAAACTGTCATGATTACAGCTCTATTCTGTGTGTTCAACAGGCTGTTTGAGAGCTGAAGGAAAGGCGGAAGTGGTAGGAGAAAGGAAGAGCCTAATAGCTACCTATTTTATAACTCAGCCTACAATTATAACTCACTAAAGCCTACATCACATCTCACCACCTTATATGATGAGAATTTTCACTGTAACATATTCTCATGTTCTCTAATTTCCAGCAATTGAATTCTCTCTTTTAGCTCATTAATTTCGAAATTTCGATCACTAGAGATGAACGAAGGAATCACTTTGTTTGTCCATCTAATTAATTACTAGTTATTTGAATTATCTTTTCAATGATTCTGTATTAGTTGAAAAATGACGGGTGACTTTGCAGTTGTTGGGAAAAGTGCATATAACAATCATAAAAATCCGCTTTTATTAACTTTTATGACGTTTATTGAGACTTTCGGCAATAGCTTCATTGCAATGTGAATTCACGATATTCCTTGTGATTTTAAGAGCCCGCTCGAAAGCAGCATCACAAGTAGATTAGGTTATGTTTCTGCAAGTGCTCTGCAATCTTAATTTCCTAATTAGCAGGTGAAGCGATTGTTGATGCGCAACGGGTCGACGATTGGTGGGTAGAAGTACATTTCGTTTTTTGCAGTGTCGCAGTTGAAAATAACTGCAGCGACTTGATACAATGAGAAAGGCCGGACTAGTTAAGTGATTTTCACTTTCAATGTAAGACTGAAGAATAAGGTAGCGGTTAAATTCGAGATTTATTCACTTACTGTTAAGATGTGAAGGAGAGGTGAAAGCTGTCCTGCGTCCCACAGTGCTGCCAACTGTTCGCTAGAGGTTGTATTATTCATCATTCATCCACGCGCCTGTTAATAGGTAGAATTAGTATCCATAGGGATAATTCGGCTTTCGCTCTAACAGGTAGTGTTGCCTCCCATCGGTGTTTGATCCCTTTCAAGGAGTAGCTCTTGGCCAATAATTTGACCGTAGTCGAGTGTGTGTTTCTCTGTTAGCTATCTGATTTGATTATTGAACTTGGCTTGAAAATTTATTTCAAACAAATTTTTATTCATAACTGTTGAACAGACATTTGCAGTTTTCCATCACAAAAGGCCTAAATTGAAATTCCTCAGAATCTCAAATCTTTTAGCTTTAACCTTTGTGAATTTGAAACGTGAGGGGTGAAGTGAGATGATGTGAGATGGAGGAGAAAAGGTCAGTGAAAGATTGCGTACGAGATGGAAGTGGCAAAAGGAGAAGAGAGACAAGTAGGTGATCGAAGGCACTTTAGGTGATCATATAATAATAACCTGCATTGTGCCACCTTTTCTCCTTTTCTTTCGATGACCGTTTTCCGATTTTATCGGTAAACTGGACAATTAAGTCGGAGTTCATCCCTTCCGGAACTTCCTGACAAACATATTTGATTTCAATTTTGCATTGCACCTCATCTTTAGATTGAGAAGAGTTTGATCTTCAATCGTAAATCTTTCAACTGAAGTTCGATGTTTCAGGTAAGCACTTGGAGCTGATTTAAGACCATGCTTAATTTTAAATTTGAATTTGTGCCTGGAATGCTAGAATAAAGATTCGTGATCATAAATGGAACTTTCATATCAAGCTTGCCTTATCTGCTCGGTTTTGTTATAAATTCTCATGAAGAAATTTAGGACGAAGGATTGCTTCGAAATTTTCTATATTGAAAGAACAGAAATATCTTATGAGACTTCAAATACTTTATAAGAATTTTTACAATCCCGCCCCACAAATTTGATTTTTTTTAATTTCTAAGATTTATGCTCAAAAATTTTATAGATCTATGCAAATTTCTACTTTAATAATTGTAAAACCAGTTTGACTCGTAGCAATTACTCATTAACTGTATGTCATCGATGAGTACAATAGTGCAGTTTTCAAATTTGTCTTAGTTCTCTTCCAAATATGTAGTTTTTTTTCTTTGTCCAGTTTACCGATAAAATCGGAAAACGGTCATCGAAAGAAAAGGAGAAATAGTATGAGAATGTTCGGAATTTTGAAAAATGCTATCTGATTTTGTTGAGATTATAAAATAAAACTTTAATTTGGTTTATTGTCCTAATTTCAACAGTGTATTTTCCTAAATTAATGCATTATTTGCATTAATAGATGGAATAATCGAAGGAAACCGGTTCTATAAATGAAGCAGAGATTATGAAAATGGGTAAAAATTCATTGAAACGTTGTGGGAACTTTGTACAGAAACCTAAAAATAGTATGAATAGAGACAATTCAGCCAATTCCACTGTGCCATTGTCGTCATCCGACAAACTGCAAACATTCCACTTTGGAATTCATTTACCATTCTTGAAATCTTTTCCATAAGCTTAATTACTAGTTCGTTCGCCGTCCAAACTGCAAATTAATCTGTCATCTATGCGAGGAGACAACGCAGCACAACGTTGTACGTTTCAGTGGATTTCAACGATACGTCCTTTCTATTTCTTCGTTCTCATACAACTCGGTAAACATATTAGTTCGTAAGAGATAAATAAACTTAGAGCTATTTAAATTTCGATGCAAATATTTTCGATTAGTTTTATTTCACAGCTGCAATCGTTGGTTTTGTTGCACAAGATGCGCCTGTTCCTTTGGACGAAAGATAAAAGGAAATATTAGTGCGCTGTCTCATTAACGCTAACTGCTACGATAGTACCTCGAAAAAGCTTTTCAAGATGAAGCACTCTTCTGTTGATGAGAAGCTTTAGTGAATGATCGAGTAATTTTATGTATATTTTTAATTTCAAATTTGAAATTAATATCAAATGAAATCGTTTTTCATAAAAATTATATCAAGCTTTTTTATCAGTTGTACCAAAAAAAAAATGGAATTTAGTAGATTTATCGTTATCATGCCCAACAATGACGTAATCATAGCATGCTATTTCATTGGAAGACATAGTGAAGGGTGGAGAATTTAAGTGAAACCAATTCAGTGAAGATTTTGAACCTCTTAATAAAAAATTTATAGAATTAAATATTTTGGATTCCATTCATTTCTTGTTATATTTTATTCTTTCCACCGATAAGTCATTAACGTGCAATACTGCAACACTGCTTTACCGTCGTTCACTATTTCAGGTCGCAGGAGGGAGAGGGACGGACGAGTTTCCAGTTTCCTGACCTGAAGCAAATCTAGTCAAGCGATGATCATTTAGCCTTTTTGCTGCTCTCAGAGTACTTACCCGTCACTTCTCACAGCAATCTCTTTCAGCAGGCATTGATTGTTGCTGTTTGTTTATTTGTTTGCTTTAGCAGTCGCAGTCCATATATTCCCTACGATTTTGCTCTTCTCGTAGTTCATAAAGGGAAAATTGACCAATTACAACAAATCGTTCATTGAATTCAATTTTATGGCTGATAACTGAGAAGCTATTTTTAGCTCAGTTATCGGAAGTGATAGTTTAATTTATTCATATAATACTTTCAAACTTCCACTTATTGGACTGTCCCGTGCAGTTGCACTCAAAATGTACTCCAACAGATGGGCGAAATGATAATTGTGATGAACTAACACTGAGCTGCCAGTGCATTTCTGACTAGAAGTCCCATCCAGCTAGCCCAGTCTACGCCCTGCACACTCAGCAAAATTGCTTAGAACTCATTTCTGACCTACGGCCGGCCTATTCATTGATCTAGCCCGGTCACTTTCTAATGCCAATTCTCTTTTAGCTGAAAAAAGAAGCTTACTCTTCTCTCTTTCTCTCTCTCTCTCTCTCTCTCTCTCTCTCTCTCTCTCTCTCTCTCTCTCTTTCGTATACATGAAAAAGAGGGAGGGAGAAAGCGCTCATTCACTCTAAGAGGTGACATATTACATTCGTGCAAAATAATGTATGTATCATCATTATCACCACTGTTATGCTAGAGTTTATTAATGGTTCACGAGATTTTAAAAGTGACATGATGAAAGTGCTTGTGTCTTACATACTTAGCCTTTCGCTTTTCGAAACTTTGCCATTCAAATTTTCAGAGATACTCCCTTTCTTTGCAACAAAGCATTCAATATTGAATTGTTTAGAAAGCTGGAACATACCGTTCACGTTCACGTTATTTTTACATATTGTCAAGTAATTGCAGCATGAGAAGCATCACTAACCTTTCAGCCTTATATCGCGTGGCCAGCCTCACCTACCTTGGCCTTTTCTGTCCTTTTCACCTTCCCTTTAACTTTACATTTAATCACCAACCTCAATTTTGCGACAACAACAACTCTTCAAACATTTTGCTGAATTTTTTACGATCAGATCTTATTCTTACGTCCAATCGAACCGAACAATTTTTTCTTAATGCTCTAACATATCTTGCTCTGATTTAAGTTCAAAATGAGGAAATTATTGAGATATAAATTCATACAATAACAGTATTATTAATTGCATATAGGAAAACATTCTCGGTGTTAAGCTTGACTCAACTCTCAAAACTAGCTGCTCTGTTACGTATGTAATTAACAATTACCGCTAGCTAATAATTTGCATAAAGAAATTTCACTTCTACTTTTATAATTTTCTTCCAAAGTGAGGTCGGACAGATCTACATGGATGGAAGAACTGAGCTTTCTCATTTCCCTTGTTAGGAGGTAAATGGGATAGCACTACTACTAATTTTATTTCCCTTCCCTCATCGCAAGATCATCAATAATGATAACAAAATTGTGCAGCGCTGGTAGATGTCATTTTGCGTCCATTTATCGCCACTATAAATCGTTTAGAAAGAATTACTTAGTTTTCTTAACTAGCAATCTTCCTCGTTCTAACAGTAAAATCGTTAATTGACGCATAAAAATTGACATATTTCTTGGTTTCCTTCCTACTGCTTAAATGAATTCAAATTTAAATAATTTATCATTAAATAATTCTCTTCGTCTCCTCTGCAAAATGTAACCCTCTTCCAGATGACATCCACTTTCCTTCATCACTATAAGTGTGCAATTTAATCCACCAACAAAGCGGGAAGTGATATTTTTGACCGCTCTTGTTCATCTGAGATATTTAATTTAAACAATTTATATTAAGTGGTCCGATAACTTTTAATGCTTGTCACTACAATTCAATAGACAGTACGGTACTTTCAAAGTTTTACTGAATAAATACTTATGCTACGCTATCTGTGCTCTGTTAAGCTACTATCAGAGAACTTTTCGAAATATCAGTATTCTCGCTTATAAACATTGCCGTTCATATTGATCCTTCGAAAAACTTCACGTATCGTTTTATGTTCACATTTTATTTCACTCCTTACTGAGGCGGTTTCTCTAAAGAATTATTTTTCCAATAAATATCGTTTCATTTTTCTTCCTAGAATCGTTCGACTCGATGGTGCACTTCCTACCGTACTGCTTTTAGCCGCTCTTAGTCGTTTAAATTTATTTTTTTTTATTTTTCTAAAATTTTAATGCTTTTTTCCTCTCTTACTTTTATCAAATTATTTTCATTTCCTACGACAAATTTTAATCCAAAACGTTAGTCTTCTGCTCAAATTTAGGCATAGGAACTCATTCTTTCAGTTTGTTTGCGAACTGCCCCGACTGCTAAGACTGGAAGTCTGTTTTTAATGTTGAGTTTATGTTGCAAATAAGTTTGAATGAACAAGTTCGTAGAGGTGCCACACTGCTTCGCAGATGGTGACATTGTCAGTGATCGCTTTACTTAAGCGACGGTCACAGAGTGAATGATCCGTGAAGTAACTTAACCGCTCAGCTTGAATTTCATCCTACAAACTTTTCATTGAAGTGTCGCATTCTTGCTAAGTTTCCTACCTTCTCCGCTTGCGTTGCATCATCGACGAACAAATCGCCAATTTGCAAATTCAAAAACAACGCCTTTTCGCTGCTTCTTTTGTGTTCCTTTCATCCGATATCTTTATCTTTGCACTCTCAGCACTCACAGCGCTCTCTTCACATCACCCTCAATCTCTGTACGAGTAAATATTCCCACTTATCATATTTAGCAGAAGTCTATTAAAATTGGAAAGGGGAAGCATTCAATTACCACTTGCTATTGCTATTTGTGTGTGTGAGATATCTTCAACAGTTCAACGATTACTTTTCCCTCGAAGTTTTCTACCCAAATTAAGTTAGTGACAGACATCTGTCTTTCTTACTTTAACTGACAGAGAAGTGCTGCTTCGATGGGATGAATGATGGATGCGTTGCTGAACTTCTGTCTGATTATCCTCGATTTCCGTGCAGCTCTTTCTCTTATTCACGTGTTGTTGACAGGTTAGCCATGCTTACTTTTGTTGCGTTCTGTGCGTCCTTTTCAGTTGGTAAGATTGACTGTAATTATGAGTGGAGAAGCGCTGCTGCCTGTGCGTTCTAAGTTCTGGCACAAAACTCAACTGGTACTTTCTTACGCGGGAAGTTTTAAAGGACGACAATAAAGGACAGTTCTTCGTAAGGTGGCGCGTCGATACCACTTTGTTAGCCACATTGCTATCTCAGCAAACCTACCTACCTTTTCATTTGCTGGAAATAAAATTATTTTTAGCAGCCATCTGAGCAGTCGTAAATAAGAGCAGTCAGAATGTGTCATAACAGTGTAGCGACGACATTAATTTCAGTGCCAAAAAAGCACATCCAATAATTGGCTCCTTAATTGAAGTGCTAACTATCGAGAATCCATTCAAATAGTAGCGGCTATTTTCTTGAATGCTTCATAATTAGTTTTTCATTCGCATTTTAAATCTTCGTTACGTTGCTGTTTCATTGAATTTGATCGATTTTTGTTGCTATTTAAAAATCTTCAAGCCACAATTTAATATTTTCCATTGCTTTCCTTGAAATTTTTTTCAAAAATGAAAAATAATTTGAAAAGAATGTGAAGACTGAGAAAAGTTCTAATGTAGGTTTAAAATATTGATTGCTTTGAGCTAACATATTTTGCGCATTTTGTTTAGTGAAATAACGAATAATTTCGTCAAACGTGTTTTTTACGTAACGTGCTAGTTATTAGTGATAGTAAAAATTTCTATTAATTTCAGGTCCACGTGATGTACCGATAAGAAGAAATGCCTTTTATGCAAAATGAGCACCATCAGTACTCTAATCTTATCCCATTTCATTTCCACTCTCTTCTTGCTCCACACTAATGCAGGTTTGATTTAACTTCGAAATTTAATAAACAGTTTCGTATTTCTGCATGCTCCGGTTATTAGAATTATTTCATAAATTAAAAAGGAACAGATTATAATATGAAGATTAACTCGAACTCGAACACGTTTTATTTGAATTTAAATTGCTTTGTTACCAGTTGTAAATTGTGCCTTTAAATAGTGCTCTTCATGAGTTAGAAGGCAGGCGACTAATTTCTTGGATTCGTTTCGTTATTTTGCTAAGTAGTTCTTCACGAAGAGATCTTAAAGTTAACAAAGTGGATGAGAAGATTCGAACTCTCACTTTAATTCGGTTATGGAAATTAGCCCTTGATTACCCTACAACGCAAAAACTTATTTTACTGAATTAAACTTAATTCGAGAGCCTCTCAGAATTTTCGAAACTTGATGTCTTTTTTGAATAGCCCTTTAACGAAATAGATGCAATTAGCTTTTCCTCAAATTTATATTTTCTACAGTTCAGCTTTTTCGAATTTAATTTCTATAAATATTGTCATTTGAGAGGACACTGTTTAAATGCTGCTTTCTGGAAAAAGGCTACCGATTTAGGTAACTTCTCACTTCCGTCAATTACAGCTAAATTACTCCCTGTGTATGTGTTTTGTAAGAAATAGGATCGCTTTGTTTTGTTGGGATTTTCTGCCAATTCGCATTCCTCCTACCGCACGAGGACCGCAACCACTACGTAAGATTTGATCGACAGGCAAGGAAAGGAATTAACTAGCATTGATATGGTCTGAGTTGACATGAATTTTTATTTCTCTTCAGCTGCCGAATTTCATAAAATTTTTCTTATTGCAATCCAGGGAATGTTCGGCTATTGAAAACGGAGAGAAAGGCGATCAAGCCAAAAGTGATCAACGAAATGCTGATTCCGAGGTATGATTGTTACACCTCTGTATATCCATGGAATTTCCAACAATCATTTCTTCCAAGTATTTTGGTTTTTCTTAACAACAACAACCAAGATATTATCTTTCAGTAATGCCATGTTAGTTTGAAATTTTGATTACCTATGAATTTTGATTACCTATGACACCGGAAACCAGTAAATTTCTAGCAAAAAGAAAAGGAATAGATGTTTACGAATTGGAAATGGAGGATTGTAAACGTAGTCGGGCGGATCATTTTTTTTGCTGTTAACTTTTAATTTCATTTAAAGCCTAAGTGATAAGATAAACCTAATTATCGTTAATATAAGTGCAGGTATTCAACAACAGCATTGATGTGTGAACCGGTATTTACTGGTACCAGTAGCCAAGCTCAGTGGTACCACGATGGTACAGTTGTTGCAAATGTTTCAAGGTAATTATTTCAAATCTGTGGGAGAAAAAGGCATATTAAAGTTTAAGAAGTTAGTTTTGTCACCTTAGCTCCACCTGCTTAAGCAAAATAGTGGATATATAAATTATGAAGTGATTTTTTCCTAAATATGGACCTTTAATAGACCTGAAAATCATATTTGGCTTCTATGTATACAGTTGAATCATATGCTATTTTGGTCGTAACTTTGAATTCAGTAAAAATTTGTGCATAGTTCTGAACCACTAAAATAGCCTTGTTAATCACTTCCATACTTTTACATCAACATTTTGTTCAGTGAAATTCTCATGAAATATACTCAATCATTTGCATTTGTTCAGTGTGCGCATTCTACAAAAGAACCTCTTTCCTGTAGTCTGCTAAATTCTTTCTGTTTAAAGCATTTGATAACAAAGCTTGCAGTACTTCAAACGCGGTGTTACACGACTGTACATATTATACTGAACAAGCTATACCGGATGTTGGCTTCCTTATCATCACAAATATATCTCTCGGTAAGTTATTATTCTTATAAATTTGTCAGGCATATCATTTTCGATCAAAATTTCACTTCGAAAATCATTACCAAATCCTCCAAAACATTTAGTAGAACTAACCTTTCCGAAGTCGAAGAAAATTTTTGATTATTTCAGAGGATGAAGGCGATTATTGGTGTCGTCGAATAGATAACAGAGAGGAAGGTGAAGTAGCTCGAATTGTTGTTGCCTATGTGGAGCCGTTTCCACGTAATTCCCGACCAACATTTCATCCAGATCCAGCGCACTTTGGACAACACTTAACTGTTCATTGCCCAATAACTAAAGCTGTTCCACCACCAACCTACACGTGGTTCTTGGTATGTTCATGTTAATTTTGCTGCATCCTCTTCATGAAGTATTTGGAATTTTAATGACGCGAATTATTTGTATTTCCATGGTAACTTATATCCTCCCTCCTATATTTAGCTTTTTCATTCATATTTCATAAGATTTCAGAATGGAAAGACTGTGGATTTGTCAACCAAACGAATTATTCAGAATTCAAATAGTTCACTTCAAATTCAACATTTTATGCGTCAGGATATTGGTGTTTATGAATGTGTTGTAAAAAATTTTGCGGGCCGTACAAGTGCCAAAACATACGTAGATGCCATTCCGCTTGCATCTAGGGGTAGGTTATTTTAGATTATTTATTGGCATTTTCAAAATTTTTTGCGAAATTTGGTTACTAAATTAAAACGGAATATGTTTGTGATTGCAAGTTTAAACAATTTCAAATCAAGATTTTTAAGTGAATCGCATAGGCTTTATGCCAATTTAAGTTCAAAAAATCTGCAGATATTTTCGATAACGCGATTTTTACGAATGCTTGTCAAAGTATGTCACGTAGCGGATTACTATGGTTCTTAATTGGTTGCTTTGCAACCAGGTAGTTTCATTTCTATTTGTGTCACTAATTTATGAAGTCGTAAGTCTTAATGTGCGCACACGATAGCATTTCTGAGAAAAATTGATGCGTTTAATTTTTAAGAATCTAAATCAGTAGACATTGTAAATTCAGCGGTGTAGGTAGCGATAGAATGTGTCGTATTATCTTGACATCTTTCAAAGATACTGACTGATGTTTATCAGTTTTACTGGCCTAATTGTGTCCTTTAAAAATATCGAACACTCCACACTTATGATTATGATAAGGAATGCAGAGTTTTTAAGCATTGAATATTCAATTTTTTCAATAATAGTTCACAATTCATTTTCACTGAAATATAGACTTTATAAATTCATTTAACTTGCTCGAAATCTTTAAAATTTTTAGAGAACTACGACCACAATGACTAAAATTCAAAACAGTTCTAAAGGAACAAATGAACTATTTCAATGAATCTTTTTTTTTTCAGTGGTGCTGTACTGTCTTATTTGGCTTGTGCAGTGTTACTTGCACGGTCTGGTCACCGGAGCAGGACGTTGCTCTATCCAGATTCACTCTTCCAAATTTATCCAAATTTTGCACTGGGATTCCGAAAAGTTATTGCACCAATGACTGATATACCCTGTAATCTTCGCACAGATCTATCCGAACAGCATAATGTGTAGTGAAAATGCACTGTATTATTTCATATTTTCTTTTCACTGTGCAGTGGAGATTGAAACAATTCAGATAGTCACTTCAGTTAGTCCAAATACTTCGAATTTACTTTATTATATTGAGCCTCCTTTACAGAAGATCATTGTAAACATAACAAATCTTCAAAATTTTTTTTTTATTCAAAATTGATCACCAATTGGCTTCTCCGTGAATGCTTCGCTATAAGTCCAATTTGATACTTTCCTCTGTGGTTGGTTACTTTTTATCACTGAACTAAGGAAATATGCATACGCGTCATCTATATGTCCAACTGAGAAACTTCAGATCTTATTTGCATCACTGACTTGTGTTTTTTTTGCAAAGGACTGACAACCAAACAAAAGAGAATTATCTACAGTTTACTACTGCTAAAAAAACGACTGAGTTATTTTACAAATTAAATGTTAAGAGAATATTCTCGTCCATCGGTTGCATATACCCGTCGGAAATTGCGTTTAAGTGCTTTTAGAAATTTTTGCGGATTTTGTCTTCTTCCTCATTTTGCAGTATCGATGAATTTATTATGATCATTGTGTTGTTTATACGGGTATTTCTACAATCTTTCCTATTTTCAACTATTTAAATGATACGGTTGAACCCTACACGTCTCTTTTTTGTCAATTATTGAAGGCAGTGTATTGTTATGTTATTCTCAAATATTTGAAGGGAACTTCGTTTTACGTTTTTTTAATTAATAATCATACCAAGACTGCAATAATCATTGAAGTCGCTGAAAATTTTTAATTTCCCCCGTCATGTGCCAATTAATGTTTAAAATAATGACTAAGTACTGCTTAAATATGACTTTAATGGATGTCGTTCTGTTTGTTCTGTTCTGCACTTGAAAATAGTTAAGCAAGTGATTAAAGATTACTCATGAGTAAAATTGAGGTTTTAAGTAAACCTTTTGATAGAACTGAAAGGGATTACATCGTTGATATGAAATGGAAGTGATCTTTTCTGAATAAATTTATTTCATTCATTTTATTTTTCATAATAGAATCAAAATTTTAGCCATTAAATAGAGTTGAACTCAGTGCATAAACCAGCTCTGCAAACAATTCGTAGAAGTTCAGACATGTGCTTCTACTTTGTTCTGAGACATGCTTATCAGATCCTTCACTTCGTTTTTCTTCTAACTTTTCTGGTGAAGTCTATGTACAAATATTAAAAAACCAAACCTAAGCACTTCTCTTTATATTATATTAGATTCCCTTTATATTAGATTTTTTAGCATTCTTAGCGCAAATTAAATGGAAATATGAGAGCGAAACAAAATAAACAATGTAAGTCTTCCTCAACAATTTCTACAACAACTTGTTGTGATGTCACCGGTCGCTGTCGAATTTCGGAAAAAAGGCAAAATGGTATTTGAAAGAAATATATGATAAGCAAGGATGATCAACGACTTCGATTCCCACCAATCAGATGAGCTTGCCGACTTGTTATGCTTGTATTTCTGTGATATCAGGTGCTTTCTACCATTAGCTTCCTTCCCAACATTTGTATTTTAAAATTCAATTCATTTTTTTGATAAGTTCGAAATGAAAATGAATATAGTCTGACCCATTGCCCCGGAAATCTGTTTAACATATAGTTTGAAGAAATTCCAACCAGATGAAATGAGATTTCCAAAGTTTTGATTATATAATCAACTTCGAAGCAAACCTGAGTGGAAATCTTTCAAATATTGAAGAGTCAAAGAATCAAAATAGTAGGGCAGCTTTCAAATGAGGAAGCATTTTATACAAAACTGGACACTTTCCCTCCATTGTTTTATCAAGTTTACTTCATTTGTGAATCATAAAACTAATGAGCCCAGCGAGTTTGTACCATTTATACTGTGATAGCGTGTCAAAATCAATCTAGCTCTCGTGCGCCTGAAAGAAAATGGGACTCACAATAACATTTACTTTCAGAGATTTTTTTTTCTTCAGCTAAAATTATGAGACACTCAAAGATCCCCTTTCTTCCAACTTGAAATAAAATTTGTTGATGCAAAATTCCAAATGCGAAAATGCAATCTCGATAAATCATCAAGACATTTGCAGAAACATCATTATGTGGAATGCAAGGTTGAAAGACTTTAGCTTTGTAAAAATCAAAAACAAAAGGTGTGACTTCTCATCATGAAAACCGAGAAAGTTTCCAATTCTGAAAGTTTTGAAAAGTTTGGAGGTTTTCAATCGAGATAAGAAAATTTCTATTTTAACAATGGAATTTAAGGAATAATGAATGAACGCAAAACTTATGAACACAAATATTGAACTGAATTAAATGTACCATTCTTCGTTCCTGTTTAATAAAGATGATAAATATATTGCCATCGCCCAGACAAATGCAGCATAACTAACACCAGCGAATGTTATAATTTTATGATCATTTTAATTTCTTTTAATGCACTACCAAATCACTAAGAACCAGAAAGAATCCGCAATTGTCATTTACTCCAACACTTGTTATTTACAGTGGAATAAATCTTTTTGCAAATATTTCGTTTGGCAATGGCAACAAATGCAAAAGTGAACCGAAAATTGATAACCAGCTGAAAAAATCGAAGAAATGATATCAAAAAATCAAAAACTCACGCAGATGACTATTTTATGTTTCTTAAACTCGAAACGTAAAAAGAACATTTCACAAGAGCTGACACTTTAAGGACTTAATAAGCGTCAGGGACTTCTTACTTAGTCATTTAAAATAAACCTCCTAAAGCAAAAAAGTGATAATAACATACCTAATAACATAGTTATCATACCGAACATTCTTCATAAGATCTGCTGTCCTACAAGGATGAAATTGGTAGAAAAGAAGGTTGAAAACAGGATGCTCGCGCTGGGATATTGAAGTTAAACAATCTGCCAATATTGCTTTCTGTTTATCAGCAGGCATCAGTTCCAAAATTTCTTCTATGGTTAACAAAGCACCGGCTGCAACAACGAGTACATTTTTATTATATAATTTTTACATACAAACTTTACGGAACATGAACAAATACTTCACAAACCTTGAAAACATTACCTAATGCTCCGAGTCTTAATTTTGAAAGTTTTTTTATACATCTTGCACACGCTTGTAGTGAAATTAGCTTTCACTAAGTGCAAATCCGTTCAGTCGACATTTTAATGTCCTCCTCCCAAAATTTTAATGTACAAGTAGACTTAATCAGTGATCGTTCATGTGAATTTTCTTTGCTTTGTATTAAACGGACTATGGAACTACCTACTAAACTAACTCTTAAAAACTATAAGAGCCACCATTAACCTTCAACATAATGACAAATAACATGAAATAAAAAATAAAAAAGAACTTTGTCGGCTGAAAATAAACCATAATATGGGAACTTCATAGCTTTCACTATAAGTAATATGAAACGTGCGTAAGATAGTTTCCCCGTTTAAGTCGAACACTGAGCTGTTTGATAAAAATTGAACATTTTTGTACTGAAATTAAAAAATTCCATTTTCCAGGCAGAAATACGATAATTTGCAATTATTAGTCCTTGCAGATCATGGAATCAAACCTTACTTGATCCATTTCTTTCTATCAAATATAGTTAAATAGTATTCTGTGAACAAAAAAAGAAAGAACTTCTAGAACCATTCTCCTCCTCCCAAACATTATATCTTTCTGCTGAAGACTTTCCGAATAATGTTGAAAAGTACTCTCTAATCTGTGCTTCGCATGAAAATCGGCACTTACATCGTTGAATTGCCACTGATATCTCAGGTCTAAGTCCGCAGTTTTCTCAACAAGTTCTGCAACGTCTCGATTGAACACTGCTTTGCTTATTGTCCCCATTATTACTTCAATTAACAAATTGCTATAAAATAGTTGAAAACAACATACAAAACGCGGACATATTTAAGTTCTGGTCGTTTAAAGCCCAAGTTTTTGAGACTTTCCAACAGCTACTTTCAAGCGTAGCACAACTCCATTACTCGCCGTCCATCGCAGTTAGAATGTGAAGCATTACCACCAAACAGATAGAGGTGTTTTCGTAACAAAAAAATGAATGCAACGATAACGCATGCAACGTTAATGAAACACGCATTCTTTCTTCACTTTTGAACTTCGAAGGAAGTGGGAGCTTTGAAGGGAAGCTAGACGTCGGTCGGGTTCGAAAGTGACAATAATGAATTGGGACGAGGGAACGCGAGCAGTTAGATTCAGCAGAGCTGAAAGTTTCATTCGAAAAACGGAAGTAAGATGTCATGGTTGAAGTATATTATGGGAATGCAGGAATTCTGATGATGTAAGCAACAAAAATGTAGAAGCGATGCAAAAGAAGATATGTTACAATGAAACGCTGAACTTTTGAGAAAACCAAGATGAGAACGGCGGCTCTTATCGCCCTGATAAAAGAAAAGATAAGTTGCGGTCAACAAACTTCGCTTGCTACTTCATCGACAGCCACCACATACAGGTACGTGCACTAACAGATGTGGTCCCTTCGCGTTTTGGATTAATCTGTCTAAAACGCGTTCGAACAGAAGGACAAAGGACGAAGGACACACCACGCTGGTAACATCAAAGCCCGCTGTAAACAAACAACAACGGGCACTTAGCCAACATTTCTTACACACCAAATACACACATTCAGACTCGTTCACACCCGAGCACACACACACACACACACACACACACAGACACACACACATAGATCGATGGATAAGCAAACTGTCCTCGGTGCCGTGTACGAATCGGAATTGGAATTCTCATTTCCACTAAACACAACGATGTTCTTCAGTGTAAGCGTCCTGGTGTATTTCTCATTTTTGTAAATTTCAAAAGGAATGAAACCCTTTTGCTAGTCGTAAGCTGCGGGAGAAAAGGAAGATCGAGCTGCGAGTTGATAATTCAGGGTTCCATAGAATTCTCATGTCTCTGTACTCGCTGGCTCTTGCTTCTCTTATCGCCTTTATAACAGCTTGTTGTTAAGCAACAGAATAGATTGTAAAAAGCTTGTCGGATTCCACTCCACGTTCTATCGACGGCGTACTCACAACATTTTAGTGGAAGTGATGGCAGTTTGATTGCAGCGCAGCGCTCACACCAAAGACCTAACTGACCTTCTGAAGTTTAATGATAATATCTGTTCGGGTGACGTCACATGCATTCATTACGTGTGCCGAAATCTCAGATCTCCACTCTTTTCCCTCTTTTGACCTGGAAAGCATGAAAATGCTCGAGGAGGATTTAAAATTTAACGACTATGTTTGCTACTTTTGTTAACTGAAATTGAAGAGAAACCTGGGAATTTGTGAGGTCAATATAGTCAGTATAGTTTTGTATGAATTTGGAAACTGATTTTATACGAAATTTTGATCGATGGAAAAACTAATGGCCTTCAGTTTCATTCAGTTTTCCACGAAACACTTATTGTCAATGATTGAAGAGTATTGATAGGACTGTAAACAGAAATTACACAACAGTTATTTTCAACTGACTGTAGCTTCCGTGAGTTGAAGTAAGATAGCAGTTGACATTCCAGTTAAAGCTGTAAGGGAAGAGAAGAGGAAAAAAGAATTGAGAAGTTTCAAGTGAGTAGGGTGGTGGCCTATTTCATGAAATAAATGGGAGGTTTCACAGAATATTAGATTGGATTATATTACCCACGAGATTGCAAGTAAGTAAGTATCCTGCTCTAAATGGGAAAATATAAGTGCGGAAAATGTCTTCCACTTGTAATTCTCGGATTTCGCATATTAATGACGCGAAAACTTGCGTACGTGATGTGATGATGGTTTCTGCAGTTGCAGGAGAGTGTTCACTGTGCGGTAATAGCTTCGCTCAATGAAATATTGGGAGGTGAAGAGTTATTTATGCAGCCGAATTGCCTCCTATTGAAGTTAATCGGCACAAAGGCGTACATTGTGTCCACGTAAACATTTCTTTCAAAATATTCAATTAGCACTTTAAAATGGTTGTGTCATTCACTAACACTGCTGATGTCCTGCGCTGAAAAGGGAGCGGATGAATAGAATGGACAGCGACAGTTTCTATTCGTAGTGATAACCTCGACCACCACTCCTGCCCAATTCCCCGATTTGTATTTTGAATTCTTGACAACTTCAAGGAACCCTCCTGCGGGGTGCACGAATATGTGTGCGCTGACATTCTCAGAATGTCACCGCTTCCCCTCTCCCCTTCTGTCCCTGCGAAATTGTTGAATTTGTTTCATTGCGCACGCTTCACATAGCAATTCAGTACAACAACGCTGAACAGCACTCTCACTCCATTGCTCTTGCTACTCTCTTCTTCCCTTCCCTTCCCAAAATTCAGCTACACTGCTAGTTAGCTGAATTAGCTAGAGGACCTTATGCTCCTCATCTCATATGAAATGGCTTAGTCGTACTTCACGAGCTGTCAACAGTGGAACGTAAACGTTGTAGAGAGAACACGTGTTGATAGCCAGTTGGTGATTAATTGGCGTGGTGTGGAGGATGTAAGGTGCGCTGTCTCAAATTAACGATAAGTCGATTAGTGAGAGCGAACACTCTGCCCTATCAGCTGACTATCATCCAATTTGCTTTGATTAGAAGTTTGTGGAAAGCATCATTTTGCTGGCAATTATTTTAGGATTACTTAAATTTCTTGACTTCGCAACTCTGGCGTTATCTTATCATATCGCGCTGAGTGTGATGCACGTTTGCTATCGATGACAGGGAAGTTGTAAAAGACCCTTCAGTGGTCTCTTGAAAACACTAACCGTTGCATGTTTGAATCGATGAAGATCAATTTATTTTTTAATTTGTCTGACGAATCACGTAGGAAGTGATAAATTTCTTCAAAAACAAATAACGTGAGTGTTGTGGGAATCGTCGTAAGAGAGTGTTGGGAAAGTAGGTTGACTTCCTGCAAAGCGCCTTGCTTCCGAGGAATTTGTCGGTGTCTCACGTAACTGCAACTTCCAATGTAGCGGTCCGGGTTTCGGATCGAGAGCATTCTGTTCACGCTTCCGAGCACATTCTTCCTTCGCCTGTTATCCTTCTTACTATTGTTGGACATTCCATCTAGTTATTCTCTTTCCTCCTTCATTCTCATTTTCAGAATTTTCAATACATTTTTTATAAGAGCTGATATTTTCGATACGAAAACGGCGTGGACGGAGATAGATATTCCATCCACCGTGACTTTAATAAGGGAGAGACGGGTGCCACGACCGAAATCTTTGAGTATTCCAAATCAGACCGATTGAGAATTAGTACTGGACATACTTCTCTTCTTTTCCAATTTTTTTTTTAATTTAACAATATTTGCTTACACGTTATGATGAGTGTATTGACGAAAAGGCGAAGATCGATAGGCGTAACGATACGCAAACAGTGAAGTGTCATCCGTTGGGAAGTAGCGTGGACAGCTGAGGTCAGCGCACCGACAAATTAACAAAAAGATTTATGACTGTGTGTGTGTGTTTAAATGGTATTAAAAGCAGAGGGCATCTGCGCTGTGCTGGAAAAAACAGCAGGACAGATCAATATGAAACCTTTGAAATGTGCCGAGTGCGAAGAGATAGCTACGAGGCTAAATTAAGGGATAGGAATTGCAAGAAAAGTTGAAAGGAAAGTTTGGCACAGCTTATTTCTCTCGCTGTTCATTAAGCAAGCCAGTGAGAAATTTAGAAGTTAGTTCTACCTACATCTGTTGTTTCAGACAAAGTAATGGAAGAAGAGCGGTAGGAATACTCACAGAACGTGCTTAATGGGTCTTAAATTCACAACTAATTTGAAACAGAATTTAATTTCATTCTCACTTTTTCTTTTCCATTTCCAATAAAAACAGCAGCCTTTTTGAAACTCTGCTGAGCATTTCGTTTAGTATATTGAATGTTGATGGAGATCTACAGTTAACAATGCTTAGAATTAGGTTAATTTTGCCTCAGTTATTAATTAATCAAGTTTTGCTAGCCTATTTCAGTTGGGTCTTCATTTCGCAATCTTTACGATTGGTTGTTTATCAGCGAAGTGTATATTTCGTTTATCAGATGAGTAGTCTGTAGTTCAGTTGATATCACTGATTGCGTGTGGGGGGAAGTGGGGTGGTGTAGCGTGTGCGTCAAGCACTTCCTGAACTGCTGCTGTTCTTCCTATTTTTCCTCGATCCAGAAACCCTGTTGGCATTTAGTGTGATGAATCATGCTGTCATGATGATGAGCGATTGCTGTGATTCATAAACTTTTCTTCGTTTCTTTGAAGCTGCTCCACGGAGGGAATCATAACTATTTCATTTTATCCTATCACTCACTTCCTTTCAAATGTTCCAATGGTTGACTGTGCGGAACTTACCGTCAAGAACACCGTTCGAATTTACAGTGCGAGTAAGTAATTAGCGCAGTAGGATCGGTTGACTGCTTACAGTGAGCCGATCCTACTGCGCTTATTATGAAACGATCAGTATTTTTGCGATAGGTTATCTATCATTGCAGTAGTCGTGTAGGAGCACTTTGAGGAAGACGGTACGACCGTTGAGAGTGATTCTCTGTTGTGGTAGTCATATCAGTACAAAACAGCTGATGTTATTGAGCTGCTGATCTTCCTAGAGATTCCTCTCATCTATTTCATTTCTCCTACTTATCTGTTCGGATAGTGCCAATCTCTTCCCATCCTCTTTTTCGGATTGCTTCGCTTGGTAGCTTAATGCTTAGCGCAATTAGCTGCGCACTTGACTGTTTGATTCAAACTGATAAGTATGCCACTTAATGAGAAATATCTGCAAGAATGGGTATGAAATGGTTGAACGTTGTGCTTTGGAAGCTTAAAGCATTTTCGAATTGCTTATCAACGATGTTATGTTTATTCATTTAAATGTTAAATTACGGAAAATAGTGGGAGGCGAATAGGAGATGGGTAAATGAACTATTACTCAGTGAAGCATATTCCTTTAGTTTTTAACACTTTTTTTGTGTAGAATATGGTAGGGAGCGATAAGGATAAATGGAGAGAACCACTCAAATTCTCATATCATTCGTCTAAAAATAATGCAAAAAAATTTAGTTCGTAATATTCAGAAGTTTAGTTTTACTATTTTGCCTTTAAAGAATGAATTTTTTTAAAGAATCATTAAAATTTACTGCAGATGTTTTCATACATAGGAAAGATCCATTTATCAATTGATGACGGAAGCGCTTGTCGTAATTGTCCCTTTCTTTCTTATTCGAACGTAAAACATTCATTACGCCTAGAATTCTCGGAGCATGTAAAAGACAAGCAAGCCTTCCTGTGGGATTAGTTAATTTCTGCTTGAAAATTTACTTGGCTTTATATCAAAGTTTTTTTTTCGATAATTTTCGTTTTTCCTTCAGCGGCGGAATTGTATTGTTAAGCTTTTTGCTTTAAAAACAGCTTCCTTTTGATTGTATTATTCTGTGGAGTTTCCAGATTTTGAGCTGTTCGAATTTAATCTTTGAAATGTTTCTTTCGCTGATAGATTCGGATGTAGTCCTGTCAGTAGCATTAAAGTCATAGATGGATCACGCATAAGTGGTTCGACAAATGAATGAGATTTTCGTTATCCTTTTCTTCTTGCAGAGAAATTGGACGAATTGTATGGCAGTACAAGCAACCACTATTGAAACAGTTACTGTGGTGAGGCCTCTCAAGGTTCATTTCTGTTTCGTTTTTCACAACTGCAACTGTGCAGATTTCTTTGCAACATTAACTTTCACATAGAAAAACGTGAGGCCTCGTCTATAACGGGCGGTATTATCGGTGGAGATTTCGAATTAGGCTGCCACTTTTTAAGTTTTTTTAAGTTCATCTCAAATTGGATGGAATCACGTGGATGGAAATATGCAGATTTAATGTATGAAATATTTTATTACGTAATTTGTACTTCGGACGGGAGTACTAGTAGTAGCATGGCTTTTGTTGCTGGTACTCGACGTGCAGTAATCTTTCAGCAGGAAATAGGGAAAGGAGACAGGCAAGTGATATCGATACCGCCAATAAGGCATTTTATGGCACGTGATTTCGTTAAGACTTGCCAAATTGAATTGAGATACAAATATCGTGGAATTTTGAAAATACCAATTTTAGGTAATATCTTCGGTGTGTTTGTTCATTGCATTAATTCTTTTGATATTATGCTTATCAACGACATGGTGGCTTCGATCAGATGGCTTTCGAACGGGTTTATGGCTTGAATGCACAGCGTCTGATCAAACACAACCAACAATAGCTGGGGGACCGCCACCTGGAGGGTGCCAAAAAATACATCGACATGCTGGTAAGTGAACTTTTCCATTTCATTCCTATTAAAAAAGTTTCAAACATTGGAAAAAGTTCGAAACGGTTGTGGTTGTGCTTTGTTATTATTCCTAAAGTTAATAAGAATGTCAAGGAATTAGTCCTGTCAGTTATTACGTAAATTTTTGCGAGGATAGTGAGAGATGATAATGTGTTGATATTTCTGTAACTTTTTGAAGTACACGTGGACAGTTTAGATAAGATTTCTCTCACAGAACTTTTCACTCTTTATTGCTTCCCCATTTTCCGTTCTTCTCAATTAACTGCTGTGGTCCATCTTCGTTTATTATTTAAAAGCTCAAAATATTACTCCATTGTGACTCATAGTTATGCTGTGAAGCTTAAAAGTGAAGTGGAAGTGCTAGCTATACGAGAAGCAATACCGTTCACTATCTTTTAGATGGCATTTTACCGACTGGCGCTGTTTCCTTTCATCACTGAAGAGTTAGTTGTACTTAAACGTCACCATCGTCTATCGTTTCGTTTCGCCTATATTATCCGTCGATTAAACTTACTGAGTTGTGAATCTAAAAGCGAGATGGGATTTTAGAAATGGACGTCATAGCTGCAATAGGGATACATAGATGTATTTGGATTATTAGTAGTAGGGTGGTGGCAGGAGTAGTTGCATGGAAATGATGAAGAAATGAAATGAGAGTGATATCTACGTTCTCCACGGATGGGAAGAGGATGTGAAGCGTGTTAGGAGGAATGGATGATGCAGTGGCGCTGTCTTTACGCACGCATTCCCATCCGCAAGCAATTTCTCCTCTTTGCTGCACCCGTTCGTCGTTCGTTATTGATGTTCGAATTTATCGAACACATAAATTGTGCATAACGGAGAGCGATACACGCACACGCACATCCACCTCTTCCAATTTGCATTAGCCTAAACTGTTTTGATCTTTACTTGGCCGTTCGTTCATTTAGGGAGTGGCATTGTTAATGATGTAGTTGATTGATATGTCGGCGTTATGTTATTTCTAAAGCATCCCACTGACCTTCCGCGTAACTGTTGCTGCGCGGAGGAAGTGCGGAAAATCTCATAAAATGGTGGAAACGGAATTTTTTTGGATCAAGGCCAATACCTAACTAAATTTTCTTCCGCTTTGAAATATCTAATTCTGCCGCACATTTTTGCATGATTTGATTTTTTTCTTTTTGCGTTCAGCGTTTGAAAATATGAGAAGGGAGGGAGATGCGAAGCTAGCAAAGCAGGCTCTAATGGATCGCACTTATCGGAAGGGTGAGAGCTGGCGCTGTCATCGCGATGAATGCCTGATAAAACCGTCTGTTATTCTAGCGATAACTACCGTGCTTTCTGCCGCATTCAAATCACCACCAACCTTATTTCTTTCTATCTAAAATACTAACAGTCACCTCCTGCTATGAACATTGTCACTTTCTCTCCCTCCTTTCCCAACTGATTCAGAAATATTTCAACTTTCAAACTTCTGCTCTGAAATTGAAATTTCTCATGTTTCAGCAATGACATGGAAAGAAGTGGTTTAGGAAATTCTTTACATTCACTCCCAACGTATCCTTTGTTGCTGTTTCAGTCCTTGCTGATTGCAAATTTGCGAATTTTTGCGTATCAGCAAGCTACTGCTATGTCTTTGCTAATTCTATAATACTCCTAAAAAATTCATTTTTATTTAATTTCTTAGTGAACTTTCTCAATGGTTTCATTGAATTGCGGCACACCAGGCGGCGTTCACCGTTTCACTTACATTTTAATTGCGATGCTGATAATTTCCTCTCTTGTAGACTTAAATAAGAAGTGAGCCAATGTTTGAGAGCGTAGTGTTGCTGTTGGATCAGTCAGTACTGTTGCAGTCATCTCATTCGGGTAGCTTTAGAGTTTCGGGACAGTTGAAGGGGAATTTGTATGAGTGTCGTAAGTGAAATTGGGAACGAGTTATCGTATTTATTGTACCATTACGTGAACAATTCACAAAAATGGAGGGAAATAGTAGCGCTTTTCATGAAATTTTCCATTCTTGCTGCTTTATGGCTTACACATGCCAACGGCAAATTTCACCAGGCGAGTTTTTTCTTTTTACCCATTCCGTGCGTAATCTATTCCACCGATACTTCTTACTCATAAATTCCTTTCCCATTAGAGTTCCACAGTCACTGCTATTTTATCTATTCGAAATACACTTCAGGTGTTGTAATTGCCTAAATTTAGCACTTGCCAGGTTTTCAGTAGGACTGTGTGTGTGTCTTCTAAAAGCTACTACATTACTTAATCTTGTCATTTGGGTAGTTAGTTGTTTGTTCTGAATAATTGGTGAATTTCATTCCTCAAACTATTAGGTTAAATTGGTAATATCTTATAAAGCAAACAGAGAAGGCTTCAAACAGCAAACATTTGTAGAATTAACTTTCTTTTCACTCCTCAAATTGCTTAACTCTATTTCAGCTTATATCAAGCTGGTGGCAGCATTTTTGATCACTGCAGCAGCATTAACATTCTTTGCTTTCTTCCTCAACATATTCGGTTTGCGATCACAAGATTTGCATAGAAAATATGTCTTCTATAAATTTGCCACTTATATTTCTTTGTTGGGAGGTAAGTTTCATCTTGTCAAGCAATCATCGTCGTGTTGGCCTAAGCCTTAGGCTTATCGCCGCTCTTCGTATTTTCGTCAGCATTATTATTCGCCGTTAATACCATCAACCAAAATATTAGTATTTTGATCGTAATATTTTCCGAAAATTTCAAATATCCACCGTCGCATTTCAGTATTCCTGGAGCTCGTATCATTAATCGTGTTTCCCGTATGTTTTTACGTTGAGATGAAGAATTTCGGTTATCGAAACTGGGAATTCGATTGGTCCTACGGTGTTGCGTGGGGTGCAACGCTGTTTTCATTTGGCGCATCGCTGTTACTGATATGTGATAAAGAACATGAAGAGGTGTATTTCAAAGAGAAAACAATATACAATCCACCACCAGAGTTAAAATAATTTGCACCATAGAAATGAGATTTTTATATAAACTTCATTTGACGAACATTAGGATTGGATTTTTGGAAACAGTGTGTGTGGCTGAGTGTGTTCATTGAAATTTTCAGTGCTTTTGAACTGGTAATACTTCCAAGTTTGCAGGAAATTAAGCTAAATTTTTTCGGAGCAAAAATATTTCTTGCGTCTTTTTTTAATGGAAGCAATCTTTTCGAGCTTTGATCTTTCTCGTTCAATCGGTGATGTACGCATTTCTTGTGTTAAATAAGCACAACTTATCGCACATGGTGATGTTTTATCAAAATTACCATCAAATGCGTGCTGAAATGTTTTATATACTTTTACGTATGGCATAGTTCAGTTCCTGTTACGTGAAAGTCTGTTGAGCTTACGTTGTTTTGAATTGTATAATCTATTTATTAATTACAGTATTCATACCGAATATTTTCTGAAGGATACAAAGTGAGGGGGTCAAATCAGCATGTTGGAGTGAGTCTCAGTAAAGTTATGATAAGCCTCAGCACTACAAATAATGATAGGAAGCGATCGGAAAGGAAAATTAGTTATGATTTAAACAGCAGAATTCTCCCCCATACTTCTTAGTCTGACCTGTTTGACATATGAAAAATCTTTTGAAAATGTCGGTGTGTAAGCTATCTTATTTTCTTGTTAATGCTATAAGAAAGCAACTTTCTGTACACTATTGTTTCTTAGAGAATTTATGATGTTATATGGTAGATTCGAGCAGTCGTCATAAGACCTGTGTATGTGTATCATTGAATAGAAGTTGTAATGTCAAAGGGATACTGTTAGGAAACACTTGTTATATTAAAAGTTCAATTTAAGGCCTTTTTCTTGTTGACATGAACACATGGATCGCGCCCTCTTCACTCTTAAACCATTCTCGACCGTTTTCCAAAATGCGTAATTGGTTAGACGATTTTGTGTGGGCCCTGTAAAGCATGGAGTATTGAAGTGATGTTTTGATTCCGTTTTTTAAGTTAGTCTTTTGAGGGAAAAAGTGTTTCACGCTTCATGGTGGATGGGATGGATCTCTTCGTGACCGTCAATGCAATTATTAACAGAATCATTTATACTCATTCTGGCGTGACCAGCTACAAATATACTTGCACCTACCTTATCATTCTCAGACTTAATTCTATAATTCGTTTAAAATAACTTTACGTGGTCAAGAAATGAAATGTTACTGTCAATATTAGAAATGAAATGGAAGTGCTGCTGTTGTTGATGGCAAAAATGTGGAGATGAAAACATTGTGTCACCCTGAGATATCAATCGATTATTGAATCATATTCCTCTTGTTTTATCACTGACATGATTAAACATGATTCCATAAATATGATGATACAATACTACTTGCTGAAGTTCATGAAGCTGTGCTTTAGCTAAAAATCACATGAAGGTTACTGTCTTGAAAACTTCCAAAGAGCAAAGACTAATACATCTACAGTAAGAGTGCAAAACACAAAATCTGCCACCCTTTAAAAGTTCGCGAAATTCCTCCAGTGATCCGAAAATTTTACAAAAAGGAATTTATGAAAAAGGAATTTGAAGTTTTTTAATTATCTCTTGAGCAACACACTTATTATTTAACCAATTCAGAATGCATGATTGTGACATTATGGTTGAAACGGTAAATTCTTTGCCCAAACACAGAACGACAAGTATCAGTCATATGAAAGTGAGAGCAAAAACAAAGTAATGCCAGGAATAATTATCTTGAAAATTTTTGAAAATAGCAACAAGGATGCGAAAAGTAGCAGAACGTTATTACCAACTCTCAGGGGAGACTTTTGTCATAGAATAGTCGTGCTGATAGGAAAAAACACAGAATGAAAGTTTTAGTCATCGAATGAATGCATGAACCGTATAACGCGTTACTAACATTACTAACAACTTGAATGAACCAAATCAGCAGCAATTATATCGACTAACTCGTACTGAATGATCTGGAAGTTTACAAATTCAACTCTATTGCGATTCACTTCATATACCTTCCATATAAATTACCTTGTCTACGGCGAGTGAAAATCAAATGCACTCAAACAAGATCGGCCAAAATTGTCATAAAAACAACACAGACCTCGACAACGCAGAATCAAATGGAAATTTAAACAATGAAAGCAATATAAACAAATATGTAAATTCAAATAGTAAATTAGCCTGCATTCACGAATGTAAGAAAACATGAGTACTAATAATAAGAAATATAAAAGCATCATGGAAACTGGAAATTGTAAAAATTACGAGGAAAATGAGAAAAAAATCAAACAAAAAGATACCTGGACAATACAGTGTATATGAGCAAATATTTCACAAAGTACTATTACAGTACAGTGTGTAAAAGGACTATTATGATACATCGTAAAGTTAAACAATGGTTTTATTGTTTAACTTTTCATCGTTTTATTGTTTAGCCTTTTAAATGGTTTTCGAAACAGAAACGAGTTGAAATCAAACAGAAATCTATCACCCATCTTTTCCTATGAACAATTTCTCTTCTTTCCAACCTTCCGCAAATTCAGATCCTTCACATTCTGCAGTCCCATGAAACCACTCTTCCACATTTTCATAAGTTTTTGTTGGTTGCTCCTCTAACAATGCCTCACATAACATGCAAAAATCAAATCTGAAAACGTTACCAACTTCAAGAAAAAAAGAAGGCAAAGAAAAAGATAAAAGAAACGAGATGGACATAAACTCACGAAAGAAAAACAGCAAATTCAATGCCTAAGAGAAATCTAGCCGGAAAATAGATATTTACAAATGCATTAGAAATTGACATCATAGTTAATATCATAAAAACACATGCAATAAATGAAGAAAAACAAGTTCGCTTATGCTTTTAACAATGACGGTTAATAATAACAAAGACAAAGAAACAAACAAACACAAGATAAGCGAAAACAATTACACCGCGCAAGAGACTGCTTTGAACACAGTACAGCACACAATCAATGTACACTAAATAAAAGTATACAAATTTGAAGAAGTATTTTGAAAAAACTGCAGCTCAAATCAGAAAGAGAAAACGAGTTGAAATGAAACAGAAATCTATCACCCATCTTTTCCTATAAACAATTACTCTTCTTTCCAACCTTCCGCAAATTCAGATCCTTCACATTCTGCAGTCCCATGAAACCACTCTTCCACATTTTCATATGTTTTTGTTGGTCGCTCCTCTAACAATGCTTCGCATAACTTGCAAAAATGGAATCTAAAAGCGTTACCAACTTCAAGAAACACAACATTTCGGAAATTGTTAGTAAAATTAATATTCATTATATTTCTCCATGGCCATCTCTCTACATAATGAAGCACGAACCTATATCCAGTGTTCTGGTATGCTCGAACCCAACCATCACGACGCCATTTAAAATACTCCAAATAAGCTGTTTTATTGGACATCAATGCAATTAAATAATTGGCCATAGCTTGAGCACTTCCAAAATCATCCATGGGAATAAAGGAGCGTGACGGAACTAAGCTTAAAATTCATTCAAAATTGCTTGGAAGAGTAGCTCTAACGCGGTATAAATACCAAAAATGAATCATCAGAAAACCTGACAAATCGCTCAACTCAAACTATACAGTATACAATGTATTCTTGTGACTTTGCGTTTGCCAGAGATTTCGGTAGTCATGAAACTAACTTTATGAAAAGTGAACTTACTTTTCATAGATCTTCCGTCTCATAACGATGGGAATACTTGGCAGATGATATCGATCGAAATATTTCTCTGTGACATAATTCTTACAAACAGTATTTTCAATTGCAATGTAGAAGAAATTCATTGCACTAAGATCTTTTTCACATTCAAAAGCTTGTTTACATGCATCACGTTTGTAAGGATTGTTTGCACATGCCCCATATTTATCCACCATTATGTACCTACAATAATAGTTTCCAAAAAAATTTTTGAACTGATCATTAACAATTCGTTTCTTTTTAACTAAAAGGTAGGTTTGGGAATGAATAATCATAGTGATACCTTAAATAACAATAAAAGTCATATGTATTTGATTGCATTTCAGGAAGAAAAGAACTCCTTCATTTTCGGAGAAAAGAATTAAAATTTTTAGACATTTGAGAAACGCAATGAAAATTCACTTTCCAAGTTTTTCAACAGCTAACTCTCGTTTCGAAATTGTATTACAGTTCGACACCAACCAAAATATTGCGCTACTTTTGTTTTTTAATATTGTTTTCTCATCGTAAGGCAGGTTTTCGGGTTTAAAACCAAGTCCTTTATTTATTTCTGGACTAATCCAATAACCTCCATAAACCCACGGTACATCTGAATCATATCGATATGTCATTGTCCAGTTGAAAAAATCACCTGCAAAATATATTAGACATTTGATTATATTCCAACTATGTTCATAGCAAAATAATAAAAGACCACAGAAACAAACAGGCAAGAAGCAAGGAATCACAAAAGCACTATGTTTTTAGTTATACTATGTTTTTGAATTATATTCATAACCAAAACTTAAATATAGAAAAGACTCCCTAATGTTTCACCCCTTCATGATCTGGACGGGTGAATACAACTTTATTCCATAATTACAGAAAAACATAACATAACAATAACAACTTTATTTCATAATAACAAGAAAAACGAACGAGGCGCATGTAGTGTATCCCTCCGCCACAGCTTATAATTCGGAGGTGCTTCCATCGTTAAGAATACATAACGTTGCGACGGAGACCTCTTTTTCGGTAAATCGTTTAAGCTAAAATCTCCAGCCATAAAGTGGAAAATGACAGCATCGGCGCTATCAATTGAAGATCGATCCATCGTAATAGCACACTTATCCTAAATAAACAATAAAGAACTACAATCATACATCAGTATCAACAAGTTTTTCGGTTAAAATCATCATCGATTTGACTAAATCATCATTTGCTTCCCACAATACCACGTCTTCCTCTTTTTGATGGCAGACTTTACATTATAAAGTAGATGAAAGCTTACCTTCAAATCGGGGCATTCATTCATAAGCTCCAAACGATTTTCCGGTGTTTTATTAAAGAAAGTTGTCCATATAAGCATCAATCTTTGTTTCACTTTTACAATTTGTTGCTCATGTGAATAAACAGCAGACCGAACCATCTGATGACGAAAGAAAAATATGTCCAGAACCACTCTCGAAACCAAAAAATAGAAAAAACAGATAGTAGTAAGTCCAATAAAAATCCGAAAACGTGATTGGATCATTCCTAAATCACATAAGCTGTTGATGCTGCAAACTTTTTAATAAAGTATGTGATTTCGTCTAGTTTTAAAGGAGAAAAAACCTAAAATCAGACATGCCACATATATCAGGAATGATTTGAAGCTCTCATCGAGAAGAGCGACAACAGAAACAAAATAGAAATCAGATACCTTTTCCTGGGAGTAATTCCTCTTCCACGAAAAAAACTATTTTATATTTAGTCTATTTCTATTTTAGACCCTTCAAATTTAGCTTCTATTGGAAATCTAAAATGCAATGAAAGTCTTTTATAACAATAACAGCACAACGAATGACAATAATAGTAAAAAATTTATTTGCAAAATACGGATACCTGCTCAGGCATTTTTCGAGATTTTCAAGGTGAATTTTTAATTTTTTCAAAAAAATACCATTAAAATTTGATATTTTTTCTGAACCTGATATTTCTGGAGGAATAATACTTTTATGACATGAATGTGAATTAACAAGAACTTATACTATAATGACGAAAAACACGGATTTTCATAACCCCAAAAATAGTTTATCTCATTTTAAACAAACACAATTCACAAAATCGACCGAAAGTAAAATTAAAATGCTGTTGCTGGAATACTATTGGCGAAATTTCATTACATCCGGTGTTTCTCTTCTAAGAACTTTACTCATTGAATCGCTACTGTCCACGAAATCCCACTGATCATACCTGAAATATCAACAGCAATGTAACAGGCGTAGCAAAGCAAGCGTACAATCCTATGCGAATGTCCTTTTAACTGCTTTGAGAGGTAATACCTAGCTTGTATCCATATTTTTCTGTATATAGCATAATTTATATGTCGCATAAACTTTTCAACTTATGAAGTAGATTTTAGCAACTTTTAGCTTAATTTCATTGAACATCTACTAAAGTGCCTATCATAATATTAAAATGCACTTCGTAGCGATTGTGTGATCGTTTGGTTTGTTGAAACCGGTTCGTCGCAGTTTTTCACCTCGGTATCCTAAGCCCTTTCTTTCATTACCAGTTTGAGTACAGCCGACTTCTTCCATCTGCACTGAAACAGTTTCAAGACGTCCCGAATTGTGTGGACCAAGACCTAAACCTGGAGACCAACCATAACTGAAATAAAGCACAATAAATATTTCTTTCCTTAGAAACTAGACGATATTAATTTATAAATTCCCATGAAGACCTTTTCATGATTTTACTGCCGATTCCTTTAGTATGAACCTCAAATTGACCGAACCCGATAGCGGATGAAGGCCTCTCAATGGCTTCGTAATGTCTCTTTCTAAACTTCTTTTTGAAAACTGAATGGACAACTTCACCAGATCTGTAATTAGTGAGGACAAATAAGAAAAATCTTCAATAATTTTACACAAAACTAATCATGCGTTCTTCAAAAAGAAAAAGACTGAATAAATACTATATGAAAATTCATCAACAGTTAGATCGATTAAAGGAAAAAAATCTATGAATTCACAATTAGTTTCCCTTATCAATTCTACCACTACCCATCTCCACCAATTTCCCTTATATCTTTTAATGGAAGTCTTTCATTTTTTCATATCACAATTTATAGTCCAATAGCCCTGATTGGTAGAAAAACTCAAAAATTCTTCGAAACTAAGTCAGCAAAACCTTAACTTAATCTATGACTAATCGACACGAGCTTAAAGATAGAATATGAGTTAACACCTGTCAAAACAAACATGAAAGCAAAAGTCATTGCAAAATCTTTTCTCTCACCTCAACTTTTGATCTTCCATCATTTCCACTGACTGCTTTGCATCTAAATCACCAGTTTTCCGATCATAATAAATGGAGTAATCAACGTCCCAATCATCAGCCCATTTCCAATCGGTATCTGTCCCTTCTAATTCATTCCAAAAAAATGAGTCCGTGTACCAAACAAGACCTGGTCCTCCCTTCTCCCACGTCACCTGCAAAAACATCGACTTTTTCATAAAGTTATTGCGTTCATCATAACTTGGATAAAAAATCTGACTCTTCGCTATGCACATGAGTCCGGACATAATTATGATATACTTCCGAAACGTTACCTCTTGCTCTGTCTCATACTTTCTTGGTTTGATACGTTCTTGTTCAGTAACATCATCATGAAGAGCTTCGTGACTACAACAAATATAATGTCACTGTTCAATAGAGACATAACTCCCTTCATTAGTGAAAAATAAGTAGAATTTTTAAACCAATCAAAATTTAAATAAATTCTACTAGATTACAAGATTGTAAAAACACAAACTTAGGTGAAACACAGGGAACACTGTTCACTGAAACACTGTTCCTCCAAGAATCAAAACCGCAAACTTACCGTTCCCACTCTTCACAAAGATCATCGTTATCTTCTAGTCTAGCGTTATTTTCTAGCTCAAATTTACTATCAACTGCATATTCCGGAGTGCATGAATTGAGATCCGCAGATGAAGATGAAATCGTTTCCTCTAAAGATAGAATATGATCAAACTACTATTAAATACAGAATATTCACCATTCGTACAGCATTGAATTGTCTTAGGAGTTTGTTTACATCTCAAAACATTTTAAATAACTGTGAATCGACTCTGAATTAGATGTTCTTTCCTAAAGCTTCTATTTCCAAAAGCATATTTACAAGCTGATGAACCAATAAGAAAAAACAAATAAATAATAAAGAGATAATATGCAGCACCTTCGCAACCTTCAACAATAGCTTCTTTATTTTGGTCATATTCGAAATAAACGGCGCCGTACTTGCCCACACACCTTTTTGCTTTGATACCCAACTTTTTAAAAATGCTTGGCGGCAATTTACAAAGACGAATCTAAAATCAACTGTTAGCAAGAAAAACAGCATTGCTTAGGATTTCGCAAAATTTTGCATTTCTTAAATATCTACCTGTTCGAAGAAAAATTTTGTTGGCGTACCAACGTTTCCGAAAGGCATAAGACTTGGTGGTTTGAGTTCAATAAGAGAATGAAAATCTGAATTTGCCGACATTTGACTGCTATCGTTTGATATCTGGAACGAAGAAATCACATACTTAGAACAAGGATGCAAAAAAAACTGCCAAGCTGAAGCAGTCAAAGAAAAATGAGCAGATAAGGCCCCAAAACGAATAAATTATAATAAAATTTGAGAGTTAAAAAAAAAGGTGATATAAAGTATTAATTGGTGGAACACAAAGCGGGGAGGTGGGAGGGGAAGTGGAGTGGGGGGGAGAACAAAATTAAAGAATGTGAGTCTTTCTTTAGTTATAATGCTAGCAATAATAATCAGAAATACCGATAGAGAAAATTGAAACGATTTTAAAAACAACCTCGCAAGATTTCAGAGGAAAAATAAAGCATCTTAGCGGCATTTGAAGCCCTTTCTCATCAATCCAGAACTTCAAATGGTAGTGTCTGATGCATGCGGCTCGATCTTCCTCGTTTTTAAATGAAATAATACAGCAAAAATGTTGGTGTCCCATTGAAGTTGATAGTTTATCTGCATTACTACTAATCTGAAATACGGCACTTGCTTCCTTGACATTAAAGGCGTCACAAAACGTGATAATCAAAACTTTCAGTAAATGTTCTTTTCGAATCTAACTTACATGTATTTCGGGTCGATGCCGATAGTGGAAACAAAGAAATCGTTCATTTTCGACATCACGTGAAAAGAAATACCGCAGATGTTTTGCATGATAGGCCTTCGGAATATTACGGACAATTGCGTAAGCTTCAAAACAAAAAAAAGTGCTTTACGAGTGGATGAATGACTAAAAGTGAACTGAACTGTCAGCTAATTTCTACTAAAACTACCTTACTTTTCATGCCAGTAGAGTCAAACAAATAAATAAAAATCTTTCATTTTCAAAATTTTACAAAGCTCCGAGTAACACAAAATTTCAGACATTATTTAGGAAATCGTAGCTTTAGTAAATTAATGTAAATTAATGGCCAATTTAAGCACAAACACACAACGATATTGGTTTTCAACAATTTTAATTGATTTTTCATCGAACAAATATTTCATGAGACTTTTTTCCCAGTGTGTAGGGAGAGTTAACACGATATTCCAGTAATGCCTTACTAATAAGACGAGAAAAGAACTACAGGAAAACAGTAACAAACGGTAGTTTAAGTAGTAGGACAAAGTTAAAGTTGAAACCAATAAAGTCATAAGACCGTGGATTGCGTAGTAAGTGCATCGTAAGAAGCAAAAACATACCCTGCACTGATGATGCAGCTTTCTTTGCCGTTGAGGGAGCAGTACTAGGCTGAGGTTCTTCGATCCCACTCATCTTTAAATTGCACATAGAAGTATCTTCTACCAACTACTCCAGACGAGGTACAACAAAATTAACAGTTCTGGTCATCATTTCCCATGAACTCTTAATTATAAGAGAGAAATCATAATTATGTCAGGCAGACAAAATAAACTGCGTATGAGGCACATTTAAAAATCATCTACGATGAAATTGACCTCTAGATTGGCAACCGTCTCTATAAGCAGCACACTGGATATAATTTGCCATTATTACACCATTTCCCTAATATCACGCACTAATACTTCCAGAATTGCACACCACACCTGATTAATTTTAATATGCGGAACAAGAACGACGAAGAGTTGAAAGCAACAATCTTAGGAGCTATACTAGAAGTGCAACTCCTAATTCACCCGCTCAACCGTCCATCGAGAAACACTTAACAACCACTTTTACCACTGTCTCAGGAACCACCACTCAAACAACGATTTGACACCATCCAGTCCTCATTATGACAACACCCCGCCCCAAACTTACTTCGTTCAACAAGTCACTCGATTTATCTGCAATAAAAGATTCTGGAAAGAAAGGAGATTTTATCAATGAAAACAATCGTTTCTGGGAAACCAAAAAAATGCTCCCACAAAGCTTTCCAGTGAGGCACCCACTAGTCCACTGATGGTTGTAGCAGGGCATCCCCCACGAGTTGTGTATCCAAAATGGCAGAAAAAGCAAGTTAGTGAAACAAAAAACGATTCCAAAAGGTCCTACACTTGCAAACATTCCCAATACGTTTGCTTTAACCTTCGCAGTTATCTATTTCAAGGCACTAGTCACTACTTCAGTGCTCTTCAGACATTTATTTCGCTTCAGATCAGGCAGATGTGACGACACGCTGCCCTACATCCTACTGGAAAGGTGAAGTCATCGCAGATTCTGAAAACTACGTCAATAAGTGATTCATTGTTGAGTAGAATGGAACGAATCGATCTGTATGCGCAGCAGATTGGAATTACGAAAGATGTTGACATCCACATGAAGTTTGCTTCAAATAATAATAATGTTACGAGGAAGCGTCGCATACAAGAACTCCACTCCCGCGTGTGCCACATTTTTGATTAGCCCCTAAGTGAACCCGCTCAGTCATCGATTCCATTCCAGAAAAAGTTTACCATTTTCACACGAACTTCCAAGCCTCAATGCTCGTCCTCCATTTGAAACCATTAACCTTAGCCATTAATTTCATTCAGAAGTTGTACAATATGCTGTGACATAGAGGTTTATGAAAATCTTTTACATAGCGAAACATTACATGAATACAGCTCTCACAAATTTATTTTAAAACGTAAAGAGGTTGGAATGAGTACACAAATAATACTTCGATAGCTTCTGTAAGTTTGATAATAATACCTAAGAAAATATTTATGAAAAAAAACTCAATCGGAAATGATATGCATAACCATTTCCGATTTTCGTGAATAAAATAACAGTTACTTAAAATCATCAAAAGCTTTGGCTTTCAAAACGATAATCTAATCTAGAGGGCAAAAATGTTATTGGAAAAATGATTTTTTTAGGAAAAACGTTATCACTTTTAGAGCTGAAAAAATGGAATTATTCTGCTCATTACTTTATTAATCATAGAAAACAAAAAGGAATATATCAAGCACGACGACTTTTCTTAAAAATCATCACTTCCATTTCAATGTAAAATCCAGAGTTGAACGCCCAGAACCTTCAAAGCAGTTTTCGAAATCTTCTTCAGCTTCCTCCTATACAAATTGAATTTTTAGCAAGCATTTTGATCTATGGCTCTCTCACAGTGCTTTTTATGCTGTTTCGCATCAAGCCAACAATTAGAATCGGTTTTCAGACGCTTAAACTTTAAAACTTTCAAAAGCGTCGACTTTCGAAATGGTAATCGAAAGGGTAAAAATGTCATTGAAAAATGACACATACTGCAACTGCCGACGATGCAAGCACTAGTAAGCGATGGGCAACAGGGAAATTATCGTGCTGCAGCAACTGTAATAACGCGCTAGCCGGACGACCATACTCCACTGGACAACTAAAAAGGGAGATACCATATCTTCATTTACTATCATTCTGAGCTGGATTTTGAAGTATTTTCAATGCAATAAAAAGAGGACTTACCTCAAACAGAACAGAAGAGATCTATCAAACTGTTGCTTTTTGTTAGCACTTTCACTTGCTGCAAGGCACTATACATCATTGGAACGAAAAAGAGTCATACAGCACCCCTTTTTTAACTTTTCAGATTCTAACTTCAGATATCACCAAATTAATAGCTAGTTTTCAGATATCCAAAAATTTTTTACATGAAAGATACCTATGGAAGAAAACAACCATTGAGCAGCATAAAACCATTTTTGTTCAATGTTCTTTACATGAGATAAAATACTATGATTAATAGCGCAATAGTTTAACAGTCCAATAAGCATGTCAAATTTTCTTTCGACATAAAGCTTAGTTAAGAGCAAATCGATCATTGATGGCTCCATCAGTTGATAATCTATCACAACACATGCCATAAACAAAGTTAGCTGCAAAAAATACAAGTAAGCAGTTCCTTTCATACAGCACTAATATATGTTAACAATCTATTTAATTCCACTAACTCAAATTATTTCTAGTTTCGAGCTGATTTTTAATTACTGGTTGCAAATAATTGTTGATGAACCTACTTGGGGTATTTGTCTGTTATTGTTTGCTAGCGATTTAAGAAAAACCGTTTTCTCTGTTGAATGAAATGTTTCGATGTTCAAATCAATCTTGTACTCATCAATCATTCGAGAATACAACATCACTTCCAACATCGAACTAAACAGTTGAAATTGTTTTATATTATTTGGAATTGCAGCAAACAGCAGCTCGGAGCTCTACTGATGAAATTAAATGGTATAAAACTTATTAAAGATTTTCAAAGAGCTTTATTTTCATATTCAAATTTTTGTTCATATTTTGGAATATTTGATGAATGCTGTAATTGATGAATGGAAGAAAAAATTCAGCGACAGTATTAGATATGCAATAAAAAGTATTTTAGTTTTTCATTAATAGTGTTATTTATCTGTACCAGAATCCTGCAAACAAAGTTACAATGCTTTAGTGAATCGCAAACACATAATTGCTCAATTATGTAACAGAATTTTGAAAAAAATCTTAATAGGGGTAGTTGTTTTAATCTCAAAAAAATCAGAAGAGAAATGGCTAATAACTAAAAAGCTTACCATACGTTTCTTAAATCACTTTTCATAACTTCGGGAAATTGTTCAGGTCGGAGCAATCGCAACAAGCAGCAAACGCTGCGTATTTTGCTTTCATACGAACCCTAAATTGATTCTATAGATATTAAACGACTGGATTAGAGTAAGCGTTAAAAAGTTTACAACTAAATTTTCCGAGTTTTCGCTCAGTTCCGTCTGGACTTGTTGATTTCACAATTCAAAGCTAGTGCGAAAACACGCTAAACGTCGAATCAAACCTCTTGATAGATATTTATAAGAGCATGAGTTGCTTTTTTGTGACTGCGTAATTGTGATAGTTGTACAATCCTGGAAACTTAGAAAATTACATTTTTAATTCAAATTTTATAAGCACTAATGGTTTCCTTCAGAATGAACCTAGCACTTGAATAAATATGCACGGTTTCTACGATGGAAAGCGTTGAAAACATAATTATATCAACAGGTAACGATACAAAGGGCCACAACGTTATTATCGCACCTTGCCTATCAAACGAAAAGAAGGAATGTGTTATTTTCCATCAATGATTTTTCATCCCAAAGAACTCATTGCCAAAATGACATATACAACCAGAATTTCAAACCTTGTAACTGTAGGGTCAGAGTATGGCAATTTGTAAAGTTCTTCGTTGCTTTCTTTCATTGCTATTGACATCAGTGGTGTGTCACTTGAATTCGTCTACAATGTTTTGTTTCATTAAATCTATAAAGTTCGGCATTTATATATTACCATCAATTCAAATTACTCACATTTTGAGTATTTTCCAAAACTACATGTGTATATTCAACCGAGCACTTTACTTACTTCACTAGGATCAAATACTGTAGCTTTTTCAGCATTCCATTCAAGCCACTGTTGGATAACTCTGTCCTGAATTGCATCCAAATCCAGAGCAAATATATCAGCTAATTCAACAGTACACGGAACTTTGTCATCTTAAAAAAGATAAAAAATGAAATTTTGTCAGCGGTAAAGCCAGAGGCAATTATCCCTTGTAGAAAAAAAATCATAGCTGGAATTTGAAATTTACAGGTTGAGAAAAATGAACATACTAATTTCTTTGAAGCTATTCCAGTCAATTTCATTTGCGTAAATGTGTTCGATAAGATTTTGGGGTGTTGATAACATATCTAGCGTCTCTGCCCGTAGAAGTCCATATTTTTTGAGTATAAACTCGATATTGTAATTTTTACACGCTTCTTCTAAATTCTGACGGAAATACTTCAAAAAATCAATATCACCAACCTGCAACAAAATGTCATCTTTTATTGAAAATGTTAAACACCTTAGATTCCATGTTCTGCGCTTTTCCTGATTATCTGCTCATGCAATACTTAGGAATAAAAAGTTTTATAATCAACACTGTAGTATGCATGTGTTTCATCAGAATTAAAAATGACGCCCATATTCTATACCCTCACATATGTGTACCTCAGTTGTTTCATTCTTCGAATCTTCAATCCATTCTTCAATGATGTTGATTCCCAAGGATAAAAAGCGCAGTTTTGTTCTACCTAGAAAAAAAGTACTAAAAAAAATCAACAATTCAGAAGCTGAACATTCTGAGTTAAAAAAACTCACCCAAGGGCAAGTGTCTAAAACCATCCGTTAAGCCTTTCAATGTTCGAAGGCGATTGGTGGCTTTTTTAAGCAGTTGCTTAATTCGCTCAAAATCACTCTCATCCATATCAGTATCCTTAATAATGCATGTTTGAACGGCTAATAAAATAGCACTGGATAGAAGATCTGATTTTGAGATTTCAATTTCAGGTAGTGCTCGAAGAAACATTTGCCAATTCTAAAAGAACTCGTTATAAAAATTGTATAGGTTATACACTGTAAGATTGACATACCTTGAGTTCACAAATGAGACTAAATTCATATTTATTCTTTTGTGACTGCTTAAAAAAAATCGACGGTCATCAATTTATTTTCTGGAAGAAATAAAAACAAGCTCACATCGACGTTGTAAAGCGTAAGTTCAGCATGAATCATTGGAAGTAATGTATTCTGCAAATCTTTTTCATTTTCAAACATGAAAGGATGAAATGGTAAACGATGGATAGCTCTGCTGGGAAGTTGGCGAAAGAGCAAATTTGTTTTCTTATACGACGGGTCGTTAGCTTCTTCCTCTACAGTGTTCAAGTCTCCATCAGAGACTTTTACTGTTGAATCGTGGCTACCACTTTGCTGAAAAATGAAATCGAATACACGTTTTTTACAATTCAATATGGTTGTTCAACATAATATTCTATAATAAAGAAGTTTGAATCAGTTGAAATTTATCTATTATCCCGACTGGACTACACCTGTTTGGTGAGAAATTTTTGTCGGTCATGGTACCATCGCATCTCGTGATCGGTTGGAGGACTGATACGTTCAATAATCTCTAGAAACCGAATTGTTATGGAAGCTCTCCGCAATATTTCAACTTGGTCACCATTATCGTCATCGACATATTTCGCCATTCCATTAATCATTATTTCGATAGCCTGAAAATTACTGAAAAAATAAGGATATTTAAAAACTACAACAATAATGCTTTGCAGAAATCATCTTTAGTCATTAACAATGTAGGAAGATTTATCTGCAGCGGGCTTAGACACTGATATGAACGATGCAAATACAATTCATGTTGAAACGATCCTCAACTTTTCCAACAAATTTTCGTTGCTGATACAAAAGCAATTAAGCTGTGAATATTGCTCACCTCATAATTATAAGGACAAAGAGTCATTAAGCAGGCATAAAGTTGCATGAAAAGATTCTCTGTGACACCAATTTCCTGTAAACATTAGGGTGTAAAAAATACTTCGGAAAAAAGGATAGAAAATAAGATAGAAAATTATAAAAGGCAAAAATTACTTAACAAATAATAATAACCTGCAATGCTGCGATCATATTAAAACGCATTTCTGCCGCTAATATTTGATCTTCTTCTACAGAAGCTTTAAGTGCCATTTTCGTCGCATATAAAACTAATGCTTCAGTGATTTCTAATGAAAAATCCTTGCAAAAGCTGGAAATACATGGTCATTGAAGCAATCTTGAACTTTTCCAATAGACTTTCGCCACAACGCACTTTTGTAAATCAATTTGCAAATCTTTGACACAGTTCCCTAGGCAGAGAAATGCATATGTGCTTTATGACGTTACTGTTAAACTCAATGGAATTAAAGTGACTGAAGTATTGAACCGTTCTAAGCAGTTTGAATGGAACTACCCTGATGGTATTATGTGAATTTTTAAGCAATTTTAATGCAGTGGAAACATATTCCACAAGAATTCGATCTATCCTTTTTTTGATCAGCGAATAGCAAACATAAGATAAATTCAAGTAATTGAATTCAATTACGGGAATCATGTGCCTCAGTGATTTCTGTGCAGGATTCTCTATATGGAGTATTAACAAAACATATGAAACATACGTAACACGTCATAGAAAAATATAAAACCTACTCGACTAATATTTCGGGTGGAATGAGACAACGAACGAATTCCTGAACTGCCACATCTATTGATATATTTTGCGGAAAGTTAGCATTTAGTCTTCCCAACTTCTTGATCCACAAAGTCAACGCGTAATAATGCTGTAAAATAAATAATCTCACGAAAAAGAAAATATGGAGAGAAAACCAACTAGCTACAAATGTTCTAATATATCGTTCAAATCACAAGTTTATCTGTCTCTTTTTCATTTGTCCTTTTCAAAATACATAAACACAATGTATTAGAACCTTTTATTGTTAATTTTCCTAATCAGATATTAACTAACGCTAAGTTGCTTATCGGTAGAGTGATCGTTGAGTAAAGTGGCGCAAAATCGAGCAAGGCGAATTAAATCAAGCATAATATGCGGCGACTTTCGTATTACACACCAAGATCGTGTTTTTACTAAAATCTGGAAAAACACAAAATTTTGAAAACAGATTTCATCATGTTAAAAGAAATTGACATTTCAACCACATTACATCCTGCTTAATGTCAGTGAATGGAGTTACTTGGCCTTAAGCTGAATGAGTCATCTCAATCATCAGCTCAGTAGTAAAAACTAAATAAAAAACGAAAAACTCAGAATCATAAACAGGACGACCCATACAATACTCTTACAGCTAACATTGAGCAAATAAAGAATATAAAAATTAAAATTTCTTTTCCAACATGATTTGTTTCTCATACCAATCTTTTTTAAAAACCATTCAGCTTTTTTTTTCATGGATTTTACAGGAAACAAAATGGTTCTTTGTATCACCATTAAGTCACGCCATTCTGTGGATTGCTTGGACTGTTGTTTATGTTTTAATTCTACCACGGGATATCCCATGCATTTTTACACAAATACGCCAAAAAAGAAAAACAACAATTACCTTTTTGATGTCGGCAAGTGGAGCGGAAAAAATGAGGGTGGCGCAGAGTTCAAGATCAGCATAATTATGCATTAAAGCACGTTCCATAAACAGTTCAATAGTTCCATGTAGATCAGAATGAGGAGGCCTACGACTTGGAACCACGTAACACGCTCAAAATTTTTGCACAACTTACATTAAATTCAAAGCGCGAAGCCACTAATTTTAAAAATACTGCGAAGCTTCCAACATTACTTCAAAATGATTGGTAAGAAATACGAAAACAATGGTCTTACTTAATAATGCAAATGAGAAGCGAGCACAAACTGCTATCAGAACTTGATTGTTGAGAATCAGATAGGAAAAGAAATTTGACCAAGCTATGCGCATCTTTTCATAGGATTCTAGCAAACTATTTTTGCTGTAATTAACATTTGAATGTATTCTCAAAATTTACTCAACGTGAAATTTGGCTAACGAGGAATGGCGACTTACTTGACATCAATAAAATCGGTGTCTATCAAAATATCAAAAACAACTGAGCGGGCCACAGTAGATAATTGTTGTATGGCATCACTTTTCTTGAAAAGAGTGCCGTCCATTCTGTAATGATAAACACCAACCCGTCTCCCAAATCCATATATTACGCATGCTCTATAATGGTTACTCCATTATTTTAATTGTCTTATTTTGTATTTGAGTAAAATTGCTAAACTTTGAAACCCAAAATACATGAAAAAATATACCTAGAATAAAATAGACTTTACGGATCAAATAAGGCTTACTTCTCGTCTTTATATGCGCTTTCTTCTACTAAATTCTCAGACATGCACTGTGAAACAACTGTTTCGAACAAATTTACAAAAAGCGCGATCTGGAATTGTGCGTTTTACTTCATTTGTGCTCCATTTTTTTTTATTCCATTTACGCTGATTTGTTTCAAGCGAAAAAGTATAACACTACAATACTAAATAATTGCAACATGTAGCAAAGTTCTTTCAAAAATCACCAACAAATGTTACCTTCTTTTACTTACAATAGTATGTTGTGAATAATGGTAAAACTTTGAGTTCTACTTAAATGGCAATATAAAGCAATGGCGATTAGAAAAAGATTTTGAAATATGCCGTATGAAGTAGCTCGATGCAATGTAGATAAAAACCATACTTCTTTTTCATTTAGAAAAACATAGATTCCAATAGCAAATATCAACTTACATGGAAGACGTGGGTGCTTAAAAAGGAGTTTTGGCAAGTAGCTTCGATAAGGCTACTCATTAAATCGGAAAGGTTACCGAAAATGACAAATATCTGAAAAGTGAAGATTCAAACATTTATAAAGCAACACTCACTCATTGTAAGAATAAGAGTAACCCAATTTTTTCCAGTATTTTTATTAGCAAATTAAATAATAGTAAATTTTATGCATTAAAGCCAAGAAAGTGGTCTCACTAGTTCAAAATCACTCTCTTCAGCTAACTCAGACATAATCCATAATCCATAACCACAGCTTTGCACTATAAGTGACAATAACTGTTCGCTTGGTTTTTTCGTATCTTGCATCGCAAATCTGGAATTATAATTAAACAAATACAAAATAACTAAAGCGGTTACAAAATAAAATTTATAAAATATTTGTGAAGGTTCGAACAAATCTAATATACTTCGCATATTCCAAAGCTGCTATAGGATTTCGATTCTCTAAAGCGCAGCGAAGCGCTACTTCATACATAGCATTTCCGTCCATCATCAACGCGTTCGAAAATTTGAATAGCTACAAAAACAACATTGTAGGCTACTTATGACAGAACCAAAAAAATCAAACAGAACAGTATATTTCCGTAAATTGCTTTAATATTTTTTTAATCCTTCATTTTCTGTTCTAAAATTCATAGCAGATCAGAAAGAAATATAGCAATGTTACTTCAGTTATCTTTGCTGGGATACCTCCACCAGCAAAACGTTGATTCAGAAAATGTCTCAGTTTCGTTGATTTCCAAGCGTTACTTCGCAGAAATGATAAATGCGCAATCATACCATAACCAATTTTAAGCTTTCGAATAGCATTCATTTCTGACAGGAGCACTTCATCCTCAAATGCAGAATGATGCATCTTACAAGAAAGCAATTTTGACTTAACTTATAACTTAACGTTAATTTACATCTGTAACAATCAATGACTCGAAAGGAATGGAAACGAAATGCATTTCTAAATTGCAACAGTAATCACAGGAGTACAAACATGATACAAAAATATCAAAACACACAACTTGCTAGGACATCTCGAAGAAAGGAATTAAGCAATTTGAAAAATTCAAATTTAACGCTCGCCACAAAGCAATTGTGCTTATACTTGGAACGCGATTTAAAGACGTATAGCGAAAATTCGATTTTGCTTAACAAGATTTCCTTTCAATTAAGCTTTTAAAGTCTTGTTAACTACATGGAAAATTTTGAATTAAAAATATCACCTTCCTGAAACGCTCCAAAATGCAAGAAATGACTTCCACAGTTCTAAGCCGAATTTTTTTTTCCTTCTAAAAGTTATAGAAAATTAGTAGAAATATCTTCCAAAAAATTATAGAAACCAATAAAATTTAAAAAATTCACTTCTGTCAGAAGCAAAACTGGGCAATTTAACAGTGCCTCAATGTGTGACATAAGCTGATTGATAACACAGTTCCGATCCCTTTCGCTCAGGTCGCTAAGATGAGAAACGATACTCATAAACTAAAATAAAGGAAATTAAATAAGTAGAAAGAGTGGGGGGACTTCGCAATATAACTAGAGAGACAAGTGGTTTAATGTAAAATAACGGTCAAAATATAGAATTGGAAATGATTATTCTTCTATAGTTTGATTTTCTGAAAGCAGTAGCGAATTAATCGAATTTAGATAAAAAATGAAACAATGTTTCGTCAGTGATAGAAATGAGAAACTCACTAATTTGTCGGTCAATTCGGCATTGATTAAATAAATACAGAAACGGAAAACACATTCATGCCGCTCCATTAAATTTTTCTTCACTTTTCCAGCTAATTTAATTATCTAGAAATCCAACGAGTCTTTCTCACAGTTAAATACTGGTATATATTGCGATGACACATTTAAATATTGAAAACTCCTAACCCTTCTTTACGTCGCCACGACAATAATTGAATAACTTTGAACAAGGAATTAGAAAAAAAGAACACGAAAAAAATCCAGACGTAAAAAATTTTTTATAGCAACTACGCATCACTACTTCCAAGCAACATTAAAAACTCACCTCTAGTGCACTATTAAACCTGTTTTCAGGATTAGCTTCCACAGATTCTTGTCGAAAAATAAATTCTATGGCCTTGATAAACAAATGCCTTTGTTGCAAATATCTTTCAAGTGTCTGCATCGGCAAACGATATTGTACCAGCCGCTCTCCTAATCTGGCAAAATCACACTGCTGTTGTAGACGAGATGCCCTTGAAATTTTGAATACCTAGCAAGGAAATGTATCGGTCGAGAACACACATCTAATACTCAATGGGTCGCGCTACAATGCGTACACTTGACCCAAAATAATTAAGGACAAAAGGTTACATTTCACAATCAGAATTTAGATTACTGGTCTTTCCTTGAGTCATGTACAACGGAATGTCGCCTGAAAAACTCAGTTAAGTCTTGATATCAACTGAGCATGTATGCCTCTTCCATCATCTCATATCGTAGTTTCGGTCGCATAACAAAATTTACATTTTAAAATCAAGTCTAGGGTCTCTTGACATTGCCTGCACAGCATTTGACAACTGCTTTGTCCATGGTGGGTGGGCACGTTTCGCAACATCAATCAGTGCTTCACACCGTAAATTTAAATTCGAAATACTTTCCGCTACAGCCAAACATCGCTCATCCCACGGGTTAGAACTGGAAACCACACCGGCAGAACTAGTAGCGATCTTCTGGAAAAGATGATAAAAATTCTCACAGGATTATATCAAACCAATTTTTTTTAACGAATAATGTAATAATTTATCAAATTTGTAAGTTACGCTTTCATCATCCAATGCACCCTTGCTCTTAATGGTATTCCGATTAATGTTAACGAAGCTCATGATAAGCAATGTGGTAATTAAATTAGGCAACTTTTTTGTTTCCTTTCATTTTATTTCAAGTAAATCTTACCAAAATATAATTGTAGAGCGTACGATCTGGATCTAACTTAAATTCATTCATGTAAGGTCTTGCATATTGATCGATATTACTTTTGATCAACTGCACACTTTTCACCCGTTCTAATATTACGTAACTGATTGATTCTACTGTTTGCTCCTTCAAAATTCAGCATTAATTATGATTGAAAAAGTAAATTATACAAAAAAATACAAACTGATCAATAATGGACTAAATATTAACGCTGGTCTCACTCCCACATTTCAGCTATGGTGAAATACAAACATCAGAGCATTATCGTTTTTAGCTATCGAAAAGGAAAAAATACTGCAAAAGTTAAAAATACTGGAACTTAAAAGGAAGAAATATTTAATTCCCAACCAAGACTGAAAAGTGCTTATTAGTGTATTAGCACAACTGCTTGAATACTTAGCATAATGCTCATTGCTTTGTTTACCTGATAAGCACTATAACTCATCGTACACTGATAAACGCTTTTCAGCCTTTCCATTGAACGCAAATTTTTCACATAAACATTTAATTCTCCTAAAAAATCATCTGGATCTTCAGAATAACAACTGATAACTGAGAGCGCGTATGCAACTTCCGCCTGAAAATAAGTTTTTGAATTTAAGAAATTTACAGGTTCTCAGGCACATAAGCAATGAAGAGACTTAGAAAGCAATCTCATGCTATCTTCTATGAGATTTCCAGCTGTTTGACAATAGAAAAATCCGCTCATCAACAGCTCGTCCAGTTCAACAACCTCGCAACCAACTTTGCGAAATGAAATTCCAGCCGCAGTTGAAGCGAAAGAAACGCCTTCGGCTCAATTTAATTTGATAATTCACCTGACGGCATGGGGTTACGGAGCAGTTTAATAATTTATGTACTACTCTTTCCATAGTTGACGCAATTTTAAACGAATTTTCAGGGAAGCATTCCGGGTGTTCTGTTTCGACTGCACGAGCAATGTCCATTAAAAACGTCTTGCAACATGAGCAGCAGGTTTTTGGATCATTTAGGAATGCGACAGGGATGATTTCTTCTTCTAGAAAACGCACTGCTTCCATGATATCATGAATCTTGCCTGAAATCTAAAGGAATTAGACAAAAATTTAGTTTGTTCTTGAAACCATAGCGCTCAAATCCAACCTGTATTTGCAGCGTCGAAAAGTCCCTGCTAATCGAATAACTATTGTGCGTACTCCACGGTTACACTTAGGAAAGCTGTTAAAACTTGGAAATTAGTTTAACTTAACATAAAACAATGATTTCCATCATGACTTACCACGAACTGTGAGATGAATTTCTGCCAATAGATGTCCAAAATTTCCTTTTTCCTTAATCCACTCCTCTAGCGTTTTCCGATAGCGACACCATATTAAGCGTGCTTCACAAAATTGTCCACTCTTACAAAAAACTTCAAAGATGTGCTCCCACGAGCAGCCACCAAGAAATTCTGACCATAAATCAATTCCCGAAATCTTACTACAATACGGTTTTCGCTAGAAACAAAAAGAACCTATTAGTAAGTCCTCAGTCTTAAAGTCCACGACTTTATGATGAATATACTTTTTAAAACTGCGAAAAAAAATGAAACGCACCCAAGGACCAAGCACTTCACGGTACGATTGGTAGTTATAGCGTATTAGAGATAACTTGTCCTTTGTTTCATCATCTAAAACAGAAGGAAAAAACTCAGGGAAGCTTTCACTCGCTTAAATTCAAGGAAGAATACAAAATGTTAAACAAACACAATATACCTGTAATTTCCAGCTTTTTTACGAAATCTAATATTTTCTTGACCCATGAATGGCTTGAACAGTACATTATTGCAGCTATGCACATTTCAGCCACCTAAATTGACAAGCATCATCTAACATGTTTACGCAAATCTTTAAAATGTCTTAAAATTCGTTACAACCAAGATTGCAAACACTGAAAATGGGGAATCGATTTGAAATGTCCACCCAATTTTGATCTGAAACCCTCGCCATCCATCCAAGAAATTTGTCAAACTCATGCACTTCAAGACCAGTTTGGCCCATTGCCCCCGTATCCACGAAGTGTTCAATACGAGCCATATAAATTTTCTGAAAGTATTACTTGTCATTCAAAATGGTATTCTCATTTAACCGCTCTTTGAATAAAATGGAATAGAAGCTCATACCTCTGTGTTCAAACCGAAAGTTTGAGCAAACTCCTCAGCCTCAACCCATCGTTGCTGATATATTAAATGATCTAAACGCATTTCTGGCTGGCATTCATAAACTGCATGAATCCTGACTGCATTTAGTTCGCTAAAATCGTACTGTTTTTAGACAAGTAAGCAGAAATGAAATTTGCCTCATTCAGTTCTACTAAAAAAAGATAATTGCAGATTTATTTTTCGACAGAGTAGTTATCAATGTAAGATCATAGCATCTGCTGCTGAGAAAAAAGCCTTTGTCTTAAAGAGTGGAAACATAGGCACTCAAAAAATATCGCCACGCATCAAATAGCTCGCAAAACCTTAAATATTTCGACATCGTACATCGCCTTTATTTTGATTTAATTTTGAAATAGCCAATTAGTGCTAGCTTAAAAGATGAAACTGAATTATATATTTATTTTTTTCACGAAACAATTAGATATTTGTCACTCGAACAATTATGGCAAATCACGTACCTACATCCATATGCAAAGAGTTGTATAAAAAGTACCAATCCTTCCTCACGTGTTACCTTATTCAGCAACAGGATTGTGTCGCTCACCACCTTCGTATAAATTACATCACATGTTAGAAAATTGCGAATTTGAAGCTAAAATCATATAGATTTAATCTTCACACGCGTGTAAAAGAATTTTACGGTCCGAAAGATTGAAACTTACTTGGCATGTTCCTTCGCGATCCGTAAAAAGAAGTACTAGTTTGGTTTTTTCATTTATTCTGCCTTCTCTATCTGGAACACTGTCAAAAATTATGAAATCTTTGGCTATTTCACCAATTTTCAGAAGAGCAACTGATGAAATCAGCACAGTTGTTATTGCGTCCCAAATTAGCAATCGTCCATCTGTTGTTAAAGCCATGATAAATTGGAAAATGACACGAGATGTGTGCTTGTCACGATGGGTAAGATGTCGAATTCGTGCGATGCCCGAAATATCTGGAATTAAGGGACCAAAATATCTAAAGCCAAGTTAGTAACATCTTAATATCAATTCAACACTTGTAAGTTTATCTGCTTCAAAGAAAAATTATTCTGCTTCACTATAATGCGTACAAACACTTTGCACGAAAACAGAAAAAACTTCTTTTAGGAAAAGTATTTTTGTTCTGACAAAGAATTTCAGTGCTCACCGGATGAATAAAAGTCACTTGGAGCTTTTTCCAATACTTCTGCAGCTATATCAAGCAATGCTACTCCTGCGTTCTGTTCCGATGACAGCTGATAAAAGAAAGCATGATATATCTACCATGAAATTATATACATTGAGTAGAAAGTAACTTGTTGATTTGAAAATAAATTTCTTGTGTCTTATTGTGTGGTAAGAACTTAAAAAAAAAGTGGCAAAATGATTTTTACAGGTTGATTTTTTACCATTGCATTCAGCTTTAAGCGAAAAATATTCCATTTCGCCTTTTTTTGTAGTGACTAGCAAATCGCAATACACAAGATAAGACACATGTCATTAATGAGTGGGACGCTTCATTCAAAATCAACTAAATTCAGTATTTCTAATTTATTGAATTAAAGTTAAGTTTTATGAAAATTGAAAATTTTACAAGCAAAAGAGCATTTAGATGACTAATGATTGCACAGTCTCTACCGGTGTAATGTATGTCAAATTGTTTCCAAACCATCTTTGCCATGCCCTAAAACATAACAGGAAATACTGTTCATTAAAAAAAATATTTCGATGAGCAAATACCGCAGTATCAAGCCTGAAATAAAAACGCGAATGCATCGAATTTAGAAATCGTGGTACTTCATATTATGACCATTCATGACATTATTAAAATTTCTTACTATATTCATGAAAATTAAAAACCTTCATTCTGTTTGATATTTCGATTTCACTTTCTTGTTCTGCATGAAAATATTTGGAGTAATTCGGAAAAAAAAATGAATAGACTTCACCGCTTTCCAAAACGACGCACATCTGGACATCTTCGAGCTGCATATCACAGCTGATAGATGCACCTTGAATTTGCCCATTTTCCATTAACTTCTAAATAAAAAACAAGACATGCTTAAAAATAAACAAATCAAATAAAATTTTTCTGCTTCTGAAACATTTGATATCGCTTTCAGCTTCAACCTATCATACATTCTGCAAGGAAAAAATTGAAAAAGATCATTACCACTCGATGTATTATACGGTTGGAACCGATACTAAGAAACATCACGTTTCCACAGTTCGTCAAAAGTACAATTAAATTCACAACAGGCATGAATTTTATAGCAACCAAATTAATATTTTCTGAAATACTATATGCTTAGACAGCTAACTGTGATTGCAAAAAACAATAATCCATTAACAAGAAATCTCACATTTGGACGTTTCGGATTTAGTAATGAAAAGCATTAGAAATTATGAGAACATTTGTAAAAAAAGATGCCTGAATTCCTCTCAACTATATGATTTATGCAATCCGAGCTTCCAGCTTAATAATTCAGGTACACATATTCAGACAATCCATGAACTATCTCACCTCCAAGATGCACTGTGACGATAAATCTCGTACCACAATCAAAACTAAATATTGAAATATCTTCGCCTATTGCAACTGCCAACAAATCACCATCAGTATTAATATCGCTTAACACAGATCTCTCTTTTCGCTCCATTTTAGATTCATCATTTTTACTTTCCAATCTTTCGCAATCTCCACTTTCATTTTGTACAGATTCCGTGTATGATCCATCATCATCTGAGTATGCTCAGCTAATCAAAGAATCAATTCATCATTATATTATGCTGTAACTAATCTTTTATTATATACCCGGCTTCTACAATACATCATCTCTTTTAGATCGACAGGCATTCAAATGATCTTGTTTTACTCACAAACATTCGCCGTAAAGTATTATTTTCAGTAATTTTCAGTAAGATATTTCGAAAACATTTTAATTGATTTTAGCTTTCCTCATTTCAAAAAAATTTTACCGTATATTGATGCAACTATGCTTGACTCGTATAAACTGTGACATTTTTGCTTGGAGAATGTCAGATTTGTTGTTTCGTCGCCATCGTTAGGCGTTGTTACGTTGATGAATCGAGTACCCAGAACAGTCGACATATCCGAAAACGGTTGATATCTAGAAGTAATGATGATTGAAAACAGTAGTTAATAGCACATGCGACCGTTGGATTCTATCGCCTCTTCTGTTACAATATTTGCGTCTTTCACTTCCGCCCATTGGAAAAAGCTCATTGAGATTGTTGACGTGAATTAAATTAGAATTAAGTGATAAAGTACAACATACATATATGTAGTCTATTGCATAAAAATTGGTAGGATCAAGTTGTCAATTATCCTGATTCACTGCAATACTTAAGTTAGGTGTTACAGAGCATATTTTATGAGACATGTTGAAATTAATCTAGCACTGATTATTTGCAGTAATTAAGACGATGAATGTAAGGGACATTAATAAATATTAAAAACCTATGAAATGGTCGGTAGTGGGTGTGGGAGATGGACTTGGAGTAGGATAGATGGTGAAGGAAATTTTCACTTTACAAATCTCTTAATTTCATAACCAGATAAAGCAAGTCGCCTATTCCAAACCGATTTAAAAATGACTAAAAGGGCAACCAGATTTTCCGTGGTCCACCTGCTCACATTTGAAAGCAAGTGTGTTCCCGCCAGCTCATCACTTCCCATTTATATTGCCGCCCGTGAAAACTTCACTCCTCTACGTTACGCAGGAGCGGTGGTTTAAAAAACAGTAATTTGTCAAAGTCGCTGAAGTAATGGTGTTGGTGAATAGATAACTGCAGGACGTTTTTGCTAAGAAACAGTTTGAATCACTGTGTGGGACAGCAGTGTAACGTGTTCTACGATTTTGATAACTTTAAAAATTGGTTGTGACGGATTTAGTATTCATGGATTTATTAAATAGCCATATGATGACAACCAAGAGATGACTGTTGGGAGTCACGTGGCCGAAATAATAAGACAAGGGATTTGGGCATCGTTGACTGGTGGATGGTGTTATGAACCAGGCTATACTCTATTCTGCAACGCCGTGCATTTGTATCTATGGCTCGTACTGTTTCTTATTCCCCTTTTACTTGGTTTGTATTCTTTTTTATTCATTGACTTCTCACTTTATTTATTATTTTATCAACTTAAAGCATTCCTGAAGTGGTTTAAAAATTAAAAGTTTGGACGAGAGAAGTTAAGAAAGATTTGGCGTTTGTTACAATTACTTATAGTTCTAGAAGGAGTAGTGAATGAATAGTCATCGAAATTGTGTCGTAACTGGTAAGATGTTTATTAGCATTATAGTTGGCCTGAGATATTGTTTAATCATGTACTTTCCCATTTCAGGATTATCCATTGACGGTGTAACGTCTGTCTACGTTACAGTGGCGTATGTGGCTTTCATAATCCTTCTCTTTGTAATACTGAAATTCACGGTCTCATATCTGCACAACTTGTTTGACACCGTTGACCCAATTCCATATCCAACAGCTCGATCACTGAAGGTTGCTGTTTTTTCCTCTGATCATTTAATGTTTCTTAAGTATTTTCAATTGGATTAAAAGCCTTGTATTATTATCGTTGTATTATTTAACCTAAGATAAATGCAAGATTCAAATACGCTGTAAAATATTTTTGCTATTTTTATAATTGTTTTAATTTGTATAATAAGTTAAATAAATGGATATACTTTATAGGTTGAAAGTTTTTCATGTGATACAGCACAACACTTAAGTGAAAAGCTTAGAGATGAAGAAATTGAAATGGTGGATTTGCGGAAGAAAGATGGTGACGAAGCTGAGAGCATAAGTTGCAATCAATCGCGAGGCTCGTTAGGACGTCGGCGGTGTGTGCGCATTGGTGACAATTCCGTTTCATCTGTGGATGCGGAAATACGGATACACAAGGTTTTACACTCAAAAAATGAGGGAAAATTAATACGAGCAATTGTTTTTCTTCAGTTTTATGTGTTTCTTCTCCGTTTTTAAATCTTTTTCTAGGAAGCTGGGGGAGAATGGGATGAGGATCGGAATAGTGGTCGACATTCCAGACAGGGGCTGCTTGCACCGACATTAACAGCACTTTTTCCTGCAGATAGCCTTGAATTATTGCCCACTGGAATAAGGTAAATTTAGTTTTGGCGTTCCTAATTTTGAAAAATTTTTATAGTTTTCTGGTTTGACATAGTACTAAATAACTTTTCGTTGCAGAAACCGGTCAGACAATGGGAAAACTCAATGCATCGGAATTGATCGGAAGTTTTCTGAACCATGTTTGAAGGAGACGCTAGGATGGAATCGAACAGGACATCGACGTTTCAGCGGTACTGGTCCCTACATACGTCGTGCAAAATCAGCTGTCGAAACATCAAGTAGAGAAGGTTCTGCTAGTGGGTCGATGTTAAGTGAGCGAACGTTGAGAGAGTGCAAACGGGTATATCTTGATCTTGTAAAGTTTCTGTTGCTCATTAAATTCATTCTTTTAAGACCACGTGGTTGTTCATCATAATAACTTTTTTTGTAATCTCACTATAAAATTGTTTGAAAAGTGGGAAGAAACTGTCCATAGGGTTAAAATTTCCGTTGAAAACAAAGGGAGCCCTGTGTAGCCAAATAATGTAGTAATCGGTTGCTTGAATCTGGAAAAATTTTGATATTTGTTTAGTTTCGATATTTTTGCAGTCTTCAAGCATTCAATTACATAGAATTTGCTAGTAACTTCGTGAACTCTTCTTTTGCGCGATGTGATAGTGTATATTTTAATTATTTCCAGATAACTCGTAAATCATATCCGACAAAAATGAGTAGTACAACGGCCTTTCTATCGAGTGCTCTAACAAAACGAACCTGTTCATCTCATTCAGGTTCTGCCTGCTTTGAAGTTTTTCTTTAATGTTGGTATTATGTTTCTTCGTTACTTAGTATTTATAAAACTTGTGTTTAGAAATATTTTTGAAACAGTTGACCCTAACAAATTGTTTAAATCTTCCAAATTTCAATTGAAATATTTTTCCAAAGAACGCATTTACAGGTGGGCTCAATTTTGAAAGTAAATTGAAAACTAAGACTGGTTTGAGTGACCTACATTATTCAAATAAGAAGAATCCTGTTATGTTCGATGACGACAACGAACAACCAATTTCGGAAAAGGTGATTATTCTCCATTTTGAAGGAGAGATATTATTTTTATGTTTTCCGAAAAATTTTGTTCGTTCTACTTTAAATTTCTTTACTATTCAAGCTTTAATTGACGTTAATTTTAGATTGGTGTGTTAGACATGCCGTCGACTAGTAATGAAACTCAAACGAAAACTTTTGTTATGGAAACTGTTGTGCACCTGGAGGTATCGTCTACTGGATTTTTCTGGAATCAGTTTCACATCGATTTACCATATGTTTCTTTCACAAACAAAAATTGTTTTCTTATTTAGCCAGATTCTGAACCAAGAACAAATGTTGTGTCTTCTGGTGAAGGCTGGAGACCAATTTTCGTATCCCTTGGTGACTTGGAAAGACCATCAACAAGTACATTACATGCATTACATCGGACATCAGAGCGGGTCAACGGAAGTGATAACCTCTCAATAATTAGTAATAAACGTACTCTTTTTTTTTTAGAAGTTCAAGATTTTTTTGCCTTATAACAAAGGTAGAACATTACTGTCATGCAGTAAATTACTCAGGGATATTTGGCTTAAATCAGTAAAGCAATGAGAAAGGAAAACAAACAAAATTGCTTCGTAAATAGCGCACTTGTTTAATATGTTTTTAAACAAATTCAAAATGTTAGTAGCAGTTCAATTCAATGGAATTTATTAGGATGGATTTTAATGAATTTGATTACATAAAAATTGTTGAATTGTCTACTTGGAGAGTCTGTGTTTAGGCAACAGCTCTAGGGGAATGGATTTGAAAAGCGAAATTACGAAGTTTTTGGAGGAATTGATTGATAAGCACCCAGAAACGCTGGATGCTATTGAAAGTGTGAGAATGAATAGATTGGGGAGAGGTCTTAGTTCTACAAACTCTTGTCTTCGCTCTCAGCCACCGATTGTGACACAGTCGAGGTTATTTTTGGTTTGCACATGGTTTTTTTTAAGTTTATTTTGTTGATGCTAGTGGTAAGTTTAAAGAATGTAGTAAAACAATTTTAGATTTTATAGTCGTATGTCAGTAAAGAGATCCAAGTGTTTCATGGTTCGAAATTTAATAGGGTTATTCTTGAGTGAATAAAATTCATCGAGATAAGTTTTGCAATATTTGAAGGATGGTTGAGAGTAGCTCCGCAACAGTAGCAGCACTTTCCAATTTGGCAATGAAAGACGGTACCCATATCGCATTAGATCATGAGGATACTTCTCAAGGAGCCGTTCATTCATTCCAGGTTCTTATTAAGAACTCTATATCTTTTTAATTCAAAAAATTAAAAACATGAAATAAAATGTTGGAAAGAAAACATTTCTTTTATTTAGTCCTAACGTACATTGGTTTGTTCCAGGATGAAGATGGAAATTGGTGGACATATGTTTTTGACGAGCGCGGTGTTGGAACTGCTCATGCGTTGGGTAGTAGTCGTGCTCTAATGGAAATGATTCAGAACAACAGCACTGTAGCCAATGTAGTAAATAATTTTTAAACCTCAAATCCACCCAGCCTCTTTGCTCTGTATCAGATCAAAATTAAATTTAGGAAAAGACCTAGAAAAATTTTTTTCTAGAAACTAGCAGCCTTACCAGAAAGTGATTCTGATTCAACAGAAGATTCTTATGTTGATCCCTCCGCAGCAGCAAATATAGCTGAAGGCTGCTCGCGCGCACAACTTTTGGAAGGTTCATCCTTATCTGCAGTCGATCGGTGTAGGGCGTTATCATCTTCATCAACAGAAAGCAGCACTTACATTGCGGACACTCCTAGTGCTATTTACCATGCTTCGAGCTCAGCACTGATGTCGAGGCATCCAAATCGCGATAGGTATTTCTACTAATATTTTTTATGAAGTGAATGAAGAAGTCGTTACATGTATTGCTTTTTTTTTTATTTTAAATTTATGCAAGGTTATTCTCGTTTATGTGCTAACTTGTTTTTCAAAGTTCCAGCGCATTGACTTAAAACTTCTAGGCAAGTAGTATCATTTTCCATGATGGCTTCTCGACTCAGAAATGCTACTAGACGTCGCTCATATGGAAGTTTTCTTCGCGGAAATAATTTTCTTGAAGAACAAGGAACAGGTACTTACGAGTGTGGTTGCTTATCGGTAGTGATAGTCATCCATGTTCTCTCGTGACCTTCTTCTCCGCTTCTAACCAGCATGTTCTTGTAACTTATGGCTCTACATTTTTATATTGAAATCCGGAAATTAAAGTTGCCATAGGCTTTTGTAATGTGAGATGACTAGTACAATGTGTTTCATGTAGGAAAATTTTTTTCAGAAAGAATTCCCCAAGTGACTCATTTAATAGCAAGTAGTGAACACCAAAGAGCATTAGATGGTACTGGTACATCTCTACGCACTAGCTCACCACGAATCCTCCGTCGTATGCCGTTCTTCTCCAACATATCTGGAATCGGCACATCGGATTCAAGTCGAATGAATACTCGGAAAAAAAGTCATTACTATCGGATTAAGCTATTTCCTTCTATTACTGGCGGGAAAGGAATAAAGTTAGAGGTTAAAATTTTTGTTTTTTTCACATTCTACGATGAACCATAAAAAACAAATAACCTTCAACAGTAAATGATTCGGAGTCCAGCACAAAGAAATAGATATTGGAATATTGCGAAACACAATAGCCAATTTTTTTCAGATGGATAGGCTTTCAGTGGCAGCTTTATTCGATCGTAACAGCACGTCCTTCTCAACTGTATTTGACATATGTCTCGCATCAGTGGTTGCACTTCTAACAGCAACTATCCTCTCACATTCCATTTATTACGATTTATCTCTCGTTCTTTTTGCTTTCGTCGTTGCTGGAACACATGTTAGTTTTTCTGCTATTTCATCATTTATATTTCACAGTTGTGGGTGGAATGCCTATGAATGTCTGCGTAATACATTATATCGGATCCGGGATTAAGTATGCAAATTTAATAGTAAATAAATAGGTATAATAACAGCTGCACATTTATTTCGCTTGAAAAACTCTAATGGAGTCCTTGGATTAATTTTTTTACGATGCTCAAAAGCAATTTAGTTCACGATTTTGTTTCACTTCATTTTTAATACATTCTAGATTAGCACACATTTCCAGTGCATTCTAGGTCTTTTTGCCCAGAGCAATTAGGCGACCTAAACTTAAAAACTCTTGTAATCCTCTCTTGTAATCCTGAAAGACAGCATATCGTTTTATCTCTTGGCGTACGCTCAATAAACTCTCATGAATGGATCATATAAAAAACTGAATGATATTCCTTTCATTTTCTGAGTTTTTTTTTGAATTTTATTGTATTAGATTTTAATTTTTCGACTTTTTATCACAGATTCAATTTTCAGTTTTCTTTACTCAAAAGCGTACAGCCAGATGCAGCATCGCCAATACATGGATTTAATTGGGTCGTGACTTATTCAAGGCCAATTTACTTTTCCATTATTGCTGTAGCACTGCTTCTGATTAACGGTGATTTGTGGGATTATCGCGACTCAGTTCGTTCTCTGGAACAGGAGTGGGATTTTTGTCTTATACAGAATGTTTCCTTGACGTCCATTCTTCTGGCTTGTCGGGATATATTATCAGTTTTATTAATTCTGCTACCTATCGCTTTTACTTTTGGTCTGCTACCGCAGGTAATACTTTTGCGATGTATTTATGCCATGAAGCATTAAATGTCGTACTCTACCCAAAGTATTTCATTTAAAAGATGCCTAAATTTTCGCCTTTATTTGAGGTAAACACATTAGCACTGCATTTGCTGGAACAAGTGGAGATGAATGTTTTTGGTGGTACTGCAAGTTTTTCCTTGTTATCTGGATTTATTCAAATTAGCAAAAGTTTAATGGCTTTCGGCTTCCTCTGCTTCGCCTCAAAAGCTGCAAAGCATGCAGATCCGAATGGAACACAGAATGCTTTTTTTTCAGCATTTGCTGCTTCATCCGTTGCTGTTTCCTACCTTCTTTCGAGGTATAAAATATTTATCTTATGGTTTTATGTATGAAGTTGGATCTCACTTTTTATTATTAGTAAAGATGTATTTTCCAAAAATTACCATATCAATTTTTTCCATTATGCTGTAAAATGTCGGAAAATTTAGAAGCACGAGCAATCCTGGTCTTATGGCACTAAGTTTTCGATACATAATTTCCTTGTCGAAATGTGTTCAGTTAGATGTAAACCAAGAAATGGAAAGAGAAATGAAAGATGAAGTAAATCCATGCTTAAAAGATCCATTGCCAGATGAGATGCGAGCTATAATCATAAGTCGAATCAGAAGGGACGTTGTTATTTCTGTTGTGATTTTACTATTGTTTTTTGCCCTTCACTGCACTTCTGTGTTCATTGCCGCCCAACCATTTTTGCAGGTTCACTTTCACTTTGAATGCATCACTTGTTACTTCCTTAGCAGAAAGGGTCATTCTTCCGTAGCTCTACAGAAAGGAATTATCGGCTGTAGTTTCATTTTCTTGTGTTCTACACATTATTAATGCAGTTGATTGCGAACTTCAGTTTTCAGTTCACTCTATAAAATGCAATCCTACTACATGATTACTATTTTCACATCCAACCTCTTTGAATTCCAGGTTGTTTGCTTTGCTCAGAATTTAACTTTCGCTTTATTTGTAAATTCCCATGTATTTTAGACAGTAACATGTATTCTGTGCATAATTTTTGGTTTCATCAATCATTATTTATACATGGAACTCCGAAAAAACACGCCGTGGCGTATCTTTGCACGGCCGATTTTACGTGCTCATGAATTTGCCCAGTTTGAATCATCAGTTGCTGCAAAGCTGATGTATTTTGAAATTATCCACTTTTACATGCTTGCCATTGAAAGAAGTGTGGTCAGTTTATTTGTTTGCTTTAGTATCAGTGGTACTGTTATTCACAGGAAAAGGGAGAGCTTTCATGTTGTTTCTTATTACATTTTAATACTGTTAGACATATAATATTGAGTTGCGTTACTGAAGTTAATTTATTTTCAAAGATTGGGTTAGGTTAACTGTTTTATTTTAATAGTTTGTTCATTTTAAAACATATACAAAATCAAAAACTTAAGGGAGGTACATTTCGCACAGGTGCATTCCTTTTGGTCTACGATTCTTGTTAGTTTTTATTATATAACTTTCAGTTATACCCCTTATTGGTAATAAGTACAATAACGAATAACAAGTGGACATTACACCCCTACTTCATTGCACTTTTCTCCTTGCGCATTTTGCGTTCAGCGTTCTCGCAATCCCAACTGATGTTTTTACCACTGGCATTCTCCTTTCTTTTGACAAAAGCGGATCTTGCCAAATACTCTAACATTGACCGGTACTTCCCGCTGTTTTTTTATTTTGCTGCACTTGTTTGGCCGAAACTTGTGGAGTTTTCGCTGAAAATTAATTTTATTCTTGCCTATGTTGCACCGTGGCAAATCAGGTATGATTTTTAAAGAAGAAGAATTTTAATCTAAAAAAATTCTTCACTTGAAGAGAAGTTTCTAGTCTTTATATACATCCTTTCTTGTTACTTGTTAGATGTTATTAGGAGGCTCCATTTTTATGTAATAATAATGGAGCGCTTTTAACATACATTTAGTTGTGCAATATATCTGATATTTTCCATTGTCTTCATTTGCTGTTTTTAAATTATCTTAAATAATTCATATTTGAGAAGCCATCTGTTTTTTCGATTTGCAGCTGGGGTTCGGCATTTCATGCTTTCGCACAACCATTTAGTGTACCTCACACGGCTTTATCATGTATCCAAACGATGTTTTCTTCGATTATATCTGCTCCACTCAATCCTTTCTTAGGTTTTTTTTAATCTGAAGTTGTATGTTGCGAAATTTCTTTTCAGTTAATAACAATATAAAAATTAGCATCTGAACGTCGAACTCGTATTTACTTATTTTTTATCAAGAATTGGACTACATTGTTTCGAATACACATGCTTATCAAAGCAAACTATGTTCTGTGTGTGTGAACGTTTTAGCATCTAATTACAGGTTCATCGTTTTTCTTGACATCCTATGTAAGGCCAGTGAAATTTTGGGAAAAGGATTACAATACGCGTCGTGTGGATCATTCCAACACACGTCTGATTTCACAAATTGATCGCGGACCAATGATGGATGATAGTAATTTGAATGCCGTCTTCTATGAGCACTTAACAAGATCACTGCAATCATCATTGGCAGGCGATATTCTGTTAGGACGCTGGTCCACAACTGTGCAACCTGGAGACTGTTTCATTTTAGCTAGGTTCATAATGTCATGCATTATTATTTGCGTGAGTAGTATAGCGTAGATAAATGGGAAACAGTTTTGTTAATTTTAGTAATCCTACGCCGATTTTTCAACGGTATTATTTTCGCATTTATGTCTTCTAAATTAGAATCAGTGATTAATACTTACTTTTCTTAAGAGTAGGATCTTGTACTTATATTGACTCTGATCTTGAATCTTTTTTATCTTTTTGAGTTTTTTGTCGTCTCTATTATTTCAAACGGCCACATATTTCCATACCAAGAAGAAGTATTTTTATTTATTTTTAGCTATTATTTGAATTGTCTGGTACATATTATTGAGGTCGGCAACGGTTTTGTGACATTTCAACTACGGGGTCTTGAATTCAGAGGAACATACTGTCATCAACGTGAGGTCAAATTTCGCAGTTCTTTCAGATTTAAAACATCAAAAACTGGTAATATGAGGAATTGATTGAATACTTACTTTGATCTTTTATTTTAATTCTAACATCCATATAACACTTTTTCAGGTAGAAGCGATAAGTGAAGATGTTGGGGAGGGTATGGGTTGTTGTTGTTGTTCTTTGGGTTCGCTTCCTGGTATGTTGTCGTTGAATACCGCTTGGATTTTGCGATGGCTTGCATGGGAAGTTGTTACAGCGAAATATATTGTTGAGGGTTACTCAATTACTGATAATTCCGCTGTAAATTTACTTCAGGTTGGTGTTAGTGATGACCTTTATTATACTTCAGACGTTGTCTTAACCCACTTTTACTGAATCCGTTTATGTGGAGTTTTTTCTAGTAATTGCCTAGTGTAATGATACGCTCATTATAATTTATATGTTCTTAATATGCTCTGACTCTTTGTTATCAGTTGTGTTTTTTATTTCGCCGCCAATTTAATTCATCTGGTACAACTGCAACCTGCGTTATTGTCTTCACATGAAGGCATGACATAAAAGCAGTCTTGTTATTGCGAACTTACTTTTCTGTAGTTTTGAAAACCTCGTTTATTTCAGGTGCACGAGTTACGTCGATTACTAGTTACATTATACGTGAAGAGCATTATATTCTATGCCCTTAATTCACCAAGGTTTGCTCAGTGGATTCAGCTGCCCAATATTGTACGTGCTTATTTTTGAATGAAAAGAATACTAAAGCCTATCTTGCATTTATTCAAATTTTTTTATACAGAAAAATTTTCCGAAATTTAATACATCTTCATATTTTAAACACCGTGAATACTTCTAGCTCTGTGCTCTACGGCCAATTGAAGCGAACAATCGATATGTTGACTTGGACCCGATGTTTAGCGCTGCGAATGACGAAGATTTCGATATCAATCTTATGGCACTTTTTTAATTCCTGGACTTTTATTCTCTTTAATTCCAAGTTATGCTACATTGTTGAAATTTTTTTCAATAATTTATGTGTTTCAGGGTGTTTCTCGACAAAGTTTTACGGAACTGTATGAGAACTGGATACTCCATTGCGTAGAGCAGCAAGCGCAGAGGAATGCAAATTTGTAAATTTTAGGAAGTTTTCTCAGCTTCTATTATATTCAATTTCTTCGTATCTTTCTTAATATACAAATCGTTTTATTCTCATACTAGACCAGATAAATGGTCATCGAGTTACTGCTTTGGCGACATTTATTGATTTTTCAAAATGCGAATGAAGTTGTTTCAAAGCAAGTTATACACAAACGTAGGTATAATTTGTTAATAATGGTACAGTCGATGGGAGTTTGGAAATGATTTCAGGAATGCTGAAAAAACTAGTATCAACAGAATTAATGCATTCTGTTTTGCACTTTCGGTCGTTGGACGGCGAGCACTCGCAGCTGCAGCGCATAATCGCCATGCAAACGCTGCTGAATCATTTCTTTATGGCTTACATGCTTTATTTAAAGGCGATTTTAGGTTCGTGTTCGGCTTTTCCAATTCAGTTTTTGATATAAAGAGTTTCTTTTTGAAAAATGATACTTAAAACTGTGAAATAATAACTGGAAACAGTTTGTCTTTCGCGGCTTTAAAAGCACTTTTATATTTTCACGACATTAAGGTGGTCAAAGTTCTATCGCTGAAATCAATGAGTATTTACTGACATTGGGACTGCATTTGAATTACTTTATTGCTGGAGTCCATGTCTATGGTTTTAGGATAACATGTCAGCGCGACGAGTGGGTGTTTGCAGACATGGATTTATTACGATGTGTGGTAGCACCAGCAGTACGAATGGCACTAAAACTGCATCAGGATCATTTCACTGTGGGAGATGATTTTGATGATGCTGCACTGCTTTATGAACGTATTATGCATCATTTGACAAGATTATTTATTTCACATGAAGTAAGCTTAGATACTTTACCCTCAAGTTTAAATAATTTTGTGAGTTTTTTCGGTTTCGGATTGTGTTTTTTATTTCATATATAATTAAGCACGATCCCGCTTGGAGAAGAGCTATTATAGCAAATACGCCGACTCTGTTAGCTCTGCGACACATTTATGATGATGGTCAAGATGACTACAAAATCATCATGCTGAACAAAATGCATCTTAACATGAGGTAGTTTTAGTTGGATCTCTTTCTACGAATGTCAATTGGAGTATTGTTTTTATTTTTCTTTAATTATTTGTATTGTCAGGGTAATAAAATTGAATCGTGAATGTGTTCGTGCGTTTTGGGCCGGGCAGCAGCAAGAGTTAATTTTCCTGCGAAATCGCAATCCAGAAAGAGGGTCAATTCAAAATGCTCGTCAAGTTTTAAGGTATGTAGATATCTTTAGTTGAAGTAGCAATGACGAAGAAGAGACAACTTGATACTGAAAGTATTTCAGTATGAAGTTGTCATCCTGTAATTCAGAGTCTGCAGTTTTTAGAAAAACTCGTATTTTAGAAATATGATAAACAGCAGTGCGGATCAGCCAATTGGGTATCCAATATATGTGTCTCCTCTTACCACTTCTTTTGTTGATTCACATCCTCAAGTGCGCTCGTTGAGCATCCCACCAATGACATTTGAGCTTGTGTCTCGCTTTCTTCATTTTTTATGGGCATCACTAAGAATGAATTTTGGTACCAGCGGAAGCAGCAATATACCATCGCAGGTCAGGCAGTGCTTCATTTGGAGTTTCTATTCCGCAAAGTATTTCTAATTTGGTTCCATTTTCCTGATATTTTTAACTTTTTCGAAAAAAAATGAAGTTTAATAAAATCGTCAGATCAAATTCGCATATTTCCAGCTCATGACGGGAACAGCTACAACAGGAGTCGTAACACGCACTAGCCCAGGTAGTGAAGGTCAAGTGGAACATCAAAGTGGGGCATCCATCTTTGCTGATGCATCTATGAGAACCATCCAAACTAACAAACGGCGTTGTGAATCGCCATCGGTTACTATGCCTAGGGTGAGAATTTCTGGTTTGAAATAAATGATAAATATCTCATGCTTGTAATAGGTTTTCCTTACTTTTTAATTTTCGCGAAATAGTGTTTCTCTCGAATTCCAAAAAATACTTTTTTGCATTCAGCAACAATGTTTACATTTTTTGGACTTTTATTTTGATAAGTTTTTAATTTTGTATAATTTCAGCAGGAAAGCTCTATTGTTTCGGTTGCTGGCGATGGTATTACAAAAGTAACACTATGCAAAGATGCTCTAAAATCCCTCGAAACAAATGATACAACACATGGTGGATTTTCATTAGATTCTTCGCGAGGTGAAGGGACCCAATACGCCAAAATTATCGATATGGAACAAGTTAGTAGTCAAAATTCAGACTTGTAAAAACTTAAGACGTTCACGAGGTTATATCTATTCCTTTTGAAACTCTAGATTTCTATTTCAAGCGTAAAATTTTCTTCCAGGTGTGTGGGATTGCTTCCTTTCCTTCATAATTTTGGATTGTGTCACATTTGCATTTTTGCTTCGGCGAATCCTGTGTGTATAAATCCAAGCCTATTATTTAGATATTCTATGTTTCATTAAAATTACCTCATAAAGTATTGCTATATTTCCAGGTTTTCACATGTCTAGATGAGCCCTTAAAATCTACCGGTGAACCGCTGGTTACCTGGCCGCATGTTCGTTGGCAAACACTCGGTGGTCGTAGTTCGTGGGACTGGATTCCATTAAAGGGGCATCGAGGCAAAGTTGTACACAAGTGGGTACCACTTCACCCACGGCATGAACGGCGCTCACATGCAGGAACGATATACTTGGTGGGTAACAATTTTCCTTAGCTTCTTTAATTTCTAACGCAATTTCTAATTTAATTTGTGGTTTACAATATTATCTAAAAAACTTTATGATGAGTGGTATTATCAGATGTACGATTAGATATATTTCCAAAATACTTTCCAACTGATTTAACGTGATAGGTATATGATAGGTATATTGTTATTTAAAAGCATTTACGGTTATAAAATTTGTCTTTTGCTTCCGGAGAATGTTGATGTTCGATTCTAATTTTATGATTTCGATTGCAGCTATGTGTGAAGGAAATGGGTGGTTGTTATGTTCCTGTTGGTGAAAATGGAATCGAATTCATCACTAAGGAAGAATACGAAAGTGATGTAAAAGCTGAAATGTCTATCAAAATGCAAACTTTGAAGGCTTAATGTTTGGCCTGTATTCGAACTCGCCGACTCGATTTGGCAACCAGTAGTTAGATATTAGAAATGTGAGATCCTTGTGAGAATTACGAAATGTCGAGTAGATGCTTGATAAGCATGAATTAAATCGATAAGATTAGAAGCAAGATTGCTATGAGTACACCACATCCCAAATTTTCTATAAATATTCGCTCCATAACGCTAGTTTATGATGAAATAACAAACATCATATTCTTGTTTTTGAGAGAAAAGTTGGTCTCAGCAATATCACTGTTTATTTCTTTAAATTTCCAAAATTTGAATAATTAACACGAACATTCATGACCATTCAATCTGATAATGATACGGTTCCCATTTTTTTTTTGATTTCCAACATTTATGTCTAGTGAAATAAGAACCGTGCTGCTTTGCGTTATTACTCTCTTAAATATCTAGTAACCTTCTTTTTGAAGAATCTCTTTTTAATTTCTTAAAAAAAAGCATTACTTTAACCATGACAAAATAAGCGTAAAATCACAAGGCAGCGTGTCAAATGGCGCATTATAACTTATATTTTGACAACGATAAATTGATGCTATTGAGAAAGAAAAACGTTAGAATTAAGCGAGGGGGAAGGGGAGGGACATCTCTCTTTCCTAATTACTATGATGTTATTTTCCCTCATAAACGCAATGAGAAAATCAGTACTATAGGAATGAAAATAACAATTTTACTATAGATTAAGTAAAATATTGCATCTAACCATAACTGCATTATTAACTACAGATTTCTGCATCACAGAAATATTTGCCCGAGAAAATGTTTCGTCGTACCATAGATAAATGATAAAAATCGTCTCTTGTAATAGTTACGTCCGCACCAGATATAGTTACATTTGATGTCTATAAATAAATCAATATATTCATATTGAATAATCAAAGCTGCGAATTACAAAAGTTTTTCTACAGCAGAGAAGAGAGTTGGGTCAGCTGTGTTTTTTACACGCAATAAATGACAATTCACAGTACCATCAAAGTATGATCGAAAGTACTTCATGACAGCAGTAAAGAAGGTGAAGGTAGCACTCAAAATGAATAAAAATTCATGGTAGGAAAACACTTTTATCAAAGCAAAACCTTTAATATTTACCTGAAACTGAACAAAGGTTTGCGAGGCAGTTGCAGGACCGCTAGAAAGCGAAATTCTCGCTTTCAGTGAGCCACTACACTCACCATCTCGAGAGAGTTCAGACAACCTCCAGGATAATATGTTGTCCGACGGTGACCTGGAACACTCATTTCACTGTCAACTCGTGGGATTTTATAACTGGCGAGAGCTCAAATTTAAGGATCACAGACCCCCTAAACCTAAGTTCGTCATTTCGAATTTTGGTTTTTTCAACCAGTTTCCAAGCTTTGATTTATAATCATTATAAATATATAATAAAAGTTCACATCCCACTGTTTTTTTTCGATACTTACCATTCAGCATTGGGATCAGCAATAACGCTGATTACAGAACCCTCCACCTTTGTTGTGAAAACAACATTGACAAGAGAACAATCGATATTGCTATCCGTATTTAATCGATAGTCAATTCTTAAATCAGTATTATGTGTCTCCAATTTCCAATAGACTATTAAAATAAGAGGTGGAACTGCAGGCTCCTTTACTTCATATGTCAGAACCTGAAGCAGATGAAAAATAAGTGCTTCATTTTCGAGGATGATTTGGAATTCTTGTTTCTTTTACGCATAAATTATGAAAGTTACCTCTGCATTGAAGAACTGAGAATCTGGTCTCTCAACCTTGCGAGCAGACAACCATTCAGCTAGCTGTGTTTTCTCAAATGTGAACGTGTATGGAGTAGCGAACGCATCAATAACTTGCGAAATCAACTAAAAACAATTTCATTAAAAGCAATATGTCGCACTGTTTTTAGTCTTAATCCCATTATTGCACTACTTTCAAACATTGCTATTTCAAAGTAATTCTACTGACCAAACTACTATTCTACTGATCATTCTACTGATCCTACTGATCAATTCTACTCATCAAGATATTCGATCTTTGCTTTTTAATCGTCTTTGCTTTTAAACTGATAAATTTTTCTTTTATGAGTGTTAAGATTGTTACTAAGTAGAATACTCCAATTTATTTTACAGCATGCAAAACGATTTCCCTGGAGATGCTACCTGACTGTTCGGCGAAATAGTTTTGATTTTGTCTGCATTTTTCAACGTTACGACAAGTGGATCAATGTCAGAGGTGAGGTCAGTTAGAGCGGGAACTACAGTCGCTGGGAACGACACAAGAACAGAACCGAAAACTCGGACCGTCGTCCTGCAAAATTCATAACACTTTCGGATAATTAAAGAACGTATATCAGCTGTCCTTAAATATTATTTAAAATAACATATTCCAGTTCTCTCTTTACTAAGTTCTTTCACTTACTTTGCTGGATCTGTTCCCCTGAACCAAGCATGTATGTATTCATTAACAGCCATTGCAACAGGAATCCGATTCTCTGTTATTATAGCTGAAGCGCTCAATAAATTCGATGATGACATCATGAAGGGTGTTTCTATAGCAGTGGGGTATTCTAGGAATGCAGTTGACTGAGTTCGAGAAAATGCTTGTTCATTTCCCAGTGAATTCTTTAAATGACAAAAAATTAAATCCAAGTAATTAGAGTCACGTTCAATACATATAAATCGTATTTATATCGACCTGTGCTCAATTAACAGTAATTTTAAAGCCAAAATTTATTCTATAACATTGTACATCTTCTCTGTCAGCAGCACGGAATACGTGTTAGTTTAAAAATCATCAGCCATAAGGACTTTTTCTGTAATAGGCTTTAGCAAAAAAGTCTTACCATTCGACTACAGTGTTGAACTGATGAAGTGTCACATGTTTGTAATGTTAAATTAGTTGTTCCAGGTGTTGGGGTACTACTATGAGGTCGAGCTCGAGCTATATTTGAACCAGATGTCGGAAAGAGAAATGACGACGACGAATTATAGGAATCTAAAGGAAAACAAATTAATTTCAGCTGCCATGAGAACTAATCAACCAAAAAAATCTTCTAGTTGTGCTATAATGAATGTAAACAATGAAGAGAATGAGGATTACCTAAATGTTTTCCTCGAATATGGTCATCACCGGTAAGTGCAGCACGAAGTGGTCGAACTGTCCCTTCCAGATCTGGGTTTAAAGGTGCTAAACGACGTGTGGAGGACCACGGATCCTAAATGAAGGAGAAGAATATATCTAACTTTTATAATAAATTAGAAATTAAGAATATGAAAAACTTGCACAATCAAAAGTACTGCTTCTGCTGAAAGTCGTAGAATGTAACATGATATTTCCGATCGCGTCTCGAAGCTCATCAACGGATGCGGTAATGTTAGTTTTAGATTCACTAAGAGGTTTAATACTTATGTGACGTAATTTGGACGCTTGCTGTAGGTCTTCATCATCATCTGAAAATACAGAAAACAAGAATAAGTTACTTATTATCTTGTATATTTAAAACCAGAAGTAGAATAGCGAAATATTGTACCGGAAGATTCTGTGCAGCTACTCCAATGTGACTGGCCGAAATTATCACCGGCACCTTCATCATCATTATCTTCTGCTGGCATCACAATAGGGTGTCGCCGTGCTACACTTACAGTAGAGTCCAGAATGTTAAGAGAACCATTTGTTGTAACAAACTAAAGATATTAAAACCACAACACAATTACAGTATCGCTTTCAAGTAACACACACCGTAATGTTTGATACAAATCTGTAATCCAAAATCTGAATAAAAAAAAACTGTCCAAAACTAACATGTTTTTCTTCACTCTTGCTACTACTTGCAGTGCTTTTTGAGTCTTCGTTGCTGGAAAAATTGTTTAACTTTAAAAGCAAGATGAAGCAAAAGTAAATGATGCATTAGCAATATTATTCGATCATATAGTGCTATTTATTAGCAGTACGTCCATACATACCAAACAGAGCCAAACATGAAATTTATGAAACGAATATTAGTTCTGACACTAAGCCATTACTAATTCAATTTACAATAATGTTTTCATATTTAATGAAACGATAGTAAATATCTAATATATTTTCGGAAATAAAACATACGCTTGGCCGTCTGCACTAGATGCAGTGATATCTGTATTTGACTTTTTATGCTTGCTCCGATATTTCTTTAGGAAACCTAAACAGAAACATATTAAATAATCTCTAATTCTAACACGCATTCTAACTTCGCAATGAAATATGAAAGGAAACAAAACGGACCCAAAGATTCTGACTGACTGTGACTAAATTCTTGATGTGAAAGTTCTGTTGCTGGCAAACTGCTTTGTGATGCATATTTTTTCCTTTTGCCGGGCAACCATAACGACAATTTCTGCCGGCCTAATGATGCTGAGAACGGCAAAGATCCAGGACCAACGTTAGCTGCGGTTGAAGAACTGTTATCGCTTGCTACTGGCGAAGGCTGCAGAAGTAATGAACTAATTAAATCATGAACACTTCTTCACTTTGTTGCAAATAAATAATTTAAATCTTACTGCGTTTAGCGGAAAAACAAAAAATTAGGCAGTGTTTTATATTAATCTTCGCAGAAAAAATGAGGACTACGAACCTGAACTTTCAAAGCATTAGTTTCACTGCTCCATGAATCAAACGTATTGGTCCCAAGTGTCCCGAAATTAGGTGCACTAGGTAAGTGATCGTCCGTAGGAGCGGGTCCTTGTTCAGCTGTTAATAAGTCGGAGGAACATAGACCCAACACAACAGATGCATTAATATCTTTAGCAATATCAATTTCTTCAAAAACAGCAAATTCTGCAAAACAAAAAAATTAAGCGAGCTTTCTTATTAAGTGATCAATTAAAATAAGGAAGTGACTACTAACCAATGACAAATTTTCAGCTGTAAAAATAGAAGGAATTCAAAAATCATTGTTATTTAAATATTCTGCAATTTCTGTGACCTAAGTTCAAAAACGTGAAACTACCTGGCCGATCTTTGCCTGTTCCCTTTGTTTCGACAAACTTAATCAGCATCCCGTCAATATCCAAATTATCAACCGAATCCCGATACAGAGCACATACCTTCAAAAATGATAAAGAAAGAGAAAGTTACCAACAAAAAGGAGATGTTTGCAAAGATAAAACTAATTAAGGAACGAAGTGTTCAATTATAACAAAAATCTAAACCTGTGATGTAGCAGATGCAGACTCATCCAGTGCACGCGCAAATACTGCCATAAACGCTTTCATCTGCAGCAAAAAGGCCTTATCATGTGCTTGAAACAATCGCGTTGCTTTAATCATTTTTTCTTCAAAATCAGCCCGTACGCGCCCATATTTGTCTACATAACCCTTATATTCATCATGTGATTTGTTTAACTTATTTTCAGCCTGAAAAGTACAAAAATTTAAAGTACAGCTCCACAAAAGTGGAGGACTACCAACTTGATCTTGTTATTGGTTCTTGTTATGAAGAACCAAAGCCCTTTGAAAAGATGCGATAGGCCATTACCTTTGAAATATCCTTTGGTGTGGCATTTTCCTTTTTTAAACGTTCCAGTTCATTTACCCGTTGTGCATATGTTTCTTTCGACTGAATTAATAGATAAAGTTGATTAGGGATTGAAGTCAAAAATCTATTTATTTAAATGTAATACGAAATTCATGTTCTAATTACAACTGACTATAACAAATAAAATACTAAATAATCATACAAACATAACCAAAATCAAACAAACAACTCCATTGGCTAGATTTTTTTGAGGTAGCAAGTTACGTTTTTTTTCATAAAATTTGAATTCAATAAGTTTCACACTTTTTGCAGGCAGGTAGTAGTGGTTTGCATTAAATTTACTGCATCTATAACATCTTGTTCCTTCATTTTTTTTCTTGACCGCACAAAATCATCGTGATACTTAAAAACCTGAAAAACCTTGACGCCATGGACTTTCGGATTCTTGAATTACAGACACCGATAATTTTGAGTGGTTCTTTTAAAGGCTATGATTATTACTAACATCTTTCAGTAGATGTTGCAATGTAATATAGAAGGATGCTTGTATTTCTGTCAAAAGTTCCATTGTATTCTTCGTTACAAGCCATGCATTTGAAAACATTGAACTCGGCGCAACCAGCCCATTTGTCTATAATACGCTAAGTAAGTTTTCTGAATAACTTATTTAAAAACATACTGCTTTTTTTGTTAAAAACAAACCACCAAAATATGTTCAAAATTATATGCTTCCTCAACCAGTGGAGTAGATATAACGGCAAGTTTTGTTCAAGCACATATATATCAGATTACAAGAAAAAATACCTTAGCAATACATTTATTCAAGAATTTGTTCCACTCTTCCTCGTATGTCGCTCTTTCCTTTACAAACTGTGCTAATTCTTGCACGGATTCTTCTTCATGTTTCAGATTCTCATATAAAACATGATATCCATGGTGTTTCTGACCCTAATAAACAGTTCCAGTAACATATTTTATTTCACTTAAGCAAGCATATTTTATTTCACTTAAGCAAGCTTAATAAAGGATTAAATCCTCAAACTCTTTAAGAGAATTTGCAAGTTATTTGTCCAGTTCATCTGAACTGGTATTCTGATATCATGTCATCGTCTTCAATAAAGATTCTATTTACAAGTCCATCAGTTTCGCGATTAAAATGAAGCAATTTCCACAATTTATTTAGGGAAATAGTTTTGAATATTAAATCTTCTATTCGATAAAAAAGTTGACAGATATTAAAGGCTTACCCAGAAGTGATTTGCATAATCAACTGCTGCTGCAACCATATCTACACTTTTATTCAACAAAATAGCATAAAGAGAGACTGAAACATTCTTTCCGACTTATACAAATACTGACCTTCAACATTTGATGGAAGCTTCATCCTTTTCGAACTTAAACTCTTATTATACATACAGCACATATCAACATGCGCTATTTAAGTCACATACAAAAAATTACTAACAACCAAACACTACAAGTAACACATTTATAGGCCTCTACTAAAATATAACAACCGATCTCTGGTTTCATCTGAACTTTTCCAAGTTTTTTTCATCTGAACTCCTCAAGTTCTCTAATTCAAAGCATGCCATATTTTCCACTAAAATTATACTGAGAAAATCAGCGCAGTACTGAAAGCTGTTGCTAAACTTGAATAAATAAATGATTTCGGATATAAACACTCGGAATAAATAAAAACTTTATCGGCTTTCTCCTTCATTCTTCCTCCCATCCTATGACTTCAGGAATCTTTTCCAATTAACGCACTTGCAAATTAATACAACAAAAAAGCTCGTTGTATTCTGAACGAAACAAAATAATATTTCATACAAATTTACAGCTTTGATTCGAAAATACCACCGGTTGGCAATGGAACGGTGCGGAGAGATATGCGGCAAGTAACCAATCGATCAACTCAGTAATCTCATCTTATATGCCAAAGTTGCTACTTCCATTGCATTTCAAACAACTTTAAAAAGTCACACATACGGGTCAGCAGAAAAAAACACAGAGGGAAAGGAGAAGGAAATGATGCATGAAAGCCGAGGAGAGAATCTGCGCAGAAAGCAATTGATCGGGGACGGAATCAGAGAGAATCAGGGCGAATGGGCAACTTTTTCGCTCTTCTTTCTTCCCATCTCCCTTTCTTTCTCCATTTTGCAATGTCACAAATCAAAATGTAACGGAAAGTCCACCATCGTCCTCTAACTACTCCCACTCGCAGAGCCTCTACTTATGACGAACGTGATCGATAAGGCTAAAAAGCGCAAAATGAAACGACGAAGAAATTTGCCCAGCGAAATTCGCCAATTTCTCCCTTTCAGTACCCTCCCATTCAATACTCACGACAGAAAGCAATCGACAGTGTCGCAAGGCACCGCTAGAAACTCACTGATAAATGAAGTTGGACCGACCGTGAAATTTTGGAACGGGCTGGGGAATGACGGACGTGAAGATTAAGTTGGAGAGAGGGGTTTCGGGGTCTGTTGCTGTCTCCGGCCGTGAAGGAGAGACATTTTGGTAAAAATGGCCATGGTTGATTTAAAATATAAAGTATGCTGGCGGAATCTACAGATGACGACTTAAAAAAAATTGTCGTAAGGTGATAAGGGAGAAGTTCATCTTTTAGTATTTTACTTTCCCACTTTTCTTATCCCACGAACTCTGAATGAATTTTCATCTATAATGACATTCAGTAATCTCTTGATTTTGGAAACCTTTATTAGGTGAAGGAAAGGTGAAAGATTCCAAAATTCAAGCTTGTCCCACCTGTGAAACTCTTCGATGGGAAGCCTCTGTTTTTCCTCTTTTCTCCATATCTTACAGAAATGCAAAAGTATGATAAACTGACCAAATTTCATTAAACGATGAAAAGTAATGTAATTGCTTGGAAGGAAGTTTCTTTTTCACGAAATTATTAAAAAGTATTCATTTAACTAGTAACTTGGAAAATACGCTCCTTCATATCAGCTAGAAAAGTTAATCTGTTCGCCGTCAAACACTGCTGAACAATTTAATTTCAACTGAATTTTGCTTTCTTAATGTCCAGGTGAAGTTACGAGCTCTTCCAAACTGCCCCAATGAGGACCTCTTGACAGCGACTCATTGGATGTCTCTTTTTCGGTGATCATCATAGTTGATCACAAGTGAGGCACTGATGAAACATTAATATTCAAAGCACGGGGTTGGCGAGACAATTGGATGACTGACATTTTATTGTTTTTTTTTTTCATTTTTTTTCTTTCACTATTAAGCAGGGCAAAAATCACTGAGGCGAATTAAAAAGTTGATCGATGAAGGGGTCACTTGAAGGCTGTAATGAATTAAGTTACCGTCAGCAATATCTTAATATGTAAAAGGTTTATGAATAAATTCACTTGACCGATAGCAGCAAGCACAAGTTCGATTCTTACAGCACTTGTCATTTACGTCGGTTTCACACCAAGAATTGCAAATCAAATCTTTTTTATTGTGCTTTTTGATAACCATCGATCGTAGATCGTAACAGCTTGTTACAACAATTATTAAACCATTGATTACGACGTAACCTACGTTTCGACACACATTTCGATTATAGAACTTTAAAAATGTTTCGTTGTAAACTCGATAACTTCTCAACGAGATGCTCACTTGCTTTTAATTACACTGTAAAATATTTTCTGTGATTAAATATTGTTTTATTAATTTAATTACCACCACCATTAATGTTCTTTTTTGCGAAATGGCTGTAGAAACTTTGTTGGAGAAATCAGTTTGATAAAAAACAGGTTGTCTGAAATGGTGCTAAGATCTGGTGATGAATTTTGGTGACTTATTTATAAAATGTGGAAGGAAACTTGTCTCTGATAAATCCTCAATATATTTGCAAATAGAAAAATTGAATTCATCAAACATTTTATTGTTTAATTAAATTACTCGTTCACTGAGAAACAAGTTTAGCCGTTTAACGAATGAGATTAGTGTTATGTGAAAAGGAAATTGTTTGCATCAGTTAACAATATTTTCTTAGTGCAAGATGGCATGGTATTCTCCGTCGACCTTACCTAATCCATCCTTCATCCTCTTCGCTCACCTCCTTTTATTAATGCGTAGGAGTAGGGCTAGGGAAGAAAAAAGGATGAGAATTCGTACAGACCGCAATCATCGACTTTCGCCTGGGCAATCGTAAGATAGCAGAAGTGCGGGCGACTTCAATTAAAATTGGTGGTTGTGACAAATCCATTTGTTATTGCACTTCTCCGAAACGTTCGTCGCATGTCACCGTGTGCAGTTCACTGCTTTTCATTTTCAAGGATATTGAAGTGCAACAGTTATTGCCTTTTGCATTGCTTGCATTAACCTGCTGCTCGATTAACCTTCGCGCGCAAGTTAGAAAGACGAACAATTGTTTGCTTTTATGCGAATAGATACTTAAGGCATTAGCAAGTTATAGACCTGGCGTTGCTGTTGAGAGGCTGTCAATGAACCATGAAGTGCTAGAGGGAAGGGAAGCACTGCTGCTGGAATGAATGCATTTCGTGAAATTAGTAGTTCAGTTGTTTCATATAGTTCGTGCAAGAAATGATTTCTACACATTGTCGTATAAAGATGACCACTAAACAGATCCTTCCTTGCTACCTTTACTTTCCTCTCGGAAGATGGTGCGGGGGAGGATTGGATAACATATGCTGAACATGTGAGAAGTGCTAATAGTTCGACATTCAGTCGACAACGGTCTTTCGATCGAACAGATCCCCAAAAATTAGGGTCATGTGAAGTGCATTAAATTATAGCACGTTCATTTCAAGATTTTAAGCACTGCGATATGTTGTGAATTAGGAGAACTATTGTGTCATTTCTATTTGCTTTGGGCAGACACATTTTAGAATTTTTGAAAGTGCCGCAATGATTTTTGATTTTTAATTTCATCTACAATTATTGCTCCATTTTTATTGCAAGCATAGCTTTTTCATGAATGGATTTTTATGATATTAAGCAGGACAAAAATCACTGGAGCTATTCGACTCGTACAAATACGTATACAAATACCCCAAGTTGCTCCATCGACTCCGAGCGACGTTTCTAGAGGTCACAATTGAATTATCTTAGAGCACTACTAAAATTTTTGCTTTGTCCACGTAAACAAGATTTCTTTCGAATTAAAAATTATTCCACGTTTAGCTAGCAAGTTTTGTAGTTACACTTGCACATACTGAGATTCTTCTGAATTAAATGTCTATCTTGCTAAAATTCAGCTTAACTGTTTACTTATTTGTATAACTTTCTGTAACTTTAAAAAAATAATCTTTCACTTCGTTGACATATTAATTGAATTGAAATTTTTAAATTGAAACTTCCCTGCTAATATTTCAAAGAGAGTTTTGAAGCTATTCAGACGCGTATGACTTATGACTTGTTATCGATGTTGGGATCGAATTGTTAAATTTGAATAACAGTGCATTTTTAATACATTCAATTTTAAAATGTTTAGAATACACTGATGGATCACCTTGATCACTCCATGAATCACACAACAAATGATGCTGCCATTTCTGCAGCTGTAATGAACCATTCCGGACACATTCATCACGGTCATTCCTTCACGTCTCATATGCATTCCATGTCCTTCCACTTTGGCTTCCATGAAACAATACTTTTCAGTTCCTGGATAGTCACTAGTCCGGCAGGTTTGTTTTTTCAGTTGATGGTAGACGAAGAACCAGTGGATTCACATTACACGATATTACATTAATTCAAAATTTTCTGGACTTGCACAGATAGAAAGTAACTTTGTGAACTGGAATTCTTGCTGCAAAATTGCTTTACGGAGCTTTACGGAAAGAACCTACGAGGGTTATACTTCTAACAATGAACTACTACAGCTGATCCGGTAGGAAATCCTAAATTCCTTTTAATTCCAGGAATTATAACAACATGCTCCCTAACAGTTTTGATATGTTTTATAATGGAAAGTATCCGATGGTTCCGAAATACCAGACCAGTGTACGACGTTGACTTGCACACAGAACAATCATCTGTCGCAACCGTAAAGTGAGGATGTTTTATTGAATCTTTTCAAACTTCAATTTCTGTGATCGTTTTTTGTTGAAAATTTCCGCTTGAAATTCTAAAAAAAATCGCAATTTCTAGGTTTACTTCACGTATCACAGTAGCTATGTGCGTGGATGCAATTTTGCATGCAATTCAACTTACGCTATGTTACATTTTAATGCTACTGTTCATGACGTTCAATGTGTGGATTTGCGCAGCAACTGTTCTCGGTGAAGTGTTTTCCAGGCTCATCTTTTTCGTGCTCTTTGGAGAGAACCGAGTAATGAAAGGAGTAAGTTGTTACAAACTGAATTTTTTTCGATAAATTAGAAAAAAGTCGAACAAAAGATGTAAAACTTTAAGGAAAAAGTGCGAGAACTGCAGAAAATCATAATACCTTAAAATATTAAAAGGAAGTAGAAACTGATTAGTCCAACAATAAAAAACTCCGATCGATTTCTGCTAGAAAGCAAAATGCTTGCAGAAACAATTTCAGAGTCGAGCTAATGTTGGCTGTTGCGGTTGATGCTCAGTTCCCTTACATTTGTTACCTGCAGCAATTTCACAAAACTAAAATCAGGAAAGCAACTGTTATCGAGTATTCAAACAGGCAGGAGAGTGGAGCCGAATCCGAATATTCTGGAGTTGTAGCAGATTTTGACATGAATAAATTATAATTATTCAAATGCGTCTCACACTTCATGAAATAACTGGATGGCCATCAACTAATATTTCAAATTAGTTTTCAAAAATATTTCAAAAAAAAATGGAATTTTGATCCTTTATCATGACTATTACTGCAAATGATATGGAATAATAATGCAGAAATGTTCGCCCTGCTAGTTTGGCGAATTTCGTTATGTGCAAACACTCACCATTTATTTCTACGTAAATATTTCGACTCAACCTTTGTGTATTGTTGAGGTGACGGTTTACGGTCGTCATGAAGTGTTAGACTCGAAGTCACCAACAAGTAGTTCGGAATCTCTGCTAAAAAGATCGCAGTCAGATAAACACACACAACTGTAGTGTCCCTGCAGTCATGGAGCTACGTTTTAAAATCTTTATACTAAAGTGAAATAAGCATTTTTTCACTGGCGACCTGCGTTATATCATGTGACACTGGAGGAGATGGGAGGTGGGAGCGTTGTTGGCTCTCGGGGAGAGAGGTGGTACATTGGTTTGGGGTAGTGGTCTGTGGTGAAGGGTGATGCTTTGGGCACTACTTCACTCTGTTGAAGTTGTCACTTATAATTTTCGAAAGTGAGAAATAAGTAAGCTAAGTTCTGAACAAGTGAGAGAGTGGTTTCATTAGCTTTACTGTTATACGCCTTTTGCTGACTTGGTTTTTATTCCTTCTACGTTTTTCCTCCTTCAGCACTCCACGCTGAGTTACTTGAGCTCTAACAAAATCATGCTGTGGTGCTCGGGAAAAATGTGCTCTTTGACTTCCACACTTTTTGTATTGTCATATAGTTATGTGTTGCTGTTATACTCCTTTTTTTTGTTTTAAACATCTGCATATTTGAGAATTAATAACAGAGCTGTGTCATGAATCGCTCATAACATAAACGTCAAGGTGGAAGAAGGGATAGGGTAACAAACAACAACATGTCGTGCGAAAGACAGCACGATGACCAGACGAAAAACGAGGAGCCGAAAGGAATGATTTTGGAGGAACTTCCAGAAAATCTGATCAGGTTTCGTTATATAATACATATCTTCTTGCCCTCACTACTTGGAAAGTGGTACCTTTAGATAAGGTCATTTACGAAGAAGTTTGCGTTAATCCAGTTAAAATTCGAAGTTCTCCCTTCATAATAAACTATTAATGAATATGGAGTGTGAGTTCTGTTCTTTATTAACTATTTTTAATCGTCGATATTTAGATCATTTGATGCTCTATTTATGCTCCATTTATTGATACACATGTACCAGTTTGGAAAATGTCTGCGTGAATCTCAAACGTTATTAAAGCTTTAGTTTTTTTTGGTAATGATGGGTAATAAAATGCAGCACATCTACATTCTATGCCAAATTCACCATTCTCTAATTGTTTATATCAAATAGGTTTATATCATTTCTCGGAGTATATTCGGAAGATACTATTACTGTCATTTTCCACTTTTCCTTTTGACTGAAAAAAAATTTTTTTTGAGGAAGTAGTTCGTTTAAGGTTTGCATCGCTGATGGTGAAAACATTTTATGGTAAGGAACATTATGTTGTTTTGTATTATGTGCAGCGAAATAAATGTATCAAGGAAGATGATCTGAGGCAGTTGATCAAGTTTGACCAGCGTTTTCTACGAACAGTAATTTTTCATTCATTCAAGTGGATTTGTTTAATTTACGTACACGAACCTAGCTTTGAAAAGATTTATGGCCTTTAACAGTTGATATTAACCTTAGCTGGTAATATTAACCTTATCGTTGCTGACTTTGCTTAAAATACATTTGTATTTAATTTCAGGTTTTAATGCAGCTGAAAGTTGATAAAATTTTGAAGGAGCGCCTAGTATCCGAGGAAATGGATGGTCGGGTGCGTAAAGTCAATTATTATTTTATTAATTACAAAGCATTATTGAATGTGGCAAAATATAAAATTGATCATATGAGGTATTTTTTAACGATTCAATCACTATGAAATTATCAGTTATAATTATGCCCACATTTATATTTTGTCGTTCAGTGCAATCGGTCATTGTAATCAGTTGAAAAGAATTTTGCGATGCTATTATTAATCATTTGTTTGGAATTTCCTGTAATTTATTCCCGTTGAAAATCCCCGGAATTACATACAAATGTTGGTGCACCGTGCAACTGAAAAGCATTAAGGTTTTTATAGGCAGCGTTTGGAAGTAAAAGACAAAGATGAAGTGCACAAAGCGTCATATCGCTGTACCGGTTGTCAGTATCAGTATGACGCCATGGAAATGGATAAAATTTTTGATCCAGTGACACAAGAGCTTTTCTGTTGGCGATGTCAGCAAATTGTTGAGCCAGATGAAACCGCTGGTCCAACGGATGGGACAAGGCAAATTTTTTTTCTCACTTATTGGGATTATCTCATTTATTTTTAGGATTACATTTTTAGTGATTCGCTATTGATATTTTATATCCCTCTTTTCTTAATTCAGGTCGTCTCTAGCTCGTTTCAACGAGCAGATGGCTCCATTCTTTTCAATGTTACAAAGTTTATATGGTATACACCTTGCCTGGCATCTTGTCGAACCATCAATTAAAACTGTGGATAATAGCTTTATGGAATGTGAGTTATTTTGTTTTACTCAGTGGGAAAATAGAGATTTACGCCATTCTATTCGTTTTCCACTTCTTCGATTTTTGTATTTCCAGTGGATGGAAAACGAGTACTAGCAGTTGGTGAACGATCATTTAACGATCAAACAACTTCACGATCCACAATGTACCAAAACAGTATCATGGTGAGCATAGTAGAAGAAGGCGCGGCTCCAAATGTTGAACCCAAAAAGCTTGTGCCTTGGCTTCATAATAATCAGGTATTCTTTTTTAAACTCTTTATTGATAAAGAAATGTTTTTCTCCTTTATGATCCTAAAAATAAACAGGAAGTGTTTCTCTTTCCAGAAAGATGAACAAGTCGCAGATTCTTTCATAGTCTCTTCCGATAATCTTGTCGATTCGAATGAAATCGCAGGTCCCGAAAGGAACAAGAATGATATCGATAGCTTACTGGTTACGGAATTGGAAGAGGTTTGCAGTGTTTCGTTGTCAAATGTAGTTTTAAAAAAAAGCAGAACCAGTGAAGGAGATCAGTTTCATGGGAAAAATGGACAAAAAATATTATCAACTAGAATATTCCAGTTATTCAGCAAGAGAAAACATTTAATGTCCGGTTTGTTACCTTCTCACTGAGACCTTCATTATTTTTATCGTTTCAGGAAAGGCCGGAAATGTCTCTTGCAGAAGGTACTCAAGAAGTTTCGTATGAACCGACTGGTATGGAAAGTGACGATGACGAAGTCATCGTCGTCGCCGGGAAGAAGTATTATTTAGACGAAATTACGCCCGAATTGGTATCTCAAATGAATGCTTCCGAAAAAGAAATCTACATACAAAGGACACAAGAAAATTTCGACTATTGATTTATTTGTAATTTTAAATCTTCCGCTTTTCTGTTAATAGATTTTAAGAAACACTTCTCAAAAGTGAGATCAAAACATTATCAGAACTTAAACTTTTGTTTGCATTGTGTGTCATTATAAATCAGACATGCGATACGATATGATATATTGGGTGATTCATTCCACGGATTTTTTTTAGATACTGTTTTAAAATATTCTCATAGTTTAAGAAACTCAGGGTATTGTCAGGAAATTTATGCTCCTGCATTCTTTCATGCATTTAGGAGTATTTTCCATCAACGTAAAGCTTCTCTGCTATCATAAATATGTCTAATACCAGAAATTATGTAAAGTCACATCAACGACATCAACCGATTTAATACAGTGGTTTACCGTTGTATTGGATGGTCTCGTGTCGTTTTTTATTCAGCTATGCAATTTTATTTGCTTTGTAATAACTTCGTTCTTAACTAGCATTTCATTATGCTGAGTGTACTTTCTAAGGTAGTGGCAGTTTCTGTTTTATTAAAAATTGTAAGTACTGTGTTCATAATCCAGAATGAAGCTGAGTATGAAATCCTGACAAAAAAATCGTTACAAGTGTGAAGCTGAAAGCTTTTTGCCTGATACAGTGTAATGTGTAGGATATTTAATTGCTAGAATGGACGTTTCCAGGTCCACCTTCGTTTAAAGAAAATTTCGGAGCGCTGCGAACCCCAACGCGGACTGGGACCTGTGGAACGAAATTGGAGAATATTTAGACAACTTGTATCATTGTCATGATGAGGATCCATTATGAACACCATAACTTTTATCGGCTCAACAGTAGAAGGGAGTCTAGATCATCGCCTCTGACTTTGTAAAATTACAAATGAAATCAGATTCATGGAATTGTTTATACACTGGATAGGTAGTGCCTCATATCGAGGAGCTCATAAAGCTTCCGTGATTCCCTGATTTTCATAGCGTGATACATCATATCGTGGGGTCAGTACGTATGTTCGATCGAAGGGGGGGGGGGTTACTGTGTAAGTCAAGATAGCTATAGGTCAAGATAGCTACAAACTGATGGAAGGTCTGGATACAGTAGGATGGACTACTGCAGAAAAAAGTACCCCACAGTTTCGGAAAACAGATAGCTATATACGGAAATCATTTGGATTTTCCGGAGTTCGCATGAATATTCGTCGGGGTGGGAGAGTTACGTTTCTTATTTTGGAATTTCAGACATGTTACAACCGTCAAGATGAATAGCAGAATTTCTCAACACACACCACCTCCATCAATTAACACTCCATTAGACAAGGCCCAATGAGGACAACAGGATGAGGGAAGAAAGTATGTAATGAGGAGGTGGCGATCTCGCTATGTTACAGACCAGTGGAGGAGGTTAGGGAGGCTCGTGCTTTCCTTCGCTAAGTGATGAAGTAGTTTCACGGTTCCGTGTTGGTGAGGTTTGTTTTGCTGGTGATGGTCTTTTTGGGGGCGTTGTGCTCCGAGTAGTAAAGATGTGTTCCAAGTAGTGAAAAGTTTGAGAGGACCGTCCCAGAACTCATTTTGTAAGCCGTGGTCACTATTCTTATTCACTGTTTCAATTACCTATCGACTCTCCGTAACCAGCTTACTTCGTAGCATCAAAAGTGGAGATGGCTTGGACAATCATCTCGCCATAGAAGTTCAGGAATACTGTGTAGTAATAGTGCTTTTGCTTGACTAACCGGAACCATTTATAGTTCACAGTGGATATCTTCTGAAATTGGGTGAGGATTAACCGTAAGTGGGTTAATTTAGTCCGTGCATTGCTGTTACATTATATTAAATATTCTGGGGCGAACTATTAAGAATTATGCTGATCCATTATATGGTAAAAGATTGTTATCTAATCTGCGGCATGAAGACCTTTTCTATCTCGGAAGGAGGTCTTGGATTTTATTGTTGTTATTCATGGTCAAACTGACAAGTTTTAATGTTTTACGTTTTTTATCTTTTTATGAGATAAATTGTTTAACGCTTTTGTTTTTGGAGATTAATTGATCGTTCATATTATATTAAGGTTTACATAGGCTATTTTCCGGCTTATACTCAGCAGCACCAGGTGGAGGAAGGCGAAAAACATGAATGTAGAAAAAATCAAGAAGCTACAGCAAAATGCTGCTCAAGTGCGAACAGGTGGCAAGGTGAGATTATTTTCGATTTAAGTTAATATTGACTTTGAATAAAGTTGGAGCATGTTTGATCTGTTTATTGCTGTTTACTTGATTTAACGATATTTCAGTATGTCATTTTTAAAGCCATTACATTTTTGTTATAGGGAACTGCACGAAGGAAGAAGAAGGTTGTCCATAAGACAGCAGCTACCGATGATAAAAAATTGCAGAGCAATCTAAAGAAGCTTTCAGTTACAAACATTCCTGGAATTGAAGAGGTTTCATATAATGTATTTAAGTGTATTTCACCTTCCATAATCACTCCAACATTCATAAGTTTATTATATGGACTATTTAGGTTAATATGATAAAAGATGACGGGACGGTGATTCATTTTAATAATCCAAAAGTGCAAGCATCTGTTCCAGCGAATACATTCTCGGTGACGGGAAGTGCCGAAAATAAACGTAAGCTCTTTCACATGACATATTCCAGAGCAGATGTATAATGATTTGTTTTTATTTTTATGTCTAATACATTAATGTCACCTTATATTTTAGAATGTTAGGTTATTTTTATATCAGTTTAGAAATTACTGAAATGTTGCCTGGTATTCTCAATCAGTTGGGAGCAGAATCACTGACGCATTTGAAAAAGTTAGCAAACAATGTTACTAGTCAATTCAAATCTAATGATGATGACGATGTTCCAGGTTGGTATTTTTTAAAAAGTCAATTCCCCCAAGTCTAAAGAAGTAGTGTGATGTAATTATATGAAGTATCACTAACACTGAAACTTTGCGTTAATGAAAAGCTATAGTTTTGGGAGATATCTTAAAATAGAAGGGAGGAGAAATGAGAGGTGTAGGAGGAATCTAATGTTTAAACAGGTATGTACTAGTGCAATTTCCTTGGGTTGGGAACTCTTCTTTAGAAATTGAAAAAACGCTTCTTTAGAAACTTGCAATAGTTATTTGATATCAGTCGATATGGCAACTAAAAACTTTCCAAAGTTTATCTGCATTCAGATCTTGTTGGTGATTTTGACGAGGCTTCAAAAAATGAGTCTAAAGTTGGTGATTGCAAGCATGAACATGGACACGAGCACGGACAAAATTTTCATCACGAAGGTGGAGAAATGGAAGCTGAACTAGCAGCATGAAAATATGCTGAAATTTCCCAACACCTGCGTAGCGTATTCTCTGGTAGAAAGTGTTTCTCTAGATCATTTATTGTTTTTTTTTTAACCTTGTTATCACACCATCTGTTCGGAATGGCGATTCATGAACTATATATCGATTTCTGTCGGTTTGGTGGTGGGAGAGGACACATCCGCGGTGATGCAAAATTTGCAGTGAGGAAAGATTTATTGCTGTGCTTTGTGGTCATAGAATGTTTTGCATTTCTTCGTTAAACGCTTTTCTCTTTTTGATATTTAATATATGTTTGTTATTTTATATATACCAATTACACCTGTTCTAGTTAAGTAACCAACTGGTCAATCGCCTTAAGGGTCACTGAGAAAAAGGGGAATAAAACTGGCCGTTTTTTGTTGACTTATTGCTCTTAAGCATAACTAGCACATTTGATTTCTCCTGTTCTAGTTTGATTTCTCCCGTCTTAGTTTGATTTGTTCAGTCACTTTTTCTGCGATGAAATCTAATTTTTCTGCAAAATAAATGTTTAATTAATTTTGTTTTCATCTTATAATCCTGTTTGCAATCGATTTGTTGATGCACGGTGGAGGCGCTCTTGTTTTTCCTGTTTTACATGGTAAGAGTGTTCATATTGATGAGTTCGATGTATGATCAATAAAAGTTGAATGTTTTATGTCACTATCAGATAATAATTTCAATTGTATTATAACGCTGATTATTCGCTGGGTACGTTAACGCGGAGGAAAAGGCGATTGATATTTTACGGTAACATATAGACATTTGCGCTTAATGCGTTTGGTCGGTATTTCGGAAATCAGGGAGGGGGGAAAAACGTGGTATACATGAACTTCACAACTGTTTGTGTTACTGTTATTAACATCTAAGAATTGTCGGTAACTTTGCGAAGCGAACTGACAGGAGTGTAATTGCTGACAAGTTATTCGATATCGTGTTGCCTTCGCCAGCTGCTCATATATTTCGATTGATTTAACAAGCACTATGGTATTTGTAGCATATCTGTTAACACGATATACAGTTTAAAAATCATATGGAATTAATGATTTAGTTGTAGTTAAAATTCTTAAAATACTCTTCGCTTCACAATCCAGTACCAGATTAGTATCATAAGGTTATTAACGGTAGTGTGATGTGTAGTTTGATGTAGTTTAGTGTGATGTGATGTGTGTTTTCCTACAATTCAAAATTTACATTGATTATATCGTGGATTAAAGAGTGAGGATTACTTTTGTGTTGTAAGTTAATTTTCGAGTTAATGCGTCGGAGGTGACTCAGGTAAACATGTATGAATTATGGAATTTAGAACCACGTATTTCCTCTAGTGTAATATTTGGAATAAGCAACTGAATATTTGGAACTGTATTTTCGCATGATGACCGAAACAATGAAAGAACAGCTTCTGACACTCAAAGGTTAAGTGTTTGTTTTTTGTTTTTGAATTCCAAATTGGATGCAATTCAGATCTTCCCAAAAAATGTTTAACCTTTCAATTCTGAGCAATTATTTCTTCCAGTGATGCGCCTTGCTCGCCCCAAATTTTACGAAAATACTTGCATGCCGGTTGATCCAGCTGATGCAACCAGTCAGCTGATTGCTTCTGCTCTTTGTCGTTTAACTGGACAGGAAGCTGCTGATATGCCTGTTGGAAAGTATCTTATGGCACCGCAAAAGTTCGAGTAGGTCAATAGGTTGATGACTAATACAGCAATGTTTAGCAATATTTTTGGTAATTATTGCTGACCGCCGCGACTTTAGAGGAGACCCCAGTGACTATAAAGCCGCAACGACAACGCGCATTTATTTCTTCCGGGCAAAATTTGAGCCGCGTAGTATTTTTTTGGGATTTATTTCTTCCGGGCAAAATTTGAGCCACGTAGTATTTTTTTTGCATTTTGTATGGAAATTGTAGTTACCTACGCATATCAGGAATTTCACAATAGATAGAAGACTTCAAGGAATGCAACAATGCAACTTCAATCCTACGAAAATTTTTCTGTTCTTTGCAGGAACATTTATTTGGGAGAGACCTTCACTTTCTATGTTTGTGTACAAAATATAAGCGACAAGGTTGTGACGGATATATGTGTTAAGGTAAATTATATGTGTATATATATCCTGAATTTTTCAAGCTCTCGAGAAAAATGATCCTCAATCTTATCACATCAATTTTCTGTAAAATCATGATTTACAGACAGATTTGCAAACCACAAGCCAACGCAATGCTCTACCATCTCAGTTACAAGAAGCGAATGCTTTGCTTGAACCAGGGAAATGTTTGGGGGAAGTTATTACTCATGAAATCAAAGAAATTGGACAGCACATGTATGTTTTTTTTTCAAATTTATTGGATATCAAAAAGTAGTTGAAGTATTTTGGATAATAAGGGACGAATAGTTTAACTATTTACTGAAAATTTTAGCAATACAAAAGTAGTTGTTTTTTTTTCCTAATAAATCATGAATTTCCTTGATTAGTTCAACAGCGAAAATTGTTGCACTTTCACAAGGTATTCGTGCACTGTATTGTTATCTTCAGGACCATAAGTTTATTTCTTTCCGATTAAGACTTGATCCAGCGCTTTCAACATTTCGTTATGTTTTAATCACCTGATTTTCTTGTGATGTTTTAGGTAGGATGTTCGAATTATAGTTGTATAGTGTGAATATCTTTGCCATCAATTTTTTACAAGATAAAAGGGATCTGTTCATCATATTAATTTTGCAGATTAGTATGTGCTGTGAGCTACAAAACACCTAAAAGTGAAATGTATTTTCGGAAATTTTTCAAATTTCCGGTCACTAAACCAATCGACGTTAGAACAAAGTTTTATAACGCAGAGGTACGTATTCGAGATAGATCTTTTTTTTTTTAAGTTTATGCTTTGTTAGGAATAGTTTGCTGCAATAACAGATTCAGTTTTCAAAACACTCTTCTTGCTTCCCAGTAAAATGTTTTAATTATTTTACTTCAAACAGCTAAATTTTTGAGGTCGGTTACATGCCACGAAACTGCTGTCTTAAACTGCTTTCTCTCTTAGGAGTCTTGCATTTTGATTTTCATTTGTGGTACTTGAATAGAAAATAAACGAAGAAAATGCTTTATATGATCCTGACTTTGAGAATTGTCCTTCCTTGTAATTTTAATCCTCGTATTTATTGTTATTGATTTTATTTTGCATGAATATGCTGAACAATGGTATGTTTAACCAGTGGTATATATATTAATTGCAGGATAATCTGGTAAGTTTACGTTGTAAATTATTTGCAAATTAGGTGTTTAAAAATTTGACTTAAGAAGCTAAAGTTTGGTCTATGTATTTTTTTCACTAACACGATAAGATCCAAAAGTTTTTGAGCTTTATCTGACAAATGAAAATAGCGCGCTCGAGTGAGAATTCATCAATAGATAGTGAGTACTAGGCAAGGAATAAACCATAACATTTGTTTTGTAAACTGTTTTTATAGTTGCCTTTTAAACTCTTATTGTAATCAACGAAGTTTTCAGAACAATGATGTTTATTTGGAAGCACAAATTCAGAATACTTCTGAACTACCAATGGTTTTGGAGAAAGTAACCCTGGAATCATCCGACTTTTATATAAGTTCTGAAATCTCACCTCCTGAAACAGAGTACTTCTTTCCACTTCACTTAGCTTGTTTGCTTCATTTCTTTCATCTTCCATTTGTTCCATGCAATATATGTGTTGTGAAATAAATGTGTCTATTATATGCCATCGCGTCATGTATTAAGAATTTTCCATGAAATATTTGCAGTGATTTCAAAATATTGTAGGAATAAAAGTATGGCGCTGAACAAATGGAAGCTCTCCTCACCATCATAAAATACATGTTCATTGTATTACTATTTTACGTAGTAGATAATTAATAAGTGAAAATGATCTCCAGAAGCGGAAGTGTAGAGCAGTCGTATCTCAATCCAACGGACGTTCGACAATATCTCTTTTGTCTGAAACCGAAAACAGCAGATTATTCTCTTAATTATTTTAGGTACGTTACATTAAACCTTCCTTTTTTGACAAACAGTTATTTCGCTTCGCAGGAATTAACAGACAGTTATTCCACTTCACGGGAAGATGAAACATTGTTGGATTAACGAAAATTTTGATAAATTATTACTTGGAAATCTTAAAGGAGAGAAAATACAAAATAGGGATATGCATTTTTTGAAACTCATTTATTGAAATTTACGTATCGAATTCTACCCTTGGAAAATTTCACTCTTCGTTTTTGTCTTTCCATTTTACTGGTTCATATTACAGTAGTAATAAAGGACACATTTTATGCCATTTAAGGAAAGGGACATCAATTGGGAAGTTAGATATGGTTTGGAGAACCAGCATGGGAGAGAGAGGTCGACTACAAACGAGTGCTTTGCAACGAATGGTCTGTTTGCAATTATTGCGATATTTTTTAATCCATTCACTGTACTAAACACCGTTTATCATAGATGACTTAAATTTTACTTCAAAAATTTCCAGGCTCCAGGATATGGTGATTTGCGATTGACAATTGAAAAGATACCAGCAACGGTGAAAGTCTTGCAACCGTTTTGTATGGTGTGTCGGCTCCATAACTGCAGGTAAGCTTCTTTTCATTAATTTATCTAAAGACGGTGTAGCGTTACGTATTTTGACATTAGCGCCGCTTATATTACCAATTCTTTATAACTTAAAGTGCAAGATACTGACTTTGTTTTGTGTTAGGTTTTCAAAATGACAAATTAAAACTTCAGCGAACGATCATTGGATTTAGTATTGACCTTAGACGACAAACTGCAACCGAATATTGCGTTTTGCTCAACTAGTGGTGTTGAGTTGGGACAGTTGCCACCAAACAGTACAACTGACTTTTCCCTAGAACTATTACCGCTTACTCCTGGATTACAAGTATGTTTTGCCAGTTTATCAATTGGATTAAATTTTAAATTGTAAGGAAAATGCAAAGAAGCACTATCGACAAAATTCGATGGTGACAAAAATGAAATATTCAATTCTCTTAAGGTCATTGTTCTATCATTATTAGTCAGGAGTTTATTGTTGCAATACACCATCATGTCCTTTACCATATTCAATGTTTTTATTGTTTTAGTTTAATGAAAACTATTAATTTTCAGTCAATTTCTGGTATCCGGATCACGGACACTTTCCTAAAGAGAACGTATGAACATGATGATATTGCTCAAGTGTTTGCAGCATAGAATTTTTGAAGACTAGGTGTTGTATTAATTTTAATTTAGTAATGAATGGTTTGTCAGTTGTGAATATTATACTGTTTATACACAGGTTTCGACATTGGACACTTATCTAGCTATCATTTCATATTTGTTGATAGTTAATGCTCATGGGTGTGACAAGGATGAATACAGGAACTATTAAGGGAGTCTTTATGCGGATTTGAAGAGATTGTGGAATTCTTTAGATCTGCAAAGCTAAATTTTAATTTCAGGTAGCCCATAGTGTCAACCTCTTGAAAAAGGACAATTCTACTTGTTAAATTAGTTGTGAACTTTCAAAAAAATGCATAAAGTTACGATTATTCAAGAAAGGAAAGAACAAATATATAAAAATATTGCTGTAAATGCCATCATTAAACACACATTTTAACCCAATCTTAAAATTAATCCCTCTCAATTACTAATGGAAAAAGAGTAAGACTACCAACGCATTAAAATGCATTTTATAAAAGAGATATGGAAACACATGCAGAACAGAAATTAATATACACAACTGAACAAATTCCATCATGACCGCAATCTGTTTAATGACATAAAGAAGCAGATATATGAGCTCTCAAGAAAGTTTAATTTTACAAAAGATTCTGCATTATAACATGAAACTTCCAAAGTAATGTTATGGAAGGATTAGAACGATAGTTTCTTTGCATTAAGTGCGAAGATGAAAATGAAAAAAACTTGCTTTTCCAACAACTGCAGGAAACAGTTCAGATTTCTGGTGTTAGGGACAAGGCATTGATTAATACCGAGTTTCACTGGCATAGATTCGTAAAAGGTTAAGGAGAAAAACTCATACGCCACATTTAACGAGACAAATAGCAGCCCATTTCATTACAAGGAAAATGATAAGCAATCCCTTCATTCAGAAAACAAATTGCAGCACTATTCAATTCGACTTTGGCCTAATCGAAACGTCGGTGCCGTCACGCTCGGCATCACTCACGGTGCTTCTGCTGGATGAGAATGCGAAGTCAGATGCATGTAGGAAATGAGTTGACGCAACTGGAAAACAAACTATCGACGAAAAAGTAGAGATTCACCACTGAATACAAATTTTCTAATCTTACAAAATCATAAAATGCTATCACAAGATGTGCCCCGAGCTTCATTTTCTGGATATTGTCAGCAACTATTCTTTTTAATGAAAGAATGGTACTTACCTTGTCCAGATAGCGCACTAAATTCAGCCATAACATTGTCAATCAGTGTTTGCAAATATTCTGAAAAAATACCTAGCGAAATAAAGAGTTTCAATTAACAGCCTTTGTATAAATTTAATTCGACCTTCTTGAAAATTAAAGACAGCGACTTTATATGGAAGGCGAACAAACTTTTCATGTTGAAGTAGTCTCTCCATGCTGAATCTGGTTGGTTAAGTACATCCTCCAGTTCATGAATAAACTGCCTTATACGTTTTACCCTATCATCGAATAGACCGCCTTCCGGAACATACATCCATTCTGAGAACAATTTTCTCACATAGTTTTTTTCCGAGATCATGAGCAAATGATCATACTGCGTCTTTAATTTGTCCATTTTTAATGGTCCATTTATTGATGCTTCTTTTCTATAAGCTACCTGAAATTTGTTCATTTTATTCATAAAAGAAGCAAAAGCTTTTTCAAACAATGTAAAGGAAAAGGAAAAAGTTAAGTTGTGGATTTTTACTCACGACTGAGTTGCACATTTTTTATTTGACACTAGAAACACAAAAATATATATGATATTCCTGTCTTCAACAGCGTCTTTTGAAAAAATTTTTTGAATGATTAACAAAACAAACATACAATTCTTTCTCCAAAAAAAGGTTACTAACTGCATCATTAATAAGGACCTCTTTTAGATGTAGTCCCGTTCGTTTCGAATTCACTACAGAACTTCAAGCTTAATATATTAGTTGAACAACTTAAGACACATCTAATGCATTAAAGTATCAAATAGTTCTATCCTACGCTTACACGAAAATACAATTCTTCACTAACTTGTCGCCAAGGTCCACAGTCTCCATTTTCATTCCGTTCCTTTGAAGTAATGCCAAACGCAATATCCTGTGAGCTGCACGGACCAGTGCTCGACAAACGATTGACAAAAGCATTTGAATAAATGTTTGACACATTGTTATGATTTGTAACTCGTTTATTCGATTTACTGTTAACATCTGGAGATGTCAACAAACTGATCGATGTTTGTTTCTGTTGTGCGACTCCCGAAAATATTGATTGCTGTTGTTCAGTTGTATTTTCTGTTCCCTTAACAATTTTTACTTTATAATAGGCAAATGTTCCAATAATAATCATACAAAAAATTCGATATAGGTTGAGCAAAAAATGGAAAATAAGAATTTCAGCTCTTTATTTACATTTACCTTACTCTCGCTTTCTTCAGCAGTTGATTGTCCGCTTATTTCAGCAATCTAGAAGATAAGTAAGATAAACAAACGAAAATTATGAATTAAATTCGAAAAATAAAAATTTAGATTCATTAGACGACATAAAAACAAACCTTGCGATTAGTCCAAAGTTCATATACACGTCTGCTTACTTCATGAGTGGTACCGTTCTTCCTGGTACCGACATATCGAAAAACGTCATGCACTATTCCATCGGACTCATATTTCAGTTTATGCTCAGCTGTCACGTTAATTAAATCGTAATCCAAAAGTCTGCAACTTGAAATTGCAAAATTTTGCTTAAGCTAAAAGCATCTGATGAATAGTACTTCTCCATTTCAGGTTGTCACTACGAAAATCAAAATATTTTACAGTTTAAATATACAACTTCGGAAGTCTACTAAATAATTTGCGTGTCAAGTTTTTGGAGTTAATTAATCAGCTGTGTATCTTGATATCGTGAAACAACAGGGCAATGAATACAAATCTAAAAAAAAGTTTAAATTTAAACTACTATTCTCATCAAAGTAACGTGTTACTTTTCATTTGTTAAATCTGCGTGCTACCTTTCCTTGACTTAGAAATGGTCGACATTACTTCACAAAAGCAGAACATACATAATTACGTTTAACTTACATGTTATCATCAGTGTTTAAGGACCATGAATTAAAGTCACTTGCATCCGTACTATCATCTTCCGGGATCACCACAATTGTTTCCATGTTTGATAACTCCCTGAAACAGTTGATTTTCTTCTTTCAATTTTACATATGCAGGAATTTTTTTTTACATACGCGTGCTTTTTTAATCAAAAAAAAATGTTGACTACGCTTTACAGAACCAGCATGAATGCTTGTATTTCTGTGATGCTTGACCTCGAAACTCACATTGAGAATGATGACGAGTCAATATTTTTTTCCTGTTTTTCCTTGTCAACACTGCTGTACTGTGATGTTTCTTTTAATTTCTCCATTGCTTTCGGACTATTTCCTTTGGTGGTTTTTGTTCGCTCTCGCGTCACTGTTTTTTTCTTCTTTTCCTCTTCCTTTTCTTCGTCATCGAATATGAACCTATAGGACAATTTGTTAATGAAAGAGTGAGAATGCATTGTCATACTGTTGCAGTATGCTGAAACTTTTTAAATACCACAATTAAGCAAAAAGCTGACACCTCTACATTGATTTGAGAGGTTTTAATTCATCTAAGGTAATTTCAAAAATCAGATCACCTTTGCGGTGCCTTAATATGACGCTTCGGACGATTCGTAGCTAACATTTCGATATTGCTACCATTTTTCATCGTTTTCTTTTCTCTTTGCAACTCATCCTTATTAGATTCAGCTGCTCTTTCATTCAACTGCCTTTGTTTCTTTTTAGGTGGTAATTCGCACTCTTCCTGCTTAACATCGTTTTTTAAAGGCTTTATGCCAGAACTTGATTCCAAGGATTTTACGCTAATTGAACTTGATACCGAGGATTCTACCCTAGTTGAACTTGAAATTTGGGAAGTAAACTCTTCAAATCCCACTGGAACAGCACGACTCGAATTATGTGCAGCAAGTGAAGCAGTAAACTGTGCTTGAAGTCGTCTAATTTCCGGAGTTTCAAAAAGAGTTAGATCGAGTCGACGACCTGAAACTGCACAGTATTATTATGGTCCGCAACAATGAGCACGTGAAAATCGCAGAAAATTAGATAACTGAAAAACCGATGAAGTTGTGTCGATCATATAAAGTTATATAAAACAATTTCTAAATTTCCTAGAAGCGATGCTGTAAACCAAATTTCAACAATCTTAAGATGATATGTCGCTATACATTAGAACACATTTCCGAAGGTTGTATGTCACCTATTTTGTATCCATACTGTTTACTTAGGAAATGCAAATTCGAAACCATACATATAGTATCAGAATTCATCACATTAATAGCTTTCCATTAGCACCTTAATATTTCTTCTTTAGATCATCAAGGACAGTGCCCGAAAGCATGAAAAGTACTTTCCTTATTGTTTAAATCTTTTTTAGCAGGCATATGACCCTATAACTTATATTGCCAGAAATCAAAATAGTTTTAAATGAAAAAGATTTATTTCATTTCATTTAACTTTCAAGAGCGCTTATTTTCAGAATATGAAGATAAAAAACGATAACAATATATTTTTGTGAGTTAGTAAAGAGCGATTGAAGCAGAAGAAATAACAATTGAAACCTAACTGCTGCATAGTAGCTTGAAAAAAATAATAAGCATGAAGTTTCCTGAAAAACAAATAGTCAGAAAGCGCCCCAGAAAAGCTACATACCTGTTTTTGCTTCATGCCTTTGAATTATCAATGCTTGCAAGACCGCTACTGATTCATGAATGCTGCCTAAAAATTGCTGCACGATTGAATTTAGTAAAAATTTACACGGTCAGAAAATTAACTTAAACGAAGTGCAGCATAATCTCGTAGATAAGTCTCACCCTATAGAGCTCTGAATGCCCCATCCATTACTTTTATAAACGTACCATGGAATATAGTCGGCAAGATAATTAAATTTATCTCGCTAAGGTGCCAACATTGTTAGTTTATCAAATAATTCTGATTTTAATCATAATTTAATAAAGTTTTCATGGCTGAAAAGGTTACGGAATCTTGCGGCACGTCGTAAGTCTGCAAGCGTTTTTGGTAGCGGAACTTCAAGAATTGATCGATAACTTTTACAAGCGCTCAAAACGGCATCGATAGCATCCAATATTGGTTTGTCGTCTTTGACTGAAAGGAAAGATCTAAAATATTGCAGAAACAGTGATTTTTTCCTTGTATCAGATTTTAAATATTTTTTACTTTTCTTACGAAAAATTTTGCACATTAGAACGAGATAACAAATTCTTGCATTTTGGTGTTTCCGTTTTAGCAAATGCTGCCCACAATGTCTCCACTGCTACAACTTCTTGTAATTCCAATCGGTTTTTTTCGTGTTCTACAAAAGATTGCTCATAATTTCGATAATTATGCAATCTTCGAAAATATTAAATGATACAGCAAAAATTGAAAAGAATAAAGAACAACAACTTCTACCATTTTTATCCGTTTTAGAGAACTGGAAAGTGGAATGGCAAAACTACTACAGTTCATCAATCTATCCGGTAAGAATACTCGATAGAGACTGCAAATACCTGCCAAGCTGGACGGTTTAATTGCCACAGGTCGAGGAATTTCGGCATCATCATTTGTTAGACGAGATCTACCCCGCACGCTTTCGCCTCTTGTTGCAGCAAGCTGTGCACCATTTGTGGCCTCTGACGTGACTTCTTCTGGCGAGTCACGCATCATTTGTCCTGCTCCGGAATTCGATGTTACCGATGCAGCAGATTTCACATCATCATCCAGATAATCTCGTACTTTTAGCAGTGTTGACGAAGTGTTTGAAAGTGGAAACTTCGACGTCGACTTCGAGGACTCGCAAGAATCTCTGTCTGCTTTCTTTTTAAAAACTTTGGGTGACTTGGATTCGAAAATAACCCATTTGCACGTGAGCGACTCTAAGCCGTTTTCACACATATCCTCCTTCAGCAATATATCACGCCGCAAAAGAATATCTACAATGGATGGATAATTATGCCTTATTTTTTCTAAATGAGGATGCAGTCGATGTTCTACTCAGATGGTAGATGACCAAATAAAGCTGGAAAAACTCCATCGCTAAGTCCAGAAACGTCTGGATAGGATAACATCCTTTAGACATGGGACATCAGACAACGTCAACACAGCTCATCGATTGAAATTAATTCTAACTCAGAAAATCCACGGTTAAAGAAGAACACTTCTTAACTGATATCATAGTATAATTTTTTTAGTACAATGAAATAGTAAAATTCGATATATAACGGAGTTTAAAAAAAAGGATCAGTGCATCTTTGAACATAATAAAAAAAAGCTTATAAATATGAATTAATATACAATAAGGCCTATCGTTTATTTTTTAAGAATAAAATAAAACATCTCACGAATTATTTGTTCGTCGAAATCATCTGAATCTTTAATTTTTTCGTATGCAGCCACCAGCTCTTGAACATATTGTTCTACACGATTTCGTACGAAAGCACGATAACATAACGGTCGCATTATTCCCAGTGGTGTTTGCATCTGTTTTAGCACTTCTGCCCAACGGCGTACCAAGAATTGAAGCGAAAAGAGGTGTCTAAAGATATATTTTTGAAACTTTAAGGAAATGTGTTTTCGAGTTTAAACAATGCTTCACTCCTTTAATATCTGAATGTGTTAATATCGCAATTAAATGTAGAAATGCGCCATACGCTCTTTTCTTGATAACTCGATCACGCTCTTTCCAAAAATTCGGTGAGTCATCTTGGTCTTCCTTCTCCTTACATAATTTGTTGGATAATTGCGATTTACACAGTCCAGCTAGGTTGCCACCAATTTCAGCTTGATCTATACTTTCTCTCTGAAACATGGGTGGAAGCTTGTCTGTATTGTCCTTAACGGAACGACAGTGATCATCGTTAAATCTCTTCAAAATTATCTTGTTATTTAGACGTCCAGATAATGGTGGTATAGCTTTCTTCACCATCACTTTCCTTTTGTAATACTCCTTACGAATAAGTAGTTGTTCACATCTTCGTGCTTCCTCTGAAACAAACTGATAAATTATTGTCCTTCCTAGCTTCTTACTCAACTGTTTACAGCCATGAAAGTACATCCAGCATCTCAACAAGTAAAATATACCTTTTCGAGCTCTCCACAACATTTCTGGCACTAAAGGTTTGCTCTCATCACCTTCCCAACAGTGGTCAAGCAGCCACCTCAGCTGCCCTACAAGTTGTTTTGCTTTGGTAATTTCCTTATAGTCAGTAAGTTGTTTTCTGAAAAACACAAGCACATAAGCAAATGTAGTCTAGAAAAGACCTGAATAATACGTCGAAAAAAATACCAAAATTTAGATTTAACAAAAACACTTCAAAGGTCGTAGACTTAGATGTTTCATTTACGTTTAGTCAGAACTTACTTTTGAATGATATCTCGCCAGTATTTGTACTTGTCGAAGAAGAAATCAAATTCCTTCCTCCACTTTGACAGGTTGAGGTACTGGGAACTGTAACGCGCTTGAGCGTAGACCTAGGAACAACAGTACTATGTCAAGTTTCATGATTATCAAGCACAAACAATGTTGGTGAAATTCTGTCTCTACTGCATCCCTTCCTATCTATATTCGATGAAAAAAGTGTAGCAGTGATTTTCTCAGATTATTCTGTGATACCCAAACTACTTATGAAGCGCATGACACGGATTAACTGAGCTAACTTTAAAGTAACTAAATTAATCCGTTTCCAAAAAATTTTCAAATAGAGATGTGACTCACAGAAATCCTTGCTGTTATAGGAAAAGATCTACCACGTACCACGTAGTTGTATGTCTTCGGGAAGATGTGCTTGATTTCGGTTGGCTCACTCCAATCCACAACTGGCACATCTTCCGGTGGATGCGGTGGGCATAATCCATTCCCTCCTCTTCGCCTTGAACTTCGCTGAAAAAGGAAAGGCTCAGCTCATCACTCTCACACTGCAATTTCTGAAGAAATCCGTACTTTTCGAAACTGTCTAGTTGTCGGTGCAGCTGGTATCGATTGGTCACCCATTACCCTGACCTCTCTTAACATTTCCGGTGCTGCATATCCAACGACATTCCGATCACAATCACTATTAGGAGATCGATTTACCAGCTCATCTGCAAAAAATCCAAAATAAGTAACTAATAAATAATTTGATGAAACAGAGTTTATGTAAGATGGACTTCTGCTCTGCAATCGCATCAGAATAAGAACTTTCTAGATAAAGGATCATGGCTTTCGCGGTTTCAAATGGTATGATGATAAGTAACACCCACCCACTTAAAGTACGAAAATGATGGAATAGATCACCTTACCTTCATACTACACCTTAACACTTAAATTAACTTTGTTGGATTTTTTTAGCACATGCTAGCGTGACTTTACGTATTCACAATGAGACGGTATTTGTCGGGTATTTTATGATCATTCCCGTCCCAAAAAATCTTATAGCAAATGATGTTTGAAAGGATTGTAGGAATAAAACCCATCCGAAAAGGCCATTTAGCTAGGCACTTAAGTCTAAAGGGAAACGAGAAAAGATCACATAATGAGAACAGCAATGACAAAGCAAGTAATTTTTATACAACATTTATATGACGATTAATTCTACGATGTTAAAATAGTTATTTTTTAAGCCGTAAGGCAAAAGTATAACCATCACAGCAGCAACAAACCTATATAGAGGTCGTAGGCGTGGTTAGGCAGTGTCCTAAATCTGCGGGTTAAAATCTCGTAAATGTACCAAAGGATATAAAGATTGATTTAAAACTTCAAAACTTCTACTCATTATAGTTAAATGATTCCTGAGATACTTGAAGTCCTAAACACTGAGGTATTCAATGCGCAACTGCATTAATACGAATTTCATACTTCAGGCAAAAAAAAACCTAAAAATTTTCATGAATTTCATTTTAATTTGGCTGTCATTACCAGTGATGTTTTCTGAGTGTTCATCAGGTCTACTTTCTTCAATCGTTACAGGCGGTGTTGTAGATTCATCGGATTCTTCAAACGGTACAAACTGTTGGCTAAGGTCGGCATACACAAGTGGTTCTTCAGAAGCAATCCCCCTTGCAGTTGTAGTACTCATCGGAAATATCTTTAAAAAGAATTGAAACGATCAGAGTAATATACCAGAAATGAAGGACGCGCAGTTACATACAACCTCCAACAAAACGCAAACTATCGAACATTTCATACCCTACTTCTTAATGATTTTTTATTGATAGGGTATGTAACAGAGGTTATGGATGGAAGTCGGCATGTGAAAGATAACGGTATGGTGGAAGTACGCCAGTCTAATTAAACCGATATCACAGTACTAAAAGGCATCAACGATAACAAATCTAATGGCGAAAATTAACAAACTATTTGCTCCCATCACAACATCCATCTGTTGTTTGCCTGGTAAATAATAACTATCAGTCCAAAATACTTTAAAAAAATGTAAGCTACCGATGATTTCCACTTTACACACACTCAGATTTTACCTTCTTCGAACTGATGTCATGTCGGCAGCGATGCTGCATGGATGGAATACGATAATGAAATGAAATGCCCACGACAGGAAGAAGCAGAAACTTCCAAACAAGGAAAAGGAACAGAATGAAAGGACATCAAAACGGCTTATCACTCCACTTGCTCAACAAAGTGTCTCGTTCCACAAAAAGAAAAGGAGAACTGGGAGGACCAAAATATGAATTCACCCGAATTACGCGAATCTGCGAAACTACCCAACCAGGTTCCAATGGCAAAACCAGTGGGTGCAGCCACCGATCAAATGAAATTTAGTGTGCTGGACCGGTGCTTCAGAAAGAGCCAAAGTTAATTAAATTCACCATAAATGAAACCTCAGCAATTAATGGTTCCTAATGTACCTCACAACGATTTCTGCCGATTAATTTCATTGCTGTTATTCACTGTGTCTAACGGAAATAAATAAAGCTATCCACAAATCCTCTAGTGCAATGACAATTTGTGCAATATGAAATAGAAATAAACACATTTAATTTCTAGGAAAGTTCCAGATGTGCATGCAAGTGTCAAACGTGAATAATTTATAATATACGACGTCACTATGCAAATACGGATGGTGAAAGCAACCTGATTTGCCGATGGAACACCAATATTTAACGCAACATGGCTGATTCATTCTAAGTCATTAGAACAGAATGCAGATTATTAGCCATTATAAGGAAGGACAATGCTACCAGCTGGCCAAAGAGCTTATGAAGCAATGATTACTCCCGAAGGGGAGAAATGGAAGAAGAGAAAGAGATACGTGACTGAAAGTACCAAATCAACAACACTTCAGGTCAAATTAGGGTATGACTTCCTTCCCAATCCATCATCAGTGTCGCACTGCCATTTTGAGCCGAAATTTCATCCGACACTTGCGGTTTCGCCTAACAAACACAATATGTATGGGTTGAGCCACCCTATAATCTTTGACCACGTCTTGCCTATCAAAAACAAAACTTACCAATCTTACCTCACACAGTCTAAGTCATCCAAAGCACATACACATCGCCCACTCATGTCCACTCCCACTCGCTCGTAGACCTTTCGGGAAATCGTTTTTGACTTCGAGAAAGAACTGTTGCATGAAGCCAACTGCGCGCTTTTATCCTAACTTTAGAAGGCTTTTATTAGCCAAAAGGCAGCATCTCAACTTCACAGACTCCCCTCGCCAAATGGACAAGTTTCATTTACCCGGAAAATTCCTCATCATAAACACGTTCCTACAATATCCTCAACTCCACATATGCTTAATGGTTAATTACCAGACTGCCTAACTCAACTCAAACAGTAAAGTGCATGACTGATTAAAGCACTAATGGACAGCAACCGAAAGAATCTGAACTTTCCATAAAAACTTATTACAGTCATCAAACATCATCGATTTAGTGCTACACAAACTGCTTCCTCTAACAGCTAGAAAACCGCTAGCGAGCGAGTTCAAACGCAGGTCAAGGGTTATGTCGGGTTCCCTGTACTGTTAATACGTCGGAAGTTACATTGCAAATTCCGATCATATAGGATCGGTGAAAGCCGAAATATGAATGATTCGATTAACAAAAGGAAGTAGTTACTGAAAGGAAGATACACTACTTCAAGAAACATTACCTTCGCACACCATTACAAAGGATCTGTGAAACTTCCAAAGTCTTTTATTATCGAGAAATGAACGTCAATCTGCGACATCACCTAGTCATCAGCAACAAACCACTCTACATTTTTGTAGTGTGAAAGCGAGGAACAAACTGCTGTTGTTTTTATTCATCTCAGAGTATAGAAATTAGCCACAACATTACATTAGTTGCATAAAATGAACGATTTGGGTTAAAAAATTACTGACATGTTAAAAATATAATAGCAATGAGTCAAAAAAGCACAGTAAAAAAGTGCGTGAATGCCGAGATTTAAGAAACAACATATATCACTTCTTATCTCAAATCGGCGATCATGTTGGATGGGTTCTCAAGGTACCGTTTTACTTGGTTACTAAAACGAGCTACCATGGCACCGTCAATAATACGATGATCTGCAGCCCAAGAAAACTTGACCACATTGGTTGCGCAAATCTGTCAATATGTGAAAATAATCATCAGCTATTCACATCCCATTTCAATTTCAAAACTGCTTTTTCTTGCAAAAATAGTGCAGTAAACAAAATTCTTATCAGTCACTCTTCAAAAGCACGCTATCACTCTGAAGTGTGGACAGTCGTACAATATGTAAGTACTAAAGCAGCCAACGGCATTACACATCATACAAATAATGCTTTTGAAGCAACTCACGTTTCCTTGCTTATCAAATCGAGGTAATTTAGAAATCTGGCCTATTGCTCCAATCGCAAGTTGAGGCGGCATAATCACCGGGGAAAGATAAGTACCACCGATCTGCAAATATGGTGAAATTTTTTCATCCTGTTTTGTCGTAATGCTTCAAAACTATGACAATCCTCGTCCAATATTCAAAAAAAAAGCTGGCAGAATCTTTTTGTACGTGATAATGTTACGATAATGTTACCTAATAAAGTTTCATAATTGTGCCGTCATACACCTCAACGAAGGGCAGGAAAAACTAACTTATTGCAATATAGTAATAGCACTTTAATGAGACCTAGTGCATAACCTAGATCATAAACTCAAGTTTAATTTCAGTAAAAGATATAGCTCAATCTTTTTCGTTACTCGTTGGTAACAACAGCAATAGTTTATCAAATCTATACATGCGGTTTTTCTACCCACCAAGATATTAATGAACAATGTTCCTTAAGAAAACATATTAAGTAGATTGCTCAAGTCACAAAAGACCAAATAATCACGTACCAAAGAAATGTTTCCAAATTCTGATGTAAATAATTTAATTTAGCGGCTTTTGAGTAAGATGTAGATTTCTTCAAATTTTCATGCAAATACCCAGCCGCAAAAAAAATGCTCACCATGCCTACGTTGGAAAGCGCGAATGTTCCATCCTTAAGATCTTCTGCAACTATTTTCATCTTATTGCCAGCTTCTTGAAGACGGTTCAGCTCCGCAGCAATTTCCCATACCGTACGCTGTTCACAGTGTTTGATGTTTGGTACTACAAGACCTTCGGGAGTATCCATAGCTACTGATATGTTGTGCGATGCCTAAAATGACTTGGTAGAGTGACCGATCATAATAAGCTAGTATTCTTAAGTTTAGCATTTAAAACACATTAAAGCATCAAATGAGATATTCTCTTACCTTGCCCTTATTTTTTAAAAATTTCGGATTTTAAAGAAGATACTTTTGCCATCTTTGCACGTAGATAAGAAACATTTCTATTAAAATTCCAGAAGTTGTATCTAAACTGTCCTAAAACTTCTACGAGACAGTTCAGTAGCCAATTTCGTGTTCTGAACAATTCATCAAAACTAAAGTTTTTCGTTAATTATCAATGAAAGCGAAGGTACAACATCAAAATATCCTCAATACGCTATCAATCGCATGTTGCACGGGTCGGAAAATTTTTCTGCTTCGCTCTGAATATCATTAGAAGAGCAGATAATTTATCACACGGAACTAGGTTTTGGAAAATAAGATAATTATTTTGCAGAGAATGTGAAATTAACTAGACTGTGGACAACATAAACCAACTTGCTTTGCAAATGATATTTTCGACATTTTTGTCCGTTATAGCATTAAGTATTGGAAATTTCGTCAGAGCAAGGGAGACAGCCTTGATAATAATAGGCATAAAACTCATACGAACATTGTCTGCTTGTTCAGTTTTTTTTAGCTCTTCCCGCATTGTTATTAGCTTATCGAAGCTCACCTGAAAATAGAGCCTTGATTTAAAAAATCTGCTGGATATCCTCTTACCGATTTTTGCACCACTTTATTTATTTCGACATATAATATCCCGTATTCATTTCCGTGATTCATCAGAGTTCCGGAAATAAAAAAAATTTTTTTTGGAGGACTGAAATAGTTAAAATCGAAGAATTCATATTTTCGATGCAAAAAAAATACTTTAACTTTCCCCTTATTTCAGCATTAAAAGAATCCATTACTTCATGTTCCAGACTGCTTATTTTTTATTACCAATGTCATGAAACAAAACTAACATGAATAAAGCCAAATATTACCTCATCAGAAAAGCCAAGATGTGGTATTTTTAAAGACTCAGTCATCGACTTAACCATTGCACGAGTGTAACCGCGTACAGGGATTACTTTATCTTCTTTCATCACCTCAAACTGAAAATTCTACGGGTTTGATAACTATGGGAAGTGCATAACATTTCAAAAGCAACCTGACACAAAAACTATCTTAAGATGGTAAGGAAACGAGTTTCATTCACATACTTTCCACATTCAAATAACTCAACACAAAATGCACGTATATAAATATATATGCAAATAAACCTTCTCCAGTGATAAAGAATGAGATATTGATAACGTTGAGCCTGTGCTGTGAAGTGGCGCGTCTGCAAATGGTGTATCTGCAGCTGCAGTAGTTGACAAATCTAATGTTTACATAATACATCAGTAAAGCAAGACTTTTCTGTTTATAACGATCGAAGAACTTCGAAGAAAACTAAAACATTCTCCACCGAAGACTAAAAACATTCAGGTTACTATTCTCAACTTAGTGTAATGATTCGTGGTAACCGTTTACTATGTTCCATTTTAAGTAGTATGCAGAATCGTCCCCTAATATCTTCATAATTCTCCTAATATACCTTTGAAGCACAACGTGTTCACTTATAACAGCCTCCATGAGGAAGAATATAAGTCCTTACCGGTTTGACATTCAACATATCGAATAACATCATCCTTCAAAATGCGTCCATTAGGACCTGTGCCAGTGATTTCATTCAAGTTCACCTTAAACAATTAATCTACCAACGCCTGTCATATTTTTCTCTAGCAATCAACTTAATCTTATGTACGTTTAAAAACGGTGCTGCTATGGAAACTCCAAGACTTTGATCTGAACTGAAAAAGGAAATGAAAAGTCATTGAGTCCCGCTTAAATAAATTTCCTTAACATATCATTAAATTAACATATAAAATTGCTGCATCCTCTCTTTACTGTTTATGTCCATTTTAGTGGAAATTTTTAAAGCAAAAAAAAAAACAAAGTACCCCCATTTCTCTAGCAATTTGTCGAACTGCCGGCGTAGCAAGAACTTTCTTAGCCTCCCGAACATCCTCCGAAGTGATTGTTTCTCTTTCCACTTTATCGTCAAGGCTTTCTCCTTGTGTCACTTAATGTGAAAAAGTTAAGCAAAAAAAGCTTTAATAAGCGACAACGAGCTATTATATTTTAATCATTGGCACGCACTTGCGGTGGGAGAAATTAACACGACTGATGTCATAGTTTACAACGATCCTTATCCAAAAAATTGATCGCTTTATAAAGTTGACATGTTATGCGCAATTTTTTTGTAGCTTAAGCGGTCCAGTAAACCGCAATATTAACATCGATTTAGCCTCAGCTGACAGGAAAAATAAAAAATGCTGTCTCATATTTGTGAATTCCACTGAACGGACCCATTATGAATTAAAGAGCTGCTTGTAGGAGAAGAAATAAATACCCGTATCGGCGTCTGCAACTTCGATGTCAACAAGAGTTGTGCCCACCTTCGCTACGTCTTCAACGTTATAATACCTACAAAGAATTATTTGAACTTCAAAATTTTTAGCATGAAGAAAATCGGGCATCAATTTTTTCCATTTCGGAGAGTAGCAGTTTAAATCAAGCAATAAAAATTGCATGAGAAAGAATTTTGTTGACATTTAAAAGAATCAGGATATTATCAAACTCACAATTTCTTGATAACACCATCATAGCGGCTGGTGATTGTAACTGATGCTTTATCACTCTGTACTTCACAGATGTTATCAAACTGTGTCACATGATCGCCTTCTTTTACATGCCACTCTTTAATCTAAAAACCACCCGGATCGTTTCAATAATCTTGAAAAATAAACATAAAATTGTTTGGATTAAACAGGTGCAAGTATTAGACATTTCATATTCATAGAGCTCTTCAAACAAATTACATTACGCTGCCGCATTTTACAACTCCACCTCGGGCGTTTTCCCTACCTTATCATTTATAAAATATGCTACTCTTCATGTTACGACGTATACAGCCGCAGTTTTAACAGCATCATTCGCAGATTAATTAATGAACTGATAGCTTACTTGTACTTCAGCGATGCCTTCACCGATATCTGATAATTTGAACTGCACAAGCGGGAAAAACCGGCCTGAAATTTTTAAAAATGTAAAGTTTAATCACTACTCGTCGAAAAACCATCCATCCACTCGGACTTCTGCTAGCTGTTTAACCGGAGGAGACACAAAACGGATTTTGTGACTTTAGCATTGCTTAAGTAACTCGCAGCTCCAACCTCAATCGATTCCTAATTCGGCGGCGTTAGCTAACCAATAAATCATATGTTGCAACGATCAAACAAAAGCAAACAGCAAACAAGTATGGCAAAGGTGTTGGCAGTTAAATGAAGAGCGGTAACTCTCCGATCACACTTTGCTTCAAAAGTGGAGCGACACGAAGTCTCGGTCCGAAATCCCTGCTGCTCCGACTATCAGATAAATAAATATGATGGAGCCAGCCGCAGACAAACCCAGAAGCGTTTCATTTACCGTTGTTGAGGCAGTGTCCACTAGCCTTTCCTTCACTGTACTGCTCAAAATCTTCCTCCTCTCCTTCTGCCAGTCACCCTTTCTATCTCTCCTTTCTCCTTTCATCCCACTCTGCCCCAGTCGCGGAACTCTCGGACTGTCTCATAAGAGTGGTGAAAGAAACCGAAACAATAAAGGGTAGGTAGGGGTGAAGGCTGGCCAACTGGAAAATTGATGGAGAGGTAGGGGTGCTACTGTCCGGAGGAACCGGTCCGCTTCCTCTACTTATCATCAGTATAATCATTTATTTCTGATTCTCTACCTGTTCTTTTCTGCCTGCATTCCTACAAGCAAACAATGGCATGGCGAATTTAAGAACCTCGAAATTACAAGCTGCGGGCCCTCGAGCTTCCCAGAAGTTTTTATTATTTCTGATTTGCAAGTTTTTTCGCTTCCTCACTTATACGTGTTATTTGCCAGAGTGATAGGCTCATTCGATGAGGTAGCCGCGAGCATTCTGTATTCTCAGGTGCGCCTCACAGCGGAAATATTACCTCTCCGGAAGGAAAAGGAAGTGATGAAGCGATGAAAGGTACGTACCAACTGAGTTCAGCAGCGTTCTTCGACTCAACAAATGCAGGCCGGCTCGTCCACTTATCAGTGACATCATCCTAAAAAGATGCTTTTGCTGCAATTAACGCATCCCATCCCAGCAACATCCTTCATCGTTATCATTCTAATTTAAGTAAGCAAATGGCGGCAGGCTTGCGACAATTGGGACTCCATTGCTGGAGAGTTGTGACTGCGACAGTTACGATTCCACCACCACACAAAATAAGTAAATCATTACCATTCAAATGAGCCTATTAATAAGCCAAAAGCCTACAAGTCTATTCAATATAACTTAAGACATCTTGAGTTATATATGTAATTAGTAATTAAACTAGACAAAACAATGATTCGTTTCACTTCTTTCGCACCGTTAATCATTAGAGTTAAAGTACTGATCTTGCCCTATTTAGCAGTAAATGTCAACAAAGTAACTTAAATGTCTCGTGATGTACGGAAATTATTAAGCCGCACAAGAATTTGATGTGAGAGTGTCATCTGTTTGGAGACTTTCTCGCATCAGAATCAACTTTAGCTTCAATATCATATTCCTCGAGATTGACCAAACAAGTGTTCCATCAGAAGCCCACTCGACATCTTCAGCATTGCTAATTTGGATGATGAAATACGAAAAACCCAGAGGAGGAAATGCACAGTTGATCTGATGGCAATCCGAAAATTCAAAGGTTAACTCCTTACTTTTACCTGTGATGATAAAGTTTCAAAACGATTAGGAAGAGAGCGAAAGGGAAATTGGAAAACAGCTCGAAATGGGTGCACTGCGAAAGAAAGTGGAAGAAAGCGCTCTTCGGGCGATCAGTTGCTTGCGTTGAGCAAACATTGCAAAGGCTGGTTCGCACGATGGTACTAGCTCTTTCTTTGCCACTACCGCTACAGCGATTGTTGTGGTACTGAGGCGCAGAAGTACCAATACGCAAATGACGTCTGCTTGAGGTAGGTTCCTTCCGCCCCACTTCCCATCAGTGAATGTCAATTGTTGCTCACTTATCATAGTTTGGATGTGTCGTGTTCAAAATAGTTGTTAAAACTGTAATGTTCGAAAGTGCAACCGTTTATGACATTTTTACAACAAAGAAAATTGTCAGCTAATACTTCTACAAGGAAGAGTGCAGCAATTGCCATTTTTGTAACTTTTTGAAAGGACACTTTTTTTAACTTTCAAAATCTTATCTCTATAATAAGTCAGTGTTTGTGATTCAATAAAGCAAAAAGGAATTATTATTTATGCAATGTTTGAATTTCTTCTAATTAGAAACATTATCCTGCAAAAACTCCCAACAACAAAAAGCAATAGCGGAATGAATTAACCCAAATAGCTCAACAGATAAATAAAAATCACAATAAGATGCTAAGGTTGACAATAAGCGAATGTAATATTTATTTAGGGATAGTATCGGCTGCAGGAATTACAGAAATTCACTGATTTTAAATGTAAACTAATTTTATATTCTTTTTAGAAGCAGTTAAGAAATCAATTAGTTCTGAAAAAACTGGAATTTGAAAATTTTTTGTCCATTCTGTAAGACTCATTAGTTCCGACAACAACGTTTATTTCTGATCTTTTTCAACATATCAATTTGTTTGGGATTTATGCTAAAAATCGAGCAGTTGGAACAAGCTGACAACTGCAATTTTGCTGTTCATTTGCATATTTTGAAGGATTTTGCACACGGCTTCCTCATACGGCAACAATATATAATCATAGAACTGATCGAGCAATCTCATAAATGTTAGTTATCAAGAAAGTGTAGGAGGCTGACTTCAAAAGCAAATTCGCTCGAAATTACAATCACAAACTTGAACTGCGACAAATGCGCAGTAAGGAGAGAAGGAAAAGGAAAGAAGATTCAGATGTTTCGACTGATAGAGAAGCAGCGGAAGATCAGCAACAACTTCAACAGCGACCTGTCGCTCATCTATCGTCATTGGAACCGTTTCAGGTTTGAAGTGATTTTGCTTCACAATGCCTCGGAAAATATTGAGTGAGGGAACTTTACTGCAATAAAGAGCCACAGCAGCGGTAGAAATTCCGGAACGAGGAGAATCGTTCCGCCTAGTGAAATTGTTTGCTGAGAGACAGACTGATTTAGTTGAAAGGAACTCTCTTTTATGCAAGTAGACAAGGCTCGAAGGATCAGGTGACGGATTCCTACCACTAGTGTTGCACACGCTTAATTAAAGTTAAGAAATGCGCTATCGTTGGTGCGTGATTGCACTTTCTGTGATCAAATTAGACCAAATTTAATGTAAAACTGTCATATATAATTGCGAGAGAAATTGGTTCTTAGAAGTTCTGGAATTTTCATTCTTTTCTCGTTGAAACACTCCAAGCTACCTTCTAGGATACTGTTTTGCTAAAGAAGCCACTTGGCCTACGGATCTGCAAAAATACTCTACAGGTTATTATTGTTCATTCTGCAACTTAAAAAAACTAACTAATTTTGATATTAATTTATTGCTTTGAGAAAACAAAAGCCATAAATATTTTTATTCCGAAATTTTCCCAATACCTCTCTAATGATCGGGTTGAATATGGTTATGTCTGCCAGAACTTGAACGGTTACAGTCCTAAAACGAGATGAACCAAAACTTGCGCTTAAGGTGACATATATCGAGGAATCTGGAGCATCAGTGGGGAGAGTATTCGTTGGTGATGTCATCATAGCTGTCGACCGACAAAAAATCAGTACTATCGAGGAGCTCAACAGTGTGCTGAAGAAACCCTCATCGGTGCAATTATCAATTTTATTAAAATATCATTAAGTTCAATTTGCGAGTGGTTAACAAAAATCTCTTCTTCACATTAATGTTTGCAAAAATCTTACAATTGACGTGGTATTGCTTCGTGAAATCTCCTTACAGTTTTCATTAAAATTAAATTAGTAGGCTTGTTTTTCAAAGTTTTCTCATTTGGAATTAAATCGGTCAATGACTTCTAAAATTTTCATCGCATGTTACAAACAGATGGTAGCCGTCGGGTTTAAACGTACATACTATTCAAAATGCAAGCATAAAAGGACATTTGCGGAAAAAATAAGCGTGGAACGCGGTCGAGAAATGAAATGCACCGGTCGAGCAATCGATTTGTATCTGGCAAGAGAAAACTGTTTTGCCTTAATCAAAATGAAATCTCAAATAAATTAAATTAATTCTCATGGGTCTTCTAAAATAACGTCACGACGGTGAAAGCTTTACTTCTCTAACGACAACAATTGCGCAATAAGGACCACAGAGGAATGGAGAAAATAGAAAATCTGCGATAAGAAATCTTTTCTAAATAAGAGAAGTTCAAGAGACGGAAATTTGAGCGAAACATTACAAAACACTTTTCGCAGTCTAATTAATGTATATAAATTTCTCTAGAAAAGATCCTAAATCGATCACTCAAAGTGAAATATTATTCTTTCGGCTTATCTTTTGAAGGCAAACATTTAATTTATTTGAATTAGTAGTAAAACTAAAATGTCTCATTTATGTGATTTAATTTCGCAGGTTCAAATGGCACTAAATATTAGTGATATGGTTGATGTGAGCGACGTGCTCGGATTATCAGTGAAATACGATGCAAAGGAAAGAATTCAAGTAAATGCCACGGCTGCTAACAGTCTTGCATCCATACATTTGCGCCCAGGAGATATAATACGGTATTTCCTGATGTTCGCGTTTGATATTCTTCCAGTTTGGCAAACATTATGATTCTAAAAAACACATTTTGTCTGTCTGATGGTGACGTTAAATTCGAGTGCTGTTTATTGTAACTGATCATCGATCAGAATTGCAAGACTTGAAAGAGAAGAGAATTTATGATCTGTACTGATTCCCGAAATCAATCGACAGATTTATTGAGTGACTTATGGTGTAAAACACCGGATGTTTTTGAAACGAAGTGGGTTATTTCAGTGAGGTAAATGAGCATCCAATTGCGAGTAAAACTATGCTCGATCATTTCATACAAGAAGGGGTCATCGAGAAGGGTCAGGTACTTTTGCTTCTTAGGATATACACAGATGCTTGAAAAAAATTCATAGTTTAAGCAAGATAATTTACTATTCTCTAAGGTAAATTTTACAATCGAATGCTCGGCTGGCGGAGTTGACAGTTATCGCGACCAAATTGAATTGGGAAGTGATGTTCTTGAAATCGCTCAAAAACAAGTAAATTTTTTCATTCATCTCTTCTAATTAAATGAAGATTCATTCAGCCTTCCACAATTTTTCACATTCTTAAACTTGCAAAAATTTCTGCGAAATCAATATTTTTGCGATTTTTGAAGATCGCTCAATTCCGAACGACTTTGGTTTCAAAGACACTAAATCGTCCATCAATATTGCGAAAACAGCAAGTAGATAAAAGCAATAGACGAATCACTATTTCCCAGGATTTTGTTGAGTTACCAATTGGTGCTGATTTCGATCCATCAAAACTAAAAGCATGTAAGGGCGCTAATACTGAAATGAGAAGCACGCAAAGACATGGTCTTTGACGAAAGCAAATTGAGGAGGAATTCTGAAAATCTCCTGGTCATGTGCCGTGTGCATATGATTGTAGAATAATAGCTTTATTATACGGTGAAATCGGTTGCGATGCATTCTACTATAAATTACGCTATGCAAATTTTTGCTTTGTTTAAAGAATACAAAATGAGAGGCATTTGACTGCCACTTCATTAGTTAAAGATAGCGGAAATTAAATTCAGAGTCATAGTGTAAAACATCATAAGTTTCGAAACGTTGAAAATTTGGGGATGAAATGGCGGGGCGAACCGTCAAAGCTGTTCGAGTTCATGGACCGGGTGAAGGTGATGACGTGGAAATCACATTTGGCGAAGAGCGTCTTCATGCAAGCGGTGTCTTCGCTAACGTTTATTCAGCTAAATTGTACAGACCAGTGGAAAAGCTTGTTGCAATCAAGAAGACCTGGCCTGGCACAAGTTGGTCGGTTATTAGTCCGGAAGTGTACTACCTTTCGCGAATAAAGCATCAGTGTGTCATTACACTTCTCTATCATTTCACTCTGACGTCAAACAATGAAACATGTCACTGCATGGTTTTTGATTACTTACCTACGGATATGGCCAAATTACGACTGAGTAAAACAGGCCGCCGCTTTCCGCTTTTGGATGCTAAACTGTACGCATTTCAAATGTTCTCTGCCGTAGACTACGTGAATGCCCTGGGCATTGCACATCGGGATGTTAAGCCATCTAATATGATTGTTGATGATGAAAAGGGAATCCTGAAATTGGCCGACTTCGGAAATGCGAAGTTGTTGAAGAAAAGCGAAGAAAACACGCCATATCAGGTTAGTATCGAGGAAGTCGTTCGGCTTTTTTTATTGACGTTGGAAGTGGATGGGAAAAAGCTGCTTCGAAATCTCCCAAGTTAATGTTTCAGGTGACACGTTATTATCGAGCACCGGAACTAATATTTGGTTCAACTAGGTATTCAACTGCGGTAGATGTGTGGGCATGCGGCTGCGTGTTATCTGAGTTTGTTACCGGTAAAGTGCTCTTACAGGGACGTAATTACCAGGATCAGGCACGACTAGTCATTGATATATTTGGCTATCCAAGTACGGAGCAATGTCGAGCAATGAAAGTAAACAAGCCACGATATGCTCGAAAACGTGCTCGTGGTTTACGAATAATACTAAATGCTTTCAATGCTCCAGCCGAAATGATTCAGCTACTCCAAGCTATCCTTGTCTATGAACCTTATCTTAGACTTAAAGGTAGTGGCATACTTGGTCATTCATTCTTCAATGATTTGCGCAAAGTTCCAGCACCAGTACGAAGTAATGGACACGTGATACCGCATCTGGATTACACAATCTATCAGCAAAATACACAGAAAACGCATTCCGAAGAAACGGATAGTGATAATTCGGATGAGGAGGAGAATGAGTCATAGGAACGAATTCCATTTCCACTAGTGTTTTCAAAATTAAACATCTACCCATTTCATGTTATGAAAAACAGATATCCAGCGGAGGATTTAAAGTTCATCTAATTGCCATCTCAGTACGAATGCGGTCCAGCGCCACTCTCATTCATCGGCTTATCATGCCATTATTCAAGATGTGTGCGAAATTTCTCACTTTTGTTAAATAATAAATTATTCGAATTGTCTGCAAGAGATAGGGAATTTCGAATTTAATGAAAAATAAACGTATTACCTCGCAGTACGTTCACAGCAAACATCGTCTACGTTGCGCAAATGTTTCAACCTTATTGCCTTTATCTGTTAATTGAAACTAGAATACGTAGATAAATAATGCAAACACTAACCTTAGTGCGAATTAAGTACATTTCAAATTCCTGTGAAGGTCTAGGAACATATTACTAAAAAAATTCATTACTTCACAAGTGATTCAACTATTTCCATAGGAATTGTTTTCGTCTCTTTTCTTTTTTAATCAGTCAAAATTTCGCAAAATTTAATTACTTGTTTTTAAAGATTACAAAGAATAAATACAGGAAATTCAAAAAAGTAACAATATGAACTGGAATATTCGATGTGTCGATCCACACCTTCCGACGATGGTAATATAACACCAATCTCTCACTGACCAAGGAAGTCGCTTTTTGTATTTCATAGCTTATCTGATTCAACCTTCAAAGTTCACTGACCAATAGCAACCAGTGCAGAATGGCCAGAGATGACTGCCGTCGTTCAAATAGATGTGGGGAGGGAAGAGAGTATCGGAAGCGAAGAAAAGAAAAAGTTCCCAGTCACTTCCGCAAACAGTCCATCCATGCTGGAGAGACGTGGCTGGCACACGTCGATACTCAGTAACTTGGAGCGAAGTGCTGAATTGTCGCAATTTGCAATTATTTTCACTTTCATCCTTTTCTAATAATTCATTTCGGTTATAATTTCGAAATTTAATTGCAGTTCCCCACTTGGACGTAGTCATTTTGCTTTGGCCTCTTTTATGACAGTTGCAAAATCCTTCCTTTACCTTTCCTTTCACATTAATCTTCTGGAAAGCATCTCTTACGTCTCAAATTCATTTGCTCATAGGTCGATGACACTTTCAATTCTCTCCGGCACAACTGAATTTACCTTTTGAAAATGTTGAAAGAGACTGAAACGAATTTTGATTGCTTACATGAAGTCGCACTATTTTAAGAAATCCATCAAATAAGTTATATATCCAAAATTATGTGAGCGAACCGGTCACGAAGTCATTGATAGCTTTGCATCAGTGAGATCTGTGAAACTTTCAGAAAAACGGCCCTTATGGAAATTTCATTCCCAACGTAGGAGAAGAATAAACGGACACACACACGAATATGGAACGCTCGAGATAGCAAAAGCAAAGAGTGAATTTGGCAGCCCAGCAGTCTCTCTCTCCCTCTCTCCCTCGTTGCATTCAAGGTTGTCGAAAGAGCGAAGCATTCACTCTTCAGTCCACTGGATTGGTCAAAAGATAATCGAGCTTCTTTGCCTGCCGCGTTTTTCCCATATTTCTGGCCATCGATAAATTTAAGAAGTGCCTATCCAATTCGTTCCTCACAAAGTAGAAACTTTATAGTTCTATCCAAAATTATTCTCTTCGGAAAGTTTAACTTTAATTTCTTCTCAAATCCACCGACAGCTGGTGAATGTTAATTGGAATGATTCATTGCTCCTCATTCTTTTGCGTGCATATATAAGGAAATTAATCAATTTGATTGATTATCAACCTACCGCTGTTGTACTTGGATCTAGCTAATTCATTGATCTGTCATTCTTACGTGTCGCAAGTAGGACATTTGTTACGTATCGCAAGTAGGACAATTATTTCTGATAGATCAGAACTATTCATGCCGATACTGTGTTGCTATGCGAAGCGACGTCGTGCAAGTCCAGAAGTTAAATCACCTGAGCGGTGCAAGGCAAGTTATTACTTTAGCTATTTAAAATTTAAACGCTGTAGTAAAGTTTAAATGCGTTAAAAATGAATTATTTAATTAAAGCAACTCAATGGTTCGTTTACAAATGTCATACATCCTCGCAATACATTCATCGATTGTATTACTTTAAAAACGGTGTTTTTAAAAACGAGCGGTGTTGAAATAACTGGCACTGAAGAAAATGTTTCTCACTAACTACTACTAGAGCTATTCCGTTCACTCTGAGACTTTTCATAAGAATTAGGAAAAATCAGTAGTGGACGAGGTCAGAGGTGATAATGGGAAGTTTTTTTGCAAAGCTAAGTATTTCATATTAGCAATAATTATTTGCATTTCACGCACAAAAGGGAATTTGAATTTGTGTTCTATGTTTTGCAGCGAGACATATTTGGTATTAGACTGGCAAGACTGGATGAATTCGAAAGTTTGACACCGTTAATGGTCATGACAGATGACAATAATGAAACATCATTTTCACGTCTTCATCGCATCACGTCAATCGCCTCACGAAGTCCACCGCCACCGAGATGCATGAACAGTGGCAAAACGATGATCGTTCCACTGAATTCAGGAAAAGGTTCTTTACAGCGGTTATTACAACAAAATTGTTTCAACAGGAGGAAAGGAAAATCAATTTTGCTTAAATTTCAAATTTTGGTTTAATTAGAAAATCAGTTGCAAGTTGCTGCAACAATTATTTTTAATTTTTTAAGATTTCAACAATTCACTGGTCTTATTTTTCGCTTGCTTGTCTGTAGGTGAAAATGAAAATGATTGAAGTGATTTAAATTGCAAGCAATGGAAGTGCTAGTTAAAATGAACAACAACATAAGGAGTCCGAAAAAAACATTGTGATATCGCTGTTTGATTGCGAGAAATAAATTGCTGGAAGGAATTAGAGAGTTCCGTCGTAATATTTACAAATTAGAAATTAATATTTTTAATATTTACAAATTCGTAATATTTACAAAAAAATTAATATTTACAAACTTTCTAATTTAGTAATGAACTTGTGTCTATGAAAAAGTAAGTTGTAGTACAAGACTGTAGAATTTCCTCTATCAAATTGCGCTTCGTTTTCCTTTTTCTTCCTGATTTTTTTCCATCTTCGCTCTTGTTTGTGATGGAAAAACACCTCATTGACTTATATATTAAAAATTTCAAAATAGCGATATTTCTTGAGTAGTGCAAGGGGTGCTTTTAACGGTAAAGAAAGATGTACATACAAGAAGTTTACTTTCTGATTTAAATTTTAAGCTTTTATTAGGCGGCGAATTTTCTTTATTTTCGCTTTTAACAATGCTTTTAATTAAGAGAGATTTGGCTATTGGTTTGAATTTAAGTCGTTTGTGATAAATCAGATAGCGGATTTCATTTAATGGATCATTTTTCAATTCAACAAAAATCTTCAGGATGTGCAGCACCATTTGCATCGTTGCTTACTACGCTTGAGAGTAAAAGTACATTATTCGAGAATGACGTCACTCAAGGACAGAGCACGATAGTGGATGAAAATGTGCTGGAATCCTCAAATGTGGATAAATTTGATGCAGATTTTATTCCCATCAAACGGGTTTGTTTATCAAAAATACGAACACAGGAAGTATTCATTTTGCTTTGACTTCAGACCGCTGTATCCTATTTGGAACCAAAACAGCAAAGATATCAGCAGTGTGAATGTGGCATACCAAAGTCCGATAAATTGCCCACTTTTGAAGTATGCCACTGAACTTTTTAAATTTTCGAAAACTGTTGACTTCTACTCATTACATCTTTCCTCCACTTTGTCTAATTTCAGTTGCCAACTCCGAGTTATGCGCCACCACCATTGCCTACACTTTTAGTCCGTTCACCACGACGTAAGTTTTATGTAATTAAATGAACTTATACTTTGCGATTTGAGACAAGCTTACGGTGCTGCTTCCTTTGATCCATTTTTGGACCAAATCGGTGCATTAGACTGCCCAGAATCCTTTTTATGCAATTATTGAGTAACTCTAACGACTTAGTCACTTTTATATAAGCGACAATTAACGAGAGCAAACAAAGTGATAACAAAATCTGTGGACAGAACGGAAACAGTTCACTAATTTCAGTTAATCTGCGAAAAGAGTTACCAGCGATCACTGAGAGCAGCAACAGCTTTGATAACGACGATGCGAAGACGAGGAAAAGCGCAAGCAATAATTCCGTAAACTCTCTTGGCAGGTGTACTACTTCATGCGAAACCCTTTGGCATACAGAAGACTAAAATGGAGCATGCAATAGATTTAGAGCTTTAAATTATCAAATTATATTGCTGTTGAAATGTGAAGCACATATTATAGCCCGCAAGATTCATCGTTCAGCACGGGGTCACCGCTGGATACAAGCGCGTCCATTAGTGGTAGCTTTTGTGCTCCGAGTGAAGGAGAGACGATCTCGGACGAAAAGGGACGAGTTTGTTGTCCTGAGACAAGTAAGCATAAAGAAAAAAGAAGTAAGAGTTGTGATAACATACGTAAAATTTCCTTCAGAAACACGGAAGTGCAAACTGTGAAATCGATTCCAGTTATACTTAAAGTGGAGTTTAGAATATTTTTAATTTAAATTCAAAGGCAGGAATTGTTGAAATAAGAAGTAGAATTTGAAAAAATACTTTGAATGAGAATGTGCACTTCAAAATATTTTAGGATTGCAGAAACGAACTAATATGGAAATATATGGATTTTCTCCAGAACTCGACTACTCAATGTCTGAACAAGATTCGGAGCAGAAGTATGTCCTTCATCGGTGAGTTACCGAAACTTTCCTTCCTCTCATTTCTTCCCACAAACGTTGCAACATAAAATTATAAAATGGAAGTCTGTTTTGCAATTTCATCTTTTTTGAACTCTCGGACAGTTAAAATATAAATATACTCAAGATTTTTGTTTAATGAGTATATGTGAAATACTAAACTACCGAATTTTCAGGATAGAAGAAGAATCGGAGCAAAATGGAGATATTGAGACAACCGGTATTGCAACAAGCGGAACGCTTGATTCGATCAAATCAGCCTTCTCACAATCAAATCAGGTTGACTCGCAATGCAACATTATTATTCCACATTCTATTTCTCAACAGGTAAAGTTTTACCCTCTGACCTTTTGCAATGATTGTAATTCTAAAAGGAATCAAATTTTTTAAGTGACTATTCCAGAAACTCTCTTGCATGGAAATTTTGGCAATCTTTTTATGGGCATATTTTAAAATATGCACATAAAAAAGTAAATTTAAAAATGAAAGTAAATTTAATTTGATATTGAAATATCATATTATTCCTTTGATTCGTCGCAAATTTCAGTTTGAATTGATGAATCTTCGTAAATGCCTGTGATGAAACAAATTGATATATATGTCATCTTGCTGTGTTCTCAAGCAGCACATTATTCAATTAAAACGAAATAATTTGAAGTTGTTCAGAGGTGGGGTCATAATTCAAATTACGCACGTTACTCATAGCATAAAAACTGACTATGATGAAGATTTAGCGAGATGAATGAATCAATGGAAGGAATAAATTTTGGTTGATGATCAAAAAGATTTACGACAATGCAAGCTGTTCTCACTGAAAATCACAGTGAAACAATTTGTCATTTGGATAAATTCGGTATGAAGTTGAAGTGATATAAATTATGTACTTGAACGAGGCTTATCAAAGATTAACATTGAAAGTGTTCATAATTTAGAAGAATAACTTCACAGATGAAATCAAATTTTACATGTTCGATGAACGATCCAACACTGCCATAGTAATTATCAGCATGATTTAATACTCCGCATTCAACACTCATAGTCAATTCAGTCCTTGAAGCTTTAATATCAAAATTTGGATAGCAAGAAAATTTGAATAGCATTCTAGGTTTAAGTGAGAAAAGGTGCATAGTTCGGGGAACATCTGAATCGCAGTTATTTTATGTGCGCCAACAGCCTTGTTCATCGCCTCCGACTGATATCTGATGCGGCGTAGTAGTCAACTTGAAATTTGTTCAATTGATTTGAAATTTGATTTCTTCTGTGAAAAACTTGAAATATCAAAGATGACAAATAGCTTTTTCGAAAGTTGGAGAAGAATTTGATGAAAATTCACCGAGAAGAGATGAAAGCATTGGACCTGCGACAGGCGATCCTGCTCATTTGTTTATTCAGTACAGATTCGTAGCTCCGAAGTAAGGATTGCTTCCTTCTACGTGTAGGAATTAGTGGAGAAAAGAGGGAGTGTGGGAGGGAGGAGGTGGACAGGCCCGTTAAACGGAAGGATAACTGAAGAACAAAACGTGATGGAAGTTTATTCACCTTATGCTTAATACGTTATCAATCTAGCTTGCATGCACTTAGTAGAGAAGAAATGAATTAAGATTGTATGACAGATAAAAGAGGCAGAGGGAATATAAACAAAAAGATTGCGGTAGGCATGCTTCATTGAATAAATTGAATTATTACTTCAATTTATGCCTCACTTGTTTTCTTCAACTTTTTACAGCTAAAAACAGTGCTATCAGATAAATCCATTCCATTAATCCTTCCATATCACTGATATTTCAGTTCACTGACATCCTCACAAGCAAATTTGGGTGGGTGAATTTTACCTTCTTTCTTTACAATTGAAAACACACCTTCTTGCGTATATTACGTATAATTAATTCATACGTATAATAATTACCTAAAGAAAGGTAGCACTGTGGCGGCGGCTACTTGTGTGTTGACGACCGATCTGTTCTTCCCTCACTCATTGATCCTTTTTAGCCGAAGCTTCGTCCACTAACAAATTATGTTGTCATCGTTATCAACGTAAATGAAATCCTTCCCTGCACAAAACAGACCACGTCATTTGTTTATAAAACCCGCAAGGAATTATTTTGGCAATGTGTGTGTGTGTGTGTGTGTGTGTACGAAAACAATGTGGGAGATGTTATTATCAGAATTACTTTGCAAGAATGTCCATACTTTCTTTCACTTAATACATATAGCACGCACAACAGCTACTCATCCACTCACACGCAGCGGCTCCTTCCATCCATCCATCCATCCATTGTTCGGAGGATTTCATAAAAATCTGATCGGTTTGATTTGCTTAATTCTGTTGCAAAAAGAGTGTATATTTTGCTTGCAAAGGAGCTGTCGGAAGAAAGAGAAATCCTGTGAACTGCTAAGGAAGAGCGGAAGATAGGAAGTTCATTTGAGGACATTTCGAGGATGTAAAATTTGGTTAGAGTTAATTCTATTTCAGTGCCTACCTATATCTATCTGTCGGAAGTCAGTATAGATGAGAGAAACTCACTTACGAAATCTTTCCCCTTCTTCTGTCGGCAGGAAGATAATTTCTTTTCCGATTAAATTAATGGTCCGTTCAGAATTCACACTTTTTCATCTTTCGCTGTCTTTTAAATATGAATTTCATTTCTCTTAAAGATTTTTTAAATTCTGTTGCATCATTTTTAACTGACTTTTTCTTGAAAAAAATAAATGGATGTTTGCGTAAATGTGATAGTGCGCTCCCTAAGTAAATGAAGCATATAAAAAAGGAATTATTTGCGTAGTTCATAACTGTCATTTATTTCTTCTCAGTTCAAAATTTCAAGTGTGAATATGTATGAGTAAGCTATCATCTCTCTCATATTCCCCTTCATTAGAAAATTTATTTTATCACTTCTGCCATCTAAATTTAATATTTGACTGATTTGCTACGAATTTCAGATCATGAAGACTTTTCCATAGCAAGCAACTTTTGGAAATAGTTAAAAGATTTCTAAAGTTTCTGATAACTGTTGGCCTTCAGAGTGTTCAGTGCTAATTTTTCTGGTCGGTTGTTAGGAGAGGAGAGACACAGCTAATTTCTTATTTGCACAAGGTCACTTCAATTTAGATTAGCCTAAGCTATTGCTGTCACATTCATTTATAATAATATCAGTCAGTCACTTACTTACTCCTTCACATTTCTCATTGCAATGCAACGGAACTTCATTGTTATGACTGCTGATGGGGAAGAATGAAAATATTTCCATCAGTTTCACTGCATTACTGGTAACAATGAAACTACTTAAAGGGAGGCTAATTCTCCCAAACAAAGAAAGCATTTAGCTTTAAAGAGCATTTTAAAGTTTCGCATTTACGTGAAGCTAATTTGCTGTACACAAAATAACAATGACATTTTAACAATTGGCGAGATGCATAAAGGAAAAGTAAACAAAGTCTTCTTCTTCCCCTCTCTCTCTCTCTTTTTTTGGATGGATTTGAAGAGCTGAGAAACACAACTCCCTGAAAGCATTTCCGCTTCCTCCCTTTTCCTTTCAGAAGGGAAAAGTGGAAAAGCAAGTAGTACGCTTTGAAGCACTCTTCTTTTGACCGTTTCAGGTCTTCCATTTGTCATTTTAACTGCACGACATGTCTCGCAAAATGAAATGCTATGATTAGACTTTGTGCCTAAATTTGTCCTCCTATTTTCTCAATAAGCCGATATTAATCTTGGAGGGAACTCTGCCCCTTACTTTTCTTTCGTTACGATAATTTTCAAATTTCAGATGTATGAGATAATTTATCAAACGTTTTGCAAAACGTGCAAACGATCGCAGCAACAATTCAAATTTTTTTAACATCGAAGTTTTTCTTCGATAAATAATGAAAATATTTATCGAAAAAGAGGGCTCGGCCAAGCGTTGCACAAAATTTTCGGAGAGGAAATGCTATTAGTGAAACGAGAGTGCTATTTTGTGAAAAATTTAAAAGATAACTTTGGCTTTTCGAACGCAAGCGATTTCCTCTTTCCTTTCTCTTTTCCGTAGAAAAATCAGCCTATAAATGTTACGTTTATTCTTGACAATTAATATGCGAAAGCAAATTTCCACGCAGCACGGAACTGCGTACTATCTCTTCTCGTAGTTATTTCTCTTCCCAAACCGAAATCACACTGATCCTACATAAAAGAGCTTTTTTTTCATAAAGTGCAAAAAATTTTTGGGAATTTGGAACTTTCTCTCTGTCAATGACAGCTTTAACTGATTGCTTTGAAGTAGTAAAAAAGTTGTCTAGAAAATCTCACATACAAACGGATGAACAAAAGCTGCCGGATAATCGTCAATATCTTCAATCAGTCAAATTAAGATTTATTGCTTGTGCTTTTTTCTTTTTTCCTCAAACTTATTGATTTTAAGTTTAGAAGCTTTAAAACACTTTAATTTTTGTTTACTAGCGAATTATAGTTACTAACGTCTCTCTCATTTTGTTTAACCAACTAATTTAATGATATGTTATGCAAAGGGAAAAAAAATTGAACAAAAAGTTATCGATTTAATTCACTTGAAAAAATGATGGATAGTTCTTGCTAAGCTTAAGTGAATTTTCATAGCTATAGGTGTGCAATTGATAGCGAAATTCTATAGAAGTTACTGATATATTTGGTTCGAATTTTCATCAATTTATACTTTAACTCGCGATTTTAAGTTTGTTCTATGATGTCAGTATAGAAGCTGCCATTTAATATTAATTAGTTGCTAATTTTCCACTTTTAAACTAATAACAACGTCGTTAGTGTTTTTTCAAACATGGCGTTTGACACAGTCATTAATCAGACAGAAGCGCTTTTACGATGAATGGCACACCGAGCTCAACGTTCGTTCAAAAATGTTAATCTTCTGGAAGCCATCAGCGGCACTAAATAAAATTATCGGTCCAATACTGCTTGTGTTAATTATGACGTTAGCAGTTAGTGATGTTTCATGGGCTCGGAAACAAAGGCCAAAGCCTTGGTGAGCATTTTCAAGAATGAGCCAATCGCTTGGATAAAGATTTAATTCACTTGAAAAAATGATGGATAGTTGTTGCTATAGTTGTGAAGATTTCATTGAAAAGTAGTTCGCCAATTAGCTGAAATATTTGCATTTTATTAACTAATTAAATTAATTCAAATTCAATCAACGAAATGATTTCACTGCAATTTTTCAGCAAACGGATAGCCTTCAACAGACACACAACAAATTACCGCTCGTGGAAGGAACAGATGACTGTTTGTGAATTACTTGATAACTATGATCCTACCGTACGACCTTCCGGGAGAATGCCCAGCAATGGTCAAAGTAAGCTTCTTATTTTTGAAGCATATTAATTTGCGGTATTATACAAATTTTTTTATAATTGGTACCACTGAAAATTTTGAAATTGTGGGGGAAAAACTGAAATGAATTAAAAATTAAAATGCAGAAGGACCGGTAATTGTATGGACAAGCTTAGAAATTCGTTCTATTGGCGCAATTAGCGAACGGAACATGGTAATCCTTCACTCTATTTAAATAATTTAAAATGCCCAAACTAAAATTACGGCATAAACATGCACCTATAAGTATCATACTTTTGTATCCTTTCAACACCTATCAGTGTACATTTTGAGTTTTTAAGTTTCATTTTTTCCAACAAATCGTCCATGAACTACTTTCTCGAAGATATTGGTTACTTCCAAATTAATCCAAAATTTCTCCTTCTCGGTTCATACAGATGAAATACAAAAAATACATTTTTATACTTTTCTATTTTCGTAGGAGTTTGTTACACAATTTCGTTTTCAACAAGAATGGTTTGATGATCGACTTCGATACACGGACCATAGTGATTTCCGCAACTTTAACTTTATTCATCTTGCTCGTGATCAAGTAATTTGGATTCCTGATACGTTCTTCCAAAATGAGCGAAACGGAAGATACCATATGCTGGATCAGGTTAATTGATTATAATCCATTTATAATAATCAACTTTTACTATTACCTCTCATCTTATCAATCAATATCACTTCTCCATTAATTTAAAAATGTTACTTCCAGGAGAACAAATTTATCAAACTACGCTCCGACGGAAAAGTTATTTATAATCGCAGGTTATCAGCTTATTATTTCGAAGCAAAATTGCCACTGTTTGCTTGTTAAAAATTGAAATAGAAAGGAAATGGATTTCAGGCTAACTCTAATATTAGCGTGTCAAATGAATTTGATTCGATATCCCATGGACGTTCAAGAGTGCCTTATCGACTTCGCTAGTTGTAAGCATTCCAATTAACTGCCACACGAAGAGCAAAAAACAAACAATAAGTCGTCTGCTCGTCAATCTCTAGCTATTTGAGGTGGCACATTTTGCAGATGCTTACACGACGAGTGATATTGTCTACAAGTGGGATCGTACAGCAATAGCAATTGATAAGGACGCCAGTAATGCTTTGCCGAATTTCCGGATCGTTGCCTTTGAAAATAAATCCTGTGACAGCATCACGAACACAGGTAACTCTAAGTTGCAGCCTTTCATCATTGCGCATCTATGGGACAATATGTGCGCAGATTTTCTTCGGCGTTTTTGATTCAGATTTCTTCCAGTAATTGTACTTTTAAAATCGCAGGTGCCACTTTTGAATTTAATACAAATCAGTGTTAAAATGCGCTTGTATGTGTGATTCCTTTGACTTTCATGAGTTGATTTCACAACGTCAACATTCATCTGTCTAATGTATGAAATATTTTGCTATAGAAATTGCTTTTAGAGAAATGTTAAATTCAGGAACGTACAGTTGCCTTCGAGTGGAACTTAGGCTGAGTCGCGTTTTCTCGTTCTTCGTCCTGCAACTTTACATTCCGTCAGCAATGTTGGTTGGGGTGTCTTGGGTGTCATACTGGATCGATTGGAAAAGCACCGCTGCACGTGTACCTCTTGCAATTGTCACGCTTCTGACAATGATCACTCAATCAAATGGTCAGTTCCTTCATTCCGTCATCAGTGCTGTCCACCTTTCGTCAACAATAACAATACTGCGTAACACATTCACTCATTTCCATCTTCTTCAGCAATTACGCGCAAATAGCACTTTACATCCAACTCACAAGTGCGCTCCTTTTATAAAATCATACTAGCGCTGAATGGAAGACGAATTATTCTTTCGGCTGACGAAACAAATTAACTGAATGATTAATTTAATAAGATTTAAATGGGAAAATATGGTGTTTCTTTCATCTTCCTAATATCTTATATAACTAGCTAGAAGGGAGCTATTTCTTTGAAGTTTAATCAATAAAAGTAGCATTGTCCAAACGTCTAAATCCTTTCATTCAATTCATTAATTGCTAACAGTCAGTCTTTGAGTGGGAAGAAATCCCAGTGACGTGAGGTATCTGATTGAAATGTATTAAAAGAATAGCGCTAAAAGTGTGTTATTTATTGGATCCGCCTTCACGATATTTGTTTGGCGTGAAGCTTTCTCAACTCTTTCTCCATTAAAAGGCCAGACATCCATCCTCAACATTTTTGATGAAAAATTTAATTATATCATGTTGATGATGCCGCCTTTCATTCAATTCATTAATTGCTAACAGTCAGTCTTTGAGTGGGAAGAAATCCCAGTGACGTGAGGTATCTGATTATCTGATGGAAGAGATCGCAGTTCAAATAACATTCTTTTGCACTTCCCACTTCGATAGCTCCGACGCCGCCACCTTGAAGCTATCGCTCGGACGGCTCAAAAATTGTGGCAAAAGCGAGGAATGCGAAAAGTTCATCAATTCAATTCTTTTCAACTCATTGCTGTCAGGAAAACAGCACAACTCGATGCTTTGATAATTGATAATTCTAACCCATTAAAGGCTCGGCTATCACATTCCTTTTCTTCAGCAATTAACTCCAATCTACCTCCTGTCAGCTACACCAAGGCTATTGACATATGGATTGGAGCTTGTGTTGGTCTGTCTTTCCGCTTCTTCATATTTTTTATTTCAAATTATTCAAATAAACTCAAATTCAAACTCATTAATACTCATTTTGCTGCAACGAAATTTCAGTATTCATCTTTGCATCATTGATCGAATATGCAGTTGTGAATTACGTGGGAATTTTTGATGAACATAGGTAACAAATTTATGTAATTTCACATATTTTCAAATATTTTCCATATTTTTTGATTTGCTGCCCAAAACAGTGATTGTTTTGCCATATAAATTTCGACGTAAAAGAGATAAAAGAGTTGTATTTTAAAACATTCTTCACTGCCACTACCTGTTCTTTCCTACGCAATAACAGCCATTGTGAAAATTCATTTGAAGATAAAGCAAAGCGGCAAAGCAAAATTCCTTTTCAAATTTAAAGTGCGAAATGGTGGAATTTCAGAAATCTCGCAGTAATTCTAGAAAATTTACTGTTTACAAATAGAGGAATGCATTTTCTTTCCATTTCCAGTTCCTCATTTCTAATACCCTGTCATTTGACCTTTTAAAGAACTTTATCTAACTGATTTCGCTGTCGAAAATTAAGCAATTTCACGGGTAGTGAGCGATTTGAAGTAGAGGAATAATGGAATTTTAGAATATAAAGCTGACCAGTTTTCTTATTCCATTCTTCAAAGTGTTATCAATCAATCTTTTTTTCTGAAATTAGTAATCACTACTTATCATCATTTATAATCAGTGCGATCGTTTATCATGTTCCAACATCATTTTACAATTTAAATTTAATCTAATCTATCATTATTCAGAGAAGTGCGAATGATGACATCAAATCAAACACGTCTCACCAATATTATCGAAAATGGTCTTTCCTTAAATCCTGTGGAATACGTTCCTACTTCTCCTACATCCTGTTTAAACAGTCCCGAAAAAAAGGTTGCCATTCTCTTCTACGATTTATTACAGTAATTCCTTCAAAAAATTTCACTTAACCTATACATAGTAAATTATTGTTGCACTTATTCCTTCTTCCTCAACAACTGCCCCATTCCCATTTAATTAGAAAAGGATTCTTTAAACTTTTAGAGCCTTTTACGACGCAGACGAGAACTAGATTTTCAAGAAAGGAAACATGACTTTACTGACTGTGATCAATCACATATGGTGCACAGCACGGAACCTATTTGGACATTTCAGGTTGTCTTACGCATGCATTCCTCCATAATTAACGAACGAGCGTAGTTTTCCGCAATCAATTGAAGTTGAATAATGTAAAGCCTATTGCATTGCAAATTCCGAAAAATAAAAAATATGAAGTATTTTTATAGGACGTGTCAGATCTGATACACACTGGACAGAGGAAACGTATTGAATTAGTACGATGGTGCAACCTGTTTTCTTCACGCGAAAGAGCAGAAAGGATTGATATAATGGCCAGGTGCTAACTTTAATTTGTTTTTGTTCTAATTCGAGCTTTAGAGGAATTCATTTTCAGTACGGATTGAGTGGGATAAAAAAGGTGCGTCTATGATGACAGCAATTCTATCCTCACATTCAATTCACGGTCTCCGCAATTACACGACGCTGTTGTACGCTAAGAAAAAATCACTTTTTTTACTTTAATCCTCAGGTACAGGACAATCTCCTCAGTAATATGTTAAATATTTCAGGCTAATTTTCCCAGTAGCATTTATCCTTTTCAACTTTGCATATTGGAGCATATATTTGGGTGAAATGGAAGAGTGAAGAAACGCGCAAAAGTCACACCCTTGCAAATTTATGTGTTATCGATATGTGTTAAATGACGCATTCCAAGTGTTAAAAGGCTTTCAGTGACGTAGACTGATTTTAAGTGATACAAATGTCGCGATGAGCGGAGTTCGTTGTTGCTATCCGAGGGGAACCGAAAAGTGTGAAAGCATTGATAAAGTTTAATTTAATATTTCCCAGATAATAATCGCCAGTGCTGAGCAAACGTGCAGCGAAAAGGCACTTTTCATTTACGGCACTTTTTTGTTGTTCGTAATTACGATATTAATTACCGCGAATTGAAGTGTGCAGCTATTGTTGTGATTATGCTGTGTGTGAGGAGAGTGATAAGTGTTGGAACTCAAATTTTAATAAGCATTAATTAGGGTGTGAACAGCGTCAATGCCAAAGGACAGGGAGAAGTGCGAAAAGTTTAGTCGTTGCTTGTTGTTCCAATGGTAGTTAGGCACTTGAAAACGGTTCATTTTCCGATGTGAAAATTGGGTTTTCATAAATCATTATTTGCTCATTGGGAAGTAGATTTCTCATCTGTTTTAAAAGACGTCATCAAGATTTTCAACTCTCTGATTCCTGAATTCCTTGAATTATGTTATATGCATTTGAAAAGCTCCCTGGTTTCCTTTGCAATAGTCAAGCGACTAGCTGTTTTAAAATCTAAAATCGTAGAAAAATATTTTCAAAACAAAAATAAGTACTCTGAATGAACCAAAAGTCTCTAATTGCTGAAAAGGCATATTGAATTTGAAAAATTTGTTCTTTTTATCTTCAATAATCTTCACGTATAACCAGATTCAAATGCTGTAGGATCATTCAGCAAGCTATCGCACTGTCATTAATGAATTATTGATTTATGTAGCAAAAACGATTTTGAAATTGCTAAATGTTGTACTGAATTAATTTATGCCACACAACATCGGACAAACGACATTGTAAATTCGAATTCTTGAATTGCGTAATTAAAGTCTTCCAGTGTGCATGTGTGGTACACGAAGAATTATCGGTCTTTTTTCGTCGTGAAGGAAAGTTCTCTTAAAAGTGATGGGAATGAGAAGAATTTAGCTTTCATGAATGACAGAACAAATTATGAAAATTTGGAAAATTTTTAGCCGATAATTTGAGCAGTGCCGACACATACCTGTGCTTCTTCGTTTCACTTCAGAGCTTGGATATTCGTTGCTTCATTGGGAACTGAATAATTTGTGATAATGCCAATTTTATTGATAAATTGGGAAACCTCCGCTACTCCTTAAAATCTTCTTCTTCTGAACGGAAGACAAAAAGCCTTTCTTTCCGAAAATGAGGTTTTCTTCACTCACTAATTTCCTCCCACCTCTACTCAAAAGTTTTTTGTTCGATGAGAGGAACTGATAAGTGACACTTGCAAATTTTAAAGAGCACGACAAAACCTGCCTTTAACAGAGTCGCCCTCCTCACCTTCATAGCAATAGTAATCATAATAATGACGATAATGACAATGAAAATGATAAGAAAGGATCTGAGAGGCATCTTACTAAGTGTTAGTGTATAAAAAAATGCTAATTGAATGTTTTTTACAAAATACTTGTTTAACAATGGAATTCATAAAGCATCTAATAGTTAGTTAGTTGCTAGCCATCAATTAGTGGATTGTTCATAAAGTTGCAATTTTAAAAAAATTAGGCGATTAAGCACCGTCTTCGTTATCGCTGCTTACACTTACTTATTAATAATACAGATGGAACATGGACAGTTCTAAGGAAAAAGTGTTCTCTTACATTTGCTTATTGGAAAAATTTTTGTGTGCAAATGAAGGAATATGCGATGCTGTGCATTTTCAAGAAATCATTGAATTATAGCAGCGAATATCTGTTGTGGCAAGTGTGGAAGAAACGAAGTTCAGTTCAGTTCCAGGCGGAGTGCTCCAACAGCACATCCATCTCAGTCTTTCTTCCACTTTTTAATTGGGTGGAATCATTTCGTAACTGTGACATGTCGTTGTCTTTATATTGGTGTTTGCAATGCGGCAAATGTTGAAATGACAAATGAATTGTTAGCTTATCGAAGGATTACAGAAAGCATCGGATGACATCCACAGGAACAGTTTCACCTTCACTGCTGCCGATGCAATCTTTAATCTTGTAAATTGAATTTTTTCTTGCCCCTTGATTAATTGCCATGCCTAATTAGTCGATGGTCTCAATGGTACTGAGAATCGATATGTTAGAAAAGTGCACGGCGAACATTCTCCTGCTGATATCTGCAAACGTTCATTTTTGTTTCAATACAATATTTCAGATTACTTACTCGTAATTATTCTATGCCGCAAGTTTATTCATTTCATTGCTTATTTTGTTAATTTAAATTCAATAAAATAAGTGATAGGTAGACCAATTGTTACTTTCCATTTTGAAAATTTTACATTTCTCCACCTCCACTTCCGCTATCGCTGCAGCAGATCAGCGTAGCTGTAAAGGAGGTGGAATTTTATGTAATGTTTAATTACAATTTTAACTTTCATTCTGTGATTTATTCGAAATGCCAAGTACAATGCATACTTCGATTCATTTAAATTTAATTAAGATTTTAGTTTACCAGAAATTTTGTGATCTAAATATCAACCTATTTACTGTCTTCTTTTTTGTTCTTTTATTTTTGTGCAGATATTTTGAATTCGATTTTAGAAAAGCAAAAGCCTCCGAAGAAAGAATTCAAATAACAAAGAATCAATTCATTTCTTTGATCTTTTTCCGATAGGATTCTTTGTGCAAATAACAAGTTTTTTTTCGATTTGAGAAATCAAATCATCCACCTCCGATCTGAGTTCCTCCATTGCAAACTTACTGCATTGATTTTGGAAACGATAGAAAGCCATCGACATCAGTAATAAAATGATTTTTGAAACCATGAGAGGAGAATTAAAGTGACAGAAGAAGAGGGAGTGAATGGAGTGAAATAAAATCGAATAGCAGTGGAGGAATTTATGAAACTCAGCAACCATTAATTACTTTCTTTTTGAACTGATCAAATATATCTCCGACATTTAGTGTTACAGAATGTTTTTTTATACTTTTCCAGTTCTTCTTCTTTTCTTTTTCAGAAATTTAATTTGCCATGTTAAATGGGGCAAGAAGTGCTGAAAATCAGAAAATAATCGGTGCCTGCAATCGTCTTCTTTTCCAGAACTCTCAAAATTTCCCCTTTTTTCCGACAATGAGATCAGAGAGTGAGACGAAGAATTATCAGACTACTAACTGATTGTAAATAACCGAGGAAAGTGTTAGATTTGAACATCGCAACTTTCTTCTCATCAAATCTCACTTTCTTCTATCGTAGCGGAATAGATCCGTCCACCTTCAGCTCTGTAGCATTTAATGAGTGATGACAATAGATGACATCAAGTATTGTAAAATTTAAGTTACATTCAAACCATTTCAATATCTAAATTAAAACTTCCCTTGTTGCCTAGAAACTTGTTGCCTAGCAATTTTATATTTTTGCATATATATTTTCCTTCCTTTTTTTTAGATTTTCTTTCTCATATAGAAGGAGAAAGGGAGGAAGGGAGAAGAAAGAAGAATTAATAGGAATATTATGTCCTAAATTTTTTAGTTTATGCGAACTTTACAAAACAGGCTTTTTCTACATTAGCTACAGCAGAATTAATTGTTCGAAGTGACCATGAATGACGCAGATGAGGCACAGAAGCCTTCCTGTCCGGAGGATGTCAAAGCGAAAGTTACGTTATTCTAACAGCTCCGCAACAGCGCAGTACCGCCTGCACCGTCTAATTCCAGCAGTAGTGAAAAAAACGGATAACGTTGATTGGAAGCTTGT